>CAXIVR010000002.1:8003847-9203847 GCA_964035755.1 Teleogryllus oceanicus
AAAAAGAGGTACATAACTATCATACTAGAGGACATAGGGACTATCACAGGATATTCACCAGCGAGTCTTCAACTAATAAAGATCCTTATTGCATTGCAGCTCAGCTTTTTAATAATCTCCCAGTCACCATAAAATTAGCTAATGATAAATACTTCAAAACATTGCTTAAACACCACCTTATAATGATATACCGTACATACCATTCAGTATCAATAAGACAATGTACTATTTAATACTATAGTAAATATTGTAATTATATGTCAGGATATTGTAAGCACTTACAATTATTATTAACACTTAATATATTCATATATAAGTTATTGTAAGTTTATTGAACTATTACTGTAAGACAATGTGAATTATACTAATGTTTATTGTGAGCACTTGCATGCTTTATTAATCATGTAAGTTACCAAGTAAACTATTTGTATTTTATAAAGTAAATTATATATATTTTTAGCATATAATTTATCAAGATAATATAATTTTGTTAATTTATTACTGTAAGTGAATGTAGTAAAAAATGTAATTAACTTCTGTAATTTTAAAAAATTCCTAGACGGACTTTGCTTGATACTATCGGTAAGTCTATAAGCAATAAATTATTATTATTATTATTATTATTATTATTATTATTATTATTATTATTATTATTGTTGTTGTACTTTTCTCAGTAAGCATTGAGAACCATTCATCTATTCATACGACTTAGACTCTAGCAAATGCAACTGGTAATGACAGATCTGGGGAAAGCCGGAGAAGAAATTCATCTTTGTCCGTCCTTCGATTTAAAAATTTTCAAACAATATGGTAAGTCTGTAGGATTAAAGCTTTTTGGATGGTTATGCAGATTCCTTTTGATAATCCTATTTTTGTAAGACCTGAAGCAAATCGGTCTGTCACCACTTCTGTGGCTGAGATGATTAATGGCACTATTTCAACCTTACTCAGTTGCCAAACATGTTGGATTTCTGCTGCCAAATTCTGGTATTTTGAAATCTTCTCCGATTCTGCCTTGTTCAGATTTTTTGTCAGTGGACAGCCTACATCTATGATTGTTGCATACTTTTGTATTTTATTGATAACTACTATGTCCGGGCGATTATAATCCTCAGTCTTATCAGTGACAATAGGCCTATCCCAGTAGAGTACTATTTCACTATTTTCTATAACCGGTGAAGGTGAATATTTGTAAAATGGTGGAGGGTTCTCAATTAGTCTATAATATGATGCCAATTGTCTATGGATTATTTTGGCTACTTGATTGTGCCTCCCTAGATATGCAGTGTTGGCAAGAACTGGGCAACCTGCAATCACATGGCCTCATTTGGTTGATTACACATTCTACAGACATCGTTTATACTGCTCTTCAGTATGTGTTTATCATAATTGCGTGTTTTTATTACCTCATCCTGAATTGCTATTATAAATCCTTCAGTTTCAGAAAATAAATATCCCATTTTCAACCACAGGAGAGAAGAGACTTTATCAACTGATGGGTTATTTAAGAGATTAGGATATTTTCCATGAAGGGTCTTGTTCTTCCAATCTGTCTGCATGTTACATATCTGGGAAACAATTTCAGTGTTGGTTTCAGTCTTCTGGAGATTTAGAGCTGAATAGTTTGCATCTACAGCAACTACATTCTTCAGTAACACACTATCCGAGGCGTGAAAGTATATTCGCATTTTCTTTTCTTGTGACCTGCACAGATTGAAGATATTAAGCAGGCCTCTACCTCATTGGTTTCTGGGAAGATAAAGCCTTTCGACAGCGCTCTTGGGATGATGTATTCTGAATTTTGTGTGTGGTTCGAGTAATCGTATCCAGTTCCCGAAGGTCTGTGTCTGAATATTTCACGATACCAAAGGAATATGTCAATACTGGGACAGCATAGGTGTTAATAGCACTTATTAGATTCCTAGAGTACAATTTTTTGTTCATCAACTTAGTGATTCTTGATTTGTACCTTTCCTTGAATATCGACTTCATATTTGTGTGGTTCACTCGTCTATTTTGTTGGATACGAAGGTATTTATAAGTGTCGTGGTACAAAAGCTGTCGAAAATCACAAGTTTCATCAGGTACTTCGACCAATTTACCATTTTTTAGGAGTATTTCGGCACATTTATCAAATCCAAAGGATATAGCAATGTCTTCACTAAATACTCGCGTCATGTACTTCAGCGCTTTCGGGTGGTTATGGCTCTCGGCAAACAGTTTAAGATCATCCATAAATAATAAATGGCTGATCCGGGAGGTAGGATCTCTCAGTCGGAGTCTGTACCCTAGACATTCCTTGTTTAGAAGCAGTGGTAGGGGGTTTATAGCTAAACAAAACCATAGAGGGCTCACTGAATCGCCTTGAAATAGTCGATGTAGCACATGCTCAAGTTTCGGCTTTTTACCTCAGCTTGTTTTATGATTACGCTGCCCACAGTCAACTGTTCTTTGCATCCAAAGGTACCTCTGATACATCCTTTCTGTTCCATGCTGATGATATTGTTCTGATCACAATGCATGCATATCTTTCCGTATAAAACTGATGTTAATAACTTATATAAGTACAGAGAGACATGTTACTGGCCTGTAATTTTTGGAATCTGATTTAGGAACACTTTTAGGTAGTAAGTAAGTAATACCTGGCGTTAAGGCTAAATGTACCGACACTAGTTCCATTTGTCGCCACCACGTGGCAGCACCAAAATAAGCAAAATTTACTAGACCGATAACGTCTGAACAAATTGTCCGATTTTCGATCTGTAAACGGCATTAAACTCCTTTTTAAAATAGAATTCACGCTACGATGCCGATTTTTCAAAACATATTTCCAAAAAAAATTTAAAATGATTTCTCATAGTTCCGGGAAGAAATTAAAAAATGTGGGCTTATAGCGCGATGACGACGTGCTTCCTGAATCCAACGCCGTGTCAATCATGCAAATCGGATGAATAGGAGCGGCGTAAAGTGAAATTTCGGAAAACAAACCTGAGCCCCCCCACCCCCACCCCCTTCTCGCTTCGCGCAGTCACTCGACCCTCCCTCGACGCGGCCGAACGGCGGGCTGCGGCACGGGAGGAGGCCGTGCTCTTAGACAGGCAATGGTTTCGTCCCTTTCAATCTCAATATATTTTTCTCCACTTATCAAACTAGTGATGCTGTAACACAACCAAACGGTCTCATATCATCTGTAATAGTCGTATAAAACTATATATCTTGTTCACATATTTCCGTCTTCCTTCGAATACCATCAAAAAGTTATTTGAGGCACTACTCAAAATATCAATTCCGATTTGGAAACTGATTTGAAAAAGAAAATTGAACTAATTGTGTAGATATCGCCAATATTCCATGTCCTAGCATCTTATTTTACATACATTTTACTTCTAAGATCTTCCGTTATCATTCCACTACCAGAAAGAATGAGCCGAAATTACGCACGAGCTCTTTTATTCTGCGACTTGATTTTTGATCTCAAAACGGCGTTTGTCTCCTTGATAGACTTCACCTGATGAATCTGTTTTCCCAAGTAAAGTTTTAAAACTGTTTTCGTACTTTCGGACAAATTTGAAAAAGTGGTAAAATAGCGTGCAGGCCAGATGTCTCCAGAATCCAACGCCATATCATACACTGAAATAAGATAAATAGAATTCTATAGAACCTTCAGTAACGTTATTCTTTTCGGCACTGCCCGACGATCTCTTGGCTAGAGTCTATTGGCTGGATTCTAATGTAATTACATATGTTTCTGTGTACTGTTCTGAAATTTGTGATCTTGGCAAATTGTTAAAATCTTAACAAATATCTAATTTTTATTTTTTTTTAATTTGTTGTGATTTTTTTAGCAATAACCATAGTTTGTCTTAAACTAATTTAGAAATGTCTCACGTAAAGATATTAAAGAAAAAAGTTTTTCTGCTCGTCCTTGAGTTTTCTACGTGCGTACCATTGTTTTAACTGCTGACAGGGATAAATTCTCTTACACAAACAGTAGGCAGAGAAAGTATTTATTTTTAAATTCGATTTAATGAATATTTTATTAATAGAATTTAAAATTGTTAACATTTTACTTTCTTCCTCTTCTCATTCCCCTTCTTAATCTAAGAAGAGAAAGTTATGTAATCGTGCACTGGAAAACAGTTTTCAAAGCCGAAGTTGTTTCTTGGATTTTGAAGTAATTCTCCAAGAAGACTTATCTTGCACTTTGATCTGCTCACAGTTGTTTTCCTTCATACCACAAACGTTCTCAAGTACCATCACGAAAAATTGACACTCAAATAAATTGCTTGGAATTCGAGAACTCGAAGACTAAGAATGAGGTGGCTCATGAATGAACGCGCAGTGGACGAGTGGACGTGGAGCGAGAAATATAAAGGGGAGAAGAGCACCGAGTAAGCCAGCCAATCAGTGAACTTGGAGTGAGCATTCACAATGATATTCGAGAACCACTGTTCCAGTGCCATATCGGATTTGGAAATCCCGGAAACCCTCCCCCACGGCCACTTTAGCCTAGCCCTTCGCGGCGGGCGCTGAAAGAACGCCCGCCCGGTGCCTAGAGGTTCTCATAGAGTAACAACCTGCTCCATGGTTTCTCTATGGGCAAACTAAATCAGACCTGTAGAGAGATTTCAAGATTTTCACCGTGAATTATAAAGATGGAGTCTCACAATTGTTATAAATCTTGGAAACTCAGTCATCGAAGTGAAGATTCGAAGGATTATATAGTACGAGTATATACACTTTACCTTCGATTCCTCTCCATTCGCGTGATGATAATGATTATTATTATTATTATTATTATTATTATTATTATTATTATAAAGTCATAATGTTTCGTTCTTTTTAAGAATTATATTTCTCTGCTAAGAAAGCAAAGTGTGACATCGTGGGAATACACAATAACACAGACACGAGCTTCAATGATAAATATGTACAGGTTTATTCACAATATGTACAATAAATATTTAAGTTACTTTTAGCTCTTGGAAAACGTTTACTCCCCTGATCGCAGGAGCGATCCTTAAAAATGTAATCTGACTCGTGGCCGCGCCATCCTCAGCGAACCTTATGCACACAGCACGTGGCTCCCGTGACGTAGGTCACCCGTGGAAAATCTCCACCCCGGCGTCCCTACACATGGGTTGCCGTACGAGCCTCGCTCGGCTCCGCACCGCCCTGGGCGCAAGTTCGTGCATTCGCACGAGGGTTCCACTCAGCTCGACAAACCCCACCCCCGCGCTCTCCGTTCGCTCTTATATAGCTCCCACCCACGTGACCTGAAACGTCACTGGGTTTTCACACGCCCGCGCTAGCCCGTTGCCAGGCATTTGGGCATCCCTTTCCTGGATTCTAAGAATTTTGCACGCGGCACGCCAAAAATGCGCTGTCCCGTATTTTGGGCATCCTTTCCTAGCTCTCAGAATTCTCCCAATACCGCATTGTTCTTACATCCTGCCTGGCCCTTGCGTCTAATCCCTTTGGCGCCGCCATTTTGAGTGGAGCGTACAATACGTTACAAAAGGATAAAAGTCAGAGAACTCAGCAGGGTATTCCAGCGTAGACCAAGACAAGATAAAGAGAAGTTTCTTCAAGAAATATAGCACCTCATACGCAATTTTTAACTGTTTTTTGACGTTAAATAAATAAAAAAAGAAAAATGCAAAGAAGTGGAAGAACATAACAACAAAAGAAGACCTAAAGAAATGTTCCGGGTCATTCGAAATATGACCAGGGAGCGTTACCATAAGGTTGAAATATCCGGTAAACTGGCAATGAGGAATAGGCAGGGAACGAAAAGGTATTAGATACCGGTAAAATACCGGTATTTTACATACCTTTTTCAAATACCTATGTTCTTTTTACCGTTAAAATACCTCTATAGGACGTCTATAACAGTATGGACGTCCATAAAGGTTATAAGGGTATTAAACCTGTATTTTCAATGAAAAACAATAGCTTACCATCCATAAATGTCGACTAAATAAGTTAGTTTTACTTAATAATATTTCACAAAATGTTTATTAAACTAATATACTTTTATAATTGTTATTTATTGTTTGAATTATTATTTTGTTCATATATAATACTCGGTTACTAATAATTAACGAAACGCGAATGATTCCACTAATTCTTGTATAGTAAATATAACCTCCACTTCGTCACTGCACAATGTTCTCGCCCACTGAAAACTGCTCACCGCCCTCTTCCTACGCTTGGGCATATCGAATTGCTCTAGTGTAGCACGCAGCCCGCCGAAGAACGCGGCGAGATGTCTGCGGAGGTCAGAAAAGTCACGCTATCAGAACAGCAGTGTGCCAGAGGTGCGACCCTGCTTCCAGCTCAGAAGGGTGACTACACTTGAGCGCGTGCCCTGGCGGCGCTGGGCTTGGATAGAAAGGAGCGCGAAATGAGGAGCAAACATTCAAAACGTGACATGTCCACTTTACTCCTTTTCGAGAAAACGCAAAAATGTTATGTCATCAAAATTATGCAGATGTTTTATTTGTACTTAATTCTGAATTATGTAATAAGGATAGCTAAATATATTATTAATATAAAATTTAAATATTCTATGAACTTACATTTAAAGAAAACATTTATGTCAACTGGTAAAAAAGGAAGCCTAAACATCAACGGAGAAGGATATACATGGCAGGCGAAGTTAAATACTTATGAATTACAATAACAAATTCTGGATACTGTACAGAAAAACTAAAGAGAGGAATAATTTTAGAAAAAGCAGCGGAAAGAAAATTACACAAATTCATAAAATATGCAGACATATCAATGATTTCTAAAATTTTAGGTCCCGGAACGCGCTCAAAATGATTTATTAATTTAATAGAAATAATTATATATTTATAACATAATGTAATAATTATCAGCGAGATACAGGAACGCCGTTCCGTCGTGTTCCGTCAGAAATCAAGCCTTGCGTAAGACCAAAATCCAAATAATCGAGAAAATGGTATTTCTAATCCTGTTGTGTGGGTGTAAAAGCTGAACATTGAGATAGGCCGAAAAAAAGAAAATGCTTTTGAAGTATGGACACGGAAGAAAATATTAAACGTACAATGGGAGGGCAAAAAGATGAATGCCGAAATTTTGAAAAGAAAACAGAACTTTCTCTAAAAGCCAAATCCAAAAAATGGAAAATAAAATATTTTGGACATACTATGAGTCGAACAAAATCTCTAGAAAAGGATATTATGCTTGGAATGATAGAATGAAGCGGAAGAAAAGGTGTAAGTGGCACAATTGAATAACTAATACGCAATATCACAGAGAAAAGGAAAAAGGCAGTTCGAGTCCGAGTGAGTAATGAACAAATTGCTAGCATCCTATTGCTGTGTATATCCAGATAGGTCTAACAAGGGATGGCTTGCGATCTATGTTCTAGTACTATTTCTCTGCGCGTTCAGACCCCGCGAAGAATTGGGACCGGCAGATGAAAGGAGAGATGCTCACAGCCGCTGCTTGACCGGGACTGGAGCCGACAAATAGACATCATCGCACTGAACAGTGTGTTTGATACCCGCAGTGTTTCATGCGTACATTCTGCCATTATTAGGGAAGAACTCGCTGAATAATCGGCGCGTCCCCTCCCAGTTTCGGATAGCAAGAAAAGCGAAGGAATTATGCTCAAGTAATACAAATGCAAATATCAATGTTCAAAATTAAAATATCTTTCAAAAACCAGGTTTAGAAACATCGATCAAGTTCGTGCGGAAGATATGAGACCGTTTGGTTGTGTTACAGCATCACTAGTTTGATAAGTGGAGATATATTGAGATTGAAAGGGACGAAACCATTGCCTGCCTAAGAGCACGGCCTCCTCCCGTGCCGCAGCCCGCAGCCCGCCGTTCGGCCGCGTCGAGGGAGGGTCGAGTGACTGCGTGAAGCGAGAAGGGGGTGGGGGTGGGGCTCAGGTTTTCCAAAATTTCACTTTACGCCACTCCTATTCATCCGATTTGCATGAATGACTCGGCGTTGGATTCAGGAAGCACGTCGTCATCGCGCTATAAGCCCACATTTTTTAATTTCTTCCCGGAACTATGAGAAATCATTTTAAATTTTTTTTGGAAATACTTTTTGAAAAATCGGCATCGTAGCGTGAATTCTATTTTAAAAAGGAGTTCAATGCCGTTTACAGATCGAAAATCGGACAATTTGTTCAGACGTTATCGGTCTAGTAAATTCCGTGTGATAGTGCTGCGATCTATTGATTTTTCCTATAAGTATTTTTCGGTGCATTTAGCCTTAAGAATTTTGGGCACTGATCAGGCTTCTGAAGTATCTCATGAAAACTATTTGAAACAAAGTTGTGTAGGGAGACAAAACGTTTCAACCAAAGTTCTGAATTTTGTAGATCCGCGATTTCAATTTGCATTTCTTAAGACTTTTCAATATCTTCGGTGGCAATGTGGATTTCAGACATTTCTGGAAGGTTGCCCATCTTTTTCTGAAGTTCAGAGAGCCATGATGCATCATGATTGTAGCTTGAAGGGTTGGTCCAGATTTCCTGCCAGGATGACTTGAATTTATAACTATCAACTTTCTCCTGGCTATCAGCTTTGTGTTCCAAGTTCCGATAGAATACTTTCTGGTTCCTCTCAAATAACATATTTTGTTGTTTCCGCTTTTAGCATTCATTGTATCTTCGCAATCTAGCACCCTTAGCTTTGAGCTTTTGTCTAGCTTCATCGTGGTACAGGGTTAGTTTTTGTCTTAACTCGGAGTCGTTGATGTTGATTTGCATTTTATGTAGGATTCTATTAAATTTATGCTTTACTCTTCTACTTTTGTTGTTTGAAAGAAATTCATGAATTATATTAATCTCTGTTCTCAGTTTAACAATACTTTCTTCCAGTCTAAATTGCCATGCAGGTTTTCTCGCTTTTTTTGTGTTGCTTAGTGGATTATTCTGAATGCGCTGTCCATTAAGATCAATTACAGCAACTGCAGCTCCATACAAGGCAGTATGAATATCTGTCAAGCTATTTAATTGGTCAGCAACCTGAGGTATTAAGTCTATACCTTGACGCAACGCGTCTCTAAGCCCCTTAAGGGGCGTTGAGCGCTTTGCAATGGGGAGTAATCCTACATTGTTGTGCTTTATTGTTTTAATATTTGTCAAGTCTCGTCGCGTCGCAGTCAGTCAGTGCCTTTTATCCCTTCGGCCAGGGGGCTCGACGCAGTTAGATCCAGGGGTTCCTGGCCAGTCACTCAACCACGAACCCGCGAGTCTCGAATTCGCTTAACCTTCGTGACTTCACGGAGCGTAGTAAACGAATTCAGCTAGCGTCGCCGGCTTACTTGATGAACCTGATCAACTTGCTTAATAAGATTAATAATAACTGATTACTGATTAATAATAATTAATATTGATTAATAATAATACTGATTAATAACTGATAACTGATTAATAAAACTGATTACTAATAATAACTGATAACTGATATTAATAATAACTGATTACCTGATCAACTTGCTTAATAAGAATATTAGTTTGTTCAAGGTAAAGATCAATTTTGGAATGTTAGGCCTACCAAGAGTATCTGTGTCTCGAAACAGAAATATCCTACAAACTTTTCAGCGGTTTCCTTATTTATACTCAAATCATTTGCCTCTATTCTCATCTCGTTATTATCCCCAGTTTGATGGTCTTCTACAGCTGCCTGAAGTTCATTACCCACTTCCCTACGTATTTCATCAATTTCGATCTGAGTAAGATACTTTCGTTTCATAATTACGTTCTTACGATCGGCTAGGTTTTGTTCAGCCAAGTTGAATTCTGGGTAGGTTTTAGAAAATTCAGAGTGAAGTTTGTGTCTGCAATCCGGTAAGGGATCGTCTCTACATTCATTTATGAGCAGGTAAGTGCGAATCACTTTTTTATTCATTTCTCTGCTCCACTTAATTCTATTGGATGTTTCATTTCTTCTGGAGGCATTCCTCTTGGTACGCAGTCCAGATGAAGTTGACGCATTCTCCTCACTGGAGTTGGAGTGGGCATTGCCATTTTGATCGCTTACGTTGTCATCATCGGGCTGGGGTCCCGTGCCAGGTACAGCCCTACTCCCTGGCACATCCGAGGCTTCATTCTGCACGAACTGCTCCATATCAAATGGGTAATCGGGAATGGATTACTAGGTAAAGGACAGGGAAAAGAATAAGTGGGTGGAAAATAGGTTGTTAGGGAGTGATGAAACGGAGAGACAAGCTACTCGATCCACCTGCCGAGATCCGGGGTCGAGGGGGCAGATAAAGGTGCCGGGAATGGATTACTAGGTAAAGGACAGCGGTCAGCTGCTCCGGTTAGTCGGCTCTTACGACGGGGAGATCCCTTGGTGCTATTCTACTAAAACCCCCGACACCACACGGGGTTTATTATTATTATTATTATTATTATTGTTATTATTATTGTTGTTATTGTTATTGTTGTTGTTGTTACAAAAAATGATATTGAAGTCAAAATAACATTTAGGTGTACATCTAATGTATTCATTGTCATCCGGAATCGTGTTTTCCCGCTTTAGTCTCGACAACTGTCTTCAAACTCTTGGCATCCCAAAATGCAATTTTCTATATATTACAGTGTTAATGCTATCAATGTGTCTTGTTTAAGCCTCTATCTCAGATAATTTTTTACGCACTTCACAGCAAAGAAGGATAGTTCGCCTTTTGCATTAGTCACATACATAATTAAATAGTCTTAAAATAATATAATTTGGAAATATATCTTATATCGACAATTTGTTTCATACCCTCCAAATTAACATTTTCTAATTCCTTTTTTCACAAATGTGGTCCTTTATTTCCATACAGAACAAGATGGCCAGCAATAAACAGATCAAATTTGAATATCGACTCAATGCAGCCTGAGAAGTTTTCATTTTGTAACCAATAATCTCATGATGTTAAAAATTTCAGTTTCTACAATTCTTTTCAGGACATTTCTTCAATATTCTACTTTTTGTTTGTGCTGTTTCACAATCTCTGAATCCGCTATTTCTATTTATTTATTTTATTTATTTATTTATTTTACGTCAGAAAAACAGTTAAAAACTGCGTATGACGTGCTATGGGGAAAAGTGAATTGTGTGCACATTTTCAAAATTCTGTGATCCCTACACTTACTCATATACTACTTAAATTTTGAATTTTGAAAGGGAGAAAAAAAAACAAAAACTCCCATGCAATAAAATCTATGTTCAAGGATAAACATGCAATAAATTTTGAATTTTGAAATTTTGAAAGGGAGAAAAAAAAAACAAAAAAACTCCCATGTAATAAAATCTATTTTCAAAGATAAATAAGCAATAAATTTTGAATTTTGAAAGGGAGAAAAAAAAACAAAAAAACTCCCATGTAATAAAATCTATTGTCAAAGATAAATAAGCAATAAATTTTGGCTCTTATTACTTCCTGCCGACAACATGGAAATGATAATTTGAATAATTGTATTTCCACTGAATTCTAGAAGACGTGCACAGAAAATGAAGTTACATTTATGTCCAGAAGCAAAACAAGGGCCATCTCAGCATTTGCTCAATGGATCAGGAAACTGGACGAAAAACCTGATCGAGATGGGGTCATTGACCCGGAAGCTGTAGTACAATAGTTGTTACAGGTTGTTTATACTCATTTATACAGTCCAAATGGTAAATAATGCATTATGTATCATTGTTAAAATTAATGTTACTTTTCTTGTTATGCTCAGTATAGTCTCTAATTGTATAGAAACAGTTATGCAGCAGAAACGATTTCACTTGGGATTTAAACTTTTCTATTGAATTTAATCGTTTAATGTCATCTGGCAAAGTGTTGTAAAATAATGTACATGTATTGTATGTGAATTTTTTGTAATGAGCTGTTGATACTGCCCCCTGATGAATATGATTTCTACGTCGAGTGTTATAGTAATAGACTTCTGCATTTTCTGAAAAAATATTCCCGCCCTTGAGCAAGTCATTTTTACAAAAACCACTGATTCGTAAATAAAAGACACGGTAATGGTAGAATTCCTAGATTAATGAAGAGAGCTTACATGAATCACGTGGGTGGGATTTGGTTATTATTCGTACAATTCGTTTTGTAATCTAAAGTCTGGGAGCTATAAGATGTATTTCCCAGAATATTACATTTATTTAAATGGACGTTCCATTTAAGGTTTGACTGAATTGAGAGACCTAAAAATGCCATATCTCAGGCGGGAATGAACATTCGCGAAGTATACACAACGAGCAGTATGAAGGCTGACTGAATTTGCAAGAATTCTTAACGCGTAGCATAATGAACTTAATTTTGTGTTCAATTCATTTAAATGGACGTTCCATTTAAGGTTTGACTGAATTGAGAGACCTAAAAATTTTGTTGCCTTAACATCAGTCAATGGTACACTGTTCATTTTCAATGGAGCACAGAATTGTTTATTTGAAATGGAAAACTGCATTAAAACCGTTTTCTTTTCGTTTACTATTAATTTGTTATTTCGGAACCAATTTGAAACATCTGATATTGTACTATTTACGGTTTCTTTATTGCAAAAGGATATTCGTATCATCTGCAAAGAGAACTGTTCTTCCGTTTTGAATCGTCGAGGGCATATCGTTTACGTAAAGTAGGAACAGAATAGGGCCTAAAATCGATCCTTGAGGAACTCCATGCAACGGGCAAAGAGTCGGAAAGGTGCGTACGTAATGTTCCATCATTCCAGTAAGGTATTTCAACTCTCTGAGATCGTTGTTTAAGGTACGAACATAACCAATCTAGAGCAATACCACGAATTCCATATGAAGGTAATTTGGAAAGTAAAATGTCATGATCAATGACGTCAAAAGCTTTTGAAAGATCTAAAAATAATCCAATAGGTGCCTCGTTTTGATCTAATGATGAGGCGACATCTTTAAGAAAAGAAATATAGCTGTTTCCGTTGATTTTGATTTTCTAAATCCATGTTGGCAATCTGAAGCGCGTCGTGTTTAGTGAGAAAGGTTTCCATTCGTACGTAAAAAGTCTCTCTAATACTTTTGAAAAAACTGATAGAAGAGAAATGGGCCGATAATTTTGAATTTCATTTTTGTTGCCTTTTTTGAAAAGCGGCTTAATTTTAGCTGTTTTGAAAATATCTGGAAACGTTCCA
Source organism: Teleogryllus oceanicus (assembly GCA_964035755.1). Lineage (NCBI taxonomy): Eukaryota > Metazoa > Arthropoda > Insecta > Orthoptera > Gryllidae > Teleogryllus > Teleogryllus oceanicus. Next base: position 8,016,992 of record CAXIVR010000002.1, read on the forward strand.
GTACATAAAGATGCATTAAATACGTGAGTTAACGGATGTATAATGGCATACGCACAAGTCTTTAACAAAGAATCCGGGAATTCATCTAAACCGGACGAATATTTATTTTTTAGTTTACCGATTATTTTAAGAATTTCATAGGAAGAAGTTTCGGAAACGAACATTGTGTCTAAAATTTTGAGTGAACTGTCTATTTTTGAATTTTGTGCCTGAAGACCCTTAGTGAGATCGGCAGCAATTCTCGAAAAGTATTGGTTAAAGAGATTAGCCACTGTTGCCGGATCGTTCACATTTATATCGTTATATTTTAAAACAACATTCTCTACGGGTTTTCTAGTTGATTTGGTAGTATTATTTATTATATTCCACATTGCTTTAGTTTTATTACTTGAGTTCAAAATATCCTGATCGTTTTTCATGATTTTAGCCTGTCTTATGACTTTTCGTAACAATGTTTTGTATTTTTTGAAGTAAGTGAAATGTTTAATTTTCTCTTTTTAATAGGAAAGCATGCGTTAAAGAGAAATGAAAGCTTTGAGAAAAATAAATTATATTTTTCATTCGTGTCAATAGCGTTATAAACTGCCTCCCATGATTCTTTCAGCAAGTAGTCCGTAAATAACTTTATTTAACTGTAGTAAATGCTCTGCACATGCGTGTTTTATTTATTGTGTCAGTATTCATCTAAAACTGCAGACCTACTACATACAATTTTTTTACGCAATCTTGGATGTTCGGAACAGTTATTATGTTAAGAAATGCTGTTGCTATTTTTCCAGCCGTTAATCTTTGAAGTGGCGAGCATAGTAGTATTAATAGTATAGTTCCACCATATAACTTGCAAGGAGCCATAGTAGGAGCAGTACTCTGTGCAAGGAGCATAACATACATGTGCTGTAAATAGCGAATGTACTAAACATAATCTTTTAACAACTATACCATTTGTTATTGTTTTAGAGAAATATGATTTTGATCATCAGAATTCCTTTTATCGGTATAAAAATTGAGGTCATGATTTTGCGTAAGTCTATCTTTGGCCACCATTTCTCTACAACCATCGCCATCCATTGTACTGGGTCGTTTGGAACTATATTCGATTAATTAACACTTGCTTTCGATACAAATATAGAAAGAAATATATCTATAAACACATTCAAAAATTCTCCTTAAGAAATTTTGCATCCGCTGAAATTCGTCCGCCTCCAAAAATTTGCGCACCCCAGGCTGCAGCCTGCTCAGCCAGTTCGGTAATCTGGCACTGAATAGCACAATTATCTGTAATGTTTTTAATGAAAAGTTGAAGAATTGATTAATATTTTGATTAAATTTGATTAAATAATTGATTAATATTTTTTCCTCTTCCAGTTATTGAGGAGCACAGTAAAAAATGTTTTAAAACTAAAAATTTCAACCAGTGTTATATGCGAAATAATCTGCGCATGTGTTCTTGAGTCCCAGAGTACTCCCCCCTCTTGTCAATGCTTTGTTCAAGTTGCTATTAAAAAAAAAATTCCATTCCCTCTCTCATCTCAAGCTGTACCACAATGGATCAGCTTGAGAGGGCAGGGCTATTTTCTACGATTAATTTTCGCATTAACTCCTCACTCCTTGCGGCAATTCCCAATAACCGCCTGAAATGAAGCCCTACCAGTTGCAGAACTGACCAATAAATTCCCGGCCTGAAGCGCGGCGGCGGTGCGCTTCCGCAATATGGGCAGCGCAGTAGGGTTGTGCCGTGACGTCACTGCAACATTTAAACGGCGGAGCAGCGAGGAAAAGAGCCCCTTTTTTGTGTGAGACCTGGGTGAGGTGAAAGTCGAGTAAGGTAGCGGAATAGTTGAGGGAGAGAAGCGGTAGTTCTGGAGGTGTTAGAAGTGGGAAATGATAGAGTAGCGAGACTACGTGGTGTAAGGAGAAATTATAGGAGATTGCAGTAAGAACTGTGAAATTTAGAACGAATCAGAATAGTGGCTGTGGTTGCGGAACTGTGAGAGTTTTTGTAAAGCATTAGTGAGGCGGCACGCTAACTAGCACACTCGGAGAGACTGGGCAATACGCGTACTCGTGTCGCAAGAAGGCGGGCGAAGGTAGACGAGACGTGGATCTGGTGGTGGGCGTTAAGACGACTGGACCGTGGATCTGGTGGTGGGCGTTAAGAAGACTGGACCGTGGATCTGCAGGTGGGCGTTAAGAAGACTGGTCCCTGGATCTGGTGGCAGGCGCGAGAGAGACCGCTTGACCTTCAGAGCAGCATCGAAGCGGGCTATGTTGCAGGAACGCGAGTGGCGGCACGGCTGAATTTCCAAATTTGCATAAAACCGAGGTGGGAGACAGGAACTAGAAAGGTAGTGTAGGCACCAGAAACCAGAATACCAAAATTTGCATGTTCGCCTTAAAATTGAGTAACGGTGAAGCATTTCATGACCTCGTACGCCGGTAGTACATTTCATTCCGAAGCTGTATTAAAGATAATTAATTTCTGTTCATCATTTTGTATGTAATTGACGAGGAAATTTCGTATTGTGAATAGTAGTAAGACCTGTAATAAAGTGTGCTGGTAAATTAATTCAGGAAACAAAAATAAATTTCATTCACTAGTATTGGCCAAGCAATAACTCCCTGCACGGGTGTTATAAGGAAAATTATCGCCAGCTTGGCGAAGAGTGAAACCATAAGCAAATATTTCTTTTGGAAATTTCTCTAAGAGGTCTCACCATCAGTGGTTTGCATGCGTTCAAACGCACAGCCAGCAATTGGTTGTTTTTTTTTCTTATTTTGTGACAGTGTAAAAGGGTTGATTTGTGCGATATTTTAAGAATATATTACTGTTTTACCTAATTCTGTGTCTGGGTGTGTCTTTCTCATACCCTAAAGATCCTGCCCCCTGAGATATTCAAAGCTCGAAAGAGCATTCTTTCCGACGACTGCCACACTTATATACACGCACCTTTAGAAGAGTAGTTGAACCATTGTGAATTGGAACTATGAACTCTGTTTTGGAGCATATTAAGTGGCCGGCATATTAAATTAAGTAATTTGCATAATTGAAGCCGGGAGAAAGAACTGAACTTGTACGAGCGACCGTGAATCAAGCGGGTGTTGTAGGCAAACACCAGAATCGTTAAACGCTATAAATTGTTAGCGAGGCGCAATGAAAATTACACGTTGGTTTTTATAACGCGGCGTCGGCGTGGAGGCAGGAGGGGAGTAGACGGTGAGACGCTTAAACGTATGCAAGACGACGAAGTGTTGAGACGTACTGGTGAGAGATTGCACGAGGTGATAGTGTACGCAGAACTTGTACTAGTGACGATTGCGTAAAGCAGGCATGTCAAGGTCGCGGGCAAGGTATCAACTTACTAGAGCTCGTGGGCGCTGAGTCCAGGGAAATTGTAGTAGTAGTACTAGTAGTATGCGAGTATTTTACACCATTAGGCGTCTCTCGCATCCCAGTTTCCATTTGAGTCTGTCACTGCAGTCTTCTGCAGTTAATCCTCTTCTAGCCATCGCCTTCTCCACTCCTTCCTTCCATGTACTTCTGGGTCTTCCTCGTCTTCTGCGCGATGTTGGTTTCAAGAGCTTTAGAGGCCATCATTCTTCACCCATTCTGTTTAAGTGACCATACCATTTGAGCCTTTTAATTTCAATGGTATAATAATGTTGAAACCCACTTCTGCTTTTCTTCTAATTTCTTCATTTCTTAGTTTGTCCAGTAGTTTCAATCCACAGCTTCTTCGCCAATAGTCCATTTTCATTGCTGTAAGTTTATTCTCATTACCTTTCGATATTTCCCAAACTTCAGACTCATATGTGGTAATACTTTCTACGATATTCTTATATAATCATCTTTTAACATTTTTGCTAGGTTTGATTCCGTATTAAAGGATGCCTTATGGCTACTTTCCCTTTTGATATTCTACTCTAAATATCTTGTGTACTACCCTCATTTGCTGCTATTTGAGTACCTAGATAGGTTACATCTGGCAGGATTTCAATTCTGGTCCGTTGGGTATACACAGAGTCTTGGCTTCTCCTCCTACAACCATATATTCTGTTTTATTATAATTTATTTCTAGCCCCCCCCCAATTTAAGTACTCTTCATGAAGTTTTCGTAACATATACAGAACATCATCTTTCTCCTTAGCAAAGATGACTTGGTCGTCTGCATAATTAAGAGAATAGAGTATAGAATCGTCAATTTTTACACCCAGATTGCAACATTTTCTCCTCCATTTTTTTAAAACTTCATTTAAATACAATTTAAACAGGGTATGAGCTATGCAACACCCTTGCCGTAAACCTTTACAAAAATGGTTCAGAAAGGTTTTTTTCCATTTTTAATTTGACTTACATTATTGCTGTATAGGTCTTTAACAGCTTTCAATAAATACATCTTAACATCTTGTTTCTGCATTGCCATTCAGAGTTTATTTAATGGAACTGTGTCATAGGCTTTTCTTAAATCTATAAATACCAGGTGTGTTTCTAAATTATGGGCAAGCCGTTTGTCAATCACTAGTCTGATACTAAAAATATTATCAGTACATAAGCGTCCACCTCTAAAGTCGCTCTGTTATTCCATATCTATAAGCTCCATTTCAAGTCGAAATTTTAGTATTTTTCCATACAGCCGACCAATACTACAGAGCACAGTTATGCCTATATAATTTTCACATTGTTTTCTGTCTTTTTTCTATATGTTACAAATGTAACCTTTTCTAAAGTCTTCTGGCAGGGTCTCTCCCTTCATACATCTATTGTACAGTTGGCAGAGTATTTCGAAAGTACACTAGGACCATTTTTTAACAGCTCCATACACACTGCACCAGGGCCTGGAGACTTTCCGTTTTTAAATGATCTAAGAGCTTTTCCAATCTCATTTACTGTAATGTCTTCTATAGCATTCTCACTATCTCCCATAATATTGTAAACATTGATGAATTATTTTCTGTCTTCTTGCATTAACTCTTGATAATATTGTTTCCATTGAAGTAGGCTTATAAGTTTTAAAGCTGAACACTGTGTCTCGTTTGTTCTTAGATTTTTTATGAGTTTCCAAGACTCACTCAATTGGTACGATATTTAAAAATAGGGGTTGTACAAATTATTCCGGAGTGGCGGCACGTCACTGGACACCTAGACCATGACAGTCTTGGGAAGAAATTTACTTGACAGTTATTGTCTCAAATTTACCTATATTAATTTCCATTTTTACACCGAGAGATGCGTTGCCAGAAATGTGGAAAGAGACCGGCGAGGCTGCGTCCACACACTACAAATAGGTTATTCGATATTTTGAAATGCTTTTATGCGCAACAAGCCGAGAGTGGGACAGCAGTTAGCTATCACCTGCAAGTTCCATTTCTTGTTTTATTTTAATAAAACAAGAAATGCTCTTGTATAGCTTTAACCCGTGAAATCCTTGTTTTGCTGTTATAATCGTAAACCATTTGTTTAACTAGTTCGAAATGCCTAAATAGAAATACATTACTACATTGCATACAAATCATTATTTAATGTAAAAAACTGGAACGTATGTGGTTTAAGGGAGAGGTACAAGTGTGCATATTTTCTTGAGCTCTGTAATCTCTCCCCCCCTCTGTTTTACTGTATTTGTTGTTTGAATTATGAATAAATGGTGAACGATCAAATAATTCATAATTAATAAATTCATCCATAAATAGTAAATACAAAGTAAGAAAATAATTAATTCAGTTCTTTCAAAATATCCCTTCAAGTTTCTTGCTTCAAATTTTTATACAAGCAAGAATATATCCACCCAAGTTTTTTCATGTTCATTTTCGTTTAAAGAGAAAATGCAAGAAATCAATTTAAAACTGGTCATTTAACCCGTTTTTTTACTGCTAAATATTATAACCTTACTTAGTTCTATGCACTGTTTAGTGTTGTGTGTAAGAAATTTAAAGAAAAAATTTGGAGACGTTTCTGAAATTTAGAAAATGCCTGGGGGACTCCATATAAAGTACGTCCAAATTTTGAAGAAAGTTTTTCAAACCGCAGCGCCTCAAGTCGAGCCAGATCGATCGGGAAATGTCCATTTTGAATACAAATTCTACTAAGGGTTAGACTCTAGTGGTGTTTACACACGGACGAACGTTTAAAAAACACTTTTTCGGTATCAGGGGACCTCAAACGTCTTTTTCCTTGAAATCTCGAAATCGATTTTCCGCATTATGTAATTTTTTTTATGTTGCGTATATTACTCCATTATACGTATAAGAGAAAGTAAAAACGTTTTTCTAATGGTATAAATTATGAAGAAAAAAAAAAATTTCTGACTGTATAGGGGTGTAGGTGGGGCAGGGGCCAATAAATCTTTCAGAAATCAATATCTTATGTTATAGTGTAACTACTCGTATGACATTTGGTTTTGGGGGAACTTTTTATTATCTTATGCAGGGGCTCTACCCCCTAATAAAAGATTCAAAATCTCGCCTCTGCCTACATATGGGGAATACATACCTGAAATTATACCCTCTATTTTTGAAACATTCTGTATATTATTATTGTTGTTATAAAAAAAAGAGGAGTTTGGTGGTAGTTTCATGGGATATTTTTCTCATCTCTCTGAATCAGATTTCATTAAATAATTATTTCTTAGGTTGCTGTTAATAAATTCCTCCATATCTTCAGTATTACAGTTTTTATTCTTTAGCATACTGGATAGAATCACCTAAAGAGACGTTTGTTTACCTGCTCATGTCTTTGGCCACCCCACTCCACCCACACTGCGCAGCGCAAAATGATCCTGGCGTGACAGCCGCGTACCTGCCCACCTAAACTCTTGAATGGGAAAATACATTAACAGGAAAGTTGCTGCAGCTTATAACCAAACATTCACCTCTCCCTTTGCCAGAGAGTATATCTGTTGCACCTCCCTCTCTGCTATCTTAAAAGGAAGCAAAGGCACGTGGTTGTCAAATTGCCAAAAGAACAGGTGCCACCAGTCATGGGTTGCGCAAGATAAATACCTGTATTATATACGTATAATGGAACACTATTCTAATGAGAGTTCTTCCTCTTTGAAGAAGTTAAATTTCTACGAGGGTGAAAAGTGTTTATTACATGTCTCTCACTGGTAGACAAGGTCACAGTGATTTAGGAAAATAAAAAAAAAGTTACTAAAGCATTTAATACATAAAGAAATTACTTCCTGAATTACAATAACATCAAATGTTCCTAAACTGTAAAGTTAAAAATGCATAATATAATGAAATATTCTTATACAAAGGATTCAAATCCAGCAATCTCCACTTTTCCTGTATTATGTTTATCAGATAAAGGTGAATGTATTCAACCAAATAATTGTATAACTAGTAAAATGTTGCACCCCTTGACATTCAGCTGTGGATTCTTCTACTGCAACTATAACAATACAATATTTACAAGTCACCAAGCAAGTTCACAAAATTCCTTTCATAACCTCCTCTTGGCACAGTATGTGCTACGTACTGGTACACCTCATGTTGTTCGTTGGTCCTTTTACTCCTAACCCCTTCTCAAAGTTTGTAAGCCTATTTATTTGTTCACCTTCCTTTCCCAACAATAGAAATATTTTGCTAACTAGTTTTTTCCCGCTGTGTTTTCTTTTTTTTCTTCTCCTCAGTATCTCATTTTAAGTTTTAGAAAAATTATTATCACTCCAATTTTATAAATAAAAAATTATACCAATTCCCTTTTTGTGAAGAAAGAGACAGAAAATCAGGAGTTTCGGCAGGAAAAGTGAGGAAAGTGATAAGTTTAAAAAGCGAGTCACTGAGAGACCTGTAATTATCCTGAAAAGAGAATCAAAAGTTTTATTTCTATGGTTTAGGTAATGATGTTGCCAAAAAACAAACACATGTGCCCATCAAAGCAGACTTTTATTAATTTGAACAACTTGATGGCATGAATTTCTTAATGCAAGACCTTTATGAACATTTCTTGTATTATTCAACACTTAAAAAAAGTGACTAAATCATACACTAATACTATTAAAAATAAGTGAAAACATGTCCTCAAAGGAGTGCTGTGGTGTAATTTCACAGCAATTGGCTTATGGTATACAGATGTATATAATGCTTATAAATCCGGTAATTATTTTTAAATTTACAATACTGTAGCTACAAACATAACTTTCATTTGAACCTTGAAAAACATTGGAACAATGAATTGTTTCAATCAGGTTTTCAGACTCAAGTGTCACTTTTTCAATAAAGAATACAAACTGAAGGAAACGAATGAATAATGCTGACTTAATTAGTGCAATTTTGAATGTGGTTTTCTAAAGTCTCTGGAAAAATTTAAGAATCTCTTTATAATACTTGAAAAACCAATCTCTTAAAAGGCATGCTGTTTTAAAGAATATACTACTTTCAATCTACACAATAAAGCACATAATTGTCATAAATTCTAATTATTGCAAGAAATTATTTTAAGAAATTTGCCGTTCCTCCCTTGCACATTATTGTTCCTCTGTATCTCACAGGATGAATGCATTTACTGTAAGTAAATATCTTCTTACATTTATCACAGACTGATTATATATATATATTTATATAAGTAATGCATTACTCATGCTGGCAAATACATACATGATGGTACATAAAAGCTTAAAAACTTGAATATATACAGTTTGTACTAAAAAATAATGAAAAAGAAATTCAGAACAGATGAGGGCAGATTGTTGTTTAATACAACAAAGTCAATATAAATATAAATTGTAATATCAATGAGGGACACTTGAAAGTATTAGTGTTTTGCATTCAATAATGTAAAATGTTTTCCATCTGAAGTCTTAATGTACATCTTAATGAACATTTGTAAAAGAAATGTGTACTCAATGCAATTGTTCATTAAAATATGAATAACGAAAAAATTATTTTGAGTCAATTAACTTTTCAATACAGATGTTTAACAAAAAAGTAAAAATTTAGTAAAAAAATTGGTACTATCCCATCATTTATGAATTGCCAAATTACAAAAATAACAATAACAATAAAAAACATCTTTGCTAAAAACAAGTTATGACTTTATAGTCTCAGTAGTGTCCAGATAGGTTTTATTTGCACAGATCAACGGACAAGTCAGATAGATAAACCAAGAGAACATGCTACATATAGGAGTAAACTTCCTCTAAAGAGAGACTAAATTAATTGCATATACGTATACTTCAACAGCACCACAGGTTGTAAGTTATGTAGGAGAATTTCTTTGTATTTTATTTTTCACAAAAAGTTAAACTACACTAGCAGATCTAAAGCTGGTGCTTCGGCAGGAACACAGAGTATTGACAGAATTAAGAAGATAGGGCACAGCACACTATATACAAAGGGAGGATTATATGATTTAAGGTGAAAATAACAAGCCACATTCAAACTCTCAGCTCTAAATGGGCCTTTCTGGTTCGACAAATTATGTTTAGGTCCCCCCTCCTCAACTGAAGAGACAAATCTTTCCATGCTATTCCCAAATTCATTTTTACTGTACATAGTAACTATTCATAACAACTCTATCAAACCTGGGCCTCAAAGCACAAAATCAAGACCAACTTCTCACGATTATTGTGTAAATAATAATCAGGCCATCATTATAAAGGTGTAGAACGTACAAAGATACATTCACACAATTTTATAGAAATTTACACTAAAGAGAGAGTATATACCAAAGCACAAATGCGCAAGTGCCTCCATTTTCAGGTAAAAATTATTTTAATTTGCAAATTCAATCGTATACTATATATTGTCACGTGTCAATTTTGGGCGAGACATGGCACTTAAAATCTTCAATAAATTGGAGATGAAGAAAGAAGCAATTAAATAATTGGAACAAATCTTCCAAAACCAAATTCAACAAGAAAAACTTTTGCATATGTTATTCACAATACTGAACAAAGTCATGAAATTCTAAACAAGCTGAATTAAAATGTATGTAAATGAATTCTTTTACCATTCAATGTGGAGCATAGTTTGGGTGCAGTAGCATTCAAATACTAGTGTGTGTCACCATTAGAGCAGGTAACCCAGTTTGGTGCACAGATAAGGAGCCCCCTTTGCCTCCTCATGGCATCATAGGTCAGAAAAGAATATGTGAAAAAGTAAAAATCACTTAGTATTTAGGTACACAGGCCCAGAAATAGAGGTGGAAGGAAGATATCTTTCAAAGATGGCATTCCACATTGAAGGGTTAAAAATTCATATAATTAATGGCATAGAATGGCACATATTTTTAACTTGGAAAAAATTTGATTTGGCACCATTACTGAGGCATTAACATTAATGTAGGAGTTTGTATTGTGTCTCTTCACCAATACATTTTTGGCTGAGCTGTCAACATAAATTTCTCAACAAGAAACTTGATAAAGTTGTGTCATGTTTATACAACTCTGGCAAGGTTTTTAGTGAAAACATTTTAGTGATTTATCAAAGCAGCTTTCTTGTTAAAACAGAAAACATTATATAAATATAAAATATTATGGAAAGAAACAAATTTGTTCCAAATAGATCTGTAAAGGCACAAGGTGCTACTAAAACAGTTGCATGGAAAATTTGTTCAAAGCAATAAATTATAAGTTCAGATGATTACCCAAGGAAGTGAATGACATATGTATCACTACCTTGTTTAGGTAGTATGAAAATTGACAACTCACATTTGCACATTCAGTTATGAACTTTTCAAGCCATTATTTAATGGGGGAACAGGAGGCGTAAACTGTGAAGCTTCTAACAGCCTAAGAGATACAATATTCAGCAGGATCATTTCTTAAATGTTCCCTACACAATGAATTCTATAAAATGCTATTTCCTCACTTCATTTTCAAATTTGGAAACATAAAGCAATAAATTAACTACATTTCATTCAATTTTCAATTTAGCAGTTTTGAGAAAAATAATACCTCAATGGTAACAAATTCAGATTAATATCAGGTGGCCAAATTTTGTTTGGGAAATCATTCAACACTAAAAAATTATTTCTGGAAGTAAAAAAAGTACTCTGAGTGGTCCATTTGGGAAAGTTTATATATTTGGATTCATATTTTTGCACAAAAAAAATTTCTGTTCAATAGCCAACTTCTCAATAATTTTTCTAATGAAGACTATAATTTACTCTTAATTTTTTGAGATTGCTTTTCAACTGCTCTTTAATGAGATTGTTGATATTTTCTTTCACCTATGCTACTTCCTTGTTAACTCGCACAGGAACCACTCATTCTTTCTGCCAACATACAAAACTCAGATACAATGAATGAATGAATGAATGAATGAATGAAATGCTGCCTACATTGAGTACTGCATCATACAATAAAATAAATTTTTAAATTCTAATAGGATGAAAAAGATTGCTCTTGAACAGCACATGCTCAAAACAGCCCAAAAAATGAAATTAGGACCTGCAAATATACTTCTCTTGTTCCAACTACTTAATTTATGGTTATGCCTCAAAGAGTATTCAAATTTAATTTACACGGAAAATAAAGAAGGGCACCAGAGCACAGTGAGTTAGAAACATTGAAGGGGAAATATTACTACTTCCAAAGACAACCATTACCTTACTCAGTACTTATTGTGAGCAACATGGGCGGTTTAACAATTGTAAAACGTACTTACTATTTACCGTCTTAAATAGTAAAAGTGGTTACAGTAGAAACACAGAAACACACCTAATATAGATCAACTGTAAATCTTGTTGACTGTCAAGAAGAATGAGATTTGCAATTTGAAAACAGTTCACCTAATTACATTTGTTAGAAAAATCATTTTACAAGACAGAAGGGGAAAACTGTACAGTAGTGAAATATTATACATAAAATATGAATCGTTTTAAAATGTACATCTTTCGAACTATTATATTTAGAAATTGTAACACAGTTCCAGACTGAAACGTATACTTGGTATTTTTAATATTAGATTGACAGGAACTAGTGTTTAGATGTGCAGTGCCAGTCCCCAGGGCTGTTTTCAGATCTAACCTTAAAGATAATTCAGTCAATGTCATATACCTCTGCATTTCATCATTCCATGTGGACATCATAAGAGAATTTCTCTTCGTAAAAACATTTATGCATTCTATAATGCTTTTGTATGAGCAATGATAAAATCGTATACAATCACCGTATAGCTGTTAATTTGATACATTATTGAAAAAATTAACAGTAATTGCGTATGTAAAATCTTGGGAATTAGAGATTTCATCTTTAAAACTGCACACTGATCAATATGAAAAATTACCAAATTTAACATTTATGATTAAAAATTTTTTCAGCACTAACATTTTAGAAGAAATTTATGATATATATACACATACACACGTGGAAATGTGTTGAACATGTAGGTCAAAAAATTACACAGTCGATAATAAAAATTTTACTTGGCAAGAAATAAGAAAAGCCCACATCTGTTACTAAAAGGAAATTCATCTCGGAAGGCAATTTTATATTCTCATTTAGAAGCAAATTTATATTAGAGCCCTTGGGGACAGGCTGGCAGATGCTTACGTATACTCAGACCACGGCTGCACCTCTGGTCAGCCGCATTTTGGCATAACAGGTTAGTTCTTAACCTTCCAAGTTCACTAATTTAAATTATTCATCTACTTTACAGTATGTACAAGAAAATTCATCATCAAAATTACACAGTAATTATAATAATAAATGTTTATGGACTCATTCTTGTATCCAAATTGAAACCAGAATTAGGCTGAAAAAAATCAGTAGACAATTTGCATTTGCAATGCACATTTATATACTATGTCACACTAGCATAGGCCAAGAACTACAAAAATGGGACTGATGCAGTGCTTGTTTGGAATGCATATTTGTATCACACATGTACAATGGAATGTGACACCTTTCATACAATAGTGGAGAACTATTTTTCCACAAATTGTCAAGATAATAAAAAAATTAATTTCTAAATAATAACACTGTATATGCTCTACATAGAAAAATATTCAGAAATGAATACTTGTTAATATGCACAAGTCAGCTTTCAATTTGGTCTATCACAAAAACTTCACTAAACAAATTAAATTTTCATCAAAATTAGAGAGCACTTTTACACGAACCACACAAGGGAAATTTACTTTTCCTGACTCATTAATATAATAAATAACAACTGTACAAGATAGCAAAACATTTTTTGAGCACCACTGCGTCATGTAATAAATGAAACAGAACGGCAGTGATAAGAGGAAAAACATTAACACAAACATCAATTCCCAAAGATGTATAACTTCATCTTGAATTGACAACTTGCTCCTTAAATTCTCTTCCATTACCAACATTACAGAATTCTATACAAAATGCATCCATGATCTGAATGAAATTTGTATTAAATACAGCCTTTTCACATTTTAAAAATTAAATGGTGCAACCATTTATAAGAAAATTAAAGAAATCCATGTTTATTTAGACAAGAAAGCTGAACTAATGCTTATTCCACCTGGTTCTTCCACAAGTTTTCGAAAACATGCCAAAATTTATAATTTTATTCTAGATTTAAATATCTGCTTACATTGTTATGTTTTCTTCAATAAATTGTGCAACTAGAACATTTAATATTTCATGATAACCTTACTAAATTGTCATAAAAATGTATTTCAATTCAGCTCCAAACCAGGAAACTATTTCCAAACAAGGTAAATTAAAAAGATTTTCCAAGTAGTTGTTTGAGGTACAAGGATACCACAATTGTACATGGTGTATTGGAAAGGATACTGGAGGTTTAGTTGCCAAATTTTTATGAACGGACCAATTCCCTTCTTAACATCTTTGTCCCCACAGTTTCTACATTTTGTATCTTGTCCACAGTTTCTGGGGAATATAGCAAACATGATAAGGTCTCCGAATTTACAAATATTGCAAAAGCTGGCCTGCAAAGCCTGCTGTAGTCTTGAGACACAAGCCAGCACTTGCACTGACACATACACCCAAGTTGCTGGCAGCCTGGGAGCTATGCTACCCTGAGGCAGAGTGAGCACTGCAGTCAAGGGCATCCGTATCGTAGGGTCATTGTTGTGATCGCTCTGAGTCCTCTGAACTGCACTCCAGTTTCAAGCTGGTGGGAGCATCTCGACCAGTGTGTGCACCAGTGTGCGCTTCTCCTTCCTCATCATCTTCATAATCCTCATCCTCTTCGTCCTGGCTGCTTCCTTCACTCTCTTCACTACTCAGAGCACCTGAACTGATAAGTGAGGAGTCTGCAAATGTCATACAAACAGTTTCTTAGTCCCAAGAACAATACTTTTTACAACATACCTTTTATTTCAATTTTCACAATGAATTTTACATGCTTTGGCTTTTATACCCTAAACATTGAGAACGTCAAAATTATATTCATTTATCAATATTATTAGCTGACTTGCAAATCTAAAGCAATACGTTTAAATAAATTTAATACTGTTTAATTGACAAGATTGGCAATAACTTAAGAAAATGAAAAGAACTTATTAAACTGGAAAGGAAAAGAAAAGAAAAAGGAAAAAAACAAACAAATTTTGTACTTATCTATGAAGGCAACCAATGTGGTTGTACTAAATCTTTCTTCTTACCACTTAACTTCTTATGGACCAAGGAAAATGAATTTACAAAAATCAAAAAATAAATAATTAAGTTGTCAGACCCAAAGGCATGACACATGTTTCTCTACGCATTTTAACGTGCTGAATACGAATCAAAGCCAAAAATGCGCCACCACCCTCCAATTTTTTTTTTATTGCAAAAAACCATTGTGATATCGTATTTTTTTGTTTTTGGAGTTTATTGTTAGACCCATAAACTTGATACATGTTTCTCTATTTATGTTAACATGCCGAATCTGAAGCCAGAATTGCAACACCACTTTTTAGTCCTGCTCTCCTGAAAAAACGCACTGAAATTTTAAATTTTAAATTTCATGGTCTTTTTCATGATTAAAAAAACATCTGGAGTGTGGTGGCGAAATTCTGGTTTCAGATTCGGATTCAGTGCATCTACATACATAGAGAAAAATGTATTAAGCCTGTGTCTGACAACAACCCACAAAAACAAAAAAGTACAATTCCACAGTGGCTTTTTGCAATGGGGAATTGAAATACATAGGAGAAGGATACAGGAAGGATGGAATCCATGCCCTAAGAAGTTGAGAACTACAGTAAAATTTCACTTATACATTTTTCAGGGGACTGCATAAAAAAAACGTGAGGAAAAAAAGAAGAAGTAGAAGAAGAAGAAGTAGAGGAAGAAGTAGAAGAAGAAGTAGGTAACTGAAATTGAATATTATGAGCAAAACAAAAACTGAACATTTTTACCCTGGCATGATCCACTCTTGGATCTGCTCGCATGGACTATTACCAACGTTCCTGCTGATTTATTTGATTTGATTTACTTTGTCAATGAACAGTAAAAACTATACACGACGTATGGGGAGAAGTGCTATCTGCGCATGTTTTCTTGAGCTCAAAACTATACCCCAAAATGTTAACTATAAATTGTTGAACAATGAATAAAAGTTTGTTAAAAAAAAGTGAAGTTAGCAACTTTTGAAAATCAGACATTTTTACTCCCAATTTATAGAAAACTTATTAGCATTGGTAAAAAAAAATACTACAACAGGTTTGTTGTTGTTGTTGTTGTTGTTGTTGTTGTTGTTGTTTTGCTAACAAAATAGAAACACACCCAGGCTCTCTACTCCTACCAGTACTGGCAAAAGGTTAGCTCAACAAAACATGCACCATACTGAAGCTACATTTATGTCCAGAAGCAAAACAAGAGGCCATCTCAGCATTTGTTCAATGTATCAGGGAAACTAATCGAGTCCGGAGGCTGAAGTACATTACTTGTTACTTAGAAGACACGAAAGCACGCGGGCCAGGTATAGGCATGCCCAGTGAAAAAGATAGCACTGATATTAGCACTTTATGCACGTAGTACTCTAGACCTGTGTCACACGAGTGTTGCATTGACCCAAGTCACCTAATGCTTATGACTGTCAGCAACACTGTTGCGTGCGCATAAGACTCTTTAAGCTCTCAAGCGCGTTGTAAAATAATTGTATCTTAGGCGAAACTACACACAAGAGGACTTAGCGATGTGCGTTGTGCTCCCAGCTCAAGCAAGACGCTCAAGCTACAAGATGAGTCACCATAATACACATTTTCTAGCTTTCAACATGCTGGTGTGCTGTTTTGCATAAGATTAAGTCTTTATCTAAGACACAAACTGAGTGTGTCATGTGCGCAGGCATCGACGCAGCTGATGTCAACAGCATTAAGTGACGTGCACCAACAGAACGCTTGTGTAACACAGGCCGAAATGACATTATTTATTTTCAATTTCCTTGAGTTTCAATATTTCCTTTAAATGCACTGAGTTTTTCTTGTGCAATATGGGGTATAACATGCAAAGCCTCCCTGGTGCCCCAATTTTTTCATCCTGTAGTTTTGTTCAAAATTCCTAAATGTTCATTTGGACGTTATACGGTTTTAGAGTGACTTTCATTGTGAACGTAGTATAAGCGATAAAAATATATAAACGTAAAATGCATATCTGAAATAATTTGGCATGGGAACTACAGGAATTTATCTTAGACTTACAAAAACAACATATAAACGTAAAAAAACTTTCCATGTAATGCATTAGACCATAAAATACTTCAAAGGCTGCCTTCCTCCCCAAAAGCACTATTACTATAAATTTCTTAATATAGTAGACCTACGGTTCAAACTACTTCAAAATATTTCACAAGATTTTTGAATAGGTCAGTAGGCTCCTTTGTAGGAACTCACAGTTTGTGAACCTGACAACTCTGCTTTTATTTTATTATGGTATTGACAAAAAAAACTTCAAATAATTTTTCCCTCCAATTGATTCACTGATAATTGTTTTTACAGGATGCTTTTCTAATACATTTTTAGTTAGTTTAGTTTATTCAGATGAATATTCTCAGAATGAAGTGTGTTGCAAATCTGCATAAATCAGAGTGTGCACAGATGCTCCAGAAGTCATCACAAGTAGTTTTTTTTTTTTAACTGCACATTTCAGGAAATTTTAGAGCTTAAAACCTCTCTATCAATAATCTTTTGTAAGACTTGGCAATTACTGCCATTAAACATCTGATTGTATGAACTTGACATGCTCCCTATTTGAACTAATGGAAGTTGGTACCATTCAGGCACGAAAATACAGTATGCACTTTTGAACCTATGAGATCACATTATTGACCCTAGACTGGGAGTATAAAATCTTATTTAAGATCATCACAATATATATTCTGTATAAACACCAATGGAAATATTGTACAATACTACAATATTTCAACGTCAACACTACAATACACAAAACTATTTTTAATGGAAATTATAAATTTAAAAAACAACAACAACAACAAAAGAAGCACAGTGCAATTAGTAAGTCCATTGTTCAAGCAAGAGTTATACTGGAGAGTTTAACAACTAACAAACCTGTATGAGAAGCTCCATTGGACTCTGCACCTAGACCAAGCTGTGGTTGTAATGATGCTATGTTTTCTGGCCAAAAACGTTGAGCAGCTGGTTTGCTACTACCGTTGCCTGACCCTTTGTTCTTTTTAGTGGATGAGCTTTTACCAAGCCCATTTCCAGCACTAGCTTGGCCATCAGTTCCACTAGGATTACTGGCATCAAGCATTGGCTGCAGAATACGTCGTCTGGCATTTATAAACCAATTATTAACTTGTAGCAATGTGAGGTTTGTCTGGGCAGCAATCTGTCGTTTTTCATCTTCTGTTGGGTACGGGTGCTGGAAGTAAATTGAAAATTATTCTCTTGAAGTTATACGAAATATATTGTTATATCTGACATGAAATCAGGGACATCAACTTATCTACTTTCACTTTCTCATCCTAACCCTCAAATTTTTGTCAAATCCAATACCTCTTATTTTCTCTTTATCGAAAGAAGTATGGTTTTCAACTTCAATGAATTACATAAAATCATACTTTGAATTACAGCCTTTACAGGATTAATAATATCTGGATTGATTAAGTGTATTTCTTTATACCACAACCAACTGATAAAATTTGGACCAGCGATAATTGCAAAAATAAATTCTGAGAAAAACATAGTGGCATACATTTTACAGAAATAAGAAGTTTGCAACTGAGAAGCAAGAGTTCTTGGCCATTTATTCATGGACTATTAACATACACTTCAACAAGTATCAGGAGTAAAGAGAAATGTATTGCAAAAATTAAGGCCGACCTGCAAACTCCACCAAATACAAGGAAAAGCAAAAAATAAGATAAAGCCAATTCTATAAGTTTTGGAAGAGCTCAGAATTGGAGTAAATGATAGTCCTACAAAGCAAAACACTCAGGATTCAGTCAAATTCAACATGATTGAACTAGAGACATCATATCTGAAATAGAATAGAGAGATAAATATAAAAAAAATTAATTTTTTATATCTATTATTCATCTATTATCTTACTATATTATTCATTATATCTATATTTATATATTATTATATTAAACTGTATCTTCTATTATTCATTATATCTATTATCTTAATTCACTCCCATTCATAATTGAACTGAAGACACCATATCTGAAATAGCACAGAGAGATAGATATAAAATATTTTTTTTTAATCATTCATCAGTAATTTTCTTTTTTATCTTCTGTTGGGTATGAGGACGTAAAGTGCAAATCCCTTTCTTGAAGTTCTGTGACAACAGATTGTTAATATCTCGCATGCAAACAAGGAGGTCAATTGTTTTACAATTGTTAGAAAATTTTTAATAATAAAGAAGGATATAATTGTAAAAAAAAACTTAAAGATGTTAAAACAACTCCAGACTGAGATATTCTCAAATCATCAAACTAACAATAGGTAACACACTAAAAAGTGATCAAACAACTGCACAACACCATTACCTGCAAGATCTTAGATAGTATATTGATACTAGAATTTGCGAACAGAAAAAGAACCTATCAATTTAGAAGGTCCAACATTCATTGAAAACCGCAGTTTCATTAAACCACACAAAATGGTTTTCCTAAAAGTAGCATGCACAATACACAAGAACAAAAAAACTAGTGGTGCTATAAAATGGCACAGACTTTCCATTTTCTTTGGTCTGGGACAAATAGTACAACCCAAATATTACTTCAAGAACCAAATATTACTTCAAGAATATTAAAGAAAAGTAAAACCTCATCCTAAATGGCAATTTTCATTTAAATGTTTGGAGCCATTTCTAAGAACATGACATTTAAGCGCTACTGAAAATGTGAAATTTGAAGCTCTTTTTCACAGAAATTGTTTGAGTTTTCGATAAACTTCATTTGAAGAACTTCCACTCACCAGTGCAATAATGTATACAAACCTCTGGAAATGTGGATATTAACGGCATAAGAGATAGTTCAAAAAAGTTACATGTGTAGTTTTTGTAAAAGCAAAAGAAAACAGGAAAATTAAATTTATGTCATCTTAAACAGTGCAATTAGCACTATTTGTACAAAAAGTTTGAAGAAAAAAAATTTCGAGCCGTTTTTGAGAAAAATGGCGTTTGAAGATTTCTGAAGATGCGAAAATTTAAGTTCGTTTCCACAGAAAAGTAATTGAACAACTTTATAAAATATCATTAAAAGACCATGTACTTGAAAATGCAATTGTGTAAAGAAATCACTGCTAATGTAAATATTAACGTTAGGGGCTACTCAAATAAATTACATTTTTGCAATTTTTGAAAAAAAGGAAAGAATACAGCATTATTTATTTATTTATATTAATTTTGTAAATATGGCCATTGTGTCATCTCATAGCGTATATTTAGCACTATCCCTACCAAAAGTTTAAAGAAAATATTTGGACCCCTTTTCGAGAAAATCATGTTTCTGTTTTTTTAAAATTGCACAATATTGCAAAAAGAAAAAGTGCATGACCTTATTGAAAGAACTAAGTATGGAGAACAAATTTTATTTGAAGGAAAAATTTCTCTCTTCAATTTTGTAGTTGAAAGAAGACACCGAAAATAATTCAAACTTGACATTTTCGAAAATCTAGAGGCAACAGTGAAAATTGGACCTATGTCACCTTTATAAGTGTTTTTTACTTTATTCTTACTAGAAATTTGAAGAAAAAATTTGGAGCCATTTTTGAGAAAAGTTTGAAAATGTCCCAGGGGCTTCATGTAAAGTATCCCCAAATTAAATGAATGTTTTTCAAAATTGCAGAGCTTTGACTCAGGTCAGATCAACAGGGTTTATTCAGTTTGGAAAAACTTGTTTGCATTGTTTATGCGCTTGTGTTGTTCAAATACATCAGATGGACAGATGTTTTGAAAAGAAAAGAAAAAAGAAAAGAAAAGAAAAAGGAGGAACCAACAACAACAACAACAACAACAACAACAAACAAACGAACACTAATGTGCATTTCTGTTGAAATCTTGAAATCAATTTTCCACAGCATTACATAACTTTCTCTCTACTATGTATATTACTCTGTATATACATACGTATACGAAACAAAAAAGTAATAAAATGCCCTGATAACTAGGGATCACATTTGTATGCAATTGCATGTCTCTACTAAATCTTATAGTTGAAGTCCCGAGTTCAGTTTTCTAACTGAATTGGAGTTGCTAGATGCTTATACTTATTTTGATATTTTATTTTGCACATTTAAGATATACTGCTTTAAATGCACATTTCATAATCATACTATGTTGCATATTTTGTTATTAATAATGCAAAAACATGGCTAATTTTAAGGAAAATATTATTTCCTTCATTTGGCTTTATGTTTACTTGTAGTATGGTCCCATATTCGGCGTTGTGAGGCTGGATTTTAAGAAGTTGAGTCCAAGTATGTGAACACTTAAGACAGGGTTTGAAGCCCACATAAGGCATGAAAGTTTGAATTTGTGTTCATGGTGTGGGGGGCATTTTGAGTTCCTCATTGACCATTTCTCTAACCTAATTGTCTCCTGTGTTATTTCAGTAGTATATATACCTTTTGCGGCTCTCACACGCTACCAATCTTTGTAAATGAGGTCTCTAAAGAAAGAGAATTTCATGGAGAGATGATGAATTCCACTTTGACTTTAAAAATATGAAGAATTTGTTTAAAAAAAGAAGAAAATGAAGGAGAAGAAGAAAATGATGATGAAGAAGAAGAAAATGAAGAAGAAGAAGAAAAGAAGAAGAAGAAGAAGAAAATGAAGAGAAGAAGAAGAAGAAGAAAAGAAGAAAAGAAGAAAAAAAGAAGAAAATGAAAGAAAAAGAAGAGCAGACAACGCATTTAAATATGGAGGTCAAATGCAATCCGCCAAACTCTGTTGCCTTTTTTAATCTATACCATTAAATAACTCTTAAATGAAGCATATTAGGGCCTTAAAAACTAAAATTTTGAGGCCAAAGGTCTCAAAGATATATTACGTAGAAGATATTCTATGTGATTCAATTACATGGGTACCTCTCTGCTCGGTAATAACATTAAATAAGAATAGTTTGTTTGAGAAGGGTATTTTATTGCTATTAATTACATGGAGACTTATAGAACAAATGACAGAGGATAAGGTCTTGAAGAAAAAGATATATTACAGGCTTAATACGGAAATGGAAAAATAGGGAAGATGTTGGGGTTTAACATGCGAGAGTTCTTGCATGAGTACGCTAGTTCTTCCATAGTCTCTTGGCCTGAGGGGCAACTGTCACGCAAGGGATACCATAGACAAATACGTAAAGGTACAGGACCAAGATAGGCCTATTCAGGATGTGGGAAGGCACAGTCCTTTGGGTATGTCCCCAGGGGAGAGGTAGGTACTGTGTGAGGCTTTGGTAGGTCTTTTAGATGCTGAGCAGCTGGAAGAGGATGTGGCAAAACCGTAAACCCAGCACAAAGAACTAACTATCTCAATAGAAACTAACTAGTAATGGTCAATTTTCCTAAGGATGAGCCAAAGTGACAGCTAGTGCTGGCAACATTACTGAAGGTTCGGTGGTCGTTGTGCCCTCTAGCCCATTGGACTCCCTTCCCGCATTCGTTCGTTTGCAGTTAGCTAACTTGTAAATGGCTTCGATACTTCCTTTTGCCGTGTCCTTGTCCGACAAAAATATAGTGCACTGCGAGAAATAATTGATATTAGGAAGTGCAGTGTAACATGCTCTTCTGTAAAACTTCTTTTTTCTTTATATATTACATTGAATTTACTTTTTGTGTGATAAATATTATGTTTATTTTAAAACCAAGACGTGAATGCGAGATGCGTACCGGTGCACGTGTTTCCAGCTTCAAATCATATTTCTTTCTATTCACATTCGTGCCAGTTTTCTTTTACTGATTGTCAGAGCATGTTAAGAGATTTTCCACTTACGTAATTAAATTTAAATATTTCCTGGACTGACGTACGTGCATATACCTCAGCGAAACTCTTAGACTTCTTCATAGGGATGTTTTCACAGGAACCATTGGCACTTTACGAAGGGGCGCGAGTGAACAGCTGGCGCGACGCAGGGATACTTCTCTGAAATATATGTGATGTTCACTTGTTTTCACGAACTGTCACTTAGGCTCATCCTTAGGAAAATCGCTCTATACAAGAAAGTCTGTGTTATACTTTAGCACCACTAGTTAAATTTAATTACAAGATACATTTTTGAGAAATTTCAAAATCAATTTCTAGTTTGAAGTAAATAATTCAATTATCATAGCAATCTTGTCAGAAAGTTAATTATTCATCATTCCCACCCCGTACTCGGTTGCTTTTGACACAAGTTGTGGAATCCCTTTCTCTCTCCTGAAAGCTATCATAGTTACTGAATAGCCACCAGGCACATGTTACAGCATGCCACAATGACATTTGCTACTATACATGTATTGTCTTATATCTTTCAAAATAAGTGTAAAATAATTGTAAGTTGGTTTTTACTGCTACGTATAAAAGGATGCTTCATAAATAAGTAACTTGTAATATATTTACAATTCCTAAATATTTGAAATATTACCATTGCATTTATTGAAAAGTATCTTTGCTTTTTATTCAATCACCATCAATTACCAAAATTAGGATTCAAGAAATTTAATTTCATATATTATAGAAATATTAAACCAGTTTTAAGCAAGAAGGAAAAAATTCTTCCAAAGATGTAACACGAATTATGTTATAATTTTGATGAAAATTTAAAAAAAAAAAAATACTTTCTCAAAAATAAGAAAATAAATCATAACTACTGTGCAGAGTTTCTCAACACTCACCACTAAGTGCTGGAAGAGCCAAGAGCGCATAACACTGGTTGCATGCTTTGGCAATACTCCTCTTTTTTGCTTTTTCTTGCTGTTAAGGAAGTCGTCATCGTCATCAATGGAACCAGGTGTTGTTGGAGCAGGAGATAGCTGGCCTATAAAATGCAAGAGTAATATTACACAGTTTTCTGGGAGAAGAGAAGACTTCTTGTTATTCAGGGTAATGACAGAAAGAGAAGTTCAACGATGTGCGATTATTCTGATTATTAAATTAACTATTTTTAATTAGTTCAAATGTGTTCATTGAAATGTAAATTAAAAATAAATGTACAGTATAACCTTCAATGGTGAGCAAGTTGGTCTGCGAGAGTTTTGCAAGAAAAGCAAAAATTCTGAAGGAATTTTAACTTGATAAATATGCGATGCTTTGCAATACCAACAGAATTGCTGAGTGTCCACATGTTCACAACGGAGCCTGTTTTCCCTTTGCTCCTCCCTTGCAATAGACTTGTGTGTATAGCAATTATTTCAAGGAACTCAAGTTTTAGTTGGTGTGACTCTGTGTCGTTCGTACACACAACATATATACGACAGTATACAATATTATATACTGAAACTGATGGCACGTCTGCGTTTGATAAGAATATTTTTTTTTTGTACCAATTATTTTTGTTCTTTAGCGTACATTCATTACTGTAACTTTAGGCCTACAGCAATAACAGGCTCTGCGAAGAAGAAAGCAAAAAGTGAAGACTGCAAGGAGAAAGATTATTACAGTGAACGACAAAAAAGAAATCAGAGTAGTACAAACATGATATCTGAGTGGTTGATACCATGACATTTGATAACAAACCCAAGCCAGCAAATTGCACAAAATTAAAGAACAAATAAGAAAATAAAAGCACTACATGCAGCAAAAGGAATCACTAGAGTATCAAAACAACAAGTTCTAGGGGAAGAAGAAAAAAGTTAATATGTTTATATTTCATTTTTAGTGATGGTAGATTTTAGCAATTGCTAAAAACGCGAAATCTTACCAAATGCTGAAAAAACTAGAAACTACATGTTTGACGGTCGGCGCAGTATATTTCTACATGTTTTTAATCTGTAATGAAATGCAACATCTATTGCAAAAAGCAAAATCATGAGTAAAGAGCAAAATGGTTGTAAATCTGAAATAATTGTGAAATTGCATTTTATGGTTTCCTTTGTGTTCCGTGTCTTACTAGGATGCTACATCAACATCAACATCAACAACAACAACACATCGATGTTTAAAAACATTTAATCTGAGAGTGGCATTAAAATAATAATAATAATAATAATAATAATAATAATAATAATAATAATAATAAGAAGAAGAAGAAGAAGAAGAAGAAGAAGAAACAATTTAAAAAACTGATCCTGAAAGTGTGAACACTCGGGGACATTTTAAGGGGCCTCCGCTTCCTCAGTTCGCTATACAGACAAGGTTATGGGAAGAAAAGGAAGGCTCTCTGCCCGTGATGCATACGTTACTTCTTTTGCTTT
The DNA here is from genome assembly GCA_964035755.1 of Teleogryllus oceanicus. Classification (NCBI taxonomy): domain Eukaryota; kingdom Metazoa; phylum Arthropoda; class Insecta; order Orthoptera; family Gryllidae; genus Teleogryllus; species Teleogryllus oceanicus. The sequence goes on from CAXIVR010000002.1 coordinate 8,041,722, forward strand.
AATACTCCTTGAAGTTTGAAAATTGCGAACTTATTAAATTAGTTCTCATTATTTCTTGACTTTAATTGAAAAATCTTAAGAGAATCAAACTTTTTTTTATCTCAAAAAATTCTCCCATAATAATAATTTTCAACAAATTCTACAAAATGCAATATTTACATTTTCATAATTCAATAAAATGCTACAACCTCATTTTCCAAAAGTGATTTTTTTAAGAGAGAGAGAAGAGGAGGGAGAGAGGAAAGAGGGCAGAGGCGATAGAGGAGGCGCGAGGACGAAGAGAGAGAGAGGCAGAGCGAGGCGAAAGGAGAGGCGCGAGAGCGAAGGGAGAGCGGAGACGAAGAGAAGAGGCGAGGCGAGTGAAAGAGCGGGGGCAGTGAAAGAGGAAAGGCGCGAGCGAGAAGAGGAAGCGCGCGAAGCGGAGAAGGAGAGAAGCGAGGGAAGGGAGAGAAGGCGAGCGGAAGGAAGAAGGAGAGGAGCGAGAAGAAGGGAGGAGAGAGCGGAGAAGGAAAGAGAAGAGAGAGTGAGAGAGCGAAAGGGAAAGAGAGCGAGAGAGCGAAAGAGGAGAGAGAGAGGAGGAGAAAGGAGAAGAGAGCGCGGAGTGAAAGGAGAAGGAGAGAGGGAAGGAAGAGAGAGAGAGGAAGGCGAAGGGAGAGAGAGAGGCAGGAGAGGAGAGAGAGCGGAGGAGGAAAGGAGGAGAGAGAGCGGAGCGGAAGGAAGAGAAGCGGAGAGGAAGGAGAGAAGCGGAGGGAAGAGAGAGAAGGGGAGAGGAGAGGAAGAGAAGCGAGAGAGAAGAGAGAAGGCGAAGAGAGAGAGCAGGCGAGGCAGAGAGAGAGAGCGAGAGGTGAAAGAGAAGGCGGAGGAAGAGGAGAGCGCGAGGTGAAAGAGACGACGGGAGTGAAAGGCAGACCGGAGGAGTAAAGCAGACCGGGAGTGAAGGCGACGAGGAGGAAAGAGCGAGAACGAGGAGTGAAGAGCAGACCGATGAGGAAAGAGCGACACGAGTGAGTGAAAGACAGACAACGAGTGAGTGAAAGACAGACAACGAGTGAGTGAAAGACAGACAACGAGTGAGTGAAAGACAGACAACGAGTGAGTGAAAGACAGACAACGAGTGAGTGAAAGACAGACAAAAAAAGAGTGAAAGACAGACAACGTGTGAGTGAAAGACAGACACGGTGAGTGAAAGACAGACAACGTGTAGTGAAAGACAGACAACGTGAGTGAAAGACAGACAACGTGAGTGAAGACAGACAACGTGTAGTGAAAGACAGACAACGTGTGAGTGAAAGACAGACAACGTGCGAGTGAAAGACAGACAACGAGTGAGTGAAAGACAGACAACGAGTGAGTGAAAGACAGACGAGTGAGTGAAAGACAGACGAGTGAGTGAAAGACAGTGAATGAAAAATTGATAGTGAAAGGTTTTCTGTAAACAAATATATTATTTACAAAGTTACAATGAATGTCTTTATAATGTACATCAATACAGTACATATTGCAATTTTATCTGTACTAATAATCAGATTTCATATTTTTTTAAATTTTAAATGTATGTAGGTCATTCAATTATTAAAGAGACAAATTTTTCTGGAGAAAAACACTTTGTAGGTCGAGCTTGGTAATTTTAGGACGTTAAGTTGGTATCACTGGAGTGCCGACCACCTGGAGGATCATCGTTGTTGTGTTCATTACTTCAAAATTTAGTTGAAGGATAGCGTATCCACTTGATAATTCTACATTGGTTGAACGATGTACTCTGATTCTTTTTTTAACTTTCTGCACTTGAAAAACTAACTAATAGAACTCTATAATGATTAAAGTCTGCAATGAAAAATGTATGAACTGTGTGAATTTTTACATGTGGGTTGAACTGTTAAAAAGGGGTCGTGAGTCTCTTGACTAATGAACATCGTTCTAGCCTCATTAGCAGGAAAAGTCCAGTTGATGGTGATTTGGGATGCTGTGGGGGCGTTCTTGTGATTATCTCTAAGAACAGCATAAAATAAATAGCCAATACTATTCAAATATGCTTTTGAAGAGGATTAAGCCAGCCATATGAGAGAGATGTGTATCTCAGTGAGGTGTGATTCTCCAGCAAGACAACACCCGTCCACATGCTGCTCAACAAACCCGTGAAACCATCAACAAAAGGGGTTGGGAGGTACTGCCTCATCCCGCTTACAGCTTGGATTGAGCACAATTTGATTTTCTTTTGTTTGGTCCACTGAAGAAGGAATTTCATGGGAAGAAGTACCAGGATAACGTTGACAAAGAAATGGTAGGAAATTGGTTCAAACACCAAGATAAAAAGTTCTTTCCAGTGGGTATAAAAAAGCTGGGACAAGTGCATAAATGTTGGAGAGAATTATATTGAAAAGTAGGAAAACTCCTGTTTTGCTAAAATAAACCTTTATTTCTCCAGACCAATGCGTCTCTAATTATTGAATGCCCTCATAGTATCTCTTTTCTTTTTTCTGTCCACATTTCTTTGACCATTTCAAAATTAATTCTTTAACCCTTAACTTCTAGCATTGGGTCAATATGCACCAAAGCCGTTTTCTCCTCGTTTTCTGTGAACCAGTTTTCTGGGAGCTACCAATTAATCTCTTCTGATAACGTTCCTATCCGGAGCTTGTAACGAACAACATTGAATGAAACATTAGTTTCTTTGAATTGGCTTTTCTGTCCCCAAGTCAGCATTAGTGTGCCTGTGAAATTCAATGTGGCAGATATGCAAGCTTCTTGCTAAGTAAACAAATAGAGGTAAATTCAAGCCTCTTTGGCTTTACAAAGGTGACAATGACATCTTGTGCACCAGCCTATCACATCACACCTTATGAACCAGCCACATCTGTCATTATTTATCCTATTCACAATGACAAGAAGATTGAAGAATGTAAAGGCCCTCTTGCAGAAGCCAGAAATTGTAACTTATTAACACTGAACGAAACAGGCGATGAACTGTGGACTTTTGCAATCAGCTATGTAGTAATTAGGCCTTTAGGCAGAAGATAAAGGAAGTGTCAATTAGTTGTGTTCTTTTATTTAGTAAACATGTCTTTTATTCTTCTTCCATTTTTACATATATTTCCACATTATACTAACCACATATTCCTCCTAAAAAGCACACAATTCTTGAATCAGAATAGTCACATCCAGATGATCTGATCTGACTGACCTGCTAGTGTGTTGGACGATCCCATGCCAGTAGTAGGGATAAATTAATTAAATCGCCTTGAGGATGCAGATTAGAGTTTTTTAACTAACATTTTCCTCCTAATTCATTCATTTAATCCATTTTCATTATGAAACCAACCCCAAATAATTATATTCCTTGATAACAAAGATTCCAATGTGTTAATATTTTTCCACCAAGATTTTATATTTTTGATAAAATTCCTAAACAAGTTTGTAATCTAGAACACTTTGGGATCAAGAATAGAATTAGTGAAAATTATCAGTTAAAGCAAACCAACAATGTCTACTAACTTTTACAGGTAAACTGACACAAATATGTGGAATCTTAACTCGCAAGCATAATAAAAACAAACAAATCAGAAAATGTAACTAATACTATATGAAGGCAATATACAATATTAACATACAATGCAAATCATTCTTTCAGCTTCCAAAAACTATAAAAAAGCGAGTTATAAAACTAAGGGAGATTAGTCATTGATCAGTGAACGAAGTATGTAACTCACTTTGTAGAAGGCTGTTGTCAGAAGGTGGAGGGCAGGGATTAGCACCAATCTGTGACAGGGGAGTGCTGCCATGCACAACACCAGGTGACACAGGTGGCTGCTGAGTAGGAGGCAAATGCACAGGTGCCGCCACCAGCCCCTGAGGTGTCTGCAGCATTTGGTAGGCAATTTGCTGTTGCGCTGCTGTGACTGGTGTGCCCGTGCTGCCACCGCCTTGCCCCATTAGCACAGGCCCCCCTCCGGCAGCGAGCTGCTGCCCACTGTGCTGATTTGGAACACCGCCTGCAGAGGACACCACCTGTCAAACACGTAGTTCAACCTTCACACCTCAGCTTTATTTTCTTTGTTTACTTTTGAGTGTGTCAGGAATTAATTTAAATTATCTCAACAATATTTGAAAAATTTCAATTTTTTTTTCTCTTTCAAATAAACTTTAATCACCAAGATGTTTTTACATTACTTTTCAGAACTTTTACCATTACAGGAACTATACATTTGAAATGATTAAACTACATGAACAATGCATTGAAGAGGAAAAAAACCACAAAAAAGATTTTACCCCAAGATATTAAATTTAAATGTACAAATAAGTTAGCGTATACCAATTTATAAATATGCAAGACTGCCACGTTCAAATTATTTATATCACACTAGACAGATTTTTATTCATTACAAAACTAATTCATTATATTTCTTATCAGTCCAAAATTTTGCTATAAAATAATACATTCAATCTACAAAATAAATTTAAAAGTGCCCTCCCTCCCCACGCTGCCCTATATATTACATCCTTAAATTATCTTATGCAATGTTTTCAGGAATCAGAGTCCCTTTTCAAATCCAACACTATAATTTTTTATTTCTTATAGAGTAAAAAGGCTAATGTACTTCATGTTATCATCATTTCAGTCTACAGTCATCATTTCATGAATAGAGCATCACAAAATCAGATCAACGTTTCTTGGGAAAATTTAATTAATAAATCAAAAATTTGATCAAAACATACCACAGTTTAGTTAGGTGCATTTCTTGCTACAGCCTAGTTACCCTGTTGAGTAATATTGCAGCCAAATAATGTGCAGTAAAATTTTCTTACACATTTCAGCAATGGGAGCTTGATCATTCAATGTTGCAAGAAGTGTGCTAAATATGTTCAAGGCTTACAGAATATTTAGTTTCACAGCACAAGCTTCACCAGTACCATTTGATTACTACACGAGATCACATCATTTTCACCTATTAGAAAAAAAGAGAACAAAAAGAAATTTCCTTTGCACTCACCTGCATGGAGTGAGGAGAGGTAGGATAATTCGTATTCCCTGCAGGACTATTGCTATTACTGGAGTGGCTGTTACTGCTGCTGTTATTATTGGTCTCATATGTAGCATAATCTGAGCGAAGTAAGTTCTCACTTTGCATCTTTCCTTTGAGACAAGTGATGTAACGATTGCAAAAGTCTTTGCATAATTCCTGTACCTTTTCCAGCTCCAGCAAGTGAATGCGCAGAACTTGAATTGCTTTGATCATCTGCAGAAAAATATTAATTTATAATGAGCCACACACCTGTGACAGTGGACATTACAAAGTAAGGGTTACTTTAAATTTTTCTTAATAGAAAATAATGAACAAATCAAAAAGTCTTTTGAATGTTAAAACTAATGTGAAAGGTACAATTATACAAGAGGTGAATTTCAAACCAACAAACGAGTACAAATTAATGTAATTAGTCATACCAGTCCATCAACTTCCGGATCATTAACAAGAAAAGGTTTGCGATCACGTTCCTGATGTTGTACAAAGGCTTGAATGTCCATGTTGAAACTCTCAGAATTAGGACACTCTGCAGATTGTGTGGCCTGCTCACAGCGTTCAAATAGAAGTGCAAGTAGGGGAAATAATGGATGTCTGCAAAAGAAAATAGATATTTGATTATGAAAGAAAGGATACATTTTGTGAAAGAGTTAAGAAGGAGGAAAAAAGAAAGAAAGAAAAAAAGGAGGGAAAAAGTGTGTGTGCACATGTGCGAGTGCGTACGTGTGCGTGTGTGTACGTGTGCGTGTGTGTACGTGTGCGTGTGTGTACGTGTGCGTGTGTGTACGTGTGCGTGTGTACGTGTGCGTGTGTGTACGTGTGCGTGTGCGTGTGTGTACGTGTGCGTGTGTGTACGTGTGCGTGTGTGTACGTGTGCGTGTGTACGTGTGCGGGTGTGTACGTGTGCGTGTGTGTACGTGTGCTTTGTGTACGTGTGCGTGTGTACGTGTGCGTGTGTGTACGTGTGGTGTGTGTACGTGTGCGTGTGTGACGTGTGCGTGTGTACGTGTGCGTGTGTGTACGTGTGCGTCCACTCTTTCAATATACATATCACTAAGCTGAACGTCATTTACTGATCAACAATTTAATGAAAAATGTGGAAAACGTCCAAGCCATAGGAATCAATATGGTTGAAATTGGCTCGGAGAGTTGGGACATACAAGATTAAATTTCGAGCAGCAAGGTGCACGCCAAATATGAGATGTGTAGAATGTGGCAGTAGGAAAGTTCTACATATTCCCCACACGGACAACAGAAAACCCTCAAACCATTGTTTCATGTCTTTCAGTATTGTCTCGAAGACTAATGAAATGAGATGGGTTTACGCATTCTGGAACAATACAATCACTATTCACTATAAAGAGTTGAAAATGTTTTTGAAAATGTAATTGAAAGGCTTTATATTTACCATAATATATACATGTAAGTTGTTGTGAAATATGGCAAAGAAATCCTACTATTCAAGTTAACTTTTTTTTTTTTATTTGTTGCTCACTCCTTGAGCACGCGTCTCAACCCTTAGGGGCGTTGGCCTCTAAACAAAACATAGTTCACACGTATATACCTAATTTTAATCTCAGCGTGGTGTGTGTGTGTGTGTGTGTGTGTGTGAGTGTGTGTGAGTGTGTGTGTGCGCGTCGTGACGTGTGTGTGAGTGTGTGTGAGTGTGTGTGAGTGTGGGAGTGTGTGAGTGTGTGTGGTGGTGGTGGGAGGGTGAGTGAGTGAGTGAAAGATACGTATCAGACGATTGCTGGACATTACGTTTACATACACTTCGTAAGCTTTGCATTCGAAAACACTTTACGAACTTAAGAAAACTCGTTTCGCTAACATCCTCACACTCGCATGTTTTTTCGAAGGAGGAAATGTCAAATGCTTTACAATCGATTACAACTCACACAACGAAATAATGAACAGATGACCGCAGATAAGCCTTCATTCTATTAATTTCATGATCTTATTAAAATTGAATGGCTTTTTGACCCTCCCTCCATTCGACTCTCTCCCTATCTATTTATCTACACACACGCACACGCATCCCAATTTTCGAGCATAAAATTGAATGCCTCTCTTCTCTGTCTGCACCATTCTTCACCAGCTTTGGAATCGATATAATATACCTTAATCCAGACGTGTGTGCGAAGTTACAACAGAATGAACATCACACGGGGAGTTTACGACCGAAGACTCGAAAACTTGCAGTAAATACATAAACATGCTGTCTTGTCAAAAACTGCCCCAAATTTTATCTTTTTTCTGCGCGTATGATTGTTTGTAATGTAATGTTGATCTTAATTATGTTCCTTTAATAATTAAGCCCAGATTCAATTTCCACAAAAAATACTCCGAGTTACAATAGTTGCAATCGATTCTTCAATATAAGCTTTTTACATTATTCTGCGTAAACAATTTGAAAACGTTTGAGTTACATGATGACGAAGATCGAATTTCGATTCAGGCCTGCACTCTTAATATTGAAGTTAGAGAAGTCTTTCTCAATGCACTCTTTTCCAATATTAGATCTTAAAACTACTCTAAGGCCCCTTTCCTAAATGTTAGTAGTTTCCGCGTTGTTTTGCCTTTTTTAATTTTTTTTTTATTTTTACGACGGAAGTGCAATGAAGGTAGGTGAAAATAGCATTACGTGACTGTTGTTATTAATACAAGAAGTGGGTTTGGTATTGCAGCAACTAGTTTACTAATGAGAACAATCTGTAATGCTGGCATTTACTTACTTGTAAACTGATCTCTTGTCAGCTTCAAACTGAGCCTGATCGGGCTGAGGAAACCCCCCACCTTGTTCAGCTGTACCGCCTTGAGTCATGGCCACACCACCACCAGTTTCTGTCTGCTCGTAGCCAGGTGTCACCATGGTGCTGCCCTCTTGCATGACACCTGGCTCATGCGCCCATCTGAAAACATATCACTGTGAATTACTTTATAATCACAATTAGGGCTATTGTTTGGAAGCACAGATATCCCAGAATAAATGTTTCTAACTTCTAGGACGTGTAGCGTGACCGATAAAATAACTTTCCTCAATGAATACGCGGGAATTTTCAGGCAAGGACATTTGCCCCTGATTGGTAGGCAACCCATCTTGCGTTGTTTGGTAGGTTTCGTTCTGAGCTGACACAATGGAAGATATTTCGTTCACCCGTTATACACCATTGGATGAGGAGTTGCCTAACACCCAGGGGCAACTGTCACATGTCTAACTTCGTTTATCAAAATCCCCACATGTTCACTGGATCCAAAGTGATAATCTTGGATATATTCTCTTAAAGTTTGTAACATTTATTCCGACGCACTAGTCGTTACATTTTCATTTGCCCGTCGGTTACAACCAAACGTTTGAATGTGTTTGCAAATTAGGTTTTTGGAAGAGATTTGAAACATGTTTGATAATCCATACTTTTCCATATTTTCTGGAATAATACACATTTTTGCAAAATTAATGAAAACTCAAATATAGCCACATAATTACATTGAGTTTCACAATAATCCCTTTCGAAATTGTTCTTGGGAAATTATGTTTTCAAGAAAAACATTTAACACAATTTTCAGTAGTTTAGAAATACATCTAATTGTATATTAAACAACACACGATATTGCGTGGTTACAGACGATTCTTTTGATGTTGACACAAATTTTAGGTAATACAAAGCAATATTTAGAGGCAAAAGATGTAATTTCATATTAGAAAATTTAGAACTTTTAACTTTGTAAACCATCGCTTGGTAAATGCTCAATTGCCAGGAATGAATTATGTGCCTTCCTTTCAGAAACTAAAAGAATGTATAGAATGTTTTAGTACAAGATGGTTCAATATTGTTTCATGGCTAATATTAAGAAGTCTTTTGGCCACTACGCCATTTAAACACGCATTATTTGTTCTGTTTTTATCTTTATTCAATTTTGAGTCTGTATTTTACTCCACATTTGAACATTTTTATTTTATTCGTAGGTACACATTTATGGATAATCCTAGCCTAAAAATAATATTATTTTCAACCATAAGGAGCCGAGAAATTAAAAAACATTAATAAAAATTCGTGTACAAGAAGAATGGCGATTACAAAAATAACTGGGCAAGGAAATGCCGAAAACTAGAAAAATTCTTCTGAAAACGTTTCACGATTACACTACTTAACTATATAAAAAGAAAGGTTGAAATAAGGATTTCATCGAACACGAAATTGCTGTTTTAACACGATAGACGAAAAACATTCAATGCATTCGTAAACTGGAAGTGTGGCAAAACAAATATTTCAAGAAAGTACGTCATGTAATACAATATTAGTTGAATCCGTGAGGACATTTCCTAATTTTGAAATCTATTGATGTTACGGCGCCCTGCGACGGCATCCTTCACTTACGTAGAGATCACCTCACTGAACTAACATCTCTGCGAATGTTTCCAAACAGCAAAAATATTTGACGGAGCTGCGATTTGAACTTGAACGAACAGGCTCCGCTATCAACGCTCGTACTGATTACACAACCGTCGCTGGTTAGGTATATGGTACACCAAACGTCCCGATGGATTAAAAGAATTTCTCGTGATTTCAGAGGTTTAATGAACATTGGGCTTGCAAGATTATTAAACGAACAGTTTGTTCTTTTCGAACTAAAAAAAGGCCTTTGATAAAATCTTGTTTTTTGAAGTGTCACGATTTAACTCAAAATTACGAGAAAACAACTCTCACTTCGAAAAAAATGTATATGTATATAACTGCATTCAACCCACAAAAACGTTTCATTCACACTGGGATTCGAACTCTGGGTACATGGGTGTTGCAAGCATGTCACTCATCCGCTATTCTAAAACGTCGTCGTTATACGAACGTTCCTGACGCTTGAAAAGGAAGTTGAACATATTTTTAATTAAAGGACGTAAATCAAATTCGAGTTTATTAATGAGACGTAAATAAATCAGTGAAATTCCGACCTGTGCCATTTTTACAAGCGCACTTTGCTACATTAAACTAGTGGTGCTGGAGAATGGCATAGACTTTCTCGTAATAAAGTTTTCTAATTTCCTTGGTGCGGGCTGCCTTTACGTTCTTGCACCATTCTCTTGTCGGCTGCTATCTATCGCCACCCAAAATACATTTTTTAAAAAATATTCTCTACTTTTCGATTCCTTAATTGTAGAACCGAAATATTACTTTACGAATATTAAAGAAGAATAAAACCTCATCCTAAATGGCAATTTTCATTGAAAAATTTGAAGCCGTTTTACGAAAACGTCGTTTAAGAATTACTGTCAATGTGAAATTTGAAGCTCCCTCTATCGAGTTTTTGAAAAACTTCATCTGAAGTCATTTGAAGCACTTCCACTCACAAATGCAATAGAGTTTAAAAACCGCTGGAAATTTGCATATTAACGGCGTGAGACATTAAAAAATACATTTGTGTAATGTTTGAAAAAACAAAAGAATGCACCAAAATGAACTTTACTTCATATAAAATAGTGAATTTCGCAATATCCGTGGAAAAAAAATACGAAAAACTATGGAGCCATTTTTCATAAACTGGCGTCAGAACGTTTCTAAAAATGCGACATTGTGAGTTTATTTTCACACAAAACTGTTGAGTTTTCGAGAAACTATGACATTATTTAAAGCACATGTACTCATAAAAAAAACAATGTGAACAAAGTGCCGTTAATGTAGATATTAACGCCGTGAGAAGCTAGTCAAAATTACATTTTTATACTTTTTGAAAAAACAAAAGAATAGGGCAATATGGCGATGGTGTCATCTTATAGTGTGAGCATTGAGCACTATTCCTATCAAAAATATAAAGAAAAAAATTGTAGCCCTGCTTGAGAAAATCTTTGTTTTTGTAATATTTTAAAAGTTTCTCATATTGCACGCTATATTGCGCGAAAACTAAAATTTTGAGAAAACGTACCTGACCTTAATGAAAGAACAATAAATTTCGCCGAAATGGATGGAAAAATCGCCGAAATAATCCGAAAAAATCAAACTTAATTTTCGAAAGTTCATAGCTAACCCTGAAAATCGGACCTATGCCACCTTTATAAGTGTATTTTGCTCTATTCTTACAAGAAATTTAAAGATAAAAATTGGAGTCTTTTTGAGAAACTTTTGAAAATGTTCGGGGGGTTTCATGTAAATACCCTAAAAAATTAATGAATATTTCTCAAAACCGCAGAGCTTCGACTCAGGCCAGATCGACAGGATTTACTCAGTTTGAAAAAAATCGTAGGAATATTTCCGGCGCCAATGTTGTTCACATACACCGCACGGACGGACGGACGTTTTGAATAAAAGAAAAAAATATAGAAGAACAAGAAAAACAAAAACTTTTTAGGTGTCAGGAGACCCCAGAACGTAAATTTTCGTTGAAATCTCGAAATCTATTTTCCGCAGCATTACGTAACCTTCTCTATACTATGTATATTACTCCGTATATACGCACGTATACGATAGAGTAAAATGGTTCTATAACAGAATTTACTTTCCCGTATTATTTTTAACTTTTGTAATTTTCGAAAGCAATTCAACCTAAACGAAACCACCTTATTAATGTGGTCGAACCTGCACCACATTAAGGGTCTTTTTATTACTTTTTTCTGCTTTTCTTTTTCGGGAAAAAATATTTTACAAATTCACTTTCTTCCGAGCAAAATTTCCTAGAAAACCGTTAAATAAGTACATGGACATTTTTGAAGATCTACTTTTTTAGAACAGGTTTCGTTTAGAAAAATCTCTTATCATCAATATTGCACTTTTGCAAAGATCACTTTTTGCAATTTTCGATAATACAGAAGATACGCCGAAATGGGGAAATTAATTATTTTTAAGTGTTCTTTGTTCTTTCCGAGAAAAAATGTAAGAAAAACTTTTGAGCCGCTTTTGAGAAAATAATTAAATTTGCCTGTATTTCTCGCAAAATAACGCAAAAACTAGCCTAATTTTCGAAAAATTGTACATGACTTAATTCAATGATCTGTTTTTGAATAACAGATTTTATTATGAAACAAACTTCTATCTTCAACTTTGTAGTTGTAGAACGCCGATGACAAAATTCTGAACTTAAGCAATTTTCGGAAATTTAGAGTTCAAGGAAAATTGGACCTGCGCCATTTTGCTAAGGGTACCCGAGGAAAAAGTTAAAAGAAAAGAAGGGATTTAAAAAAATGGAAATGGCATTGACGCTTCATCTAAAAGATCCGTTTCAAATTCAAGAAGACGCGTCATCAACTCAATCGATTGGGAGTATTAAGTTCGGTGAAAATCCTGCATACCGTTTAATCGCTAGCGTTGTTCACGAACTGTCGGGCAGACGTTTCACCGTCAACCAATTTCACCATATCAAGATCCTACAAAATGTGGATTATGACTACATAACCTTTAAGTAATTTACAACACATCAAATAAAGAATTGTCCACTTATTCGGGGATAATTAATTTTCTGGGTATCAGGGACCTAATATTTGCGTCGAAAAATCGCCGTTTTTCGTTGCAGATTAACATAACTTTCTTTATACTACGTAAGTAGTATGAAGTAAGAAAACATTTGAAGTAATTTTAGATAAAATTTTGGAAACGGTATCGAGCCTTCATATTAAGTACCCTCAAAAATCAAAATATCCCTTTCAATTTCACATGATCTTAAGTGCGGACAGATCCATCTCAGAATATCAATTCTGGAGAAAATTCTATGAACGATGCGCTAGGCGCTCGTGTTGTCCGACGTTAGTGTCGTAGACGAGCGGCCCGACAGACATACGCTTTTCGATATCAAGGACCCACAAAACGTGAATTCGGGTTGCCCAAAGTAATAGAGGAAATAATTAACTTCATAGAAGAACAAGAATAATCCACTTTTCGGCATCAGAACACAAATCATACATTACGATTTCTTCCGAAGGAAAATCGCCACTTTTCGCTACGATCCTTACAATATTTTCTGTATGGTATGTAAGTAGTATGCGAGAAATTAAATGTTCTATTATATAGTTTTGGAAGCAGGAACAAAAATGTTAATGTTTTTGCGATTTTCAAAAATACAAATTTTACGGAAAATGTGACATCCGCCATTTCCATATATTATAATTCACGAATTTTTTCGAAACAAATTGGGACAGTTTAGGAACTTTTGGAACCATCCACATAGTGTTCACGTAAAATAACCCCCAAACTTTAAAAGATCAGTATCAAATTCTGAGCGCACGAGGGCGGGAAGATCGATATATATTTTGGTGAAAATCCTGAGTACAGTGTAGTTAGTTTTGTTCACAGGCGATCGGACAGACGGACGGACAGATTGAGTAAATAATGTTTACTACTTTACGAGAACGTAAAAATGTAAATATTATCTCATTTCTCCATCCTATTTTCTATCACCCCGGTGTTACCCACCACCAGTTGCAAGGTTTCCCTCGAGGACAGAGGAGGCGGCGGGCAAAATGTTTATTATTTCTGGAAGAAGGAAATTTGCTGAGACCAGCCTGTCCATAGGCATCTGTGGCGCGAGGCGGTCCGTGCGCTCGCAACTCCGGCGCTGAAGGAGCGGCGGAGGGAGACCGACGCTTGTTCAATGAGGTTAGTTTTATCGATCAGGACAAAAGACAAAAGGCAGATGCATAATAAAAGAGGCTGGAGTCAGGACCGGAGGGGCGCGCGTCACAGGGTGCGTCCCAAGTCACTGAGCGTGCGACCCGGCCCGCGCCCCGCTACTCTGTTCCAACGGCACTCGGCCTCCCCTCACGACCGTCCAAGGGCTCGAGAGGATTTCGCCACTCAAGTGCACTTCAACCACGCCGAGTTCATGTTGCAATCCAGAAGGGTGCAAACAAAAACGAGGTAAACGTACTGAAGACCGATTTTGTAGTATCAAAGTCTTCTGTCACGATTCGAATAAGAGCATAAACAAAGGAGTATTCAGAGTTAAGGCAATTGTTAATTTAGCCGATTATGCGACTGAATACAGAACTACTTTTGCTTCGAGATGTAATCATTAATTTAACAGACTAGAGCACACACAGTCATTATGTAAAAAATAATCTCCGAGTTACCTTTTCAAATTGCTCATATAATTCTGCTAAAGATATCAAATTGCCTTTTGACACGAAACGCAAAACATTTTACGTCGAATTACTAGTATGTATCCGCCTACATAACTAATGGTGCGACGAGAGCACTTACTTCCTCATATCACTTGTAACTGATAAATCCGTAATATAATACAGCAACTTCTATCCTAATTCAGGGTTGCTATCGATCAGGATTTTTGAAATTCACCTTTTTTCTAGGTTAGAGATCATACATTTCCTAGGTTCTCTTTCACACATTATACACACTTCTTTGCATTTGTTACTTGAACTTGCGTCATTTGTGCCCTTTTCACTTCCAAACTAGTTATCCGACTAAGAGATTTTGTACATCTTTAACGAAACTAAGATTTTGTAATGACAGAAAACATTTGTCAATTTCTAGTCTGACCGCACTTTAAATTTTTCAGGCAGTATACCAAATGGGGGGGGGGATGATAGCAACGTACGTCTTGGGGGTGGGGGTTCCTTTACTGGGGTTTCCAAGAACGTCCGTCCATCTGTGATCACTAGACCCAACACAACATGCATTTTTTTTTTTCAAAATATATTTTCCGCTTTCGCCATGGCAAGTGTTGAGAGCACTTTACATTACGTTCATTCTGCATTTGCAAATTTAATGAAAACAATCTATAATGTATGTAATCTATTTGTGGAGTGGAAATGGAGAAAATACGCTGCCAAGTTTAACTTACGAAAATAGTAAACTATGAAATAAAATTTTAGTTTTCAAAAAGTACAAATCTTCAAATTTTTTGTAAATTTCTCGGGCACGTTTACTATACTAAATTGGATTTTTATCATCGACTCCATATTAAAGCAATTTCAGATGTACAGTAAGATATTATTCAAAATTTCGAAGTTTTCGCATATAGAATTTAAATCAAGTTATGAAATTCATGAAGTGTTCAAAAATATTTGGTTTTGGAGAATAACGGAAGATGCCGATTTTGACAGCAAACGTATCAAATACAGTGACTTCTAAACGTTTCATTTGGAAACTCGCGAATGTACTTAGCCACCAACTCGCACTTGTCTATAGGTTTACCTCATCCACACCAGACCGCATCAATTTATGTCAGATCTACCCGCCTATGCTGCTAAATAAGTTTTATTCGAAATATAAAATATGTACGGACGCTGAAGAGACAACCGATCCTTCAGTCATACCGTGCAGAAATTGTTCAGATGTTATGTTGCTCGGCGGGGTGCAGGAAGCACGTTAATAAGTCTACATGAAATAATTGATAGGTGTCAGTCGAGTGACGCAAGTTTTGTAAGAAAGCACGTGGTTGCAGATACGTCGTCTTCGCATTCTCGATTCCGAATACGCGATATCCAAGGAACGAAGTGTATGAATTCACAGAAGGTTAAGAGATTATGCGAGTGAGCATTATTTTGATTTGTTTAACAAGAAGGCATTTCACGAATATCGGACGGAGAATATCAATTTTGGTGAAAATCGTCTGAACGGTTTTAGTGCTAGCTTTGATGACCGACGAACGGCCAGAAAGGCATGAAGACAAACTCACCGACAGACACGTTTGCCGTCAACCAATTTTTCGTCATCAAGGACTCCTCAAAACACTAGTCTGTCTACACGTGTTAGAGGAAAAGATTTACCACAAATAGGAACAAGATTTATCTAATGTTCCGATATCAGGGCCCCACAAAACAAGTTTTTCTGTCAAAAAATCGCCAATTTTAGCCGCAGCAAAACGAAGCTTCGTCTTTCTTACGTAAGTATGTGGGAAGGAGAAAAGTGAAAATCTATTCTCAAAAGTATATATGTTCCTCTCTTAATAGATGTATAATAGTATGAATACAATAATATTTCACATTGATTTTTTGAAGAAGGTTATGATGAAGACTAACAAAGAAGAAACGGAAAGATGTTAAATGTCAAAATGTAGTTTTTTGTAATATAGTTTTTGGTCTACCATCAGCTATGCATGTAGTGTCTTAGTCAAATAGTTTAATTTATGGCTCATACGAGTAGTCGGGTACCGTTGGTTATTTTGAGCTAACCCTCTGAAATTTCTCAAACCTTTTATCTCGAACGAGTTTCCGTGTAGATTAAAATGTTTTACACCAGAACCCTTCAGAGTTAGTTGAATAAAATAATTATACAGACCTACGCAATAAGTGACGAAAGATATGTGTGGGATCTTTTCATGGACCACACTGGATTCTGTACCACAAGTCACCCTTCATTTGCGCCAACACGTCACAAATAAATCGATGCTTCCCGTCGTACGAGTTGTCCTAACAGCACAACGCTGAAGCCTACTTCACAAACCGATCGCCTTCCACTGCTGCCGCCGCCGCCGCCTAACGAGACCTCACACGTAGTTTATGGCGCTCGCTGCCGCTGGCACCGCAGAGAATTCCGTGGCATGCTGCGCGCCCAGCGAGGCCCCCCGCAGCTCACCCTCCCGCCAGACGCCGTCAGAATGCACTCCTTTGGTTTTCCCTCCAACGTGATTTGTTTGGGAGGCGAAATATTTTAGATCGAAACAGCGAAACTCCTGCTCTCGTGCGACTTAACGTATTATTACGCCACCGGAATAATGGTATAATATAAATAAACAAGTCGATTACAAAAATATTAGACAAATTAACTCAAAAACTAAATTACAAGAAATAAAATGTTAATGAAAAATTATAGAACTGTAACGAAGGATAGGGGCACAGAGAATAAATCTACTTGGGTCTATCAAATAATGTATAGACATCATTTGTAAGTCCATACATACATTCGCCGGTGGTGAAATAACGCATTACACATACTCATTGTTCATTACACATAATCATTGCACCAACACAAATATAATTTATTTCTAGAATGCACAAAAGCAGCGCTATTTATTTTCGTATCGAAGACTCGAGCAGCTGAGGAAATAACGACCAGAACACTAAATATTCCAGAACTCTTTCGTCCACGGTGGCATAGTGTTCGAAGGGAATTGATTATGAACGACTCCTGTCCATTTTCAGTATGATAACGAAAGCATCGGCGTAACCAGTGACATGGTTAACAACGGGAGACGTAATACATTTTCTTCCTCTTATTTCTTTCTTTTGAGCGACTTACACTTAGTGGAAAAACAAGGGCGATATTTTCCACTTGATAAAATTCTGATCGGATCATTGTGAAATTCAGAAGAAAAAAATTCTGAAATCAATTGTACACTGACTTACAAAACAAATAGAAGAAAACTGTTAGTAAACAGGTGTGTTACATCTAATGTGGTGTTCAGTCAACAAAACAGATGTTTCTTGAAACACAAACATCTTTTCGGATTTGTTCGCCTTCATCAATGCAATTGTCGAGCACAAGTTCGGTTGACGCGAGGGCCCACAAGCCCGGCGGTCGCCTCCGTCCCGCGCGCCGCCCTCCCCTGCGCGGCGTCTTCCGGCGATCGCGAGTAATGGGGCCGTTTGCATGCGCGCGGGATCTGTCAGCCGAAGCGCCCGGCGCGCGCCGCGCCACGTCGCCTCTGTTATAATCACCGTTCCCGTCCCTCCCTCCCTACCCCCTCCCGGCCTTCCCGCACCATAATTGTCGGTTCCTCTTTTGTCGCGGGCGTCCGTCCGTTGCTCGCCTCCGCCCCCGCCCCGTCGCAGGCACCGCCGCCGCAGCCGCTGCCGACGCAATCACAGCCGCAGTCAAACAAACGGAGCGACATTCTTAAAAACAAACGAAGAGTCCTTCTCAGTCACCCACCGGAATGGTAAGGGCGGTGAAATAGACGATGAGGGAGGGAGGGAGGAAAGGAGGAAATGCGAGAGCGCGGATGAGGGCGGCTGCAGCGGCACCCGTCTCGATACACCGTGACTTTGCCAAATTAAATGCAAATCGACTTCGCGGTGAAAATAAAACAAGATACCCAGGACGTCGCGATGCGCTCCTGCTCCGGAACTTAGGATGCGGCAATACAAGCCCCAGGTTTGACGCAGGGGATCTTACGCGAAGGGGGATTTAACTATTAGTAGTCGGTTCACATTCATCGACGACGCGACGCCACAAAGTTTCAAGATAATTCGTCAATTCAAGATCAACACTTTTGACGAACAATGTAAAATACTTTTTTGCCGGCTTTGGAGGTAATTCGGAAATCTTGTGACAGTCTACACTTCGGAGATTAAAAACTAAATAAATTACGGGAAATTGGAGCAGGCTGATTTGAACCTGGAACGTAGATTATATATGTACTAAAATAGTCTCTGAAAGGTCAATTCAATAAAATATTTTATTTTTATTCCATGATTTATTTTTCTTCCTATTATTACCTGGAAAAAAGAATCTAAAAATAAATGTGTCAGACTCAATTTTAAAAGATTTTTATTTCTGCAAAGATTTTTGGTGAGTTATTTGGTCAGATCCACGTAAAATACATTTGACCAATATCTACATTAGGGAAATATATTTGAAAATGAGAATTGAAATTTATCTTTAGTGCAACAATGACAATTTTTTGAAAGAGCACTTAATAGGATCAGGCAGTTTTTTAAGTGTCGCATTCCCAAAGTAATAGCAGAATTAACATGGTACGTAATATACTGAGATGCAATAACGAAGATAATTCTAATTCATGAATGACTCTGAAAGAAAAATGAACTCGAACCACTAATCCATAGATGGGACGACTATTAAGATGGGCTTAAGAACTTGTAAATATGAAGATTCCGTACTTGCCCCAACCATAATGCTAGGACATCTCTGTTTTTGGTGTTTATCACGAATGAGTGGCGATACAAATTTACCCGTTTCTCCATAAAAACTATGCATTTACCCATCGATTGGATGCTATGTTCGGACCAATTCGCTTAACATTTTCTTTATACTGGATCAAATTATTTTCAGAATGAAAACAACGTTTCGAAATTGCTGTTTCAATGTTTTACATTGAAAGGGAAGATCCAGTCAAAGTCTTTGAAATTCTATAGGGATCTGAATTTCTAAAAAAAAAAACATGTTAAACTCGCTGAACCTAGATATATTTTTACTCTTTATTGGATAATTGCAGAAACATTACCGACGCTTTAGACGTGGAGAATAATTAGAAATTTCGTTTTATTTTGTCTTAATACTTCGTATTTATTTCCTTCTATTATTACGTACGTTGTATATTCTGAAGAACATGCATGGGGGTCGACGAAGTAAACAACCCTAGGGAAGCAACAAGCCCAGAGATCGATGCTAGGAAAAGGTTGGGAATCCCTGATCCAGTCTGATTAAAATTTCTAAGGGGTTGACAGCTACTGAGTTAGGAGGGAAACAGGGGTTGCATTATCCAACCGGATGCTTCAGTTTTTGATAATAGCACAACACATTTAACAAAGCGCTGCTGAAGAACGCAGGATAGACATACTTCGTGAGTTAAGGGTTAGTGAAAGTCACCCCGCCCATCACTTCTGTTGTAGGTAATTGAATCCTGTGTTATCTGTGGTCCCGTCGGTGCTGCAGATAACACAATTAATTGAGTTTTGTGCGTTTCTTTGGTCGACTTTTTTGTTGACGCAGTACCTGCTGTTACGTCTTGAGAAGTTATTGTCGTTATGTAAATTAAAAGTACATAATTGAATTAGCAACGTGATGTGTACGCACGAGTATTGATAAAAAAACACCGACGTGTTCCTCATATGTATTTATCTTTCTGGCTTCAGAAGCATAGATTCCCCCTCCCCAACTTCCCTATTTCGTCAAACCCTCTATGCCACCGGAACTTTGTGCGTCTATCCCAGACTCGAAGCCTTGACGTAGGATCGAGAGGTCATTAGCGTCATTTGCGAATAGCAAGTGAAATGCAATTCTGAAGACGATCGGCTGGTAGGCTATTGTTTGGACGGCCGAAGGTCGGATGCGAAGTAGAGATGCGCGACACAAGGACTCTCGCGAAGTAGAGATGCACGACACACGTAATATGCACCACGATTCCATCATGCACAAATTTTCGTTTTTTTGTAGTTTAAAAGTAGTGTTTCTCAGGCAAAACTTTAGAGATATCCTAAGCGTTCGACTAGCTCCAAGCACAACTTTCGGAGCATTTTCAAAGAAAATCGTTAAGAAACGGATGTGTAGTAACGGAGAGTTTTCAGCAAAATAACATACGAAACATTTGTTCATCTTATCTAGAGAAGACTGATGTGTTTTTTCCTGTCGAAATTACACACCCTGAATAAAATAAACTTCTGCTTTTTTCATATTGTGTGTTTTGTGGATTTAAACGTAATGGATAATAAAAGTAATGAACAACCCGTTTGTCATAACTGGGTGACCAACAGCACATCGCGAAGGTGCGTGCCCCCTTTC
Organism: Teleogryllus oceanicus; assembly: GCA_964035755.1. NCBI lineage: Eukaryota > Metazoa > Arthropoda > Insecta > Orthoptera > Gryllidae > Teleogryllus > Teleogryllus oceanicus. The sequence continues at coordinate 8,062,144 of CAXIVR010000002.1, forward strand.
CCAATAGTCAGCTCTTTAGTGATAATAATCACAGTATAAAACATGAAATGACCCCCCTCCAATCATTAAAAACCCGTATAGCTGAACGTTGTATCTCATACCGTCGAAGAGCAAATCTCATGCCACTAGTCACGAGATCTACAATTATTACGTCAAGCAAAAAGTTAATTGTAGGTGAGGAATATCATCCGAGCACTGAATAAATATTGAATTGGGTGCCAGTGCCTACATTTTTCCTCATCCCCCCCCCTTGACGGGATGCAACATGCGGAAATGCGGTATTTTCCCTTCCCATTTCCGGCAATACATTACGTAGGACTATTTGCGCGGCTCGTTTCTCCTCCGGAAACAAACACCCTGGCTCCGCCACCGTCTCTCTCGACAGGCGCCACACCCCCCTCGGTTTACGATACGCCATAGACCCTTTGCCCCTCTGCGTTGTCCTGCGTCTTGTACGGAATGATGCCAGGTGAAGATAAGTTGTGGTTTCCAGAGTCGGTTTCTCGGTGCGCGACTGACAGCGCGGACGATTGCTATTGATGGGCAGAAGGGAGAGCACGGTTGACGCGCGAGTGAATAACGGGGAGATCTCCTTCCGCCAAAGTATTCTACCTTATCTTGTAACAAAAGCATCGGCTTTACTTCGACAACTTCAAGACAAATGTGCATGTTCTTTTCTTTCGCTGATGATAAGAAATGCTTCGTATTCTTTTAGTGCTTGAAACTTTAATTATCACTGCAGAAGGCGGTGTTTAAGTCGATGACATAGAATTTATGCCTTTTCCTGACTAATAGAAAAGTGGAATGAAAAGTTGACCTTTACCAAACAATATGTTCAAGTCATGATAAATCAAAGTTAAAATACTTCTTCGAAATGTGTTAAACTACTTTCTAACAACTGCGCAACTACGCACTATTTGTATATTAAAATAATAACTTGTTAGAATCAATTAGCAGAATGCTAGCAATCCTTTGTTCAAACTTAGAAAGGTCTTTTCCCCATTAAAAAAAGTATATACACACACATTCTCCACACGTTTGTTTCATTTGACGCAAATACAGTGTTAAGTTGGTTCACAGAATCGGTAAGAGTTCTTCCCTAGAAGAGGTACAATTACGTTTGAATCGATTAGATGTCCGACTTAAGTACTCGGCTTCCTCGGGTGACAGTGTAATTTTTTGCTCCTTGGGCTCCGCCGCAGGAGCCACCATGCACGAGATGGAGGCTGTCGGCTCCAGGGGCGGCTTCGCCCCGGGACGTCTGGCCGTCAGGGGCGCCCTCGCTGCTGCCACCGCCGCTATCTGCACAGTCATTAACATCGACCGGGCGGCGTTGAGACGTCGGGCGCGCGCGCGCGCGCGGAGAGAAGGCGGCGGCGGCTCGCGGGGTCCGATCGTCGCTCAGGCTCAGCGAGAGAGTTCGGAGGCGGCGGCGGCGGCGGCAGCCGCACTTTTAATAATGTATTTCTCATTAGGCGCGTGGCCGGCTGCCAACGCTAATAACGCCGCGATACATTAGTAGCAGGGGCGTCGGCGTCGGCGGCGGGAAATTAAGGAGCAGCCGTGTCGGGCGGCTGGGAAGGCGGAGGAGGCTGTAGTGGCCGTGGGGGCGGCATGGTGGCGGGTGGAGGCAGTGGCAATGATCGCTACGAAGGCGGCGGCGCCAGCGACGGCGATGGCTTCCGAGGCGCCGGCAAAGGCAAAGGCAAAGGAGGCAGCGGCAGCACAGGAGGAGGAGGAGGCCGCGCGGGTCGATAGGATGCCCAGGAGGCGCCACGGAGAGCGGCCGCCGACAGCGGTCGAGAACCGGCGAGCCGTGGGGGCGCAAGGGGCGCGAGCGGGCGCGCCGCGAGACAACAAACGCGCGCCCGAGAGGGCAGGCGCAGCGGAGGCTTCCGCGCGCCGCTTCCTACTCGCCGCTCCTCCCCTCCGACACTTCGCACCTCTAGCGACACTTGGGCGAATGGCAATGAAACGCCCATGCAGTCACTATACGTGCATGCAACACGACGTCACTTCTAGTGCGTGGCGGTCATCTACGAACTCCATGAAGGAACTGGTTTTATTCAGGCTGCAAAGGATTCCAGCTCTCCCGGCTAGTGCATTCTGGGTTTTATAAAGAACGATCTTTGAAATATGATGCCAATCCAAATCTCCCTTCCCTGATTGTCTCCTGCTTTGCGTTTTTAAAAATCTAATTCCTACTTAGAACCTGTTTCGTATTGCAAGAAATTCGAAAAATACAAAACGAAACAATAAACCGAAAACTGAGAATGAAATTCACTGCATCACGTATAACTGGTATTCTATTTTCTAACTCTTACTTTCTGATAGGACGTGGCATCATAATACGTAGTATAAACCTAGCAACTCGTTCAACGTTGAAGTCACACGTTCCATTATCTGATCTTCTAACATTTATGTTATAAACAACTACTGTATATTGCAACTCACCATAACATCATTACGTGGTGCATTCGCAACAAAAGATGGGCGAAGGCCATACAGAAGACAACTTTCCACTGATAGTAAGACAATCTCTAGAAACACTCAATTCCACTATTACTAAAATTCTATTTGTGCCGAAAGGACTACCAGCTTTTGAATTTCAGGGAGAGAGCACGCCAGAAGGAATGAGTCAATAACTCGATAAACGAAATTCCCTTCAATATCTAACATTTTTACATTATCGTATTCTCTCAGAAAAGAACGTAATACACGAGTTGAAAGTCTCCTAAAGTCCATTAAATGGTTTTGGGAAGAAGGGATATTTGGTCAAGAATAAAAAAAAGTTCGATACTCACACAAAATGTGAAATTTTGAGAAGCAAATGCTACAAACTATCAATGCTAGCCACTTCACACTACTGCCAACATTATGTTCCATAGAGGTGGGAAGAATCCTAACTTTTCTGGTATCCTCCACATACGATTATTTGTAATATTAATTACTAAATCGCTATTGTAAAGGAAGAAAAAAAATTCAAATTGGAACAATTATGAGAAAAAAACTTGCAAATTGCTAGATAAGTTTCACTACTATTAAATCGGAGTATATCTTGTTCTTAACGTAAAAAACAATGTTGCGTTATATATATTCCCGCTATGCTTGTTATGAATGAAAGTTTAGAATAAGGATAGGGATGTTTTGAAAATGCAGGATTCGAAGCTGATTGGAGCTTTGACGGTCTAATGTTTTTTTCGGAATGTTTTACAATAATCTTTTATGTAAATCTTGACATTTAGATTAATATCGTGCGATCTTCGATACTTAATTAAATTCGAGCATTTAACTCTACGCAAAGCAAATGCAGGAATAAAAATCTGAAATTTATATCAATATATGAAGTGTAACGATATTGGTAACTTATTGGTGGGTTTATCTAGGTTCCCTTGTTTAGAAAAAATGTCGTATAATGAGTAGACGAACAAATGCCTCCAAGATTAATGAATGAAAATCATCTTACTTTGTGAAATAATGATAAATGCATTTAAAATCTGTTAATATTACTTCTTTTCCATTACGCAATGAAATATTTCATGAACTGCGTTGCATTAAAAGCGCCATTCATCACCATAACAACGCACTCTCAAGAGAGAAAAAATCTCTATGAAAGATTGCTATGAAGTAAATGTCGTAATGTGATGAATGCCTAAAGAATGATTCAGAGTTAAATATTACGCGAACGTCTTCCGTCAGGAGCAGAATTGGTAAGATAATAAATCGAATGGAACACTACATTCTTATTCATCATAGTCATTGTACAAATCACAACGCAGATTTTTTAAGGAAGAAAGGCAAAGAAAGGAAATGCACATTATGAAAACTGGAAATGTAGGATGCATGTTGAAATTTGTTTAAAATTGCGCCTGAAAAAATCAAACTTGTGATTTCACAAAATTAACAAGTTTGTCACAATCGAATGCATGGAATAATTTTCGGTGATATCCACCGTTTGTGTTAAACTATTCAAATTAATGCATAAAATGTAGAATTGTCATCGTTTTGGCTCTTGACCCATTGAAGACTATCTAGAATGCTTTACGCTTCCTAATATTAGAGACATTACCAATTTCCAATGCGCGCAGAAACAAAGAGAAGCCTGCGGCCATGCGAAAGCTTCGTTAAGTTCCCAGCAACTCAGGAAAACCTAAAAATATGCAACAATTTCGATTTTGACTGAATAATGCAATTATTTGATTGTGCTACTACGCCATTTCTCATATTGCGCGTACCAACTGAATTCTCCTGCTCAGGGCGTCACTCCTTCCAACACAGCTAAAGTCATAAGCGACAGTACAACTCGCTTAAACTTGCTTTTATAGCGATAAGGAACATTTTTTATAATCTTCGCATGTAAAGAAATATTGTACTGTGTACTAGTTTATACTGTTATGTTATTGTAGTGCACTATTCATGTAGATTTAAAACTGGTCTATTTCATTAACATATGAGAATATTATACTTGTTTCTAATAATGTGCGTGCTAGATTTTGGATAACCATTTGGGTACCGTTTTCCTCTCTTTTTACTTTCTCGTCTACCGCTTACGCAGTAAAAAGTTATGTAATGCTGCGCGAAAAACTGAATTTCCGGCCCAAAAACTCTTGTTACAGGACCCTCACAACGAAAAAGTGGATAAATACCCGCGGCTAAATTTAGAAAAAAATCCTCTAACTCATGTCGTACCATGTTTACGGGTCCTTGATACCGAAAAATCGATTGACGGCAAAACGTCCGTCCACCTGGACACCGCTCGAGTAAAATACACTTCTATTGTCACCTTTGTGACATAGGTCTGATTTTCAGAGTTATTTCTGAATTTTCGAAAATTGCAAAAGTTTGGATGTTTTCAGCATTTTCCTACAACTACAAAATTAAAGCTAGAGATTTTTCCTTCAAGTAATTTTTTTTCTCCAAAGCCAGTTCTTTCATTACGGTCATGTACACCTTGTTTTTGTCGTTTTCGCGCAATATTGAAATGGAATATGGGCAATTTTAAAAAATTACAAAAACAAAATTTTCTCGAAAATTGCTCCAATTTTTTTCCTTTCAACTTTTGGTAGGATAGTGCTAAATGTACTCTATACGATGACGTGAACGCCATATTGTTATATTGTTTTGTTTCCAAAAAAATTACAAAAGGTAACTTTTTGACTTTTCTCTCACACAATATTTACATTAGCAGCTATTTGTTTACATTATTTTATTAATGCGTATATATGCTTTAAATAATGTCATATAAAGTTTCTCGAAAAACTCAAGTTTGCTGTGAAAATTAGCTCAAAATTCCGCATTTTCAGAAATGCTCAAAAGCCATTTTCTCAAGAATTCCTCCAATTTTTAACTTCAAATTTTTGAAGGGTTTGCACTGTTTAATTCGAATATCCTCACATTAATTTTTTTGTTTACACGTATTTGTGAGAAGGTGCTTCACATGACGTCAAATTAAGTTTTTCTAAAACTCAAAAATTTTCTGTGAGAAAGAGCTTCAAATTTGGCGTTAGCAATAACGCATAAACGCCATTTTCTTAAAATGGCTCCAAATGTTTCAATAGAAATTGCCATTTAGGATGACGTTTTACTCTTTTTTAATATTCTTGAAGTAATATTTCGGCTCTACAACTAGGAAACCGAAAAATCGAGAAAATTAAATCTTGGGGCGGTGTTAGATGGCAGCTGTCAAGAGTATGTGGCAAGTCCGAAGAGTTAGCCCAGACCAAAGAAAATAGAAAACTAATACGAGAAAGTCTTTGTTATTCTGCAGCACCACTAATTTGCTTTTGCAGGCCACAAGTTAGAGGTGTTTTACTTGCTCAGCTTTGTTTTCGTCGTAAATTCCTGTAATGAATATGGAAATATTCGAACGTAATTGTGGTATTACAGCGCCAGAAAATGACTACTTGAAAATTGCGAAATATCCTAGGTATAAACAAAATACGTTTTATAAGAGTAATTTAGTTCAGTTATATCAGAAACAAAGTTTTATTTAATACTTTGTCTCGTTTCTTCAAATGTACCGAAAACTACATTTCAGAAAATAAGGACTATTCCTTTTTACGTTGAATCGTTATTCCCTCGGAGAATATAACCAAAATATTGACGCCATATTTCTTGGAATGCAGACCTTTTGGGACATGAAGGGTTTAGAATACAGTGGAATCGGAGATGATGAAACAGGGGCCCTTTAAGTGATGTGTTCTGGCGCACACCCACGTGTTCAAATATTATTGAGGGAGAGGCGAGAGAGGCAGGAGAGAGAGAGCGGCGAGACGAGGCGGAGAGAGAGAGCGCGCGCGAGAGAGAGAAGGCGCGGAAGAGAGCGAGAGAGAGAGGCGCGAGAGAAGAGGCGCGCGGAGAGAGAGAGGCGCGCGCGAGAGAGAGACGCGCGAGAGAAGGCGCGCGAGAGAGAGAGGCGCGAGAGAGAAGGCGCGCGCGCGAGAGAGAGAGCGCGCGAGAGAGAGAGCGCGCGAGAGAGAAGCGCGCGCGAGAGAGAGCGCGCGAGAGAGAAGCGCGAGAGAGAGACGAGAGAGGCGCGCGAGAGAGCGCGAGAGAGAGCGCGCGAGAGAAGAGCGCGCGAGAGAGAGAGCGCGCGGAGAGAGAGAGCGCCGCGAGAGAGAGAGAGCGCGCGAGAGAGAGAGCGCGCGAGAGAGAGAGCGCGCGAGAGAGAGAGAGAGAGAGAGAGAGAGAGGAGATAAAAGTATTAAATATGCGATGCGGAAACCCTCTTGACAATTTGAAAATCAATGAAACTAACTTGAAACTGGATTTAAACCTAGTTCAAATCACCAATACTATTTTCAATAATTGAGGGCAATGTAAAATCTTTATAATGAAACTTAGTGGACCGAGCGTTCTTCCGTTCCAGATTTTTTGTTCGTTGATTGACTTTTTCGTGTTTCTGGGCGCGTCAACGGCTTTGGTCATTAGTCCCGTTAGTGTAGTGCATGTTTTTTTCGCGGGAACTGGCGGTGATCTTCCCGCTTTGGATAGTGCTGGTCCGGCGATTCGCCTGGTCAGGATTGCACCTAGCGGGCACCCTCAGCCGGACAAGCCTAAGCTCCGACTGGTCTCTGGAAGTGGTAGGTAGTGCATGTTAGTGTAGGTGTGCAGGAAAGGACTGAATTCGACCTGCTGGAAAGCTAGTGTCGAAATCCTCGCCGTGAGTGGAAACCTAGGACCTCCGGTCAGGGCTGCTAGGCAGTGACATCAGTTGATGCACTGAGCTACCGCACCCGGTCTTTTTTGTTCGTGGAGAGTGTATCAATTTATTGGCTAAAAGGCAAACCATTCAAACTTACGTAATGGCGATGTTATACTGTGCATTATACGGAAGTTCGTTGTAGAGCGTTTACACCACTCTTGCCCAAAGCAGTCGCTCTTGATCAGCCGCGGGCACACTTGTTGCCACCGGGTTTCGAAGTTCAATTCTGAGAGAACTAGGTTCCTATAGGGTGATGTAGTTCCACCGTTCCACCGTTCATCCAACGTGAAGGGCTTGTCACTCTCTGCTGCTCAGTCTTCCAGTCAAAAGATACTTCTGTTTTATTTTAATATTACCAAATACCGGATAATGTAAACGAGAAGATTAACGTATTTTGTCAACAAAGTTGTACTCCTTATTCTTCTGGTTTCGTTTGAAGTATTTTCAGTTTAATCTCTTGCAGCTTATCCTGAGGAAGACTTAGCGCAGGCTCGTTAAATGGCCACCGAGTTCGGCTCAGAGCGGAGCGGCGAGCTGCTCGCAGAGGGGAAAGTGAAGGGCAGGCAAGACGAGTGAGTGAAGCAAGGGCTGATTCAGGCTTTGATGTCCTAACTCAGGGGTGTTCAAACATTTTTTATCCACGGCTCCCTTGACCTAAACCAAACTTCCCTCGACTCCCCTGGTAACAAGAAGTTTCAAATATATGGGTTAATATAGGCACACTAAATATTGAACACAAATGAGTGATAAGGCTATTGGTTAAGGACTTGCCAAGATGAATTAATCCACAATTATTTAGTAAAATAGGGAAAACATACACGACATGCCAGCTACCAAATAGGTTCAGACTTCCAACGAAAATACTCTGGAAGAAAAGCCATTTTATAAATAAATGTATTATTTTCTGTTTATTCTTGTGGTATAATTTAAATATTCTTGTCGAAATTCAATTTTAAACTGTTAATGCGTTTTCGAAAGAAAGAAAGAAGAAAGAAAGCCAGCAAAAGAAAGAAAACAAATAAGCGTTTTCATTTTCCAACACAAACTGTCAGTGACACATTACTGTATAAAGGGGTTACCTACATGGTGAATTTTTCGCAATTCGAATCTCGCGTCGCATCCATGAGGTCGACAATGCAAGCTATCCGCGCTAAGACTTGCCTGGAATCCCACGCCATTAAGGGATTGTCACCTGTAGCTGTTGACCAGCCACTGTATACGCTAGAAGCGATCTTGATTAAACGTCCTGAGCTGTTCACGAGGACTCTGACAACTTTGTGTATTTGAACGAATAAAAGTATTAATTTATTAGCTTGAATTACATTAATTATAGAATTTTGAACTTCGAGTGATGTTTACGTGAGGTTATGTACAAGGAAGACCCACACAGTCCACCAGCAAGGTTTCCAGGTCCATCCCTAGGAAGTTTTCCTGTAAAGAGATGTCCGTCGAAGGGACAAGTCAGCAGTGACGATTTTTTTTCTTGCAATTCCGACGACAGCATGAATCTGTCGCTCGACGAGCATTCGAACGGGTCACACATTCATGCTGTCGCCATTGGCGCTCGCACATACCAGCACCCAATAATCAGGGTACAGAGACTTTCAAAGTGGACGAATTTGTGGGGCGGTTAACTTTGAGAGCACGCTTTTCCCAGGAGGAGGGAAAAAAAAAAGACATCAAAACCGACGGAGTCGTGAGGAGCGTAGCTGAGCCGACGAAATGTATTGGATCGCCCACCCGAACGTACTATTGTAATAAGACCGAAGTGTTCTAGAAATGAACAGAGTGCTGTTCAAGATCAAAAATCTACTTTAAGCTGCCCAAATATTGAAACTGAATTGTGCATTCGGGCGTGTCCCTGCCAAATGCGTACTTGAGACATCGTCCAGTGCAACCCAATGATTTATAGTCATTTTATTGACGAAAAAGGGTCCTATATGACAAAACAATATTGTACACGGTTTGTAAATAAATATTATGCATGTTAAATTTCTAACATCCCCCTCGGCATTTTAGAGCGAAATAAAACGTAACCCAAAGGAGCCCCTCAAAGTGGTGGTAACTTTGTGACAACTGAACCAAAATTTGTTTGTTACCTCTTAAGATTCTAATACTTATATCAAATCACTGTTTTCCAAAGGTAACCTAAATTTGGCAATAAGTCTTTGAAGCTTAAAATAAAAACTGACTGGAAAAACAAAGTAACCCCCTCTTTACAATATGTGGTCTTTATCACATTTCTAAAAGATTCATTAAAAAATTGCTTTTGGCAGTTTTTTTTTTTCTCGTATAGCCGCGTCCTAGAAGCAAGAGACATTTCCGAGCTCAACATACAACTGCCAGGCTAAACAAATTCGCTTCGCTCCTTCGGCGCCGGGGGGCGCTTTTGCCGCGGGTGGTCACGTCGCGTCGGCCGGGGCGGCGCCGCGCGGTCCCGGCCGGGCTCGTTACGCCGCGCGTTTTTGCGGACGCTTTATTGAGGATGCGCGGCCGGTGCGGTCGCCGCCGCCCGCGTCCGCCAGATGTAGCACGCGGCGGCAGGGGGATGTGTCGGGGGTGGGGAGGGGGGCTGATATAGTGAGACTGCACGCGTCAGCGTCCCCGCTCGGCGCCATCCGGACGCAGTCTCCGCCTCCCCGGCCGTTCGTGGCCCAGCTCTTCCCGGAAGAGATTGCGGAGCCGGCGTGGTGGCAGCTGGGGACCGCCCTCCAGAGATGCGTGGCTACCCCTGTTCGATCGCCACTGCATTTTGGCCGGTCGATTCCTGTCGTTTCCTCTACTGCATCGATTGACGAGGAGCATTAGTCAGTCATTTAGCAACTTAAGTAGCTCACACTATAATGAGCTATGACAGTAACTACGAGTTCATTTTCGAAGTTCTTTGGTCTCAAGTAAAAATAGCGTTAAAACGCTGCAATTCTAGAAACTTTGGGAGAACTAACAAATATACTAATATTGGTAAAATAATTTATAACCGTTAAGTTCAAATCATAATTATCTTTGCATTTACTTCTTCCTTTGTTGCAGTGTTCCGTAAATCATTGAAAAGGGATGTTTACAACACCTATCTTCCTTTGCGTAACCGCTCAATTTACTGATATTTACAAATTTTCAACTTTTTATTTGGACAATTTAAATAGTCGCAATTTAATCGGAAGAGTGTTTTTTTGCCATTATTACTCCAATAGTGTTACGAAATTAATATTATCAAACACTACAGAACTGAAAGAAACTCGATAATTTGGGGACAGCGGACGAGATACTGTTTAGTTTCAGATGCGTGTTTTGATTATGGGAACCACAGAAAAAGTTAAAATACAACATCGCAACTCCTCAGATGTATCGTTTTTTAGAAAAAAGAAGACCATACAGCATAATACAATTACTATACCTACACCTCTAAATTAGTATATTATGATCATTATTATCGTTTGTGATGCTGGTAAATCACACATTCAATAAGTCTGAAACATTATGTGAAAGTCTTAAGAAAAATATTTTATTAGTAGAGGGCAAAACAAGGTATAATGGTTATTGAATTATATACTTCGACTCTTGCTTTTCTCTAATGCTGACGAAACTTGCCGGCAACACATCTTCGTCTCGCTGAAAAGAAGCTTTCCATTACACATTTCTCATAACAATCAATTTACAAAAGTGAATAATATTTTACGAGTGGTCAATTGTGAATATTTCTCTCTTTCACACTATAAAACAAGGATATAAAAAGTTCGACATATTGTCAGGAAAAATGTTTGTGAAATTACGTTAACACAGAAAAACATATTAAAAGCAATGCGGTGTCTTTCGTGAAGGAAAAACGAACGCACGTGGTTCTGTTATCCTTTCTCTCTTGTGGGTAACCAGGTTTAATCATATTCGTTGACCGGCAAGTACGAAGTGAGTACGCCAGTGCCATCGGCGGAGAAGCCGGTTTCGTAACAATTTCACTAACAACGCGTTAACGAGGATAGGGAGTACTTTAGCACATCATGTTATTAGAGACGCTATCTATATTGTGTTTCATCACGTTCGTCAGAGATAGAGCAAAAGGTAACAAGAAATGAGCGAATTAACAGTTACGTCGTTCGGCGAAACGATTTAAGTTACGTTGCAAACGATAATTAACTTTCACTTTTCTATCTACAAATGTGGTTACAGGCGGGCCTACACCTCCAAACCCTGTTTCAGAGGGCAGAGATTGACTAAGCTGTTATTTTGTGTATGGCAAGACGCTGTTACACTGTCAAACAAGATATCATTTTAATTCACAAATACAAATATTCGCCCATTCGCGTAATTTCTACAAAACATAATTTCGCGGTTAGTGAACTTTAAGGCATTTCTTTCAGATGAAATTGAGAGAGAATGAACTTACAAAGACATTTTAAGCCAAAAGAATGAAAATCTATTAATATATTTATTTACAGGAGCAGATCTAAAATAGTCTTTCATTTTTGATTGCTCGTTATATGATTTCTTATGAATTGCATTATTCCTCCTTGCACGCTTCATTTGCACTGCAGAGGTCACGGCACCTCTGTGGAACCGTCGATAAATTACCTCTCTTCGTGATTCCCTCTGTCTCGGCCTCCCACCATTCTCAATTTTTAAAGTAGGCGTTCAGAAAAAAAAGTCACTAACGCGATTTCATAACAGAGCTCATAAATGGTTAGTCGAGTTCACAGCGCGGTCAATGTTCTGTGAAAGAATGAAACAGTATATCCATCAGAGTAATGATTTATTCTTCATTTCTATTCTACTCGTAAACAGTCTTCGCACAGATGTGGTGAGATGAGCTTATTTTCGAAATCTGAAGAGGAAGAAGTAATACAGTAAATCTTCCATACATCAATATCTTCTAGTGAGCATTGAGCGTTCTTGAATTGTCGTAAATTGCACAAACACATTACCAATTTGAGCAACAGTTCACGAGTAACCCTGATAACGCCTTCATACGCGACCAAACCCGCCCAGTGACGCGTTAAAACCCCAGTCTTTTGAACTGTAGTGGCTGTGCGTGCAGGCGGGCTCCGTGCTGGATGGTGTCGGGGCGGCGGCGTGCGCGAGGCAGAGGTGCGAAAGTCGTGCGGTGGCCCACGCGCCGGGCGATGGAAGAGCGCCGCCGATTGAGTGGGCCGCGGCGCGGCGCATCGTGGCGGCGGCAGCGGTGACGGGGGCGGGGCGGGACGAGGCGGCTATGCTAATCCGAGCACATTGTCGATTAGCCGCGTGCGCCCAGTCATCACCTGCCTAACGACCGCCGCCGCCGAACGAGGGAACGAACGAGCGCGCGCAATGGGCACCTGGTCGTGGCGCGCCGCCGCCGGCCGCCCAGCGTCATACGTGCTTTCTCGCTTCGCGCTTCCCGGTCGCTCCGGGCTGGTGGAAAAATGACGCGTCTGCATCATTCGGCTACTTTCGGCATCCGCCCTCTCAAGCTTTTTGGTTACAAATACTGCGAGTCGATCCTTTAGCTACTTTACCTTTATGAGCTATAGATTTGAACGATTTATTTTACATTAAAATAAAACTCCTTTTAAATGCCTTCCAGTATTAGAAATAATAATAGTAATTAATGACCACTACAATTACTTATGAAAGAATAACCTAGAATACTTCGGAAGTATACATTTTCATACTATTGTTAATAACGCTCGCAAGATCTTGACCAGAAGCGCACTAATTCCACTTAAATTTGTCTAAAAAACAGCAATAACATGCATAGTGCATTATTATTATTATTATTATTATTATTATTATTATTATTATTATTATTATTAACTTGAAATCACTCCCTTAGATGTGAATACATTTTATTCTGAACTAGGACTTATTCTTTTGAATTAGGACATAAAGATTTCACTTTCATATATTTTCCATCAATTGTTCTCTCAGAATATTGCAAGAGTCCAGGACTCCGCGCATCTGAGTTGGTATTACACATATCACGTTTCAAATATAAGGTGTCGCACAGCAGTGAAGTGTATTGAGGAGATCTGTAGCAACAATAATATCACTTTTTCCGTATCCCACATAGATTTGATATCTGCCAACGGTAGACTTGTTTTTTTATTATCATTATTATTATTATCATTATCATTATTATCATTATCATTATTATTATTGTTTTTTGTTCAAGAGTTGTTTTTTCTAGAGATACTGCTACACTGACAATATACGTTTTCCTTTCAATCTTCAAACGGTGTACTGGCAGAAATGTTGTTGAGGATTGATTTATCAGTTACTACTAGGCGGTTCGAATGTTTGCCAACATCAAATGTTTTCAATTTTTAGTTTAAAAAACTGGCAAAATGCCAACTTCATTTTATAGGAATGACGGCTCAAAACATCGTTAAACTTCGCAACGTTAAATTATCAATACATTATATTATTATTATTATTATTATTATTATTATTATTATTATTATGAATGAAATGAGGTACCGAGATGTCCGAGGGTATATGTTTACACACGAACGCGAGTTCATTATTCATGAGTCTTCGCTGAATAGACAAAAAATACTTCTAACAGCAAATATTCAAACGAAACCCGGAAAACACATTGTCAAGAAACAGAACGAAAGTAATATAGATCCGGCATTTGCTTGTAATTTAGCCAGCTTAGTGTCCTGAACTCTAAACGCACCAAAACGAGCATCTCAGAGGGCTTCTGGGTAGAGTCGCTCCACAAGTTTGGCCATTAATCGTTGTAAACGCGAAAGGACCAGCACGAAGAGAACAGATTACCCGCAGTGAGAACGGACACATTTGTTTTCAATATTCGACGTCGCGTCACGCCACTTGCTTCGCCGTTTTTCGTAATTTACTACGTGGGAGTGGCCACTGCTACCTATGACGTGCCGACACTTTGCATGCATCTTTTAACCCGACTTAACGACACGCCCAAAACTGGAGAGCTACTACTTCATGATTTACGGTCATTTTCGCTGACAAAAAGTGCTAAATAGCCGGCACTATATTTCCTTGCCTGAGCCCGCGCCGAAGTGGATTGATGTCATGGAACACGCTGCCGCAACTGCTTATAATACGAGATGGTAAAAGGCGGTGTTTCTGGATTCTTTACGGCTATGACGTTATTCCCCCCCAATTTGTTCACCATTCTATTTGTTAAGAATTTAAGAGTTATAATTGTACTTATATGTCAGAAGGGTTCAATTTTAAAGATATAAATACATTAGTTACCACTTGTACTCTATAATTCTAAAATACTAATTATGTCTACATCAAGAACTGTTCTTCTGGGTGATGAACCTATCTCGATCTGGTTTTTCGTCCAGTTTCCTTGATTCATTGAGCAAGCACGAGCCACACTTGTTGGTACGTGCACAAATCGAGTCGTAATTTTCAGTCACATACGATTTTTACAGTTTTTTGGCTATAAATGAATTCAAATTCAATCATTAGAACATATATCACTTTAACGTATATCACTGTAACGTATATCACTTTAACGTTAAAGTACTAATCACTGCAAGTAAATTGCAGAGTGCAAAACAGCGGTCTTACAGATCTAGACATCACGATTGGCAATGCTGAATTTTGCAAATGAAAGCTATGTTGCTCATTTTATAATAACAGAGATAAAACACAATCACACAAACAAAAACAAGTCTACATATTAAACCATGCTAAATTTTGCAACATCAAATACAAGTTAAAAATTCTATGATCTTTAATATTAAAAACTAGAAAAAAAGCAACTTTTGTTGGGCAGAGTTCGTCATATTCGGAAGTTTATGAATATTCCCTTCTTATATCGCACTAAAAAATCTTAATCCGCAAGACTTATAAAACCGTCTCCTTATTTCCAGCGTTCTGGAATTTGGCAGCCAAGATAACGAACTATAAATTTTAAAAAAAGTGTCTCAAATGTGCTGGTCTGATTAAATATGTAAAGAAGTTAATAACGAATTATAAACATAATGCCTTCAGCATTATTTAAATAAAACAGCCTGACTTATAATAACTAAACTTTAAAAGCAACTTGTTGACGAAAATTACTTCACTCTTTAAGCTCACAATTGCTTCGTGTTGAAATGGGTACTCCTTAATTATATGGCTCACCACAAGAATGCAGGTCTGAGCAACACTTCATTAAAAAACTTTTGCTTCTTTATACGCGAAGAAAAGAAACAGCACGAAACGTGAGAGGCAGGCGGCGCGTACAAAGAGGGCGTGCGATGAAGGGGCAGGAGGAGAAAGAGGCGACGAAGGAAGGTCGAGGAAGCGAGGAGGGGCGCGCCGCCGCGCCGCGCCGCGTGCTGCGACCGTCAAAAATGAAACGCGCGGGCGCCGCACCGTGACCGACGCCTCGGCAGCGCCCAGCTCCCTCGAGTGCCCCCTTGTTACATATAGGTAACCACATTTCTGGTCAACTCATTTTTGCAGCTTTTGCACTAATTTGCAAATTTTTTTTCTTCAAAAAGACTGAGACATTCTAAATGAAACATATAAGCTTTCTTTCTTTCTTTTTTTTTTCTTCTTTTTAATTTCCTGCATGTCGGATGTGGATTTAGCCGTGATTGCTAAGGCATTGTACACTCCTGGCCAGAGCGTACACATGACTTCCGCCGGCTCGCATCTTCAAGTAAAACCGTGCTTAGCTGCTATATGCCTCTGGTTAAGCTGGAGGGAGAGGCCGGTGTAAAGAAAGCTATGGTTGGTCTGCACCGAAGTTGACGGGGCATAAGCAGCTCTGTTCTCATGGTTTTGCGTCTTCCTATAGAAACAAATGCTCACATAACTAACACTTTGCGCTTTGGTGCGCTCTAGTAGTAAATATTTAGCAACATAACACGTGGTTAGCACTAAATGTTGCAAAAACTTGCTGCCAGAGGGCTTCAACGGCTCCTGTGCGCGCACGCCCACGACAACAATTGGAGAGAGCTATGCGCACAAAATTACCTTGAGCATTCGACGGTTAAGGGTAATTCACAAAGCAAACAAACATAAGCATAACGCATAGAATAAACTTTAACATAAGTGAAAAACTGGAGTATTCACAATGACCAACACAAACGTAAGCAATATTAGATTTTTTATTGACTGTGGGACATTATTTTAGTTGGATGTAAGAATCAATTTCGAGATATCGACTGTGTCCATGACCTACGGGTTCGATTTATATAATATTTTAATTTTAATAAAAATGAAACTAAATGATGAATACTATGAATACAACTAAACAGTACTATGAATGCTAAAACAAAACTTAATTATAAAAAGATCGTACACAACAAACCAAAGCAGAAAACAGTCAATTATCAACCACACAATCTGGAAATTCAGTCTTTTGTTCGATCTATCCACCTCGATCCTATTTCGAAACTCGATTTTGAGTTACTGTACTGTGATTGGTTAATTTCTTATTTCTTACATAAGCAAAGCTAGCAAGCTTTTAAGTTAACGTCTGACGTGTTATGCTTATGCGAACGCCTTGTGAAAGAGCCCGCTTATAGAAGTAGTTCTAACTTTTATGTTAAAGCCATGTTTATGTTTTTGTTTGCATTGTGAGTGAGCTTTTACAGAGCGTTCACCAAGTAGGAAAGAAATACTCTCTGGAGAATTTAATCTACTCGCAAAATGCACATTGCTGTCATTGGAATACAATTTTATAGAGCCATGGTCGATAAAATTGTGTCGGACGCCTGAACTTCTCGGGTGATGTTAGTATATTTCCTTTTCTGTAGGATTAGCCACAACACTTACCACCGTTGATTTCTGGACATTTCTATTGCATGAGATTTTGATAGGAGGTTCAAATCACTTAAGTTTGCCGCCACAACATGAACTAAAATCATTAGCTTAAAAAAATATCTTAAAATATGACATGCACTTTCCAATGTTATCGTCTGACTGTCGTTAACTGTCATCCAAATGTACTACGCTAACTCCGGGTGGTTGAGTCAATATCATTGTTGGTGTTTGAAAAACTTCATGTTCCTCTTGAGAGAATGGGATTAACACGTGTTTTGCTCCTTTCCCATCTCTTTCAATTTCAGACTTAGCCTCCTTTCCTCTTTTTAATTTCATTTGCTCTCACTTGCCCTTCTTATCATACATCTTAATCCTTTCTGCACCAGACACCAGCATATTTTACAAAACAATATTGAATGAAGGATATGAAGATCCTAATATTCTCTGCTACAGTTGAGCCGCCTTCACATGAAAGATGTTTTTCTAGTTTTCTAACTGTTCTTTCGTTATCACATACTTTCTACTGAACTACAAATATTTTCTTCTCGAATTCTCTGTGGTTAATGCCAACGGTAGGCAAATGCGGGTAAATCTGAATTAGATTCGGGTTTATAAATGATGTACATTTTAGATTGTGGGATTGCATAAACTGCCAATGTGTGTGTGTGTGTGTGTGTGTGTGTGTGTGTGTGTGTGTGTGTAAGGAAGTCCATGCAAATTGGAGAAATAAAGAAGATTATACAGAAGAATGACAAAATTTTGCAGAACACGTTTGATCCGTAATGAATTAAAACTATGTGACTACGGCGTGGATCTTTATAAACGAAGCCTCAGACTGCGGCTCTCATTTCCTTTATGTTGTAACGTCGTAGACTCTCTCATCTCTTTGTGAGAGACGGTTCCGCCTTTGTGAGAGACGACCGTGACAAACATTGCCATGGTGCGTATGAACACCTGAAGGTTGTTATAAGAATCATCTTCTGTTTTTCCGCAAGCGACACGCGGATGATATACGTTCTGTAACTTTTAAGCTATCCGTGTATATTACGTACAAAATAAACGTACATACAGTGAAACTCCTATCGTCTTACTCATCACGACGCGACACATGTGTACCCATCCCTGGTTTCTCCTGTTTTGTAATGCTAGGAGAGAATGCTCATACCGCACTTGATGAAAAGTAATTGTTACCCTAGAGTTACTCTGGGAACTAACTGTCCTCCGATCTCCTTCAGCTCCGCCCTCTTCCAACACAGGAAAGGTTGTTATCGTTTTATTACACTCTTATAACAATTTTCACTAAAACACAAAAATATAAAACACTCACTCTTGCATTGTCTATTTGAAGTATGTGCAACAATATCAACATTTCGCTTGTTTACAAATGCGGATTTGCTGTTTCATTGAAACACTATTTTTGAGAGTAAATCGAAAATAAACATATCATGTACTAATAAAAATGTCACAAATAACATTTATTATCAATACACACCGATATTTCAGCACTAAATTTGCTATTTAAAATAAATATTGATTGCTCAATAGGTAATCTTTCCAAAGTTGACTGAGCGTGGCTTGAGCCTAGTAATATTGATTTTGCCTTCATGATCAATAACGCCTAGCGGACGTGAAAGTCACCACCAACTCATAAGTCCGTCGATGTGCGTGGTTATCATTGATTGTCCGTAGTCGCAAGTTCGGCCATCGAGTTCCGATGGAGACGGGCTCCGGCGGGCGCGTGGGTGCGCTGACTTTTCCCTCTCAAAAGCCCGAGACAAAAGGTGAAGCTGCGTCGGCGTGGCTGGCCCGATGGTGCAGGCCGGCGGGCGGGCGGGTAGGCGAGCAAGCGAGCGAGGGCGGCGGCCGATATATCGGGCGCGTCCGTAGCGCTGCTTATTAAAGCCGCCGGTTTTAATGAACTGACCGCACCGGCCTCGGATTAATCGATTAATGATTGTAGGTTTTGCCCCGCGGCGGCTCCGCGCGATTTTATTAAAACCCGCCGCACAGACCAGCAGGCAGCCACGCCGGCGCAGGCGGCACGTTCAACGACGAAGGGGTCGCGAGGCGGTAGGATCCAAGACTGCCTTCCAAACGCACACCCCACGGCAGCTTGATAGCTTCAAGCAAAGGAATGTATAGAGAGATCCTTCAGCGTACAATGAAAAGTGGAGACACTCCGATAAACTGATACCGAAGGGTAAAATACTGAGTTCGGAAATATACAGGACAAGGTGTGGGGGGGGGTAGAAAGATATAGAGAAATAGAAAGACACTCCAAACTACGAGTTACCTGTCGAGAGATGTCATATCTAATTATTCATTGATGAACTAATGATTACGACACTGACAAGTCGGAATAAATGGATACCGACATTTTGAGTACGGGAAATGGAACGAGGAGGGGGGAAGATGAGAAATAGAAAAGGTGAGGCAAACAAGGAAAATTAATTGCACCAAAAAAATCATTTCATAATACAATGTTGGGATTGCATGAACGACAATGACTGACGAAATGGTAAAAAAAAAAGCCTATTGCAATTCGGCAAAATAAAAAAAAATATCAGAAGATTATGTGGAAGAATGACCAAATTATACTAAACCGACAGCACGAGTTGAGGAACAGTGTCAAATGAGAGCCAAAGCAAGGGTACGGATCCGTTGAGAGGGAGTGGGTTGGAGGGGGCGGGGGGCTGGCGAACGGCGGTGTGCGCAGACCCCGCCAGGATTCCTTCTCGCCGCCGCCGCCCTCGTGTTGACTGCGGCGGAGGCCCCGCTGCCGCCGACGCGACGCCGCTTCAAAACCTCGCGCGGATGGCTGTAGAGGCGGAACATTTGGGAACGGAGGGAACGCGGAGAAGCTTTCAACAGTCGTCGAGAGGTGCGAGTCCGCTCCTCCGCCCGCGCCGCTCAGCAAAGCGCAGAAAGCTCTTCTCCAGGAAACGGAGAGAAGTGCGATCGGACGTTCTTTTCGTGAGTGATGTTCTTTGTAAGTTACTTCGTTTTTTAGCGGTGCTGCATGAAGAGTATAGGTGGTTACTAGATCCGAAATGGGATCGCCGAAGGTCTGGAGATGATATTTACGAAATATGAGGAAATAGAAAGATTAGGAATCCTTGACGTTCTTTCTTTTTCTTCAAAAGAGCGACAGCGACGCAAAAGTTCAAAAGTCTTGCCAACAAATCTCTATAAAAATGGTATTATCTAGAAAATATCTTCTGTAGAAGCTCAGGAAGCGCTTGGGTTGATCAAATTTTTTATCGGAGTCTACACTGTATCGTATATCGAAGTGGTAAACTAACTGAATTACCACTAATACGCTTTTGCCTAAGTCATATTATTTACTATTGCAAATCGCCCGTTTAGATCAGACATTAGGAAACTGCTTGTTTATACACACTATTCACACTTAAGTGATTCCTCTTCAACATGCATTCTACAGTTTAGCCCGCACAGCAAGAACATTACAAGGGACATTAGAAAGGATAAAGACTTCATCTGTCCCGTCTCACCTTCCAACATGTAAAGCTCCTCTCACCATTCGCAAGGGGGGGGGGTGACGGCGGTTCCATACGCCCTCTCCATCGGCTGAGAGCGCTTTTCAGTCCAATAACCCCCGTTCGCACGGCCTCCCCGCGCTCTCGTCGCCAATCCGTCTCTCCCGCCCCGCTCTTAAACCTGTTTCCATCTCGCCATCCGCTGAGGGCACCGAGCGCTATCTCCATCTGCGGCGGCGCCGTGGGCGCAACGCGCGCGCAAATGGCTAGCCGCCGAAAACATTTGCCGGCGGGAGCAAGGCGTCCGCGGAAGCCGATGAAACGGCGCTCAGGGAGGGAGACGTCAGC
Source organism: Teleogryllus oceanicus (assembly GCA_964035755.1). Taxonomy (NCBI): domain Eukaryota; kingdom Metazoa; phylum Arthropoda; class Insecta; order Orthoptera; family Gryllidae; genus Teleogryllus; species Teleogryllus oceanicus. The sequence goes on from CAXIVR010000002.1 coordinate 8,082,916, forward strand.
ACCAGAGGCGAGTTCTCAAAACAATGGCGGCAACGAAGATGGCGGAGAGCGAGGACGTGGTTATACGAAAGGTAGGCTTCACACCAACCTGCAGGAGAACCGGGCCTTTCTTTTTTGGTCTTACGGGGATCAGAAATTTAAAAAGTGAAGCATAGAGAAGCAACATAAACACCACGCCGACAAAATCAAATTGTGTACAAACAAAAGAGGAAGATGAAAAGAAAAACAATGAATTTATTAGGTACAAACATGACAATAAACAAAAAGGTGAATGACATTGACCAATGTGCACAACGAGAACTGCGGAATTTCTGCTCTGGGAGAGTAAGACGGAAGGCAGTCGCGAAAGTTGCAGCGATGTCAAGACGGCTGCAGCTGCCGGCGATGGAGGCTGGCTTAGAAACCGTCGCGGAACTGCAATGGCCCGCGGGCAGGGGCGAGGCGGGGCGGGCCGGGCCGGGCACGCCAAGACGAGGGCGCGGGAGAGCGTGAGGCGCGAGCGCGAGGCGAGGGAGCGGGGCGCCGGAAGTCGAGGAAGCGCCGGCGACGGCGGAGGGCGGGGGGGGGGGAGAGCGCCAGCGGCGCGGGGAAAAAAGGACGCCCCAGGGAGTCGCAGGGACGGCGCCGGGGCGGGCGGCGGCGCACCGCGACACGGCCGGCAGCGGCCCTCATCTCGACGCGCTCCCGGCCCCCTGTATCCTCGCCACCGCCCCCGCGCTGGCTGTCCGACTGCGCGCGTGCGCGCGCGAGAGAGAAAGAGAGCTAGCGCTCGCGTTGCCGCCCATGAGGCCTGCACGCGCCCTAGCGCCGTTACCGGATCAGGCGTCCGTTCCACGCAACGCCACGTTTTCAGTTAGCCCTCACGCCAGCACTCGCTCACAAACATATCAGCCGTTCTCATTAATCGAACAAATCATAAAAAATACGCATGGACATTATTTAACATTGTATGCTTATAGGTTTAAGTTAACATCGTAAGTTTACTTACTCCGAATGTTCAATTTTGATTTATGAACATTAAAAATTCTTTTGTAACAAGGAAATTATAACCAACTAAAACTATTTTAAGTAATGCATTTCCTATTTCACAGCGCTACATGGCACTGTCAATTATCGGGAAATCAAATCCAATCTCTTTCAGTGGAACTGCAGAACAAGTTGCAGCGTTGCTAGAGACGACGGCAATTCCTAGCGGCGAGATTATTAAATGATGAAGTGACTAATACGAATGCAGATGGGAGCTTCATTTTCACTACAGAATATCGGATACAATTATTTTTTTTATTTCTAGAGTAATTATTTCCCGATTTCAAAGGACTGAGTTTAAAACAAAATTACAAATCATGAAGACACTTCTGATATTGCGTGTTATCCGCCAAGGGTTGGACCGTTGCTCAGAGAAACAACTGCCCAATAACGTACAAATTTTATCACTGTTTGATCTAAACTACTTTGTCCATTAACTTCAAGATATACATCATTCTTGAAAATTCGAACATGTTCTTGAATAAGTATCGTTAATCAGTTGGCTTCGTGTTATAGTGACGAAGATTTCAATACATCAACAAGGAAACAGCTTGCTGTACACAGTATATTTTCCCATCCCTGTTGATCAGTGCATCCAGTGGCTTTGGGCGCATTCACATTGTTTCGGTTGAACTTTTTGCAACCTCAAAAATGTGTGAATACACAATGAAATGTCACTTTGCATTCCAAACTGTGTAAGTACATACAATTCCACTGCTCTGTAACATTATACCTGAAAAAGTAATATTGTGCCCTCGGCATATTTGGCAACAGTAGTTTCGACATGAATTACTAAGCAATTAAACAACATAGTCTATGAAACTAATATTGAGATAATTATTATAATATTATTGTCCTACACCGGAACGTAAGTATTAGATGCGCGAAGAGTTATTGTCTTTTAAATGAAAAAAAAAAAAGTTCGAAAAGAAACAACCCGTTGGTTTAAGGCAGACAATAAGTGACCTCTAACCTAGAATTTGTGTGTGTTCCAACAATGTTTTTCATTACAGTTTAAGATTACTACTAATTATCCGTTAGAAGTGGTCGTAAACAAGATTCTGAAATACTTGCTACCGACAATGTCTTGATGTATAAATGCCATTAAAAGTAGCATCAATGTGTACAAGCGGTAAGCCTTCATTAGTCGCACATTTAAATCTACCCCAACATGCCTCGTATGTATGCTCTGGACCCTTCTATAAAGTGAAGGAATAATACTTTTTATATGAACCTTTCAAATCTAAACATTCTCCATGAATGCCCTGAGCTTTCTACTCTCAATTCATTTGTGGGATAATCAATTAGGAATCTCACATAAAAAAAAACAACAGAAACCTGCAATTACATTCACAAGATAATTGAGGAGATAAAAGTCACCGACTTCCTGTTCTCGTGCGATTCAATTGCTCCGAGAAACAACTGCCCAATAACGTACAAATCTTTTCACTGTTTGATCTGAACTACTCGTGAATGTTCTTGCGCCACTCCCAATACTTGGCGCCTACCTCTTCATTCACTATTCTAGAGAATATATAACCGAGATCTCCCATTAAGTAGGTACAACATCTCCAAATTCTGTTTTCTCATGTGTGCCATGATCTGGTCCAGGATAAAAATTATCCCCTCCCGCCAATACCAAACATTCAAACGAATCTGTAAATATGCATTCCTGTCCACATTCGTCAACTTTATTCGTGTACTAAGACTGGCTTGTTGAAAGAGTCGTCAAATAAAACGATTTGTAATATAACCATTAAATCAAAATCAGTTTTCCGAGATTGACGCAATTTCTACTTTGTATGAATTGAAGAACCATCGAGTGAACTGCCTCGCTTCATTTGAAAAGTTTCAAGGACAAACTTCGGATGACGTGGAGAATTGTGGACTCCAAGAGTCTTGTGTCCAAGGCTCGTGAAAAGAGGTGGAACCGGCGACTAGCGAAACGAACCCAATTACGACTCTCTTCAACCAGAAAATCTACCTCTTGGGAAGAAGGATCAGAATGAGAACGATTAGAGCGCTGCAAGTACGCGCGAGATAACGAGTTGTCACAAAAATAAGACAATTCAGAAAACGAAGATTTTATTTGTTTTAAATAAATAACTAAGTCAATTTAATCAATATCAACGCCCTTCTGACTATCGAGAGGGGGAAGAAATTGCAAACATCAAAACAGGCGCATATTCCACCACAGTAATAATTACAACAATCATTACAATTTTTCAAAATAAAAATGTTTAATGCTCGTTTTTTTTTCTTGAAGCGACCTCGAAAAACCTTTCTTTAATAAAAAAACAATTAGTGAAGACTTACTGATAACTGGTCGTGGAAACTTTTGAATGTATTTACTATATATTATAATTATTATATTATAACAGGAAAATACAAGAAAATTTTGTTTACATGTTAACCTAGAGAATTCTACCGAAGACGAGCCCAGTTACACATATATCTCACTGGGAAGACAAGCATCTTTTACGCAATTTCGCGGACATTCCTGTGAATTCTATTCTCTCCTCCAAATATATTGAATCCTGTCACGGAAATACGCGTTTGCCAATATATAAGGATTTCAGGTAACCAAGGTCTATCATCCGACTTTCCCCTTAAGTTCGCACGGGAGAAAGAAAACCGCAGAAGAGGCCGCGGCGGAGGAATTCCGGGAGAACAGGGGGCGGCGGAGCAGCAGCGCAGCTCGGGCGGCCCGCATAACGGGCGGCCCGAGCCCGCGCAAAGTTCGGAAGCGCGCCCAAGGCGCATACGCAATGGCGCGCGGAGGCCGCGCTGAGGCTGAGGCGGTTAAATGGGGCGTGCGCAGATCCGCCGCGCGTGACGCTGCCTCTTCCTCCGTCTACTCGGCTGCCGCCACCGCCGCCGCCACTTCCTTCCCCCCTCCCCCACGTGCCCCGACAGCGCCGGCGCCCTTAGGGGCTTAGGAGCAGGCGAACGGTAAACTCCGGGCTCTTGACTCCGTCGAGGCGGAGGTCCCTTCGCCGGCTGCCAGTCTCGAGCCGGAAATCGACGACCAGGGGGCAGGCGAAGCGTCATCTTCTTAGACCACCCCCACCACCGTTCTCCTCGCAGTTCCTAATAGCGCCCTCCAGCCAACAAATCGAATCTTAGAAACGATGGCATCCATCGTGATCATCAACGCCACATTTTTATCTATATTCCTGACATCAACCGCAATCGTGACCTCTTCGGCAATGCGTACGTCTGAACACCACTATCCCCTCCATGGTGCCCAGAAACACAATCCAGGGTCACTACGTCCGCCACTGTTTCCACTAATGGTACAGAGGCCGCTCCCGCCACCTCACGCACCCCGCGGGCGCGGACCGTTACACAAGGAGGCGCACGCAACGCGGGGTGGTTCGGGGGCTCGGAACGTGTCTATCCGGATCGACGTGCTTTATTGGCCTCAATAAGTAGATCAGGCGACTCAGAAGGCGACCCAGCGATAACCGCGCGCCGCACCGAGGCTTTTATGGTTTTAAATTTCCGGTCTCGTTTACGGTGGGAGAAGGCGGCCGGGAGGCTCCTCGCTCCGTAGACTGAATATGAATATGAAACACTACGACCGCGTGTGCCTAGGACCGGCACAATAGTAAGGTGATAGTTCAACCAAGCTGGCAGGATATACTTTTCCTGCATTCGCTATGAAATCTATGCCCTCAAAACTTTCCTCAATGTTCCTCAGCCACGTTAAAAAGTTACTTTCCTTTTTAATGATGATTAGTACTGTATACGACTTTTAAGGTCGATGGGAGGTACATTGCCTAACTCTAAAATAAAATTGCCTAGACTAGAAATAACTAAGGTTATAAAAAATGCGTAATAACAAAAAAAACAGATCAAATGCAAAACATCTTTCCACAACATCAACACAAATAATTCATTTTCCAATAATAAAGTACTGAGGAACATCTTGCAGTAATCTCTAATATCTAATTTTACCATTATATCACAAAGACAATCTATTTTTTTCACTGAATTCATCTGTTTGTTTATCAAATGGCATTGAGACCCTCGTTACTCCCAACAGACTACCGCCCACATCTCTCAGGCGCCGAGAGCGCGCCAGGCGCAAGAGGCGCGTATCGAACCCACTTAGAAGAGCGAGAGATCTCCATCTCGCGTCCGTGCCACCTGCGCTGCGCCATGGACCGTGAAAAGTCGCCCATCGCTACCGCTAGCGCTCTAAGCACCAACACACCAACTTTCACAAGTACAGCCACGAGGGGAATTAAACACTACTCTGAAATTATGTTCGTGTTTCCGGAGGGGGGGGGCACACTAACCTGCTTCCTGTACTAGGCTGAACTGAACATTAGATTGTATGATCAATTTACGAAAATAAAGAGAAACTTTAAAGAAAATATTCAATACCAATCAATGACCTTCATGAACTGAACATAACATTTCCAACGTTTCTAACTACACATTTGTAGAATCATTATTTATTATTACCAAACACTAAAAGCATACTATCCGGCAGTATAAAAATCGCCTAAATGTACCCGCTCCAACAGGAAAAATGTATACGTCTAGAATGAAAATATTGGATCATTTATATCGTAAATAAACAAGTTTTAGAAACATTAAGTAAACAGATAGCAATGTTAAAAGGAATTTTATCTAAAATTTTCACGCCTTATTTTCAAACGAAATTTCTGCGTTCCGTATAATTCTAAACAAAGAACCTACGTGGCGCCGAAAGTAAGAATGTGCAATATTTCACTTTATTTCCCAAAGGAATTACTCATATACCAAGCTACTATATAATATAATTACTAATATAGTTGCCGTACAACTCCCTGCAAACATATTAATCATAAAGAAATAATAATAATAATTTTTAATTTATTTAAGACAAATTAATTTTAAAATCGTGTATCACCTATCCTCACTCTGACTTCCGAGTGCTTCCGTTCCTCAAATAAATACCATCCGCTTCAGAATCCGGTTTGAAAGTTCAAACGGTCAGCGTGAGCGCGCATTTTGCGGTGCCGGTCGAATATCCCAACAGCAGCCGCTTCGGACATCGGGCGTGTGGCTTCCGTGGGAACGTTGGGTGGCCAGGAGAGCGCGTATGGTAGTCGTCATTGCCGTCGCCGCGCCGGCGGCGGGTGACGGCCGGTTGTTCCGGTCCGGCGTGGCATGGCGTGGCGTGGCGTGGTGCGACGTGGCGTGGCGTGGCCGCGGGATCGATATGGGCGCATTCAGTATTAATAAGCGTGCGCACCGCAGCACACACACACACACACACACAGGGCCCGGGGCGCGCGCCACGTGTTGTTTATTGCTGCGCTGCGTTGGGCCGCGTCGCGCCGCCCTGCGCCCGGCCCTGCCTTGCCTGCCCAGCCCCGCCCCGCTCCGCCGCCCTTGTCCCACGGCAGCGCCGCGCACCTGCACTGGAGAGCCAGAGCCAGGGTTAGCGCGGCCTGGGCAGAGTGCTGCTGACTTTTGCCGCCGATCGCAACCAGGATTGGAAAATGCTACCGACTGGTCGTGGCAAAACTATCTAAAATCGTTGCATTGGCCCGCGCAACATCGCTTTCAATAATATTACCAAGAACGAATAATCGGAATTTTGACTACAAAGTAGGCAAAATATTACACCAGGTCTGCATCCTTTAATTATAAACAAATATTACAACATTTTAAAAAAATCTATAAATTAAGATGCGGTGTGCAAATTTAATATAATAATTGCAATTCGTTTCAAATAAAACTTACCTCATTTTCTGAATGTAAAACAAAAGCAATATATTACGAAATAAAGTAGAAGATATGTGATGTTGAAAGTAACCTGATGCTTTGAGATGATAAGTAGAAGTACATCGAGTATAAATAACAATATCAGTTGATAAGCAGTAACGTATTCGCCACTAAACAATTGACACAGGAAAAAGTGTAACAGGTGAAATTAATACTACATCTTGGCATATTCATATTTTATAACATACGTAAGTAATATAACACAAAAATTACACTGATAAATTTTATACTTCCTAAGTTACAAATTTTCAAAGAAACTTCTCTTCGAAATCATATTTTAATTTTTTGACTCCGTAAAAACTATGATACGATAGTTGCCTTTGTAGGCGTCTTCCGGTTTCTCTTGCGGCAATGAAACTAAGTTGGATGACTTCTTTATTACTAGTCACATCCAAGAATGATCTCTTTTTGAAGATAAAGCCTCGGAAAAAAGTTTCATCGTGGATGGTATCTCCAATAATGGCGCACAGACAACTGTGGGAAAGTGCCGTCGAATCTAGCAACATCGGAAGCTGGAAGCCTAATGGGTCTTTGTGGCACCTCTACTGGAAAGAGGGACGTTCACGCTCTCTGAACGTAACATATTTCACTAATACTAATTCGTGTTTAGAGCACGTATTAGGCCGATGTTTGCATCAGGGAGCACAAAAAGTAACCGTTTATGCTGGCGGTTCCGAATCATGCAAAGAAAATTTTACTCACAATGCGATTTTGGGTACACTACTGAATATAACTAAGCAGGGCATTCCAACTAATTCATCGTTTGTAATCACCCAGGTCAGATCAAAATAATATATTTTTTCCTTTCTCGACATCGCAAATTTTTTTGTAATTACTGTGTACTGTTGTCAAAATAATGAGTTCCATAATATATTACAATTAGATATTTTTACGCTTTATTGCGAATATCTGCATGTAACTTTATCGTAATTAAAATAGCAATGATAAGAATAAAAAGGACATCTTGACTTACAAACGCATAAGTTTCCGACCGCTTTATTTTTATTATGTTTTCATTCCATGTCACTCGTAGAATTATTGCCAATCAAATGCTTCCATGGATCCTCCAACTTACCGTAAAGCGCTTATTGGGAAATCGCACTTTCCCCAACAATTTCGAGTAGCGCGCATCACGAATCCTCAAATAATTCACGTGCCATCCTCAATAATTTCCCCTCGACACGTGGAACGCGAGTCCTCCACACGGGCAAGAAGAGATCCCAATCTCGCCCTTTCGAGAAGAACGCGTCTGCAACCTCGCACGCTTCCAGGAAGGCGGGCTTACACGAAAGCCACATTCGCAGCCTGTACTCCAGCGTTGATCGCCATCAGCGTCTTCAACAAATAGCTTCTTCTCCTCGCCGCTGCTTGTTCGTCATTAAGCGCGCGGCGGCATAAACAACGGGCACGCTCCCGCGTCGCAGAGATCGCATCGGCCGAGGCGCGTTTCCGCCTCCGGTGGTTTCGCGGGCGCAGCTCTCCACCGCCGCCGCCACCGTGGGGGCGGCAGTGGCTCAGCGCCGCTCCAGGAGCAGCACAATGCTCTCGAGCCTTCCACAGCCACGCGCAAGCTTTTTATGTTTCACCACCCTATGACTAGAGACAGTATGGACTTTCTGATTCAAGTTCCGTGAAATCAAATATTTCAAAATGTATCGTTCAATGATCGAATAAATCGATTCAGTGACTGGTGACTTTCACCGTTTAAGCAGTTAAATGGGTCACAAAGGTGGTCACGGATAATACATATGTAGTATTACTGCAAAATTCAGGCGAATATGAGAATTCCTTCTAAAACCGCTAAATAAATATAAAAAGTAAGTAAGAATGTAGTGACAGTAAATTTGTTTAGCACCTTTTAAATAGAAAATAACTTTCGTGATCTAATAACTGGTGTTCTTCTCCACGTCTGCGTACCGTTTTATCCGATTCTCTCATGTTCATTCGCCACATTACATTCCGCCTATTTTCGATCCATGGCACAATGTTGAATGATATCAATGAGAATAAAATAATCTTGTGCCGCGAAACCGCGAACTAATCTAGTGCGAAAGAAAAACCTGCCCCAGCAGCTCTTTAAAGTTAATAGTAAATGTCACTATTACCATTGTACTGCCAATGCACGCAGCCCACGACAACTATTCCATATGTACGTGAACCCGTTGGAGACCGACACCAACTACCACCACTACTACTGACATTTCACGGCAGTTTCGCACGCGGCATGAGTGAACGTTCCTCATCGCCCCAGCATAGAACTATTTTCCTAAGGATGAGCCAAAATGACAGCTAGTGCTGGCAACAGAACTGGAGGTTTTGTGGTCGTTGTGCCCTCGAGGCCATTAGACTCCCTTCCTACATTCCTTCGTTTGCAGTTGGCGAACTTGTAAATGGCTTCCACGCTTCCTTTTGTGATGTCCTCGAACGACAAAAATATTGTGCGCCGCGAGAAATAATTGAAATTTGGAAGTGCAGTGTTATGTGCTCTTCTGTAAAAATTCTTTTTTCTATAAACATTACATTCAATTTACTTTTTGTATGATAAATTTTATGTTTATTTTAAAACCGAAACTTGAATGCAAGATGCGTACCGGTGCACATGTTTCCGGCTTAAAATCATCGTTTTTCTTTCTATTTACATTCGTGGCAGTTTTCTTTTAATGATTTTGAGAGAATGTTAAATACATGTCAACATACGTAATTAAATTTAAATATTTCCCGAACTCGCATACGTTCAGCGAAACTCTTAGACTCCTGGATACTGATGTTTTCACGGGAGCCATTAGCACTTTACCAAGGGGCGTGGCTGAACAGCTGTCCCGGCGGAGGGATACTTCTCTGAGTTACATGTGATGTTCACTTGTTTAGCGAACTGTCACTTTGGCTCATCCTTAGGAAAATCCTTCTACATAAGCGGGTGCGCTGGGCGCAGTGACGCGACGCGGAGCGACGGGACGAATGGCCTGCACTAGCGATGAGGGGAAGGAAATCCGTGCAGACCAGGCTTCGCGTGTTCACGGCGCTCTTCGCACGACCCGCCCTGTTACACTCAACGCATATCTGAAAGCCACTGAACAAATCATCAAATATGGGTACTTGACTCATCGCACAAGGAAAACGGTACTAACAACGATATTAGGTAACTTAAGACTCGACATTTTTATGTACGAACTATCGCACACGAATCCGGAGTGATAATAGAAATTATGAAAATGTTCAACTAGCAGACGTTGTTGATTAAAACCAATAAGGATCAAATTTACAATGAATTCATACGAATGAAGCAAAAACGTTCACTACGAACGAACATTTGAAACTTGAATGACATTTTTACTTTATCAATTATTACACATCAAATTCTATCTTCAAGACCATTACACATTCTGGCATTTTCAAACACTGAAAGCCAGTGAAACATTTAATAGTAAAAGTTTCGAACTAATAAACGCGATATGAAACTAATTAATGGAAAGATTTATATAGATCATGTAATATTGATATATTTCTACAACGTCGATACATCGCCGATTGTCAGAACTTTTTCGCCGGCTACACTGCTGGTGAAGAAGGCTCTTGCTCATTTTGCCTGTCCACCGGCTCTGGCACAAAGCGCAGCTGAGCGGACGAGGGTCCGTGGCAACGCTTTGGGGCACACACTGGACGCTGAAGCGCATCTGAGCGCGAGGGGGAGCAAGCGAGCGAAGGCTCCAAACTACGTTTCGACCGCCGTGCGATGCCTCCGACCGCCGCCGTCGCTCATCCGGATCATGCTCCTCGGACGCGACAAGAAACGGCCCAGGTACCGCCGCGTGGCCCAGCCCGTCCCGAGCCGGGCCGGGCCAGCCAAGCTCAGCCGCCGGCCCACCGACCGACGGTCAATATATATTTTATAAAACGACAAAAAAGCCCCTGGAGTTTTTACACCCTGCGCGCCGAGCCGCCGCCAGCGGCATCCGGCTGGAAATTGGCGCTGGGCGGCGGCCGCCGCTGCTGCTGCTTCGCCGCAATTACCACCGCGCACTCAGCCACCACCGCCGGATGCAGTGCCGGCAGCGCCGCGCCGTGGCCGCGCTGGGCTTTACACCTGCCTGCGCCTACCCACATAATAATCCCTATTTCCTGCCCATCAACTATTTAATTAGAGATCCGTTTAATATACGACATGGACCATCTCCGATGCAATAAGCTATTTCAAACTGTCCTTCGTTTTTTTGATGCGATCCGCCTCGTGCGTCCAACAGAGGGACGGGGGCGGGTGAAGCTAATACGCGTATTAACCGTCGGCTTTTGCCGCCCTGCGCTGACTCACGACGCGACGGCTAGGGCGAACGTGGTACCGAAACCTTTTTCCAAGCCGCCGCTCTGGGGGAACAAGTGTGGTGTTTACGGTTGACACTGTTTCCTGAGCGAGCCGGTATTATGGCAGGGAATAATCGTCTTTTAAAGGCGCCATTTATGGCGGCGTCTGCCGGAAGACGGGGCCGTGAGGTGGGGTGCGGCGTGGGGGGCGGGGAGGGGCGGCCTGCTGGCGGACAGGGCGCCGCGGCCGCGATCAAGAACGCGAGTGCTCTGACCGGCGCGGGGCGGCGCAGCAGGCGCAGGAGGCCCGCGAATTAAAAGCCCTTGATGTGCTATTATACTTTCAAGAGCGGTAGCTGTGAGGTCGGTGCAATTGCTTCGTGGTCGGATGGTGTGGCACGTTCGAAACCACACTGCGCTTCTCTCCGGGTGTTTGTGTGGTTTCCTTCTGTTTCCCAGACGAAAGAAAAGTTGTGAACTATTATACAAATGCTCCGCATATACGAAATACATTTTCTCTATCAAATCTTCACTTGAGTACGTCCTTCAGTAATAATTATCGGATATGATTTACAGGACATGAAAAACACAGCCTTCGGTTGTACGACAATTTGCATTTGGAAATGTAAATGCATAGTACTGACCCAATGCTCTGTCAACTGCGACCATTCTACGGGGAGTGGTGGGTCGTTTCATGACTTGGGCAGAAAATAGAAAAAAGATACGATAAGATTCAAGAGTTTGTAAATGATTTGCACGCTTTACTTCCCAAAAAGCGCGTATCGAAGACTGATGAACTTCACCTTTCACCAACACTATTTAATGACATCTGGTTCGATGGAGGTTTGGGAGCCCCTTTCTATTTTCGCTCTATCGACATCAACCGCATCAAATTCAGAGCAACCGCAAACCATTTTCAGACATCAATTATATTTATAATAATTGTTTACGACTGCGGCAATCAGAAAAGCAGATACTTCTTATAATACTCAATATTCAATATATGGAAACATCCTACATACTCTTACTGCTAATTCGCACGATTCGATATTCAGTTAGAATCATCTTCAACGTTAACGATTCACAATAACCAAAAATTATTTTTCACTGTGAGTGAACATGGCGATCTCTTTCTAACAAAATGATCTTTCAAGGAGGTGCTGATAACAAATGAGAAAATTCTTCAACAATAAAATAATATATTTATGGCAAACTATCATACACCAAATATGTACCAAATTATCCAAGGAAAATAAAAGATAAACATTCTTCTATTAAGATACTTTCTTCCAGCAATACAGCTCATAACAACACAGCCATCGTATTTTCAAATTGCAGTATCATCTTACAAAATTAACTTATTGAATCTTCCACTCAAAATCAAGAGAAGTCGCAGATAGAATGAAACTGCTTGAAGCGTACAATTCAGCTAATAACTGGCCTACCAGTGTTTATGTGAAGAAAAAACAATAGTTACTACCACAGAACTACTTTACCGCTACGAACATGACAGTCGGTCGCCATAAAACTGCTCAAGTACTTTAATTACTTTACCGCCCATGGTGCACGAAACACGTTTTAGACATTCTCTAGACGTCAACTGTGAACATTCGTCAGAAACATTCTTTAAAATTAAATTCTTCAAAACCCCATCACACATGATCGAACAACAAAATCAATAAGTAGGGAAAAATTCTGGTCTCTCCAATGAAATATTTCACCATATCAGTGCCCCGTTATGGAGTTATGGTTGAGTGTACGCATTTATATAATCGACCGACCTCGAAGCAGAGAGCAAACTAAACAATATTTTCAATTTTCAACACGAGAATATTTTAAGTAAACAATTCATTCACAAGCAGTCTCGAGCAACAAAACGCATTTGTCCAGAAATGCGAACGAAAAAATAACAATTTAAAATCATGGAAATGCGAGAGAACTTGCCGACAGCACTCGTTTCGTGGAATCACTCCTCACATCTCTCCAGTTAAATATACTCGAATTCGTTTCCCCACTCGAGATTTCCCGATCTCATATGTGCTGCAAGGGAATCATTTTAAACATGTACGCTACATGACGTTCGAGTCAAAGAGGGTATTATTGGTTCATGCAAAAAAGAATAATTTATTCAATGCCTCGTTTAAAGTATGTTTACACCTAGTTTCCGGATTAGCACTAAATCTTGCACAACATTTCCCCAATTTCGCTGACGCACATCTCAAAAGTTCTGAATGTATCAACCACATAAGAATGATAAAGCACCCCCAGCATCAACACACAGAACAGAAAACAAACATACCCCATGGCGTCAACAAATTTGTCGGAGCTAATACTAGCAGTAGCAAAAGGCGGACAACTTTTCACGAGCCCATCCCGACTTTTCGGCAAACCCAGCAAGCACGTGGGCTACGCGATCGTTGAGGCAGGCAGGCAGCCCATTGTCTCCGGGAACGCAGAGGAGCCGAGAGAAGGCGGCGGCCGCGGAGGACGCGCAGCGGGCAGCGCTGCGCCAGAGCAGCACCGGCGGCGGCCGCCTCCGACGCTCCCGCCGCCGCCCGCGGCTCGCAAACCTGTTCTCGGCGCAGCGAGCAAGTCACTGATCGCGTTTTTAATATAAAACAACTGAATAAACACGCCACAGAAATAAAACCGGTTATCAAACGAGAATAATTTTTTCGCTTACAAGTAAAATACGTTGCAAAATTAAATCAAAATAAATACACGTTCCGATGGATTATACTCTTTTTAAAATAGCCGCAGGGAATGTGTAGTAGATGCTGCATGCCATGTTAAGAGAGCAGAATGCTTTGTTTTTACGAAAATAATATATCGCTCATAGAACGAGCGGAGTACATAGCTCTCGCGAGTTTTATACATCATGGAAAAGAATGATCTGCACAATTGATTAGCACTCTGCTCAATATAATTCATTACGTATTATAAACATTGGAACTTACTGGCCACGAATTTAGAACGGAACTCGTCAATTAGACAAAAGTTCTTCGCAGAGCAGTACTTACCAAGAATAGAATGATATCTTTCCTTCTTTTTTATTTGTTTGTTTTTTTCTACTAGTTCGAAATGTACTTTCTAAGTTAAGAAGACCAATCACAAATATACCTTGAGTAAAATGTGTAAAGAACACACATTTTTATCTACGATGGAATGTAAATAATTGCAATTGTAAATAATTGGAGAGAGTTCAGTTCTTTGAAGATACTACCTCGCTTGATCTGAACTTCTCGCCATCCTCCAGTTGATGAACATTAACACAGCTGTTTCAGTAATTCAGTGCATAGTATTTCTTGCTCCGATTCACAGACGATTCCAGCAATTTATCATTCCAATCTAAAGTAAAGAAACAAGTTTTTTAAGAGTAATTCTAATAAATAATTCACTGACATTTGGTGTGGGGCCGTTATAAATCATGAAAACTAACTTAAATATTTAAGTGTCATCACGCATACATGCGTCACGCGTCATGCGTCATGCATCACGCAATCATAAAAAACGATCAGGATATTTTGAACTCAAATAATAAAACAAAAGCAATGTGGAATATAATAAAAATACTACCAAATCAACTAGAAAACCTGTAGAGAATGTTGTTTTAAAATATAACGATATAAATGTGAACGATCCGGCAACAGTGGCTAATCTCTTTAACCAATACTTTTCGAGAATTGCTGCCGATCTCACTAAGGGTCTTCAGGCACAAAACTCAAAACAGACAGTTCACCTAAAATTTTAGACACAATGTTCGTTTCGAAACTTCTTCCTATGAAATTCTCAAAATAATCGGTAAACTAAAAATAAATATTCGTCCGGTTTAGATGAATTCCCGATTCTTTGTTAAAGACTTGTGCGTATGCCATTATACACCCGTTAACTCACATATTTAATGCATCTTTATGCACTGGAACGTTTCCCAGATATTTTCAAAACAGCTAAAATTAAGCCGCTTTTCAAAAAGGCAACAAACATGAAATTCAAAATTATCGGCCCATTTCTCTTCTATCAGTTTTTCAAAATATTAGAGACTTTTTACGTACGAATGGAAACCTTTCTCACTAAACACGACGCGCTTTCAGATTGCCAACATGGATTTAGAAAATCAAAATCAACGGAAACAGCTATATTTTCTTTTCTTAAAGATGTCGCCTCATCATTGGATCAAAACGAGGCACCTATTGGATTTTTTTAGATCTCTCAAAAGCTTTGACGTCATTGATCATGACATTTTACTTTCCAAATTACCTTCATATGGAATTCGTGGTATTGCTCTAGATTGGTTATGTTCGTACCTTAAACAACGATCTCAGAGAGTTGAAATACCTTACTGGAATGATGGAACATTACGTACGCACCTTTCCGACTCTTTGCCCGTTGCATGTGGAGTTCCTCAAGGATCGATTTTAGGCCCTACTCTGTTCCTACTTTACGTAAACGATATGCCCTCGACGATTCGAAACGGAAGAACGGTTCTCTTTGCGGATGATACGAACATCCTTTGCAATAAAGAAACCGTAAATAGTACAATATCAGATGTTTCAAATTGGTTCCGAAATAACAAATTAATAGTAAACGAAAAGAAAACGGTTTTAATGCAGTTTTCTATTTCAAATAAACAATTCTGTGCTCCATTGAAATTTTAGGTCTCTCAATTCAGTCAAACCTTAAATGGAACGTCCATTTAAATGAATTGAACACAAAATTAAGTTCATTATGCTACGCGTTCAGAATTCTTGCAAATTCAGTCAGCCTTCATACTGCTCGTTGTGTATACTTCGCGAATGTTCATTCCGCCTGAGATATGGCATAATATTCTGGGGGAAAAAAATCTTATAGCTCCAGACTTTTAGATTACAAAACGAATTGTACGAATAATAACCAAATCCCACCCACGTGATTCATGTAAGCCTCTCTTCATTAATCTAGGAATTTTACCATTACCGTGTCTTTTTATTTACGAATCAGTGGTTTTTGTAAAAAATGACTTGCTCAAGGGCGGGAATATATTTTCAGAAAATGCCGAAGTCTATTTCTATAACACTCGACGTAGAAATCATATTCATCAGGTGACAGTATCAACAGCTCATTACAAAAATTCACATACAATACATGTACATTATTTTACAACACTTTGCCTCTATACAATTAGAGACTATACTGAGCATCACAAGAAAAGGAACATTAATTTTAACAATGATACATAATGCATTATTTACCATTTGGACTGTATAAATGAGTATAAACAACCTGTAACAACTATTGTACTACAGCTTCCGGGTCAATGACCCCCATCTCGATCAGGTTTTTCGTCCAGTTTCCCTGATCCATTGAGCAAATGCTGAGATGGCCCCTTGTTTTGCTTCTGGACATAAATGTAACTTCATTTCTGTGCACGTCTTCTAGAATTCAGTGGGAAATACATTTATTCAAATTATCGTTTCCATGTTGTCGCGGCAGGAAGTAATAAGAGCCAAATTTATTGCTTATTTTCTTTGAAAATAGATTTTATTACATGGGAGTTTTTTGTTGTTTTTCTCCTTTCAAAATTCAAAATTTATTGCTTATTTATCCTTGAAAATGGATTTTATTACATGGGAGTTTTTGTTTTTTTCTCCTTTCAAAATTCAAAATTTATTGCTTGTTTATCCTTGAAAATAGGTTTTATTACATGGGAGTTTTTTGTTTTTTTTTCTCCCTTTCAAAAATTTAAGTAGTATATGACTTGGTGTAGAGATCGCAGAATTTTGAAAATGTGCACACAATTCACTTTTCCCCATAGCACGTCATACGCAGTTTTTAACTGTTTTTGACGCAAATAAATAAATAAATAAATAAATACTATCCTTTATTCTCATTATATTTTAATACTGACAACATCACACTGTTCTCTCCCGGTAGTAGGAGTTGAACACCTGCGGTCACTTTGTAAGGAACTTGTGAAGGACAACGCGATTCCAGATTTCCTGATTTTCCTGTTTCCTCTGCCTTTCATTTTATTAACTATTTCATCTTCGTTACCAAAGTCAGAAAATGTAAGTCACTTGCTACAAAGTCACGATGTCCGTGTGTGATCTGTAATTTCTAAATCATTTGAGATTTATTTTTATTGACGATTTTGTTCTTTGGATATAATTAGGGTATGATCATTCTAGCACATTTTGTAAATAGTCTCCGTTCGAAAGTGGAATTGCTTCAAAGTTCAATCCTACACACCGAAGTAAAATTTCAATTGTAAATTCTCTTTTGAAATATTATAAGGTTTTCGAATAATGGACACCCGGCGATTATGTTGTGAGCATTTTTCATGTTCGCTCTTACGTGTTGAACCACAAACTAACACGAAGGCAGTCCAAAAATTACATAAAATGCCCTGAATGATCAGTATAGTCATCCCAGGTTGGATCCATTTGGGTCAGTGTTCCCTTCTATTCTGGCTTTCAGTAAGCTCCGCTCCTGACAAACCAAATCAAATCAATTGTGGGAATTCTGATTTGGCGTTGTTGACGTTCTTATAAGAAGAATAAATCAAATCAGCCCGTCGAGGTAGTTAATCCTCAGGGAGGAGGCTGTCTCACCGCCGCGGGGCGCCGGTCGGCCGCGGGGCGCCGGTCGGCCGCGTGGCGTGGCGTGGCGTGGCGTGGCGTGGCGTGGCGTGCCGCGTCTTGCGATGCAAGGCGCGCGCCGCGGCTCAGCCGGCGCCTGGAGGGGGCGCTGCGTGCGCCGGCGACGCGGGACCACGCCGTTAAGTAGGGCGTCTCCATGCCGCCGATAAGCGCGGGGCGGGGCGAGCGTCGGCGACGCCTCTGCCGCTGTGAGCTCTTTATAAATAATATATCTCGGCGCCTCGTTGTCAGCGCGGTCACGCACCGCCGCCGTCTTCGCGGTCGTCGTCGCCGACGCCGCCGGAAACTTGCCGCGCTGCAGCGCCGGAGGTAACGGGGGAGGGGGAGTGGTGACGGCGACGACGAGCGGTCAGAGGAGAATGCCGCGGGGATGAAGAGCGCACGGAATCTTTTGGCGAGGCCGGGAGCGAGGGTTGGAGGTCGAGCACGTTGGTGAAGTAGATGCGTCAAAACACGATGGCAAAGGCGACGAGAAGATGCTGACGGTGACGGTACGAACGGATGCAGCGGCAATGGCAACTGTGGCGAGGAGCCTGGCACCCCCTGCCGGGGCGCAGCAAGGGTAAGCAGAAGGACCGCCGGCGTGGAGGGGGAGGGGGGCGTTAACATCCCCAGAGAAGCCGAGAGCGCCGCCGGTCACGGAAGAAGGGGTCGCGAAGAGAGAAGCCTACTCGCGAATGCAGCGCCCTCTCCCCTCGGAGAGAAATCAGTGGTGGAGGTTACCCACGGAGTGACTTACGGAGCGCGAAGTTCTGCGGCTTGCGGCCGCTCGTTGCTGCGCTTCTAGCTCAAGAGACGGGCTGCGGCATGGAAGGCGAAAACACCTGTTCCAAGTGTAGTGCCATCAATATCAACCAATTTTTTTCCAGTTGCGTTTTTCGGAAATAAGACATTTCATTCAATCAAGTTTGATTACTCCCTTGATACAAGTTCGTTTCTGCTTCACAAACAATTCTCACTGTTTACGAATTCAGCTATCCTTACTAAAAAGGGGTTTTTTATAGTGTGTTGCGGGTAATAGAAACAGGATTTCGAATGTTTCCGTTATATTAAACGAAACGCTCAAAAGGAAACCACTGATGATAAAACTCGTTTACTTCTGACAGATACATTGGATCACAACACCGACCTGATAAATCTAGATTCTAGGACCCAGTAAAACAATTTACAGATCCTCTGAGCAGGTCAGCCACCGACGTTTCCTCTGGAAACTTTCCACGATATCACTGAACACCAACCATATCAAGGCACATCGCAGGTAGTCAGTGAAAGACGAGCACATTAAGATTCATGATGCATGCAAAAGCGGTGCGAATGTACAAGAAAGCATGCTGGTAACAATATAACGTTACTCCTTATCTAACAAGCACGCGAACACCGTCACACGTGTTCGTTCAACAGAGCAGCAACTCTCTTCCGCCTTTGTCGGGTCGAGCAAGAACAGCTATTGTGGCGGAGACGCCGTACGAGGTCGCAGATTCGTGTGCATGAGAATAAATGGCTGTCGACAACGACGAGTTACGATTACGTAATTAATAGAAATTACTCCATAAATATATTTAGTGGAGTAATAATTTGACATCTGTACTTCTTCAGAATTCTTATTCCTTGGAATCTATTTTTTCCATGACACAAACATAAAACTTATATCCCAGCACTTGGGTCCTTTGCGCGAGATGGAACTTTGTTACTATCTTCAAGGTTCCGTTAGTGTTGACACTTCAGAAATTGTCCTAAAAAATGTCGCGAAAATTAGTCTTATTTTGAAGGAGAAAACAATAAAACAATTTGAAGATCTAATATTGATGACTATATTACATTAAAAAAAGAAATTTCTAGCTTTAGTATTGAAGAGTAAGTGAGGTTGCAAAAATATTGAACTTCCGCAATTTTTTTAAAACTTTTTAATTTAAAATGTGTTAAATGAACTTTTCGCAAAAGAGGGTTTAATGAAAATAGGACATCCGGCAAATTATTAACAGAGAATTGGTCTATTTGAATCTACATGAAAGAAACCATTTGGAGTCTTATGGAGGATAAAATATTGAAGTATCGAAGGGTCGAGAATTCAAATCAAAATTACGCGAAAACTATTTTCAAAATTTCTATATGACATTATTTGAAGATCTAATTTTCAAGAACATATTTCATTTCAAAATCCACAAGATTTTTCGGTACTAGGGACTCTCAAAACTTAACAGAAACCCTTTCCTGATTCTTTATATAGCGTTCTCTTTACAATGTATATAAGAAAGTGAAAATTATTATTATGATAATTTCTTAATTCTATTTGCAATACCTCTTTGGATCTTTATTAGTTTTGTGAAGATTTATGTCTGCTGAGTATCAACTCCGAGCACGGTGTCGAGAAATTTGCAGAATCTTTAACTCAACGTAAAATTGATATTTTGTGCAATTTAATAATACTGATAAATCTGAATAATCTATGTTTACATATGCATATTTTAGAATCTTCCCTTCGCACAACACTGAGGTATATGATGTAATGACAGAAAGCACTTCGTGCACACAGCTCCTTAATACAAAAGGAAATGCTGTAAACACACAAAAAAAATTAAAATTTTGTTTAATCACTAAAACCGTTAAGAATAACCTCAAATATTACCTGGATGATGAACATTTACTAATTGAGTTTATTAATTTCGTGAGACAGACACGGCTGCGTTGAGCGTGCTCTTTGCGAAGTCATCTGATTATCACAGATACGTTTTGACGGACCGTCAATTAATAACTATCATGACTTTATATGCGAAGAAAGAGTGAAAAAACTGAAAGCAATCTTGTTATTTTAAAGCATTTCACTTTCAACGGTTCGCATCAGTCTTTCCTCCATTCAACAAAACTACTTGAAAGAGACGCTATAAAATATCTGGAATTTCTGGCGTGTCTGAGATTCCATGGAATTTGACGTGACGTTAGAGCCAGGGCTCCGTGCTGCTATCTGTTGCCCCAGAAAGGAAACTAGTATTTCTCACGATCGGAATGCTGCCCATCTATTAAAATCTGTTCTTATAGCAGTGTTAATCCGTGCGTGTTTGGGAGATTTAACGTACTATGTCGACAATGTGGAATCAAATAGGCAGGAGCTTAAGACTCAAGTTAGGCTCAAGAAGGGCTTATAGTCGACAAATGAGAGGCCTGGCGCCAAATTTAAAATGGGGAATGTACTTTATGAGGTAATTATATAGTTCAGGGCGTGACGTTTCGAAGTTGGGAGCAGGAAAGAAGCCTTTTCTTTTACTTTTAATACAATGATTTGTATAGGGCTGAATGTTCGCAAGGGTCTAGCCAGCCTGCTTTCTAATTTGCTTCTAAATATGAAGCCTAGCATTTGTCTTCTAATTTGAAGAAGTGCACAAAAATCACATTGATCCCAAACTCAGCACGGGATCTTAATGACGAACGAATACAAGTAAAATTTATTGCATGATTTTAATTACCTGACAATCAACTTCTTTTAAATGACTGCACAACGCCTTTACAACGAACGTCTGAATTGAAATCTGTCGATATTCCAGTAACGAGTACAGTATTTTTGCTTTCCTGCCTCCACAGGAAGGTATTTAGTAGCTCTTTCAAGACTATTGTTTTCTCAACTTCACGTCAGCCTCAGATGTACAATTTTCATTATAGTAATAAAGAATCGCCTGATATTGACAAATTGTCTCCTAACATACTTCTTAAATCTAAGCAGCAATATTTGCTGCTATTTCATTTATCACGAGAGTCTAACATTGAAAACCGTGTTGAACGCAATCAATAAGTATATTGACCTTACCTCAAGGCGCCCACGCCTATTAACGACAGAAACACGACTGATTTCGCAAGTAATTGCGCTTTCTCGTTTGTAAACAGAACAGAGTCACTTCTCAAATTCCAGAGTAGTCACGGTGGCAACGCCTATCGACAAACTGAGCATGCGGCTTGCAATGACTGAGCAAGTCCGACTCGTGAGACTGCCGAACAGAGTGATACAGTCAACAGAGCTTAATCATGAGTTTACGTGTTCAATGCAATCTGAATTAGTCCCGGGACTCGGGAGGCAAATAAAAATAATTGTATTATTTTTATACATAGTAGTAGTAGAAGGAACACCATGCATCTTCGTTAATAATAATGACAATAAATTACCGTATTACAATAATGATCTTGGAATAAATAAATACAAGGAAACTAGTGGCCTGCTACCGCAAAAATGCTGCTGAACAAAACCATACATAGTGGTTTCCCAAACACCAGGCACACTGCTGAAAACAACACAATTGAACACAGTCGTATAATATTACAATAAATTACATACCAAAAAGACTTCACGAATACTGCAAAAACGTACAGTTAATTACACACACAGAAAATAAAAAAAGTTACGATTCCATAACGCAACTCGCGAATAACAACCCTTTAATGGCGGCGGGCTCTTCCTTTCCTTGCTGGCGCATGACTTCAGCTGTGTCGTAAACAGTGACGCATTGAGTATGAGAATTCTGTCGGTAAGCGCATTATGGGAATAACCGGAAAAGCACAAACCAATATGTGCACGATTCAGTCAAAATCTAAACTGTTGCATTTTTTTTGTATTTTCCCCGAGTACCTGAGTATCTAACGAAACCAAACACACTTGTCACAGTCACATAGTGCATAGCTTTCTTTCAATTTCCGCGCGCTTTGGAAATTAGAAATATAGAATATTACCCCTTAAATTAGCGTACTATTGGCCTTGACGTTCTTTCCGTAATGACGGCCTATACGTCATTTGGGGGTCATAGCTACAACACTTCCGCAGCTGCACGGCGCGGGTGCGCGTACACGCCCACGCGCGCTCGGGGGAGCTTCTGACCGCCACCGCTACCGGCACTGCGCATGCGCCGCGAACTCGGCCGCGACCTTTTGGCTGCAGGGACACTCCACGCAAAAACACACTTCTCTCTCTGTGGACAGAGATGTGGGCGACTGCAGCATGTTCCAACAGTGTTCATCAGCACGTACATACGAGAAATAAATGGAAAATTAATTTCGAACGTGAATAAGTTTCCCCGACTCGAGTCTTTATCTCTCTATTTGATTTTATTGACTGTCAAAGTAAGTGGAACTTATTTAGCGCTTTTATACTGTGCTTTCAAATGTGTGTTTCTTTTATACAGGCGCTCTTGGTCTTACTACTTCAAAACTTGTATCACAAATTTACATTTTCGAACAGCGATTGATAGAAAAACTCTAATAATTGACAAGCTTATAATAGCTTGGAATTTGTTGGGCATTTGTGATCCTACGCCTCTGTATTAACAAAAATTTATCTAAGAGTTCTTGAAAATAATCACATTACGTTAGTTACGTCTAGAATGTGCATTTTCAGGGTAAGTGAAAGAGAGTTTGAAGAAAACATAATTCAGTATTCTCAGCGTCCAGTGTTTGCGCATCAAAGTACTGCAACTTTTTTTCTAGTAGTATGAACCTTAACACTTTCTTCACTAACAGAACTTGCAGACATCCTAAAATTGCAAGAAAAGACTGGCCTCCTACTTCTGCAGATACAAAATGGAGATCGTTTAAGAATGACGAAGTCCCATACCACGAAAACCCCAGTCTCAAAAGGTCGGGTGCCTGAAGGAGCTTAAGGTAGAGACAAACGAGCTTCTATGAAAGATGGTAGCGAATGGGGTACTAGAAGGTTTTGCATCAAACATTTTGGAGATAAAATCCATTCCAAAGTTAACAACCTGTTGATTTGTTGTATGAGACATTAAAAAGACAACCATTGCAACTTCTTTCAGCAGATGTGGTTGTTATAGGCCCCTTCATAGCACAACAGGACGATGTGGTCAGGGACAAAAAATTATAGTACTTACAACACTAATCCACATTTTTAATTACACTTTAAGCTTCTTTTATCCTTCGAAGGATTTAAAAAATCATCGACTGTTCATTTTCAATAATTTATTGTTTATACTATTAAGGTATGAAGTAGTTGGTTACTGGTCAAGGTCAGAAAACTTTGATAAATAAAAGCTGTAGCAATAACTCGCACTGGCACACTAGTGACAAATTACCGAACGGATTATCAACACTACACAGCGCATTTCTTCGCACTGTGTACGAAGCAATTTAATTTCACTATTTTCAGTCCTACGCATGGAGTGTGGTGTGAGGGTATCATGGGTACAAACGTGCAGAGCTTTCCGGGACAATGCGGGTCGCAGGCGCGGCGAGAATGGGCAGCGCCCAATGGGGCTGGGTAGGGACTGGAGCGCGGCCAGTCCGTCGCGGGCACATGGGGGCGGTGCCGGCCGTGGCGACGGCCCGATACAATATTAAACATGCTATTTACGGTGCGCGCAGCGCGGTTTGGGAGTCGCCGCGGAATACAGATGCGAAAGAGAGGTGGCGTTGCCCGACCACACAAGGGACGCCGCTTGGGAGGCAACGAGCGCAAGAGGGAAGGGGGTGGGGTGGGGTGGGGTGGGGTGGTGGGGTGGTGGGGTGGGGGAGGGGCGCGAGGCGGGAGGGACAAGGCGCCTCTGCATTGCGAATCACTCACAGCGAAGTCTGTGCCCGGCAGCGTTCGCAAACAGTTTCACAACATCCTCTTGCTACTTGCAATCCTACTAGCAAAACACTTTCTATTTTTCGATTTCTAATGAAATTCTGACGTGTATCTATTGTAACTCTTAAGAATTTCCCCTCTATTTCTACGAAAGTCTCGAATTCCAAATAAGATTTCTCTCTACTGGTTAGCCTATTATTCATAGAATCACATTTTCCTAAAGCAGTATAAATCGGATTTTATTACCGTATCTGCTTCACTCTACAGAGATTGTGAATACGAGTACATCTCATTTTGCCATTCCAGGGTCTGCCTGTTCCGGCTGCACCATCATCTCGGTTGACCATTATTTCTTCGTCCGGAAGGTCTGTAATTCAGTCGCTTCTTTGGTATTCTTACTGGACCCATAAACATTACATGTTCGCTCCATCTTTTTTGTAATCAGCTACAATTACTGTTAAGGGCTGCATCCGTAATTCTAGTCTAACTTCATCACTCCTAATGTAATCTAGTATGCAACCTTACTGATCAAAGAATTTTTTTTTTTTTATATCTTTCGATGTTGCTTTCGGTGCCCAGGTTTCCGATCCGTACCATGGTGTGAGAATGGCCTTAACTTTATACAATGCTACGAGTACATGAGAAATGAAAGTGTTCCGACACAGATTGGGCGACCACTTCATAACTTCATAACCCACTTCATAACTGCTACACCTGTTGTGAAGTGCCAAATGTCAACTACGCGAAAATTAAATGAATTACAAGCACAGAAACGTTTCAAAAGACAAGCGAACTCCATGTTAGTACATATGAACATTCTTATAATGAATTGAATCACTCCATACGTACCTAAAGTAATGCACGGCACGCTCAACACATTACTTCCAGCTTCCTGAATGCTCATGTTCAATACCACCACCACTGTTAACCGCTGTTCTTTCCAAATAATTCATTCTAAAGTACGCAAAATTTAACCACTAACATACATAACAAAAACTTTATTAAGAGATTAGAATACTTAAAAAAATGGTAGAACACTCGACAAAATATAATTACGATAAATCAAAGTCACATAGCAAGTCACTACATCGAAAGCACTACTTCACGAATCGCCTTCTGCACAACACAGTGCCACTCAGCACGTTCGTCGCGGGTCGCGTGCCGACTTGGACGACGGCGGTGTGCGAACTGCCGCCATAAATTGACGCTTGGTCTCGAGAAGAACAACCGGCCCCTCGGCACCCCCCCCCCCTCAGCCTCTCCGCGCTCAGCTGCTCAGACGAACGCAGCGACGAAAACGACCGAGATAAAGCGCCCTCGATTATGAAGTCGTACGGCTTTTTACTGCCGTGATATCCTGCCCCTCGCATCCTTATAGGAGCGCCGCGGACAAAGGACACACGCGCACCGCGATAGCGCGCGATCCCAAGGCGTGCGACATGCGGCACCCGACTCGCGTTCGAAAGGTCCAGAGGCCGCTTTCGCGATAGCTTTTCTTTGCGGACCACGCGAGGGCAAACCTCGCGCTACACAATGTGTGTTCATGAGCTGGCTGCAGAATTATTAGTTGCGAATTAAATCGATCCGACCTCCATTGTGAGATATCGACCCCAAAGATCACGTAATTAGTGACCGCGACGCCGACCGGCGATAACAATCGGAGCGCTCGCAATAAGGGGGCGCAAGTGTGTAACTGGGCTACAAGCGTGCATTTAAGGTAGTCAACCCAATAGCAAGTATCTGTAAATTACGTAATTCAAATGTCACTAGAACTGCGCACTGCTGTTAAATACCTCTATCAGTACATATTTTTGATATAAAATAATCTAAATATAATAACTGCATTCGTTTCATTCAACTACATACGTACATGGAGGTGTTTTATCATAATACATCAGTATGTGACAGAAATGCACAACTAGTCGAGGAGCAGACGGCCACTTAATGGCTCTAAAATAACATTAAAACACTTTACAATTATTGTACTAACATTCGACCTCGAAACATTGTAAATCATATGTATCACGCTGTGATCTACCTAGAAGTTCTGACGCCATGATGCTACAAATGTGTTCTCCAACAAGCTCACGTGTACTGCGGCTGGCGTGTCGACAGATAGTTAAGCGAGAAACATTTCTCACTTTGGTAACGAGGAAAAAATGTCAAAAAAAAACTCCATTCCTTTGGACCTACCGGTTCTCATCAAGCCACATTTGCTAACAACGATCTTCGATAATCACAGGCGACGAATTACATACATTTCCAAGTTCAACATTTATTCACAAAACCCAGAAGACATCGTTGCTTGTTTTGGTCCATTTATGCCTTCCTGAAGTCACCGTCACAGAAGACATTACGACGCACTCCAAGAAACCGCCGTGTGTTTAGGATAGTTCTCTCGCTCCTTCCCGTTACACACGGTCTACGAAGTCCGGAAGAACGAAGCTCCAACTGAACAACGCGCTGACAGGCGGCCTGTTCGATCATCTGCCAACAGGACACAGTTCATGTCGCGCGCAATCTCCTTCATCTAGTCTAGGGAATGTGAGAAAACGCGCGTAGGCGAGAAACACCCAACACGCACGCGGCAATGAAGATGATATCAGTGCATCGGGCGCCGCGCGGGGAACAAGCTGACCCGTTGACGCTACGGAGGAGCGCAGAACACGCACTGGAAGTTCCCGCAATTATCGCGGCCGCGAGGAGCGAGCGGCGGGCGACATGCTCGCCTGGCGCCCGCACAGTCAACGCAGCACGCGCGCGGCAGAGGGCGCTTCCAGGGCGGTGGGGCACGCCTCTCTGCGGTCGAGTCTTCAAATATTTAAAATGAAATCATAACGCATTTGGTCTTGTAAGACAGGTTTATTGTTCTACAATATAATGTATGAAATTTCACTTTCATCGCACATTTCGCTAGCACGCATTTGCACGTATTTGCACTCATTCAAGACTTATTTGACAGACAAGCAGATCTGTAAATTTCTTGAGCTCTTACCAACCTTGGTATACATCTTGTTACTTCTTAGAAGTGCCTATTGAAATCTATTTCGCGATTACTTCTATTTCTTGAAAGAATGCAGGTCGTTTACAAACTCAAGAATAAATTAATGGAACGACAACAGCAGATTTCTTGTATTATTTGTAACGATTACGTAATATATTACAATACTAACATAATTCGTGAACAAAATATAGCACGTTTGTACTCTACTGCACATGTTTCTCTGACAACCAGCGACAGGTTACTTCACTTTCTCTCCTCGTTGATCATACACATGACTCCGCGAGTTTTTCCAATCAACAAAACTATTGCCCGGGCTGGGATTTGAACTCAATATTGTATGTTTCCGCGATTGCACGCTATTACGCAATCGGGTCTTTTCAGATGTCCAAACAAATCCATAAAAAACACACATCTGTTCTTTATACCTGTTTCATCTTTACAAGAATTTTAAAGAAAAAATTCGAGTCTTTAAAAAAAAAGTTTCAAATATTTTGAAAAAAATGTATATGACATTATTTCAAGTACCGAAGAATAGACTTCATTTAGAAAGCATGTATAGCTTCAATAATGTAATCGTAAAAGGTCGAAAAAGTTTATTTTTGTAATTTTTTGAAAATTCAGAGGTTTGAAAAAATATCGCACATAGACTATATTTATCAGCGCACTTTAATCAGTAAACATTTTCAAGAAACAAATTTGGAACCATTTATGAGATAATTTTGAAAATGTCGTAAGGGTCTCCGGTAAAGTACCTTAAAAAATTAAATATCAGACCCAAATTTACAGGATCTTGTGTTCGGTCAGATTTGCGAATATCCCTTTGGGGGAAAATCCTTTGTACGGTTTAGATACTTGCTTTGTTCGAAAGAACGTTTTTGAAAAAAGCTCAACGATTTCCGAAACATATTTCCGAAAACATTTCTACATAAGAGTTCTTGCGGCACTACATTATTTCTCTACTTCGTATATAATCCGAATACACCACTATACAAGAAAGTAAAAATATCCACAGGATTGAATTTCAAAATTACTCAATGCAACTTGTCAACACATTCTTCAATATACTGTCTTCTTCTGAAAAATAGTTTTCAGGCATTTATATTCCGAAGAAAAAATTGTTACAGATGCCTCCGATTTCTAACATTCGAGGCGGATACCTAACAGCTTTTATCAACTATAGCTCGGGTACTCTCGGTTGCAATAAAACCGAACAATCACGTAAAAACTATTACACTTAGACCAAGCCTTTGAACGGTAATATCGTAATCTGAAATCAACACACGTACTAAAAACCATTAAATAAATAATCAGGGATTACTTATAACAATAACACTGAGTAGAAAATGTGATTGTAGTACAATGCGACTCGTGAAGGAGCTCAGAAATGTCGCTTTGAAGGATGAGAACGATGCATTTCATGGCGACATTACAAACAGGCAGGTCGATACGAACTCTATTCAAGTAAAGTTGTTCGTTAACAATTTCTTTTTAAGTAAACTTGTGAGTTTTGTTTTGACGATTCTAGGCCATTACAAGTCAAGTCCTTTAACTACAGAAAAATTACCTACTGCTTCTTTACGAAATTGAATTCTAACTAATTACTCGATAGCGAAGGTTCGTTATGCCATTGAAGAACAAACCGTTTACATGACTGTTCTTTACCAAAAACTAAAGAAAAAGGTTTTATTCCATTTTCTATTTTTGTTTCATTTCTTTCTTTCCATATCTATTTACATACAGCTATTCTCTGACTCTCCTTCTTCCAGTAATATGTAAGAATGACGAGTATTCAAAAAGTATATCTAAAGAACGTTATTAACCGGTAGTTGCATGTGTGCAGGAAGGTGAACCGATTTCTTCAGAAAACAAGAGTGTCTTTTTATTAGCCTATACGTAAGAGCCAAAGCATCATTTTGATGCACACGAACACGCTGATAATACACATCTGGAAACTCACCACGACAGCGTCGGCTCTCCACGACGCAAAGAGCACTGCAGGGGCCTCAGCACTCACCTATAACAAAAGAAACAAGTGAGACTTGGAGAAGGGAAACATCACACAAAGGCAGAAACCGAACTGCTACCATTCAATTAGACGCGATATCTCGAATTCACAAACTAGGGTGTGTAGAGGAGTTGAAAATGATCACTTTATGACAATTAACATATAGTGGAAAATTATATATAACGGCAAACATATAAATATAATTATATATATATATATATATATATATATTATATATATATATATATATTATATATGTTATATATGCAATTGTACATCTAGAATTTGCACCCACGTTTACGCAACCTTGTATGCATACTGTTCGACAGGTCTTGAAACACCCTTGGCTGCGTCACAATGTGACCTGTCGAACATTTGTGCATAAAGGGTTGCCTAAAAATCAGGGGCAAATCCCCCCCCACACACACACACACACACTCGTGCAATTTCCCATAATAATTTGGCAACCTGATCATGTTTTGCCCCTCTGCATGCCCGCGAAGTTAATAACGTTTTTACAAGATATCTCAAGATTAAATCAAAATCACAAAAATTAAATTCGAAGAACTACAATTGCTGTAAATCGCTGTATTTCATCACTCTCCCAATAATCAAATTTCCATATCAAATTCAAATGCTGAACTCGTGTGGAACTTTCGTCCGCAGTTTTACGCATGGGAGAATATAAAAATACTGAATTAAAACAAAGATTTAAACCAAATCATTTTGGTCACATCATGACATTAAGTTCGCTCGTGCAAAATAATTTTAAGGCTTAAGACTCTCGTCGTACGCGCATACAATCCAGTCGGACACATTCTGATCTTCGAAATTTATATAAAAGAACTGGAGTTTATGTGATGCCTAAATTCCAATGCACTTTTAGGCAGAAAACTGGATTAAACTCAATCCATTAGGGAATCGAATCTGCGAACCCGCCATCAATAGGCTAGAACACTACAGTCTACGCGACCTTAACTGTTAATTTCAGCATCATAATGTCCGATGACAGGGCTGTAGGCGTAACTTAAGATTGCATCGCAGGCATTTCATAATTTTAATCGTTAGTTACTAAATATGAGTGACGTATAACGCAATTTCACTCAAATTCCCGCACAGCCTGTTCGAATAACTTTAAAATGATACCTTGATTTTCAAAACAGCTCATTACTTCGGGTAGAAAAGCCATTCTTCCATTACAAATAAGAAGTAAGATTATTGTACTCAACTGAAGATTAATACGAGGCCGGATGGCGGGATGAATAAGTCTCCTTTTAAGTCATTAGAGGAAAAAAAAAGAAGAACCGGTACTAGTCTTTATGTTTTCACTAACGAAACGCGCATTCCCGGATTGGTACTGCCTGTGACGCTCTGTCCTCCCAGTGCCCGACGTCGTTAAGCAACTGGCATCCAAACTTCATTTGGGTAACTTTTGGCAAAAATTGATTCACACAGGGAGCATACTTCCGTTCTTCCTCCTTCCGCCCATCTGTTGTTTCCGCGAGTATTCGGAAGCGCGTCTCTCCGCCGGCAGTCGCGCTGCTCAAATAAAAGCCAGGGCGCGCGCGGCGGCAGCGGTGGCGGAGGCGGAGGCGCCGAGCGCGCGCGGGCGATGGCTGCGGCGGGGCGGGGCGGGGGAGGGGCGGGGCGCGGCGGAGGGCGGCGAAGGCCATTACAACCAAGTGGCGCGCCGCCGCGTCCCCAAAAAACGCAATAATTGCAAGAAGAGCTCGGGAGGGGGACAGGCGCATAGACTGCGGCGGTGGCGGCGTCGGCAGCAGCAGCAGAGGCGCCAGGTGCGTCCGCGACGTCGGCGGAGCGAGGCGGGATGGGACGGAATGGGAGGCAGGGACGGGGACGGGGACGGGGGAGCGAGAGGCGAGGGCGAGGACGAAAGGCGGGGAGGGGACGGGGCAAGAAACGTGATAAAACGGCCCCCGTTAAATTAAAGCTATGAATCCCATCCGGCTCTCTCGCCGCCGGACACGACGGGCATATGCGGATCTGCCGCGGAGCACGGGCGGCACCCGGCAGGAGCGGCAAGGACGATGGAGGAGCGCAGACGACGGTGGATGGCCGGATGAGAGGGCCGGGCAGAACCAATTGAACATCGGCTCTTTTTCGAAAGACAAGGTATATAAGATTACAATGAGAGACCTACCATAGAGAGATAACCAAAAATGTGACCTACATGGTTCAGAAGGTTTTCACGCATTTTATTCTCACAGACATTGCCGATGGGATTTTGTAAATATTTAACAGCGATCCACAATAACTGCTGCAGCGAGTTTTGGGCACATTTTTCAGAAAAGCTAACATTTCGCAAATTCTCTTATTTTTATACAGGAAAATTGAATTCAACTGAATAGTTGTTCTCCCTTTTGTTGAATGCAGTGCAGTTCATCGCGGAACTGTAGCACACGCCTCATTTTCCGTTCAAGATTCATTTTCAGATATATTCACGTGAATTAAATGACCACCGCATCGCTGAACAGTTCTTTGAGAGTAGACCGTTGGGTCCGTGACGCCCATGACATATTTGCAATTCCATTAATAGTAATATCCGAACAGTTTCGATTTTCCTCGCTAAACTGGGACTTGTCGCGTATCCCCAAAACATATTTGCCATTTAAAAGTTTTCCTCCCCAACGCATACGCGCGGTGCATGCTATGCAAACCCTGCAAATTTATTCCAGGAAAACAAAGTCATGATATTCGACCAAATTATTTTATTAGCTCGGTTAACGTGACTACACATAAAAAACTTTACCTGGACAAACCTGAATGATACAAAACAGCACAACAAATTTTAATCAGCATCAAATAAAACATTTACTAGTTCTAAAAAGAAATTTCTGAAATACTTTATTTAGTATTGAAAATATCGCAGAAATAATTACTAATAAATAATCAAAAAATAGCAACAAAAAATCGGACATTTTGTTCAATTTTAAAAATTAAATTGTAATATAATTCCCATCTTCAATTCAAAAGGTAATTTACATTGCTAAACAGATCAAATTCCGTTAAGGAACTTCAATTGGAATAACAACCAGAGGGCTACAACACTTATATTTAGTACGAAGTCTATTTAGTACATTTAGTACAAGTATTATTAGTATATTTAGTACAAAACTTCCGACAGCATTGAATGCAACAAAGAAAACAAAATATTTTCGACTGATCGCATCAGCTACTCACCTTACTGCAACATTGTACATATTTAAGTGATTTGTATACGTGAAAAAAAAGTGAAAATCAATACGGGTAAATAAAAAATAAGTGTACGACAACATGGCGATTTATTTTTGCTCATAGGATTGCACCACTGACCTAACGTCCCAACCTTTCCTATTCGCAAAATAAAATGTCACTTTTACCACGTGTACCATAACTATTATGTAACGAATACATGCAGATATTAACTAAGAAAATAAAAAAAATGGTTGGGTTAATTTTTATAAAAGAAGCTCGTAACTACAGCATACAAATACATGCCAACGAGAAGCACTCCACTGTAGTGTGGCAATAGCATCGATCACGAATGTCACGTTTCATACGTTATGTAACAACCATCGAAGAATTTTCTTATTATCTAGCATTTTAGACGTTTTCAATTGCATTGCGAGACGTATATTCCTCAATTTCATTCATATTATTCTCTTCTCGGGGGAAAGGAAAGTCGAAAATTCAGACGCCACCGCCCACATTTCTGCGCTTCTGATCAGCACTGCCAATGTCTACGGGGGTGTCGTTGGGGCATGGGATACAGCGGGGCGTTCCGGGTGGCACGATTTATGGGTGGAGCGGTGGTCACTCGCGAGGGCCGGCGTTCTGCGGGGCCCGCTACGCCGCCGTCTCCGTCGCTGCTGCTGCTGGCGCGCCAACCGCCCGCTCGCCCGCCCACCCACCGCGCGCCGGCCGCCAACGCGTGGGGTGGTGCGGTGCCAGAGCGGGAGCTCCGCGCGCCAAGCCGCAAGGGCGGCGCGGCGAGAAAAAGCGTGGGCGGCGTCGACGCCCGCCCGCCCACCCGCCCGCCGCTCGCTTGCTCTTCGCGGGCCCGGCAAAAAACAGGAAGCAACGCGCCAGCGTGTCCGCCGCGCTCAAGCTGCCGCCGCTGCTGCTCCGGGGTGCCAAAACATACAGCGCTGGCGACGACGGACGGAGTGAAGCAATCGATTGTCGCACCCGCGAAATCTAGTCTGTGCCGAGAGAGAATTTGGATATTTCGAAATAAACATGGATGGAACTGAGTTCCAAGACCAAGATTAAATGAAATTTCCAGCTAAGTGTGTTAGTTTCTATTCCTTAAAGCACGCAAGTAAAAATGAAAGTACTGCTACACCAGCATATATTTTCTGATAATGGGCATGTAACATTACAATCTGAATCCTACTAAAACATGTACTACGTATCTTTGTATCTCCCCACTCTACGTATATCATCATTCTACGACGCGCGGGTCATTAAAGAGAATTTCGAAAACTGGAAATCACAATGACACATCACCGAAGTACATTGGGCTCTTTTCTCACAAAAAGTTTCAAGAAAACAATTTGAGCCGTTTGAAAAAAAAAATTGTTTAAAATTGTTTGTTAAAATTGACACGATTTCGTTGAAAATTATCAATATTTAAAAAAGCGTAAATGCAGTGAATTAATGATCTAATATTTAAGAATCAATTGCGTATGATTTAATATTTAAGAAAAAACACAGCTTTAATAATGTGGTTGTAGGAGAGGGTGTAAACAATTTGAACCTTTGCTATGTATAGCATTTGAGAGCTGTTAATGAAAGTCTGATTCCATTTTATGAAGCAACCGTGGCTCTTTTTAAACAAGAAATTTGAAGAAAAAAATCGTAGCCATTTTTGAGAACATTTTGATTGATTGCAGTTTCCGGGAGCATCAACTGTCATGTTCATTAGTCATTTTAAACGTGGTGCCAGTGATATCGCGAGGCGGTGGTGTTCCTCCCCGCTAGATGAGATCCGGCGCCAACCTATATGCCGACTTACTGATGTTTTCCCTTTGAGGTCCCTCCGTCAGCAGAACACTGCCTCTGTCGAGACAAGCTCTAAACTACCGACTAATCTCCCAACGTTAGTGTAGTTCATGTGTCTTATGTAAGGGGGGAAGACTGGTTAAGAATGAGGAAGGAAAGATCACGCGCTGTCCATCTGTTAGGGTATTGTTCCGACATTCGCCTGGTGTTGGTCGGAGAAAACACGGAAAACTACTGAATCAGAGCAACCGGCCGTTCGAATTATCTCTAGGCAACATCTGAATTCGATATAGCCGTTAAACTTGTGTCTAAAATCCGTCATCGTCGGAATTCAACTTTCCGAACAGCCCGGTCAGATTCACTGCAGCAAGAGTTTTAGACCCTACAAATTTGTTTCTATTAAAATAACTTCCCTAGTGCGAGAAAGTAACAAATTTACAGGACATAAATTTAACAACCTATTATTAAGAAGTAAAATCACCCGACTAAATAACAAAAACATATTCCATTATCTCATATTTGTATTATTGCATTATATCTCATATTTGCTAATTCAGACCGTTCAAAGCTTAGCTGTTCCAACCAGAATACTATATATAATTCTAATGATAAAAAAGATGTTACTATAAGTCACGATTGGACAACAAAGTTCAAAAAAATTACGTTCAAATTATTTGTTGATCGATCAGTGTAGCAATAACGACAAGTACTATTGGAAATTATAACAGATTTAAGAAAGTGTTCAGAGTATTATAATCTCGATCCCCTATTGGTACAGTAACTGGATGCAAATCAGGCGACATGGGTTAGTTCCTTGGTCGGCGCAGCTAATGTTCCGACAGTCTGAATAAGCCAAAACCAAAAACGTGTTACTCAGTCAAAACATCAATATATCTGTGTTCTCTAATCTCATTTTATACATTTTCTCAAATATGAGTTTCCTGAATTGCCCCCTAGATGTGCAGAGATTGTTGACGATTGTAGTGATCTTTAGACTCTTATTCCTGTTCTGTTTCTCTGGAATTCGTTAAGTAATATGAAATTCGAAACAAATTACATTTACGTGATTTTTAAGGAAAGATGACGATGTATTAAATCATTACTCGGGTTGAATGGAAGTCCATTAATAAAATTAGTTTCCTATTCTTGTATTTCACTTAACGACACAGGAGGACTACACAAATCTGACAAAAACACTTGCAGAATTCTATCCAGCAATTTTTTAGATGTCATGCATAAATTTCGTAAGAGACGACGTGACTCTTGAATAATTATCACTCCATCAATACGATTAATCTACATCATTCTTTGAAGGCTTAAGCAATCAATAAATACTAATTAAGGAGTATTTGACTTCCGCATTTCAGATCTCTTAATGAACGCTTGTTCAACAGAGCATGAAGAAATGAACAGAGGAACATACAACTAATTCAAAAAATACTAAACCGATGGAGTCGAAAGACTGAATGATGATTGAGGCTTCAAAGGACGCCCGTGTTGCCACATCGAACTCGGGGCTGCTTGTGGCGATCGGAAGATATGTTCAATTCCCTAAAATAATGGTTGGATCTCTCAGGGAATATCTGTCAAGAACCTGCCGACATTAGATATGCTATTTTCGCAACACACTCTACATGTAGTGATAATTACAATGGTATTCATGAGAAAGTATGATTCCATATTATCAATTTCAACGTTATGTAGTAAAAATACTAGATACGAACTTTTGAGAGAAAATAAAAATAATTTTGGAAGTAGGAACTAATCCGCACATAAAATAAATATTTTATAAACGCGATTTTTGCTTCGGAATATCCAGTTACATCAGAGTGCGGGGAAAAATTACAAGGCTTCAAACTAGACAGATTTCACAATTTAAATTTACTCCAATTTGTACCCGGCTGAGCACGTACTAAACAGATCCATGTGGAAACTACAGCCATACTTTTTCGTATTATTTACAATCGAATCCATAAAATACTAGTTTAATTAGTGAGAAAATTTCGCACATTCGAACATCGTTGCATATTATTGCGATCAGCAACGGCTTACTTAGAGACCATTTCTCAATGACCCAATACATGCGTCTCCGAGTTTTCAATCCGCAAAAATATTTGCCAGAGCTCTCTTCCAGAGGGAAATGCACCATGGCTTAGCGAATGCATGTCCTTTAAGAAAGCTCTCAATTGCAACAGTAAAATATTGGAATGACTGTCAAAACTCTGATCTTATTGATATGTATTAATTAAATTACCCCGTAAAAAAATAATTTTCACATTCGATACCTTATAGTTGGCACGGCGGGAAGTTTGCTCTAGTGTAGCATTTAAAGAAAAAAAAATTGAAGACACTTCGAGAAACTTAAAATGTCCAGAGGTTTTATGTAAAGTACCCTTAAAAGTTTGGGATCCGTTTGAAAATCGATGGGGGAATATCCATTTTGTAAAACCTTTCGTACGGATTATGCATTAGTGCTGTCCACGAAATGTCAGAACGTTTGAAAACAAAACACTCCGACAATCGACAACGACTTACACAACTCGACATCGATTTTCAGCATCACATTCATTTTCTCTGAACTATGAGTCCGAGCAACTAAGAGAGCTCGCCAAGAAATCAGTTCACAGGCCTGCATATTCGCATGCACTGGCACATCGCTGACCCACTCGAGCGAGGCGAGGTGAGGCGCGGCGCGGCGGGGTCCCTTTAGTGGCAGTGGTGCGGTGTGCCGCCGCCGACCCGCCGTGAGCTGCATCCCCCCTGGCGTGATGGATCACCGCGGGCCTACCGCAACGCAGCTGCCCGAAGCGCCCCCTCCGCCCCCTGCACCGCACCGGGCGGCCGCCGCCACCGCCGCGGTCGCCCGCCCTCCCGAGAGGAGGGGCACGTGCCTCGGCCGCAGGCGCACTGTGAGAATTGCGGTACGTGCATCTGAACGGGCACGGTGCAAGCCCTCGAGCTCCAACACTATTCTTCCTAATCATCTCGTTGGATTTAAGTCAGGGAAAATATCAACAAGCACTGTTTCCACAATAATTCCGATTCGAAACAGTTTGCGCATAAATACCAATCTTTCATCCATCACCGTTGACTTAGATCCTCACCAGACCAAACAAAGTGCACTTCATCAAAAACGAACAAATCACACATTACTTCATATACCACTAGGAAATACGAACATCCAAGATTTATAGTACCCCGCGTTCATTTCGTCATTTCTCACTCGGGTCTCTAAGGAGCAACTTATACGTTATAAACTAATAGTGACGCATATTCGGTTGACATATTTCTAGACAGAGAAACGTGTTTATTGGAGTTTCATGAGGGAGCAGTAAGTCATATAAAGAATCTGAACGGCACTGAACACGTGCGCGGAAGAACATGGAAATGGGATATCGAGCTAATAGAAATGGTGTCAATTTGGGTGAAAGTATTGCTGACAAGCATTATCTTACATAGATTCAGAGGAATGCGTTCTAGTAATTCAGAATATTAAAACGAAAAATAAAGATTGACTAATTTCTTGAATCACGTGTCTCATTTCCTCCAAGACTTCAAATTTCGCTGTTGTTTCAATTATCTCGTCTATTTATTATTAGAGAGGATAATTATTACAGAGAGCTCTATGCCATCGACACCGTCTTTAATTACAGTTTAAAGACTGGTGCACAATTTTCCTGAATGGACGAAAGAACAAGGTCAAATTAATACAAGTTGAGAAGCATGTGTGGAGATCTCAGAAATAAACTTAAGAAAACGTTACCATGAAGTGTATAAAATTTTGAAGTTATCTTCCTGGTTCCTATTTCTCTCCTAATCATCGAATTCAATTTCGTGATAAGCGGCGCACTTCAAAATAATTTTCTGTTCTGCGATAAAGGAGCTGGTAATTTTATTTTATTTTCTTAACTCGTTCTTGAGATTTTCTTTTTTGTGTTTACATTTTCTACCCCTGAAATACCGTCGCTTATAAAAGCGAAAAACATTGACACCGACTACAACACATCACCAAACCCCAACACTTCTTAGTTGCTAGGTGCGGTGTCAGTACGCCCCTCCGACTCAGGCCCCTGTTAACTCAAGGGCCCAAAGAGCCCGGACCCAGGGCCCCCGATTTTTCTTAAAAAATTAAATACTAATATTTTTCAAAAAATAAAATAAGTATAAAGGAAGTGATGTATGATTAAATCAGATGCAAAAAAATTGATCTAACGGAGTGATGTGTCGCGCATCATTGGAAAATATTTATAACATAGAATGTTGCTGGCTGATGTGAGAATGTCACTCAGTGATGAGAATTTTAGTTATTGTTGTTATTGTTGTTATTATTATTATTATTATTATTATTATCGTTTTTACAAAACTTGGGTTCGTTAAAAAATGGGGGAAGGCGACCTCCCAAAGCTGTTAAAACGGGCCTTCTCCAACCACCGTAGGTTGCATAAAGCAAGTGTCTTAGTTTTCATTTCGACCCGGTCATCTACGAGAAGTTACGAGAACGCAGGCCCTATTCTCTCATTTGTGGGCCCATTTGGGCGCGTGCCGGCACGCAGGCGAACGCCATGCCGCCGCGCTGGGCCGGCGCGGAGCGGCGCGGTGCGACGCGACGCGCG
Organism: Teleogryllus oceanicus; assembly: GCA_964035755.1. Taxonomy (NCBI): domain Eukaryota; kingdom Metazoa; phylum Arthropoda; class Insecta; order Orthoptera; family Gryllidae; genus Teleogryllus; species Teleogryllus oceanicus. The sequence goes on from CAXIVR010000002.1 coordinate 8,121,848, forward strand.
GGGGGCGGCGCGGAGGGTGGCCGGACGCGCGCGCGCCCCGCGCTGCGCTGCGGGCTGATGCATTAGTCATGGCCGCGGGCCGGCGATGTTGCGCTGTTATTAATATTGAACACATCGTTAGTTCTTCATGCACCGTTCATTCCCCGGGAGGCTAACAAGATGGAATGCGGTTCGACGCAGAATTAGCGTCGCCAAATGAGGTCGTTCCAGTTTCCGGGGCGCGCGTCATTTTGCAAACGCGTGTGGTGCCCAGTGTGGCGCCCGCGTTGCACGGCGACGCCAGGTCGCGCGCTACCGAGCGGGGCGGGCTGGGCAGGGTGCGCGAGAGCGCGGGACAACTGGGCGACGCGACGCTGCTGTTAGATGCGGAAATGCATTAGGCCCGCGGCGCTAGAAAATCGAACAGCTCAATTCACATTGCAACAGCTGTAAAGAATATTCACATCAGTTTAACAGAACGTAATGAGTAATACTAGAGTACACATGCATTTTGATCATTTATTTCTGGTAAGAGCATCCAATCCATGATAGTTCTCCAACAACTTCAGAAGAACAGTTTCACGGAAGTCGCTGAACCATCATGCAATTTACATAAGTACTTAAGCAGACACTTCTAATAAGATATTTAACAAGACTATCGTGACTTCTAATAATAAATTCCTTTTAATTAATAATAAATTCCTTAATTTCCTTAACTAAGAAATGTACATCTACCGCTTCATATATAACAATGCCTACTTCTTCATATCTTGTGTGGAATTCATACCAAGTCGCTATAATAGATGTGGTAGGTGGATACGAACAAGCAGATTCATCAAATTAACTGTATCGAACGTTATCACAGAGATTCAAAACTTACTCGAAATCCATCGATAATGCCGGATACTTTCTTAAGAACTGATATTGCATGCCCACTAACTCGGGGTTTATGATAGATCACTTAAATGGCAACAATATGAAGCCAACGAACATTGCTATAATTATGAGAAACGTTCAATAATGTGTGATACAATAACTTTCATTAAAGAAAACGTAAGTCAATTAACACACTAGTCATCCTATTGTGATATTCTTTCAATAGCATTTTTGAAACGAAAATTAATGAAATCTATTTTCATGTGTCATATGAATTATTACTTTTAAATTTATCATGTCGTAAAAGATATATTCAAAAGCAAGCCGACAAATGCGACATGCGCTGGATGTTGCGACAGGACTGACTGCAACCACTGCGCAGCACGTTTTCTCTCGCCCACGACGATTTTCTTCTCTTCCCCCGCGCAAACCAGGAGCTCACGTGCGCGAATCGATGCGTGCATTTGTTTCCCCACCGACTTGGAGGAGCTTTTCTCCAGGCGAACCAAACATCCCGTCCAGGTCAACACTGCAGACGACGCCTTGCAAGATCGTGGTCTGAGCGCTGGCAACGGCGTTCTTCCCACCCCACCCCCACCGCCACCACCACCTCCGCCGCGTCGGCAACAACTCTCGCAGACGCGCTTCCCCGAGAAATTCCGAAGGTTCCGGGGAACAGAGAAGAAACTTGACAGGATGGAAGTTAAAAAAACAATTCCGATTCCGAGTGTTTGTCTCCACGGTGGTTTCCAAAAGTTCTGATTTATTGCGGCTTTCATTCTATTTTACACTCGCCTGATATCGGAGCGCCTTTACCGCCATCGGTTCTATTCGCAAAATCAAGATTTTCTCGAAGCGCACCGATAAAAATAATTTGGTAATGCGGCATGAAAATACATTACAAAATTGATTCGCAAAAACAAATGTTAGAGAGGGTTGCGATTTGAATATCACTTCAATGCCCATGCACTATACTTATGGTGTAAGAAAAAACTTTCCTTAGGCCATGACTATGCTTATTTAACAGATTTTCTCTCAAGCATTTACACAAACTTTCTCGTTAGCCCAAACACAAACAGGCCTTCACAGAAATAATTGCTCCCTATCATAAAAAAGTGCCGCACAAGTAGAAACAATAAACGAATTAATAGATATTCTTGGCCTATGGCATCCCAGGCCTTTTCTTCTCTTAACAAAGACTAGAATCTGATAATTCAAACACCCTCGTTAACTGCGATTCATTTGTTTACACTGTTCTTAATGGACGACGGATTCTTAAAAGCACTAACGGATACCGGCCTTAATGAGTAGCTTTTGATTCTGTTTGGTCGCGTTAAGTCGGTTAACGGTATGTTATTATGGAAAAGAATTAAAAGATGCTAAATGTGAGTTGACGAATTAAACGGCAGTTATTTTGCCACTTAAATACATTAGTTCCACTTAACATTAGTTATGTGGTAGGGCTGCAATTATTTGGATAACAGCGCGTGCGTCAAAAATTTCAATTTCCCAAACAGCATTAAACATTCACACTTTACAACATCCAGTCAACCACATTTACATGATTTACGAGTATATTATCAGGACACAAAAAGAAATCAGAAGCGCCTAATAACGAATAAAAGCGAATCCATCCTTCCTCATTTAGAATTTTCAGAACACTAATTTCTTGAATTTTGAATTAATAAAATGCAGCTTTTAATGTATAAACTCATTTATGATAACTTTCCAATTGACATCGAAATAATAGATCATCCGGCTTGAAAATTGTGGGCGATACATGTGTATCAAAAATCTCTTTTGCATGATTATTAGGTCGCCATTGACACCAAACCCCCGCAAACGTGCTTAGGAATTGCTCCTCAGGGGCTCATCAAGCATATTGAAGACGAAAGAAAAACCGTGACAACGATTTTAGAATACTGCCTGCTACAAAGAAATCAGCGGGCGCACAAGCAAAAGCAAAAGCTACAATCATGCGTACCTCCGAGGCGGTGGGCACTAAACCCTTAAAGCTTCGTTTGAGTTTTGAAACCTTAGATCGTAACACACAAAATGAGACTTGCTGGGACGATCTATTACACTTTTGGAGGTTACCGTCTTCTGGGTACCCAACTCCACAGCAGGGGTGATGGAAATTTGCAGAACCTCGATGAATCCACATATAATTTGAATATTTAATATTCTGCAATTCAATTTGACAGGTCCGTCTTCTTGTTTCTAATAAATGCTTAGCTACAATACATCCGACAATACCAGACTTGCATGACGTTATGTACAATTGTATTCTGGGCTTGGGTATTCACGTTTGGTATTCTGTACAAAGGTACTTACGAAAACTATGTTTTCAAACTGTAAAATGTTCGCAAGCGTCCAACTAGTAGAAACTAATACCATACACGTTGACAATAACCCGAAATGTAAGTAGCGAAGCCCCAACTAAACTAAGCGAGATTGTCAAATCCACAAGGCAGATTTACTACAGTACTTCATGTTTCATGCCAATTGACGAAGGTTCCAATCACCTGTGGGAGGGGCTGCTTAAGAGACGGAGCGCGTGCCCCGCGGGGGCGGAGCCGGAGGCCCCGCGGTGCCGCGCCGCGACGGCGACGGCTGCGACGACCCCGATCAATCCGGAGGCGGTGGCAGCAGCGGCAGATGTCATCGAGCGCAATCGATGGCGTGACAGCGGCCGTGTCTGACGGTGCAACCCGCCGTCTGCCTCGTCCCCGCCTTACCCTCCGGGGCCACTCCCGCCAGCGCCGCGCCGCGAACGACACAGGCGGCGACGACGCGGCGCAGCGACCCGAACCACCGCACCGCTGCGGTGGCGTTGCCCGAGCCCGCGCCTCTTCAACGGCAGCGTCAGGGCCTGCCGTAGTTACACACTTCTCGCCAATTGGCTCGTCTGCTCACGGCGCAAACGAAATATAATTGCCGAGTCATTCAATCACACTCTTTGCGTAAATATAGAAGTCCAAACAATTTAAATTTTTTTAATTAAAAACCCGGTTCATTAAAAATTTGATGCAAGAATGTGTACAAATTCAATGATCTAACATTTTCTAAGTGATTGCATGAACTGGAAGGCACTTCAATTTAATAATCGTGGCGACAATTATATATAAATGCTTTCTTATAAGTAAATTTTATTTCATCTAATAGTTTTATTAGATTTTATCAAATGTCGCTCAATAATTCAACAGCATTTCCTGCTGCAGGCCATTATGCTCAGGTGATGACATTAAATCAACTTTTCAAAAAGGTCCTAAAGGAAGTTAAAAATCCTTGATTTTGTACAATGCTTGCGAAAATAAGAAAAATTATTATTGACTGTTAGCATCCTAACACTACTCGCGTTCCGTTTCAACGCAAATGATCGCGCAGTCTACATATGTAGCCCAAATTAAATGTCTATTTTGGGATTCATAACTTTCTGAACACGTTCCTTTGCCTCAACATGAATATTTGAATATGATGTGAAAGTCATTAAACTAACGTACGGCATTTCAATCTACCTATGTCTTTTCACCTGGATGAAAAACTGGGATCAATAAGCGTGCATCAATAAGCGAAATATTTTTTTTTTCATTCATAAATTCATCACGCGTCATTGATTGATTCTTTCGTGTTTCCGGGCGTGTCAACTGCTTCGGTCATTAGTCCCGTTCGTGTAGTCCACGTTTTTTTCTCGGGAGATGGCGGTGATCTTCCCCCGTTGGATGCCGAGATCCGGCGCCGACCTACCGTCGACTAGTGGGGTTTCCCCCTAACCAGGACTCTCCCACCAGCGGGGTACCCCAGCCGGAACAAGCTCTAAGCTCCCGACCGGTCTCCCGGAATATATGGTAGTGTAGTGCATGTTAGTGCAAGTGTGTGTGTAAGAGGCGAGTATAGGACAAGGAAGAGGAAGGACAGATCGTGAGTGGTCCGTGGCCCGTTTGGTAGTGTACTGCTCCAGCATTCGCCTGGTGTTGATCGGAGAAACCACGGAAAACTACCGATCAGAGCAGCCGGCCGCTAGAATTCTCCTCCAGACAGCGACTGAATTCGACCTAGCTGAAAAGCTAGTGTCGAAAATCCTGCCGCCGTCAGGACTCGAACCTAGGACTTCCAGGTCAGAGGCGCTGCAGTGACACCAGTTGATGCACTGAGCTACCGCTCCCGGTACAAATACTTAAAAAACAATTAGATTAAATTAATGTAATGAAACAAGAAACCTACTTATGAGATAGTTTCAACAGACTTTTTTCAGTAATTTCACAGTAATAAAGAGTCAGCTCAATTCTTTACACATTTATTTGGTACGTGAATAATAATGTCACCGTGATTATTAGATTGAAGTGCTCAATTTCCTAGTTAATGTAATTAAAAAATAATCCTTCATTGACATTAGTTTGTTTTTATATCGTATTAAAATAATGAGGAAACTTCAAATCCTGCTGTATTTTGAATACAGAATTTTGTAATTGACTGGTAGCCCAGGTAAAACGTGACAAATTTTCGCCAAAGAAAAATATTACTTGTCCACCAACTAGGGCACACCTTAATTCACAAACTTTACCTTTCATAATGTCTCCTGGTAAATGGTGTCTATTTGTTTACTATATCAGGCATATATGTGAAAACGTTAGGGTGATAGGCAACGTCGTTTCCTTCACTGAATTACAGTGAACTTAACCATGGAGTACTTATGCGCTTATTAAAGACACACTGCGTTATCAAGTAACAGAAGGAAGCACCGCAGTAAAGAACTTCATGACCACATTGTCGTCCAGAAAATTAAAATCGACAAACATTTTATTTCTCTCGAGATTTTGGGCTGAAATTCAAACGCTATGATTCTCGTACAGTTCTATCCCAATACTGGAAATAAACATACTGAAATTAATTCCTCGGGAATCGGGAACAGACAATTCTCACAGTTTATCAACAAAGGTATCAACTACGCGGCAGTAGGATATTCCGTCTCAGGAAGACAGGGAGAAAATCCAATATACTAGGGCCTTTAACCAGAGCTCAAACCATCTCGCTGCTCACAAAGATCTACAACTATTAAAGACGCCAAAATTAGTCTACAAATCATCACTTGGCCGTGAAAATTACAACCATTACGGCCGAGGAACGAGTCGAGTGGCGTCGCGTCGGGCCGGGCTGGGCCGGGGCGCGCGCTCGCCCACGCTCTGGCGAAGCCACCTCGGGCGCTGTGCCACGCTGCACGCGAGCGCCTCGATATGGACGCTGCGCATACACGTCTAGTTGGCAGTGCGTCAATAGATGAAGTCGAGATCGGGCAAAATTTCAAATTCAAGTTTCCACGAATAGAATGTCACGTCTGGAGAAACATTGTGATGCATTCTTTAACAGTCGCGACCGATAATATGAGCTAAAGCGGGCATTTCAAGCAGCCAAGAAATGGCTGCATACAATTCCAAAGAACGAAAAGACCAGAGTTTTGATGAGATGCTTGATTTCAGTATTAAATTCCTCAGAGACACGATCCTCGTAAAAGTAAATTTTCTGGACAATCATGAATTCATTAATTCTGAAATAAGGGTTATCGCAGAAGCTAAATATTATCGTATTTTAGTTCCACAATTTTCAATACTTCGGTTTACAAAGTATTGTTTCAATCGCTTCACCCGCAGGTCTATTCCAACGAAGTACAACGCAGAGCGCACGTCAGCCGACCAGCATCCAACGCCCACCGCAGCATTCGCCGTGGAGCGCATCGCGTGGCGGACAGTTCGATCCCGAACCTCGAGGCGCACCCCCGAGGCGGCATCGCTCCCTTCTTCCGCCCTCGCACGATACAGGCGGGAGGCAGCGCCGCGCGTCATAAACGCGGCCGGCGGATGACACATCGCCGTATTGACTGCCCAGCGGCGCGCCCCGCGGAATGGCTTTCGGAAGCGGCAGCGCAACACACGGAAGAAGCGGGCGCTTCTGCAGCAACAGCGGACGAGAGGTCGAGCGTTGGCGGCCGAGCTCGCAACCGAAGCCACGAAAGGCATGGAAACCGCTTCAAGTAAATCCCACGGGGATTTGACTTTCGCGGGATGTAGAGGAGAATCAAAGAAAATAAATGAGGGAAAAAGAATAGGCAGAGTTGGTGGTAAGGGATGAAGGAAAGAAACAAGGGATGAGAGTTCCTGAGAGAAACGAAAGATCCCGCCACGACCAAAACAACCAATTTGGTCGTCAAAGAGAAACAACATTTGTGTTTTTCGGAGGCTATATGGAGCGACGTAGTCGTACCCCCAGTTCGCAGAAGTCGCAGGCAGCGAAAAGAAGACGGGCGTACAAGCGACACTGAAGTTTCGAAAGCCGCAACGCGAGAAAGTGGGAATAACCGTCGCCCGCCTGCTCCGGCGCGCGCAAGGGAGGGTGAGGGGGCGCCATGGGTCCGAGCGTCGCGGCGCCGCCGCCGCCGCCGCCGCGGGCGGCCGAGCAGAACGCGCGGCGGCGCCGTAGTCTCCGGGGCTGGCGCCGGAGATGACCGCGCTTCCGGACGCAGCGCCCTTGTCGGGCTGCCCCTTCGCACAAGACGATTCCGGAAGGACGCTGGACAGGCAGTCGCCCGGAGACGGCTCGCCAAGCGAGCAGTTTGCGTGGCACATTAAAATGAAAAATACGAAGGGGAAACAATGGACGACAAAGGAAGAGCACGTCCACTTGCTGCGAGGGAAGATGATGTCATGCATATGGGTGACGTTTTATGTCATGTACTCGTACGAGAAAATGGTATGGTGATTGACGAAACATAATGTCCAGCTTAAAAATCAATTTCATTCAATGGAAACCAGACTTGAAAGCTTGCACTTCAGATTACTTTGCCCAAATTTTCATTTAGAATTACGGGCAACATGCGCCTCTTGTAAACGTGTAGCGTTATTAATTAGAGGTGTAAGGTACGTGAAGATTTCAACTTACCCTTCAGAATTGCAATACAAGATCCCAAACAGCCTACTTTTGTAGAGCACTTTGTGATAAACAATCCTCGAGGACTTTGGTACTAAAAAGAAAGTTTTAATATCCAACAGCGCGCGCTTTTTGTTCGCTTTTGTTTTGATTTTGTTATGCGCAATCGATGCGACAGGAAGACTTGGAAGCGGCTAATGTGATATGGATTGCTTTTGCTTAAGCTTGATTTTGCCACGTGTTATTTTTTTCTGTATATCTGAATATCGTGTTATCTTTTTTATGTATATCTGAATATTTATAAAGTAAATATGCACTTCGTCACCTCCGTCAAATTCTTTCTTTTGATCCATGTGCTATGACTGATTAGGATGGGCTAAGATTGGTTGGACGTGACAGCTACAAAAGGTGTCTCATGTTATATATTAACGACTTTGAATTCAAAGTATTCAAGTGGGAGAAGATATACGAATCGTAATTGTAAATGAAGGGCCCGGGGCAAGATAGCGCTAATTCTCACTTCATAAATCCAAAAACAAAGATCTTGTAATTTATCAGAAAAACAAACATTGATCGAAATGCTGTACCCAATTGTCCATAGAACTACTGTGTGTGTGTGTGTGTGTGTGTGTGTGTGTGTGTGTGTGTGTGTATTGTGTATGTATGTTTGTTGTATGTACGTGTATAGAAAGTACGGTACGGATTTTCACGTAAATACACACTTTGACGAGTAAAAATTGCCTGCATTGAATTTTTGCAACACAATCTGAATTCATTAAAACAATTTATTTTACGTATTTTGGTATAAACACACTTTTTTAATACGAAATTCACCTATTACATATTTTTTACTATATTTTGCTATATATACATTTCGCTATATTATACATTCGCAATGGAATGTTTCAGATACGAGTTGACAAATAAATGTTCCTGGAATAGTCTTTATGCGAAACAAACAAAAGCTGTTATTTTATGACTTCCGGTTATTTGCCATGAATTGTCAAAGTTATCCCCGCTTCTTGGAAATGGTGAACTCCGCACCTTGGATGAATGGATGTGTGTGATGCCATCAAACTGTGGTACGTTTTAAATCATTTGAGCGTATCAAGTACTTAGATCATTCGTCGCATAAATGTATAATCCGAGAAGGTGGCGATGTTCCTCAATACTGAAACGTAAGATCCGGAGCCAACCTACTCGTCGACCAGCGGGTTGACTCCCCTCCAGTTCTTTTCCCTAGCGAGGAATCGTTCCAGTCGGAACCAGCCGGTATATGGTCGAGTAGGGTCACGATGAATGTAAATATTTGTGTAAGGTGAGAAAGGAAGGAGGAGAGAATGAGGAAGGAAACATCGTGCGGGGTTCGTGGTCCGCTTTTAGGATCCTGCTCCGGCGTTCGCCAGGTACTGATAGGAGAAACCACGGAAAACAACCGACTGTTAGAATTCTTCTCCCAACAGTGGATTAATTCGATCTAGCAGTTTTGCAAGGGTCAAAAAGTTTCCTCACTGTCGTTGACTCTAAGCTTAGGCCCTCCGGGCCAATTACGCTGCAGAGGAAACGTAAACAATGTTGTGTCTCACCGCTTCGATTGGTTATTGGCTGTGCAGTAAAACTGTTCCCATGCTTCTTGTAAGAGCATTGTATATTCTGTGTACGTATTTATTTTGTTAGTTACGGTGAAGAGATAAGGGTAGAGCGTCAGTTATTGAGGTACAGCCTCAGTTGATCCAAATACTTTTTGTGGTCGGAACGGCCACAATTTGAGTTCGAAAATGTGAAAGTGCTTTTATGGGGCCATTTTAAACACAATCGTGAATTTTTATCTTACAAAGTTTCAATTTTTCTTTCTTGCTACCGCTACCGCGGTAGAGAAAGTATGTATTGCTGCGCGAAAAAACTGCGAATTTTCGGCACAAAAACTCTTATTACGAGGCCCTGGTAACAAAAAGTGAATAAACCCACTGGCTCAATTTCGAAAAAAATCCTCTCACACGCGCTGTAGATGGAATCCGTTTTCATGTTTCATAAATCCATGTTGGGTTGTTGATAACAAAAAATCGAATGATTGCAAAACGTCTGTCTGTCCGTCTGAACAACACTAGCGGTTAAACCGATGGATTTGAAACCATTATTTTAATTTTAGGGGTACTTTGCATGAGGTGCCTGGAAAGTGTGAACGACGTTTAAGAGAATGTCGTAGGTCTCATGTTCATTGAAAATCCTGATGTTTCGAAAATTGAAAAAAAATTCAAATTGTTTTCAGCGTCTTCTTGCAATTACAATTATGAAGATAAATATTTTTACTTAATGAATTGTGTTCATGAAAAACAGATCTAAAAATAATGTCATGTTGAATTTTTCAAAAACATTAGTATTTTTTTCGCAATTTTGTATCAAACATCGGCAATTTTTGTTTTCTTTAACCATTTTGTCTTAAAAACGGTAACAACAATTTTTTTATTAAATTTACACCTACATAGTGTATAGGACGCTTAAGAGAATGGTACAGGTCTGATGCTTCTTAAAATGCCTGCTTTTCTAGAATTAAGAAACATTAAAAACTTTTCGGCATCTTCCAACAACTACAATTGTGAAGATATTCTACCTTTTGTTATACATTTAACATTAATCTTTTACAAACTATTTAAAACGTAACATATACGGAATAAAAATTACTAGCCTTCAGGGAATATCAGATTAGAATGCAACAATGACCATCGGCAGCAGAATTTCTGTGAATTTCGTCTCATTATTGGGGCATGATGTAGCTGTATGAAAAGCAGTTATAACCGTCAAATTTGTGTCGATATTTGCTTGAAAATATTTAGTTTTTTCAGCTAATGTTGTACGATTTTTAATGAATTTTACAAATAATTATGACAGATGTGTTAATTCGGAGAGAAATTGCGGAATAAATAGTATTACATAACTATTCCTAAAGGTGAGAATATGTGCTGTTTTAGCACTAGTTTCTTACGTATTTTTGAAATATGAAATATATTGATACGTATGTACATATTTTGACGTTTTTATTCCAATAAACACTGTTCACTCGTAGAAAGCTACAAGGAGAGTACGTAGCATTTGTTTAAATTTACAAAAACCGTGATTTTCCTCTGGCTGACAAAAATGACAAATGTAAGCTACCATTATCTTGCCCTGACCCTTTCAATTGCTCTCGAGTACATGAAGTTTAACTATGCTAGCTTGGCCATAATTGAAGTCGATATACGAGACAAGTGAACCAGGAGAACAGAGTGGGCTTTGGACAGCACATAGGACAGTGAAATGGATCTTGGAATTTTTTTAAATGTTGGTAAAATGGTACGTTAAATTGCAGTTACAAGAGATAGCAAAACCTGGTATTAGGAAGTGATTCAGAAACTTCAAGATATGTATGTAGTCATAAAACACGCAGAGGAAGATGCGATTTCAACTAGAGTAGATTCGAAACTATACAGAAACTTCATACGTGGAAAAGTTGTCCTACTACACATTTGTGGACCTTTAGATTACAATACAAGAATTGGTAAAGATCACGACTATAAATGATAATTGAAGCAACGACTGATTATTAAACACTGAAAAACTTGTAGATTGTTGTGGCATATCATAGTCAGTTCAGGAGTAAAAAAAAACATGTTTACATCAATAATATCATATGGAGCAACAATTTAGAGTAGAGTAGTGCAATTTTATCTATTGCCTGTTAATAATTTCACATGTTTAGTTGATAATATAAGTAGTCTGAATTTACTACTACCTATTTTATTTATTTTTATTGTCTCACTACAAAACGTTCAATGACGATTGCAGAGATCCACAAAATTGTCTTCTTTCTGAATAGTTCTGTTTAATTTGGGGAAAATTAAAAAAGCAACGAACTTCCATGGTAATGTATACTACAGAAAAAATACAGATGAACTGTAGCAACGCGTTCCACATCCGTTTGTCCAGGACTGCTCTTTTGGAATCCACGGCATCTCAGAGCCCCTCTTAGAACGAGGAAGAGACAGCATCCTGCGATCCTTTCAATTGCCTGTGAAGCCCTGAAGGCAGAAGAGGGTTCCAACTTAGGTGTGGTCGGCGCTCGGCCAGCGGCAAGCGGCGCACACAGCCTCCGCCGCCCGCCCACGCGCATCGCTCAAACGTTCTCAGAGACGGAGTCAACGGCCGCTCTTGACAAACAGCACTGCGGGCTGGACCACGCATGCACGGAGCCCCCGTGTTTACTCCAAGCGGTGAAGAAGCGCGATGCATCCGTCCACGTAACCCAACCTGACAACTTTGACGAGACCTCCAGCGTTCGAAGTCTACCTACTTGTAGCTTTTAAAATGTCTTTCCCTTCAACCAGCTGGACTTAGCCCAGCATTGCAGCTGACTCTGCACCGACTCTGACCAGGATGTCCTGGGGTTCGACTCTCGACGGAGGCGGATTTTCGACTTACTAGCTAGGTCTGATTCAGACGCTGTCAGGAGGAGAGTTCTAACTGGAGCTGCACTGTTCGGGAGTTTTCAGTTGTTTCACCGATCAATACCACGCGACAACCGGAGCAGTACCGCTACAAAGCTAATTGTAGGTTCATCAGTACCAACACACGGACCACTTGCGATCTTTATTTGGTCTTCCTTGTCCTTTCCTGTCCTCTCCCCAACACATACGCAAACTTAGATGAACTATCCAACCACTCATGTCGGGAGCTTCGAACTTGTGCCGGTTGGCGCGGTACCCCGCTGGATGATACTTCGAGGGGTGAATACCCCGCCAGCCGACGTGTAGGTTGGCGCCGGATATCGAGAGGGGAAGGAATACCGGAATAAAACATTCACTACACTAACGGAACTAATGACCACAGTAGTGACGTGCCCGGAAACATCAACCAATTTTTTTTCCACAACATGACGATTTTCTTTTTTCAGAAAAGGTAGTGATCTTTAGCAAGCGACTGAAAAGGACCTGATATCTTTAGTGTAGGAACGAGAAAACAATGGAAAGAAAAGTTAAAGATTCAAACTGACTGACCATTGAAAATTCTAAGAAAATAAATATAAAAAAGTAAACAGAGAGGTTTGTATGAATATCAAGGCGAAAACCAGAGAAAAAAGAAGAAGATCTATTTCTAACAAGCAGGCACACTGCATCCCGCTGTTTTTTCGAATTCCTAGCGAGCAGCACATTACTCCCACTGTAGCACATTAATCTAGAGAACTGCCATCTGTCGAGATGGAAACTACTTTAGAGCATATGCAGCTTACGTTGCCGTACATGCAGCTTTGACTCTGGAACAGTTCCTTTTCATTATAAAATACATAATTTGGATATTAGAGTAAATAATAAATGTGCTGACGGTGACAAGTCTTCGCTCTTCCGGTAAGTCCGAGTAGACTGGCACTGCCACCTCCTTCCACGTGGACAGGGATGACATCACACTAAAATGACTACACATTTTTGGAAAATGTCACGATTTACGTCAAACTAACTCGACTACTTTTTTTTAAAAAAATTGACATGACAATAATTAATGATCTAAAACAGAGGGATAAATTGCATTTTGAAAGAACTCAATCAAATCAATCAGAAACTCGTCTCAAATAATGTCGATAATAACTGAGATGTTCAAATGATCTTCTGAGAATTTTTTCTCAGAACAATCTCACAACAATTTTCTCCGTCATTGCAGTCGTCGTATAAATTCAACATATCTGGACTTCCTTCGCTAAGTTTATATTAAACTCCGTCTTTCAATTGATATTTCGATTTCGATAATATTTTCTATACTGATGCAACTTAACTATCAAAAGTATACAAATATGATAGCTTATTATTTTTGAAAAATATTTGTTGTTGCAATATAAATGGAATTAGACATAAATAACTCAAAGAACTAACGAAAATAAAGAAAATTCTTGCTGCCACAAGTGCTTGCATTTGAGTACGATCGTGGCTCCGAAGGCAGAGGGATACATACTATGTTAGTTTTCATATGGAGTAAAATATTGGAACGAACAGAGATTAGAGTCGCGGGAAGGAAGGCAGGAAAGAAGGAAGTAAGGAAGGAGTCATTCGAAAACTGGTTATGCAACCCACAACGCATCTAATTCGGCTGAGCGTATGGAGCATGCTGAACGGGCGGAGCAGAAATCGGGAGGGTTGCTCAGGCGACTGAGATATAGAGCGATTTTTACTTCATCATATAAATATGTAATGTAATGTAATGAAATGTAAATGGTTCACAAGACAGACATTACATATTTTCATTCTATATGTACTAAAAGCCTGACAAAATTCAATGAAAACGTAAATTGACATTATTAGACTGAATTACTTTCTCACTTATTAATACACACCTTCAGTACATTCGTATACGAGTCACGAGGCAGATGGGATGCGGCAGAGCAATGTCGCACTCCGGAATCCATTTTTTCTTATTCTTTCTTTCTTCCTTCCTTCAATTTTTCTCCATATATTCAAAACAAGTACAGTACATTGATTTCATTACATTCTACAAGACTATTCACATCGTGAATAATTTATTTTAAAGTAATATCTTTTTAAAATTTAGTGTTAAAATATATATTAACAAATATATGCGCCACCTTCCTGAAAAACTTCCCAGCGCCGATCATAATAGATCTTAATATGAATGTACCGCCTCCACGTTTCATAAATCCGAAACCAACAGATGAGCCGTTTTACAAGTTCACAGTTTACAAAGAGGATGCGTTGCAGCAGTTGACTGAAAGTAAAAATCAACACGTGCAAATTAATTAAATTTCGATTAAAGAACACATTACCAATTTGACTTACGTTATGTTCGCCAGACTAAGGAGCATTTTGTACTATCCGTCATTCATCGATTCCCAGGCCCACAAAACGCAATTTCATGTATTGCAAAAAGTTTCCTTCGAATCAGAGCTTTAGAAATTCTCTAACAAATACAGGATGAGCGTTGTGAATCTGTACTACACTTACGGGTGTAATGACCTTGGTAGTTGACGCGCCCGGAACACATTAATGAATCAACCTTCAGGTGTAGAATATGAAACATTATCTATTAAAAATGAAAATGAAATCCAAAAAACTTGGAAACTCAGTTCTTGTCGGATGTTCTTCCGAGCTAAGGCCATTACCCGTTTCAAAATACGGCGTTTGAGAACCTAATGCGAACGCTCCCGAAGAGTTAATCTGAAGAGGTTTTCTTTCAATCTATTCTAAAATTCCATTCCATTCCATTATCATAGATTTATATTAAATATAATTTCTTAGTTAAAAAAGCGATTATTCCATTAGCATTATCATGTATGTTACAGTTGCCAATCCTATACTACAAAACTATAATTATACTAGGTGTGTCAACCCCGACTAAGAACATTTGCCTTTCGAGTAATCCAAGCCATGCCCCGCCAACTATACAAACACCTGTAACATATACAACTAAATACAATCCCTAGCGACATGTCATTTATCGCGAGGATGCCGTGGGCCGCCTCACTGGCGTCACATTAAGCTATCATAGCTGCATTGCGAACCCCCTACGGGCGCTCTCTTGGCGTGGCGGGAACCATTTCGAACGAACGGTTCGAAGGTTGACAAACGAGGAAGAGCGTGAGACCGTCCTTCCTGTTTACTTTATTCGCGTTTCGGGAATGTGTTTTTGAGAAAAATCATAAACAACTTTGTTCTCATAAATTCGTTTCCGACATTATTCTTGGAAATGAGGCATAGTACTTTATACCGTTAATTACACGTTACAAAATACGCCGCACCTAATCTTGCCTTCATTTCGAAGGTACTCTAACATAGAAAATAATTCAGGAAATACAGTACAAAGCTCTATAAAATACATCTCACTATTAAACAAACTAAAGAACTTGGCAAACAATTATCACTTTTATCAATGTTTGGATTAGCTGGCTCGTATTATTATCATCTCCTAATAACTAAATCTTCATTTATCGTTTAAAAATATAGGAAGACTTTATTTTCCGATGCACTTAATTGATTAGCGGAAGTACATAAAAAATGTTTCGTCACATAATTAGGTTTGAATATTGTCAATCTGATAAATCATGACCTAAGGATTCATGTTGTAAGTAAGGTAGTACTCTAGATACCTCGCAACGCCCAAACACGGTGTTTTTCAAAATGTACTCAAAGGATCTGCCTAAAAACGCCAATCTATGTTCCTCATTGAAAGGAATCGAATCAAATGAGTTACTGTTAACTTCTGAGAGTTCTCAAATCATTTACAAGGCGTTATCGTTCAACAGCATAAGTTTTTGGAAAACTTCCTTACAATCTTCTGAATGGATCCGAAAACAAATCAGCAGAGGGGTTTCTTACAAGACCCATACAAGTCCACAATTCCGTATTTTGAGATATTTCACCAAGTTATTCCCTACAACTTGCGCTATCTGTTGGTACATTTCCTTTTGGCAAGTGCCGAACACGTTGATAACGGGGAAAATCATAAATTCATTACTATGCATGTCTACGTATAACGTTTTTGGCATCTCCTGAAAAATCTCGAATTTGAGCTAGTTTGGTTCTTGTAAACAGAACATTCAATTTCCCACCAGTCAACCGCCACGCGTCGAATGACACTTCACTTACCTCGACAGGTGGACAGGAAAGGGTCTCACCGTGAATGATGGACGCACGGAGGTCACTCGAATACTAAAGAAAGATCAGCTAACCCATTTTTAAACAAATTTCAGCTTTTATCACAAACATTTGAGAATTTATTATGAGCTGCATTTGGAGGCAGCCGTTCAGTATAAAAACAGTATAATTAAAAACGCTGCTCGGCGATTTTCCTCCGATCACAATGGCGAGAGAAAGTGGCCCTTAGGAATAGGACACGCCTACTGAGCACAGCGAAGGGATCAAAAGCGTCGAATGTTTCCTGTTGGCGTGTGGAACTCTCGTAACGAACTTCCAACAAACCGCAATTCATCTAGTGCAAGGCCTTTTTAGTTCAGTAACTGTGGAGTACTTATCATGTGCATGTAAAATACAGTAATGAGACCTCTAATAACAACCGACCACGCAGATATCCTTTCGAAAGTTTCGGAGATGGCTTGCTCCGCTGCGGATATTTCCCTGGGCTTCCTTTCAAATGACTTTCTTCTCATTCATATCAACATCTTATTCAATCATACGTGAGGCATAATCAAAAGGACGCGACCTGGGCCTTTTACGCCAGGTTTTCGTGCCCGATACGAGAGCACAAGTTGCGGGAACAGTGAAGGTTTGTGGGGACGAGTTTGGGAGCGAGGTGGTGAGATAGCGGAGGGGGCAGACAGGGACAGGTGGGAGGCGCGAATTGTGATTCTCACGCAGTATTCTTCTAAACGCGACCTTTTTTAATTTTCTATTAAATGTTCGGAGAATTATCTCTTCTACGAAACCCTCCCCCGTAGCAAAACTTTAAATCTATGTAAAATTAAATTTATGTGACTATTTGATGTTCTGTGAAATTGAATATCAAGGTTTAGCAATCTCACAATCGTTACACACCGTATATTATGTGTGAGTAATGGTGTATCGAAGAGTTAAGGGAATGGTCGTTAAATATACAATAAGATAATGATTCAATACTTTAGAGAAATATAAGGAGAAAAGTTTAATAGTTGAACAGTGATGAAAAGGTAGTGGTAAGTTTTAAGGATTTCAAAGACAACTTCATTGAACGTTTTTGGAACACAAATTTAAAAAATGAAAAGAATCAGCATATGTTTTTTCTTTAGACTGTTTTAGACTTTGATACCTATCGGTTGATTGTTCTGGATACCTACCGGACACACTCGAACAGTCTAGGTCGACGAACTATTTAATTGCTCTAGGTCAGAAACAACTTATTTTATAATAATTCACTCCTTACAATCAAATTAATTTCATACAAAAGCGAGAAATGAAATCATGGTATTTAATATGAAATATTCGTATTACCGTAAATACCGACGCCTCCCAATATGCCGATTTTTAAAGAACTTTACCCAAATCATCAAGTGAGGAAAACCAGGATCCTTCGACCCAGTGTTATTGAAGTTATCGTGAAGTGATAAATATAACTTACATTCATCGTAACAGTACAAGCAGAATCCAACAATGTTAGAACAGTGTTTTAAATGCTCGCTCGTGGCACATCGCGAAGTCGCTAGCCTTTCACCACTGAGGTCCGGTGTCGATTCCCGTCGAATCTCACGTGAAATTTGCTCCAATAAAACGAGTTTGGCTACTTCACAAGGGCTAGTCCAACCCTTGTGAAGTGTCCTAAACCCTACCCCATCCGTATTCCTTCCCAATTCTGGCCGCTGGGTAGTGCCGCAGGAGGCGCGTACGCGATGGTACCTGGCGGTCCTCTTGACAACTGACTGTGGAGTGACATGACAGATAATAGTTAATGTATGATTACTCCCCAGCGCAAAGCTTAGGGGGCTTGGAGATGCGTTGCGTCAAATTATAGACGCAACAAAAGTTTATATATATATATATATACATATATAAAGCGGTACCCGTATACTAAATTGAGAAGTCTGGTTTTGCGACCACTCAAGTTCTCATCTGAATTAGCATTCTCCAACAGCGGCCGAATTTCTATTTTTACACGGGATTTACTCGAATGATCTCCATCAGTACAAGTTTGTTCCTTATCAAGGGCGAACTTCTCGCATTTTTTTCGCAGAGCACTCACAACCATGATCTTTTAGGAAACCCATGATAAACTTCAAAATTTGGGTTGAGATTTACAGAATTGCATAAACACTTCGTAATTTGTTTAAAAAATGTTACTACAATAATTCGTTTAAGACTTCGAAGGAAGTGGTAGTTCAACATCAATAGTAAAACACCAATTCTTTGAAGGTTTCAAAAACACCATAACGCAAACTGCTGAACTTCCATGAACTCACTTCTGTTGATAGCTCGCAAAATAATAAAAAGAATGCAAATGTAAAACTTCTTAATCTCCAGATATAATACATTCTAAAAAATTAAAATGTCCATCAACGTTCGTACTTCATTTCGTGCTTCAGGCCCCACTGCAAACCTGTCGAGATGGTTTTCGGCAGGTGAGCTTCATCGTCGGTCGTAGAACACGCGCAACATGAGAGCCGTAATCGCTTCCCCCTCCGCCTTAATTGCAGGTGGGGCAGCGGGCAGCGTCGCTTTGGAGGAGTACATGCCCCTCCCCCTTCTACTCTTCAACCTAGAGTTCTTTCTTCACAGCACATGACCGAGGAAGGACGGCGGCACGGCGGTAGCGATCATTCCAGCACGGAACTGACGTGGTCAAAGTCAGTCTGGCTTTTCCCTTGTTGAAAACTTGCAATAACCTTACACGTACAGTTTTGTTCTGGCCAATCACCGCTACATAAACGTGCATTACAGGAATGTTTTGAATCTACCGGGGATATTACAAAGAAATACCTAGTAACTCTTCGGAATCTTTATGAAAAGAAAATTTTGTTTGCTCTTTCGATATCTCAGTTTACCTTGACAGAGTCTAGGAGTTAGATGGAGATAGAGAACCTATTAACCAAGTCCAAATGTTAAAGAAAAATCAACTCTATAGTAGCGTAAGTGGGATCAAAATACTGGAATAGTTTTTAACCTAGTAACACTAATACCTTCGGAATTCGTGCGATGTAAACATTGCAACGTACTATTTCTTTCTTCTGGATCCATTGCAGAAAGAAAATTAATGAAAGACCGCAAAAATAGCAGTAACATTAAATGTCGATACTCCCTTATTTAAACAATATTCTGCGGATATCACGATTCATTGATTACTTGATTATTTCGCGTTTTCGGGAGCATAAACTGCTATGTTCATTAGTTCCGTAGTTTTTATCACGGGAAATGGTAAGAGTTCTTCCCCTCTGGATGGAGAGATCCGGCTCTGACCTAAGATCAGCTTGTGGGATACTCCCCATCCAGAAATCTCTCCACCACGGGCCACCACCCCAGTCGGGACAAGCTCTCGTATGGTAGAGTAAGGCGTGCAGGTTTGCTTTGAAAGGAAAACAAAGTCTGTTCTGATCGGGTTTTCTTGAAAGGTAATGGGTTAAAATCAGTTGATCAGTAATAAGTCCGACAGTTTTCCTTTAATCAAAGGTGGAAAGGAAAACTATCGGGATTTCCAGATTGGGAAGCAATTTATTACAAAATTACAATTTATTACAAAACAATTGATTTTTCGAGAGATGACTGAAGTAGTAGGATACTAGTTGCAATTTTGTAGTATTATGCGACCTTTGCAATTTATTCGAGTGCCAAAACTGATATGCTTTCTGCGCACGTTGTCCTGAAATCGCGAATTAAAATAAG
Source organism: Teleogryllus oceanicus (assembly GCA_964035755.1). NCBI lineage: Eukaryota > Metazoa > Arthropoda > Insecta > Orthoptera > Gryllidae > Teleogryllus > Teleogryllus oceanicus. Next base: position 8,141,962 of record CAXIVR010000002.1, read on the forward strand.
GTCGTGTACAAGGTTTCGAAAATTTGAGTACTTTTCTCGTAATTGTGCGTGAAAATATGGGCGAGAAAGTACATGCTGTTTTAGCACCACTAGTTTTAAACAGCAATTGATCATTCAGAGATTGTTCTAATGTCATTTGGGGTTTACCAATTGTGCAACTTTTTCAGGATTATTTGGACCAATTGTGCTTATTATTCTGGATTATTTGGAATACACAATGAATTAATTTAGTCGGGAAGCAGCATTTATATATGGGGGCTGATCCGTGATTTCGCGGTGAATTATTATGTACCTGTTAAGATATTTTGCTGCGTGTTCCATCCTGTTCCCCCACAACTGTTTTCTTTGTGTCAATTAACCTGTTAGTTTGGTTTGTTACACACACACACACACACACACACATTTGCCTTCTGAGATTACATGAATGCAATTGTATTGTATTTTTCGAATTCACTTCTTTTATTCAATGGCATTTTTCTCCAAATCAATTTTAGTGTCTCACGGGGTACAATAAAAATTGTACATAAAATAGCCCTATAATTTCGCTTTTCCCTCGCTACATTTCAATATTCATGTGTACGGTGTTTTTATAAGTTGGAAAAAAATTATCATTTTTACTCTATGGTCTAAGATATTCGCTGCCTAGTTTTACACATTGCAATTATTTTGTTGATACTGAAATGTTAATTTACTTCAAAAGAAAACAGTCGACGATTTTGTCAAATTGGAATTGCTAAATATTACAAGAATATTCAGTGCATATTTTTTTAAAGAAACACACATATTACCACAATAATAAAAATCCATGCAGAGACATAAAATGTTTGCATAATTTCTACCTTGTGTCTAAAATATTTCCTAGTACACTTCCCGCTTGTTATACACCCTGCGACTACTAACACCAGTTTAGAAGCGCGATGGGCTGAACTTGCCTTGCCAGCTCCCCCAAAACATCCCTTGAATAAACCCGTAAAAACTGAAAACCCATATAAACCCCGTTAAAATATGTTTAATGATTTTTTAAATTACTGCAAAAAAAATAACAAAACCTCGCTTTATGCATCGAAATATTCCTTAAAAATCAATTAAATTAATTACAACAAATGCCAACAAACAAGAATAAAGAAACAAAAACTAGGCGCTACAACAGCACATACTTTCTCGCAATATGTTATCGTTACGTAATGTGTCTTAATTTCTGCCTTTTTTTATACTTCAAATACCACTTTATCCAGTAAATAAAGAAAGCGTTAATAAATATATTTTTTATTCGAAATTTAAATTAAAATATATTTCTGGCATTGAATTCAGTGTATAAGGCATTTAGTGTATTCATGGACATAACCGATACGTATTTTAGTTTTTCAATATTCTGCATAAGCACTTTGCGAGAAAGTAAAATAATGAAAAGTTAATAATACGATCCACCCGCGTGGGTGGTTGCTTTCGCTGCAATGCGTTATGGGACAACAATGGGAGTTTAGTTGGGATAAATATTTTACAACGCAGGAACACTGAAAGCTTTAGCAAGGAAGTGCAAATAGTTCGAAAAATATATAGTATTTGATTTCCTTTTCATAGTAATATTCCCATAATTATCATTTGCACTCTTTTTTCAAGAATTACAACGTCACACTATGTGAACATGTGAATTCTTAGTTATTCCTTATTTAGTTGTTTATTATTATTATTATTATTATTATTATTATTATTATATACTATGTGGCGAGATTGGGGCCATTCGGTCCGCCCTTCCGCCTAACCACGCAAAACAAATTTATAAATAAAAATTGAAGAGTATTCAGAGATACATTTAGTAAATAATAAAATACATACATGTAGTACTAAATACTCCATAAGTATTTCACACCTAAAACATTTTCCCCAAATACTTGTTACTAATCGAAGAACAAACGTTGCGTTTACACCTTTTGAAGTCAAATAAAAAACAAATAAATGAAACGAAGTCTCATAATGGTTCCATGTTCTTGTTCAACAAAGAAAAGAATTCAAAACAATTTCACATTTCATTATCTTATCTTGTCAATGAACTTCTTAAATATACATTGCTCGATTGTTTCTCAACGCAGCATACGGTGGTAATATAAAATTGAAGTTAAAATGTTCGTACAAATTTATGGTACTCAATTTTTTCCATTTTTCTTTCATGTTAAGAATTAAAAATAATGATAATATAATTTTTAATTTCTGGCTTTAATTTAATTTCTAAATGCATCATTAACTCGGAATACTAAGTTCAGACATAATGAAAAAGTGGAGGTTTTAAGTGCAGTGCAGGGATACCATACTGGGCATTGGTTAAATTAAAATTAAATAAATTCTTTTTCATATCATTCATTTCTCGAGGCCCGTTGTTGGTGGGATAACTGTATATTTGATTAATGTCAAGCACAAATTACGCTAAAACTACTTTTAAAAAAATTGGCAGAACGTTTTAAAGAGCTAATTTTGTACAACAAACTTTCTTGCGGCAAAAATCTCTCTTCAATTTTGTAGTTTTGAATAGTTGAATGTGGTTTGCAATTTTCGAAAAAATCGAGTGATACCTGAAAATAGGACTAGCACCACATTTCTTTATCGTCCTTTTTTTACATACGTGGAGAAATATTAAAGAAAAATTTGGAGCGGTTTTTGAGGAAAAAAAAAACTGCGGGCAAAATTACACGAAAACATTTTCGAAAAGTTGAATATGATCTTATTTCAAGATGTCTTTACGAAACAGATTTCATTTAGGAAAAAAATCTATCTTCAATATTATAGTTGTAGAAATGCGCGGAAAATTTTTTCAATATTTGTAATTTTCGAAAAATCAGTGATTTTAACAAAAAGTGATACCTGTATCGTTCTCTTAAACGTCCTTCGCACTATAACAATATTTAATCAAACAATTTGGAGCCTTTCTTTGACAATTTTGAAAATGTCCTAGGGGCTTCATGTAAGTACCCCCCAAAATTAGAATACGTTTCAAATTCAAGGGACCGCGACATCAGCCCAAGCGATTGACGAATATCAATTTAGGAGAAAATCGGCTGACCGATTTAGCCGCTAGCTTCGTTCACAGACTGACATTTTGCCGTCAATCGATTTTCGGTATGAAGGACGTACAAAAAATTTATTCTGGCAGCACCGTGTGATATAGAACTTTTTTTTCTATATTTATCAACTCTATTTATCCATAAAATCCAATAAAAAACACTTTTTCGCAATAAGAGTTTTTGTGTCGAAAATTTGCCGATTTCCGACTCACTATTACAGTATTATCTTATGTTAATAAGTATAAGAAAGTAATAAAACAAAGTCAACTGTCCATTAAATACGAACTTCATTTGTTAATATTGACAACTTCAATTTCATCACAAAACTAACCGAGGAATCTCACAGCCAGCATTACACTTTTCTCTGTAGCGACTCTGATGCGGAAGTCCTCGGTTTCAGTCCCGATTATGGTTGATTTTACGCACTAGCTATATAGATAGCTAGGTCGAATTCAGCCTGTCTATACCAAAATTCTAGTGGCTCGCTGCTCCGATCGGTAGTTTCCGTGGTTTCGCGAATCACTACCATGCGTACTCAGGGGAAGTGACCTAACAAACAGGCCACGGACTACACGCTATCTTCCCTTCCTTTTTTGGTTCCGTCTTCTTCACTTCCATACATACGCACATTACATACATGCATTGCACATACATACATTACAAACATACATACACTTAAATGCACTACTCTACCACTTATGTCGGGTTATGTGGGGCGGTGCCCCGCTTGGAGAATACCAGGAAGTGGAATCGCCCATAAACGAAAAGAACACTACTTCCTTCCGGGGGGAAAACATTCACTACACTAACAGAATACACGACTGTCGCAGTTACCGTGCCCACAAAAACCAATCACACAAATACAAAGACAACACCAGTACAAAACTAAATGCAGTAAAATGCAAACTTTGCAACTTTGCGACATGTTACGCATTTACATTTTATTGTCCGCGCATTTCAGAAACATGTAAATTGTTTATTATTTACAAAATATATTAATATATTTGTTCATAAAGAAAAATTAACATGGAAATAAAAGAGCAGTCGAATATTGGAACTTCCGACTTGGAATACGTATGGTAATGATCGAATTTTGCACCATTCGATCATTTCTAAACAAGATGAAAAAAATATAAGACCCAGTGGAAGTACGCACTTTGATTTTAATTTTCGACCGAGGACTTATTACCTAAATTAAAAAAGTAATATTCCCCTATAACCATCTCTCATAAAAAGAACCCCAAAATTCCCCCTTTAGATTATCCCTGATGATTAACCCTATGCAGTTTCCCTGTTGTGACGAACTGATCAGATTTTTCCGGCGGCAACTCTGAAGATTCGATACAAAAACTCGTCTAAAACGGACCGAATTTTCCCTATGCCGCCCTACTCGGTAGTTTCTTTATTGTCATATGCCTATAATATCGAATTTTCACTGCGGAGGATCCCTTACAGTTCCTCTTTAGTGACCTGTCTAGAAATAATATTGGCGTGAAGTGGTATTCTGAATCATTTTCAGATAAAGCCCAACTTCAAATTAGGAATTCCTGGCGAAAATTCTACAAAGGACCAAATTTTGAGAAAAGTTCAAGGGCAACATTTTCGAAATATAATTTTGAAGAAACATTTCCAAATAATGTAATAGTAATTATCTAACACAAATATTTGTATTAATAATTAAATAATTGAAAAATTATTAATTTAATTGTAGGGTAAGTTTTTTGAATTTTCGCAACTTTCGAAACTTCAAGGGGACTGAATAAAACACGCATGCACTGTGTACATACACGAGGGTCAATTCAGAAGTCATAGCAACTGTTTTATATATTCCGAATAACCGCATATGCTGATATTGAACTATAAAAACATAGTGTACACAGTACGGGATGCAACCACGAGATGAGGTCTAGGTGCATTGATGTCTAGTAGACAACACATGCAAAAGTTATTATCCTAGAGACTGTTCCGAGATGGAAGTCACTAAGTTGCACAGCGAGCAAATGTAAAAATTGCGTTTCTGCGTGGCAGAAATGTGAGTGTCATGGCGAGCTACAATAATCATAGGGTTATAGGGTATTGCCCAATCGAACTGTTGCACGATGGGTGTGGAGGCCTTCAAGCAGTGCACATGCAGCAATTCTTGACCTGCCACGCAGAGGACGTCCAGCGTCTGCTAACAAAGAGTTGCTATCGAACACTGTTTAGCAGATGACAGACTTTGAACTGTGGCGGAATTAGCCGCATATACTGGTATGTTTGCACCCACAGTATTCCGCATTTGACGGAATGACTAAGATGCACAAGGTTTGTGCAAAGTGAGTGCCACAAGTAACTGAGGTGCAATCGATACGAGACATACTTTATCAATCTGGAGTGATCCCTACATGAAGGAAATGATATCGCATTATTGCAATTGATGAAACGTGGGCACGAACATCTGAACCAGAACTAAAGAGGCAATCAAATAAATGTCATGGTTCACCACGAAAACACGTTCCGACCAAGGTATTGTCGTGCGTCATCCTGTTCGTGAAGACCGAACTGTCATTGTCACGTACTAGAGATGATTCCTGCTGCACTCTCTGCGCCGTTCACTACGGAGGAAACGTCCAGGGCTTCTCAACAAAGCAATACACCTCCACATGCAACAAGCCAAACTGCAGCCAGTGGCCAGAACCTTGTGCCGCGGTGGGGTTGAGAGATCTCGGAACACCCTATTTACTCCCCTGATCTCATTCCAAAAATGAAGACTCCGCTGCGTGGGAAGCTGTTTGCAAACAGAGAGGACATCCTAACAGCGCATCGACGAGCGGTGGCGCGCAACGACGCATCACACACAGCAGATGGTTTCAGCGCCTTCCTCATCCTTGGGAGGATTAGCTCGTAAGGGAACGAGTATTAGCGTACTGTTTGTTTTGTGCATATGTATTAAGCATAAAACGATGATCTCTACGCATGATTTAATGTCCCTTACCCATAGCGCCTTGTACCCGGATCACAATTTAGTACCAGCATTGCGAAGAACATTCAAGGGACTTACAATCGTATATTCTGATTTTTGTTTCTTGCACCCTTATTGACTAATAAAAAAGAGTTGCCATGACAACTGAAATGACCCTCGTATCCATGTGCGTGTGGATATATTATACAGAATCTCAGAGGAGGAAACTTCGAAAATAAGCTGTGAAGACAATTTTAAGCATATTTTGTAAAAAAAAAAAATACTACTACTACTACTACTACTACTACTACTACTACTTGAACATTCCGAATGGCTGAGCCGCAATAAGCACTCAAAAGTTGGTTTGAAAAAATTATTTCAACGCAAAAATTTGCATTCCAGAACAAAAGTAAATTGTATATTATTTACAAAACAAATTAATATATTTCTTCAGAAAGAAAAAATGACTCAGAAATAAAAAAGCACCCAATTTAGACAATTCGAATGCATTATTATTTCTAGTGATAAAATAGAAATGAATACATATATCAATTAGCTCCATTCCTCTCACGCACTTCCGTTAAAACTGTGCTGCAATAACTTCAACGCGCAGGTAAAACCTGTCTAGGCCGGAATCGATAGGGACAAGAAAAACTTCCGCGGAGGTTTCCGTTTCATGAGGGGTTGTCCATTTTGCAACAATTGTGATATTGGTATTTCCGTTCTAAAACTAGTAAATTGATGTCAGTAAAGAAGTAATTAAAGTCAAGTAAAAATTACATGATTTCATTATTAAAATAGATTTATATAAGTATTCATGGAAGAAATCACCAATAAATAAATATTAAACATTCTTCATTGAAAGGCTTGTGAATTCCTCTTGCTTCCCTAAGTTTGACCTTTTCATATAATGTTAGAGTTTAATAGTTTTTGCATTGTTAAACTGGTTGTGAAATTCAAAACTACACACCACCTCACTGTCTAATGGCTTTAATCGGACTGCTTCCTAATTATTTCAACGCACTATGCGTCACAGCCCAGAGTACTATGATTTTCCAATACCCTCGCATGGCCTTGAGCAATGCGTCTCCAGCTGATGTGTTCCAAATTTCAACGCGAGGCAGGGTGAGGCGCGCATAGAAGCCCTGTCCGTTACCATACCTTACCATGCTCAGAGAGTTGAGGGGTGGGAATTCCACTAAGGCATACGGCTTGAGAGACAAGTGACCCCGATGTCGAATTCTAGGCTGTCAGCTGAAGTCCCTCTCCTTCACAATGCGGTTGCCATGACTAAATAGCGTGGAATAGAGAATTTAAAACAACTTGCAGATGCATTCATTACGCGGATCTCTGCGAATCGCATTAAATTCACAAGAATTTCTTTTTATAAAGATTTGTCCCCTATAGGACAAGAAATACCGTACCGTTTCCGCGTTGGACTGGTTCCGTTTTATGCTATTGAAAATACAATATAACTTCACGGGCCAGAGAAATTCTCCGGTTAAGGCAGGTTCCCGGCTTGTACAGGTTCCGGTTCATGTCAAGTCAGCATAAAAAATATTCATTTTAAAATCATTGGATTTCAGTTTTTTCGGGGCGATAGTAAAATACAAAGGCAAATGCAGAGACATAAAGACATGCAGTCGGAAACAGTCTCACGCAGACACAGCCAGCCAGTCACGCAGTCTCGGCCAGCCAATCGCGCAGTCACGGACAGTCCCAATGTCACGGTCACATACATAGTCATAGACACTGACACAGACACTTGCGGCCTCATTATTGCTTGTCATTTGGAGAATACTTTCTTTACTCTAGTAAGGATGTATTGGTGGAAAATTCTGCATTGCCCAGTCAATTTCTAAAATTGGGGGACTTAGTCTTGCACGAGAAAACAGTTTGTTTTGGTGTTAACATGTTAGTGGAGCCCCAGTTTGAACCACCTCCGGAAGTACGATGACTTGCTGACCTATGTACGAGGAATTGTGACAGAGGCTAACTACTCTTATGGTATCTCGTGAATACCGCGCTGAATCATCTGCAGCAGCACGCAGATTGTAGGGATGTCCTTAATTGATATAATGGATTGTGAGCGACAGAGGCGATATGGAAAAAGTGACGACAAGCAAGACTGCTTGTGAACTCTGGAAGGATTCAACAAGAAGACGGACCAATCGTCTAATTTACTCGGTTGAAACTTGTACTAGTCGAAAGCACGGTGTCGTAAATTACCATCTTTCATTTTCTGACAGGCCATGAATGCTTTTGGGTTTCTCTCCATAGATTCAAGCCGGGAAGTCACCTGTAGGTTAAACTGCAGCCGAGGACTCCGCGCAGGTTTTTTCGCAGCCCGCCCTTAACGAGAAGGGGCTTGAGATTGAGATGCTTGCAATTGCCCTGATGACTCCCGATGTCATAGTCGCGTGTGAATGTTTGCCTCCGCAACCATTTGGAGGGCAGTGAGCGATTTCTCACTAGTTCTCCTTGAGCCAAGAAGCCTGGAGGAAGAAAGAAGGGAAATCTCTCGACGCCTCTGGTAGACTATCAAAATCGTAGATGAGAAAACACATGTGACACTAATCCACCCCCAGCGATGTAATGTGTAACAAGGGTTCCGCGGGGATCGTTGGGAGAGCGGGGGGGGGGAGGGATGTTACCGACTAAAAGTTTCACTCTCTGAGTAATACGGAAAAAAAAGGAAGAAAAAACAATCATCGAACCTTCTCCGTATCCGGGATCCTTCAAAGGTGTATTTCTGTCAAAAATTCGCCTTTTTAGCATTACATAACCTACTTTATTTTGGACATACAAGAAAGTAAAAGGTGTGTAACTTCTCCTAAAAACAGGCATCACCGTTTTCTGGTATGTTTTAGTCTGTACGAACGAAAGCTCTACAAAAGATGCCTTCAACCATATAGACACTAGGTACGACACTATAATACCCGCACGTTTTCTTGAGCCCCGGAATACCTCCCCCCACACACACACACACACTCCTTTACTAACAGTTGAATTTAGAGTAAATAATAGGAATGAGCGTTGTTGACAAAATCTGGTACCAGAAATATTTGCTCCCATAAAGTAGAAACTATTCTGCATCAAAAACTGAGGTACAGATTTGATAGAATAGTTCTGTCGGCAAAATAATCAAACCTCCACTCCTCTCGTCAACATTTTTCAACAATGTTAACTATGGTAGAGATTACCAAAAGACTACGTAAATATTCATGTAATTCCTTCTCTAAATTATACAAACAAATCAAACAGAAGCTCCACAGGGTACATACAAATACGTATAAAATGAAAAGGACAGCAATAACTGTATTGAATTTGAAATGAAATGAAGGGTTCGGGAGTGAAAGATGTTCGCCCTCAAAATTGTAGTATTTGTAATATTAGTTTTCGAGTATGCAGTCTTAGCCAAACTAAGTAAATTTATGGCTTGTACGAGGAGGTTCTTCCCAGTGGATGTCATTTTTACGAGCTAATCCTCGTTAATCACTGAAACCTAACGTTCAATTGCTTCAATCTCGAATGCGTTTCCGCGTGGGTTAACATGTTTTTCACCACAATCCTTCGAAGGTTAGAAAAACACAAAATTATATGTTTAATTTGGTTGATTGGGAGCTCGCTGTTGACTAGTCTTGCAGATCCCGCCAAATGATATCTTGATTGACGGTTATTTAAATATCAAAACGCATTTTCGTCGTCGAATGACTTTCGTCATTCACGTCAATAATTCGTGATACACTTACTGCATTGACGATGGGCTCAATGCATTCGTTTTACTCATTAAAAAGTTTCCTTTAACGGTAACTACACATTTATCTTATATTTCCCCCATTCTTTGCGCAGCAAAAACAGTTTCGAAGAAAACTATTATCAGTGGATTTGGCGTTATTTTTCATACACGTTAACACTTCAAATCACCAAATGATCCCTCTAGATCGTTTTTCGTCGTTCAAAACAAAAATTCCGATAAAAGGTTTGAAAAGCTGAACATGTTTTATACGCAATTATTTGTTGAAAATACAACTTCGGATAAAGAAATAATGAAAATACAACTTCGCATAAAGAATAATGTAGCTACAACGTTTCAGGAACTTCATCATAAGTCAATATGTTTGGTCTAAGATATAATAACATTCAACCATACAATAATATGGAGGGAAAGTATCACCTTACCAATATTATATCGGATTTTCGATTTCAAAATACGCCTTTAAGATTATTTTGAACTGTAACTTTGCACACACGTCAGATCTGTGGTCTACTTGTTACTTTCCAAACATGGTTAACATTGGAATAGATTGCGAGGAGAGAAAGCAATTTGGCACAGGAAATTTGGGATGTCTGTATGGATCTGGCGGAACGTGACAACTGTTTTAGAAACTTTTGAGCTGAAACTTAGCGAACACGTCAGGAGTAGGATCTACATGTTCAGTTCTGGAGTGCATTAAAATATTTTGAGAGTTTTTTCTCTTTGCTTTCTTCGGAGGGGGGGGGGCACAAATACCCTAGTGACATTTTAAATTTTTTCTGGAAAACTATTGCAACTTCTTTATCTCTAATAGTGGAAAGAGGATTTATAATTACGCTGTAGTTCCGACTTTCATTAAAATCTGTGAAATTTTTAAAATTGCTAAGTTCAAATTTATTTTCGAACAGGTTCCAGAACTTTTAAGTCTGATTTTTTTTCAGTGCAAATTTATCTCTTTAAATTATGCTATACACTAAAAAGTCTATATAAGCCGCGCATTCCCACTAGTGTTTTAGGATAGTAATTAACAGACTATTGTGAATGGACGTCATGATGCGAAGATAAATTGGAAAGGTAAATAACATTTTCGCAATCGAAAGTATAAACAAATCATAGTGAAACTTAAGGCACCCTTTTAGGACAACCAAAACATTTTACTGGTCTTGAATCAAAAACAAAGGGTGATGAAACACGAACATTATTCAAGTGTAATGACAGAAAAACGTTTTTATATAATTATACTAAAGGCCTGACATCGGATGTATAGAAACTTATTACACATGTCGTAATTTTTTTTATTGTTAAATATGAACGTCTGTACAGAAAATTTTTTTAATTACAAAATTAAACAAAATAATACGATAACACTAATGCTAATGCTATTTGAATCAGCAGATAAAGTGAACAAAATTAGAAATAAACATTTCGAATTATATTTTCATCATTTCTGAATTCTCAATGGTTGAAACCTGCATAAACTGTAGCAGTTTACATTTCAATCAAAATTCTTAGAGCAACAACAATTTTTTTTTAATATTTGAACCTGAAAACTTTCAATTTTTTGTTCGTCCATTCTCTTTCTGGCAACAAATTGGTCAACACAATGTATCGACAATCATTATTTAATAGGTTAGTTGTATCACAATCCCGTGCCGCATATCTCTGAATAATAAACCGCTGAAGTATCAATTCCACATTGTCACTTATGTCTAAACGGTTCCTAATATTATTACACTCACGTGCATAACACATCAAACAACGCTTGCGTAAATTCCAGGAACATAAACAAAATAACAGGTGTGGATTTGGGTTCTCATTGTTTAAGATTTATCACATGCTGCCAAAACAAGATTTAAAAACCACAATGTGTTCTGCTTAACTAAAACAACTAACCTTTATCTTCAATTATGCATGCAAATCTTCTTCCATCAATCCTTCTTGCGATAACTGGGCCGATACAAATTGGAGAATACGTCAACAGTTTACAACTGTCAGTTTTTAGGCACTGCGTTAACGATGGCCCACCCTTTCACACCACGAAATGAGGTTCGAACGCTTCCAAGGATAAATTCCTGATGCACAAGTACATTTATTATTCGCAAAAAGCAATAATACACCACAAACTGCCAAGAAGCTCAATTGGGGTTCCACTAACTAACATTCTACAATCCACTACCAGAACGTGGGCCAGCAATTGATGAAAAATAGCCTTTCACACTAAACAACACAAGCGACAGTTGAGTGGCAGCTTACCTAGGTGTCACTCTTCGTCATTAATGGCGGTCGTCTCCTCCCAATCTCCTCGGCGATGCAGACGCTGCCTAGAAGGAATCGTTCGGAAACGGTACCGCGTCACCATACAATTCAAGAAACGTATATTTACACGATGTAAATACATAAATAAAACTCAATTACAAATGTATCGTTTATAACAGACTTTTAAAATGTCGTATTTATTTTCATAATGCGACAACAAGAATCAAACAAAATTTCAAACTCCGAAAATCTCCCAAGTAACCACTTTGAAGGTCGTCCCCCTCTCCAGCACTGGCCCGGAGGGATGAACAATGTTTTACACCAAAATCGGTTAGTTTTGTTGAAATTTGTGACCAAGCGTCGAAAGAAAATGTCCCTCGAATGAATTTTCCCTGCATATAACATAGAAAGCCGAAATTAAACCCACAACCACCCAGCTCACACTAGTAGGCACAAAAACATTTGGATACGCCCACTATGACGTATACCTCGAGTTTCGCGTTCCGGTCCAATCCCCGCATTCCTTCAGTTAATACCACCTCCTCACTCCAGATTCACTTCCTTCGTTTGCCGCGAGTGGCGCTGCCTTTCAGCGCGTCTGTTGAACTTCGTTTGTTAATATTGCCAACTAAGTACTTTCAATATCTCCATTTATTAGGTTAACTACTTTAAAAAAATTTTTTTTAATTGAAAATTTAAATTTTTGAAGCTTGGAAACTTCTTCACTGTTCATCAAAAAATTTAACACAATTTCCAATTAATTTATAAGTCGATAGTTCAATTTTAAAAAGTATATTCCGATTCTATTATAATTATATGAACTATCTGACATCACTTTGTGTATTAAAAATTATTTCAGTAGCAAAATGGTGAGATTGTTGGCTATACTGCTTCGCTTGGTCCAACTCCAGGAGGAGGAGCGAACCGGAGCGAACTAGGGACCGTTCAGGTTATGTAGTGAACATTTTGATTAAAAAAATGAACCCTGCTGCGATTCCAGTACCCGTTGAGGATGTACAAGGAGATGGAAGGTGGCTCAGCATGGTAAATGTGAAGTTGATGATTGTAATCTTCATTCCTTAAAATATGTAATATGATTCGTGATGATTTACAATACCAATTTCTTTTAGCATAAGCGGTTTTTGTTGGAAGCAAAAGAGAAAGAACCAGAAGTTATTTTTATTGGAGACTCGATCATACAGCAGATGTCAAACTGTGAAATTTGGAGTAAATATTTTGTTCCAATGCATGCTCTAAATTTCGGAATATCCGGCGACCAGACCCAGCACGTATTGTGGAGAATTGAAAATGGAGAGTTGGAGCATGTTAATCCAAAGGTACTTTGTCGCTGCCTACACAGAACATTAAATTACCATTTCACAATATTCCACTTTTGAAATTGTTCTTTTATATTGTATTAGTGTATTAATTTCCTTGATACAGGTAATAGTGGTCCTTGTGGGAACAAACAATTTTGACTTTTCTCCAGAGGAAATTACTGAAGGGATATTGGAGATAGTGAGAGTTATACGTGAAAAACAGCCCCAAGCATACATTGTACTGCCTGTAAGTAATACTAAGTTGTGTATTGCGTATAAGATGTAAGGAATATAAGAAATATTACAAACTTGTAATGTAATGTTTTTACAGACATTACTACCTCGAGGGCAAAATCCAAATCCTTTGCGAGAGAGAAATAGCAAAGTGAATAAATTGGTCAGTGAACGAGTCACCAGTGATTCTCGTTGTGAAGTAGTTGCCATAGACAAAGGTTTTGTTCTAGCAGATGGGACTATCAGTCATCACGATATGTTTGATTACCTTCATCTAACCAATTTGGGTTATCAGAAAGCCTTCGAACCTGTTTATGAATTATTGCTTCAACTGCTCAGTGAGGGAGAAAAAGAAGATGATGCTAATACTATCTCTGAATGAAATGTATCCTCTTGCCAATTTCCAATCGATCAGTGTCACAGCTTCACTTTAAACTACACTCTTGACTGCCATGTTATAAAAATCATCAAATGTTTCTACACTTATAACAAAAACGTTCTTGTTTACTTGAAGTATATAGGATGCTGGTTAATAGTTTTACTCACTGCTACAACCTGATTCCCTAAACACTTTTTAAATGATCTAGAAGTTTGATGAGAGTAATATTGTTAATGCATTTCTTAGGTTTACACTGCAATGGCATTAATTCATGTAGATATTATTGTATGTTGTATTGATATTTGTTATTCTTTATTTCTTCACGAAGTAATTTGTTAGTCTAGTCTGTTTATTCAGTTTGATAAGTTTTTATTTGGAAGTTATTGGATGAAGTTCTAGGTACACACTTTGGAGATTGTGTTCCTAAGAAAGAAAATACTGTATTGGAGGATATTGTATGATACAGTTAAGCTTGTTATTGAAACATAGCTGAAATAAGTTAGGCCAGTGGATTAACCTTACTGGTATGATTTATTATTATTATGGAGTTGAAATGTAGAATATGAATACTCTACGATTTCTTGTATTGCTTGAAGCACAGAACTGTCCCAGAGAATAGGATTTTAAAAAGACTGGTCTTCTATTTCTTTGTCCTAATGTTTCTATATTCAATTTAAAATTAAATGCTGTTGTGAAGAATCAGCTTGACCAAGGCAACGAGACTGAAACACTAGAATATGAATGAGTGTTATCATTCAGCCTGTCAATTTTCCAGAGTGGTAAGCTGCTATCAGTGAAAATAGTACTTAACGTTTGACATGTCATCATGTTATGTGAAAAACTACTTTTAAATATGGCAAGCCATACATGGATCTGCAAGTTTGAAGGCTGCATGAAGAGTTTGATTTGGAGTGTTCTTACTGTTTAAGACGTTTTTGAAAGGAATGTTAAAATAAATAGGTTACCAATGAAGAGTGTGATGAAATGAATGTGAGTATTGGCATAAATCATTCCTAGAATTGCCATAAGTGTGTAGCTTGAAAAATTTTGCTTTCTATTACTTACATGAGTAGTTACTGTAAATTAGGTCTGAAGGGTTTTATCTGTCACAAGAGCATGTCCTAAATTGTTCAGCAATATAATTGCCTTGCCGATGCTTGAATCAAAATTGAATGAATATCAGGTGAGTGCAAGATGAAACACATTCCACAGAATTGTTAATTTTGAAGCATTTTGCTCAATGCACTGTTAGATTTGTACACAAAAGAAGCCTTGATGTTTTATCATAATTCAGATATTCAAGGTAACATCCTAAGATATTCTAGTTGCATTTTAAGTATGAATGAAATATATTATTGTATGAGAAATGTGTAGGAGGATTTCATTGCCATTTTCAGATTCTCATCTACCTAGGCTACTGGATAAGTCACAATGACTTGTGCTTGGTCACTGCTGAGTGAATTTACTTTTGTATGGATCTTTTTTTGCCATTTTAAACTTATTTATGTAAATATATTATTTTTTCTTCATGTTTATAATCATTTTCTTGCAAATTTCCTTCCTTCCTTTATTTTTAAAAGTGATTCTTACGACTATATCCCTCAAAATATTTAAACTGAAGACTGTTGAAACAGTTTCCAGCTTGTTATTGTAGATATATACATTACAGAGATTTAATTTTCAGGTTAATTTAATAATCAAATTAATATTGTCTCATTAAGAGCTACTTCAAAAACTACTTTTTCTAATCGAAGAAACTGTAATTTTGTGTGAATGACAATCATTTGCAGTGGTTTCTAAACTGCTTGTCTTATAAAAGGAGTGCTTTGCTGTTGTCATGAAACAAGCATTCAATTTCTTTTTTTTAGTTTGCATGACATTCTGAATAAATTAAAACCATTGTTTATTTCACACATGTTTATTTCTTTTTGGTATAATTACATATTTTTTGCCAATGTCTATTGGGGTTGCCCATAAATTACATTACGCTAAAGAAGGGCAGAGGTTTCAAGGAGCACTGCATTATATACAGGAAGGGGGTCGTAGTTTATTGTTACGTAATGCATATATTTATTTTAAAAACGATTCAACATTTGCTGAAATAATGCCTTTTATTCAGTCTTGTAGTAAAATATTAATAAATTGAAAAGTTGTTATGAATAAATTATTACAATGAATAGAAATACATTTTTTTCATCAATGGGCTTATTGATTGAATCTGTTAGATTACGAAGAAAATATTCGAAAATGATCTACAGTTCATTCTATAATCCAATTAATTGGGCACACTAGACTCTGAACCCATGCATCATCGACGACGTCCTGTGCGCGGATTGTTGCCGAAAATTTTCTCGCCTACGCCTCCTTTCGTCCTTCAAACATTTGTCCATAATCTTATTGTTTGGTGCAATCCGCATCGCCATCTAATTCTAATGTATAATACAAATAAAGTTAATGAAACCCGTTAGGGCTTTATAATTTATTTTTGCTTATGTAAATTTATTTATTATATAAACTTCATTGTAAATGGGGGTGTCATATGAAGGCATCACGTAATTTTTTAAGAGGTTCAGGCAGAGATTATTTTAAGCGGGGTAAGGATTCGAGATCTACGGAACGTCATTTGACATAAAACATCGAGTCTGACCAATGCTCAATTAGCTTCTGTGCAATTTTTCTAACCGTGCGGCTGACAGATTACAGTTGTTACGGTTTCATTTAATCGGAAGCTTGAACGTCACTGCAGTGGCATTAAGCTCTCGATTGAATGAAACTTTCACCAGCCGATATCTGCCAGACGCACGGTTAGAAAAATCGCACTATACGGTGTGAGCAGCCGATGTACTTTCCCACGGAGTAACGCTTCGGAGGTCCAAGTTGGAGGTAAGGTTCAGGTGCGTCAAGCTGGAACAGCCAAGTCAGTACACCACAACGAAACATGTCAAATTCTTTATTGCTCATTAATTACTACAATTTGGAATTAATGGGCACATATTTTCCGGGGGGAAACGGGTGTGAGCTGGCTTGACGCGACGTCATCACACTCATAAGTTAAATTCGGGCCATAGCTCCACGGAAACTCAGATGATTTTTTGCTAATGAATTGCCAATTAATTCCCACAATAGTGGCGAAAACGGGTGTGAGCTGGGCGTCAGCACACACAATTAAATTCGTATCGTAGCTCGACGAAAACCCTCAAATGATTAATTGCTAATTAATTGCCACGTAATTTCGTGACAAAAAGGATGTGAGCTGGGCGTCAGTTCACACAAGTTTAATTCAGGTCGCAGCTCTTCGGAAACCCACAAACGATTTATTGCTAATTAATTGCTACATTTTACAATTAATTGTCAGTTAAATGTACCCCCTAAATTTGTTTATTGCTATTTAATTGCCACGCTTTTTCATGCAGGAAACTAGTATGAGCGGAGTTGACGCGACGCCATTACATAATAAACTCGGATCTTAGCTCGACGGAATCGGTAAAATTATTTATTACAAATTAATTGCTCAATGGGAACTGTCAAATAATTTTATTGTCGAGCAAGGAAAACTATTTTGATGAATGATATTGTTTTTTGTTGTTTTTTTCGAGGTGTTTTCGTACGCACTAGTAAGGCGGTATTCTGCGGCTACGTAATGTGTATTTTTGCAAATTTCCAGAAAACAGAAAGACGATTAAATTACGTATTGTATATTTAAAAGGCCCTAAAATAACCAACAATTTTGATATTATAATTTTTTAAAAGTTTAAATGGATTAGTAGTTGAGCAAAAATTAAGTATGAATATTGTTAAGGAATTGACAGACTGTATAATTTATCCACAAACAAAACATAGACGAGGAGGTTCAGATAGGTAATGCAAAAATTAAATTTCGAAAAAAGATGAATCACTTATCGAAGCTTTAAAAATACGGATATATTTTCAATAAACAAAGCTCATGATCTCCTCTCTAGTTGCAAATTTGCAACTCCCCCCTCCCGAAGAAAACTAGCGGACACCCTTCACCACCTGCAACTTCATCCCACACCCCACAGTAAGTCTTTAAACTCTTTCGCCACCAAGATAAGTTCTTACTGAAACACTTACTCGTAGTAAGTGGGAACCCACGTCATTCTTAGGAGAAAACCGCCAGCAGATGAGAATTTGCTGATGGCCCTCTGCATATTATCAACGTACACAAACTGCCTCACGATTCTCGCCACCTGCTTGCAGGGTAAAACGATTCAACAATTTTTTTCCCCCAAGAATTAATTTCTACCAAATATTGTTTATCTGTTCATATCCTATTCACTTTACTATTTGCCTTTGTTTGGTTTTTCTTCCCATTTCTTATGTTAATTTATTAGTCCTTCTTTCTCTTTCCTCGTGTTCGAGCACTTTGAATAGATTTCATTTTCTCTCCTGTCTCGGAATTCTTACATAATTTATACATTTTACATTCTGTACTTGGTATTTTCTAACGTGGTGGCTGAGGGTAGTATCTCCAAGATAAAATTCGACACGACTTTTTGAGTCATTCTCAGTCCTGCATGATCGCAACCGCATCAAACCGGGAGCGGTAGCTCAGTGCATCAACTGATGTCACTGCAGCGCCTCTGACCGGGAGGTCCTAGGTTCGAGTCCTGGCGGTGGCAGGATTTTCGATATTAACTTTTCAGCTAGGTCGAATTCAGTCGCTGTCTGGAGGAGAATTCTAGCGGCCGGCTGCTCTGATCGGTAGTGTTCCGTGGTTTCTCTGATCAATACCAGGCGAATGCCGGAGCAGTACCCTACCAAACGGGCCACGGACCGCGCGCGATCTTTCCTTCCACTTCCTTGCCCTATCTTCTCCCCTTACACACACACACACACACACACACACACACACACACGTACACTAACATACACTACACTACCACATATTCCGGGAGACCGGTCGAGAGCTTGTCCCGGCTGGGGCGGTGCCCCGCTGGTGGGAGAGTCCTGGTTAGGGGGAAACCCCGCTAGCCGACGGTAGGTCGGCGCCGGATCTCGCCATCCAGCGGGGGAAGAGCACCGCCATCTCCCGAGAAAAACATGCATTACACTAACGGGACTAATGACCAAAGCAGTTGACGCGCCCTGAAACACGAAAAAATCAATCAAGCAAGCAACCGTATCAAGTAGTGCTGCAGATCAAGCGACTCTAGCGGCAGGATTGAGAATGACAAAAATATTCTCGCCGAATTCCATCTTGGAGATACTACCCTCAGCCGCCATGTTAGAAAAACTCAAGTATAGCCTACTGTGTACCCAATATATAGGAAGTATCGCAATGCTGCGGAATAATGCGGCAATTAGTTAATCATTTTCTCTAACGCTTTGTGTAATATGAATCCATGTTTGGAGGATTGATACCGAAAAATCTATTGACAGCAAGTTGAGAGTGAAAACAAAAGAAAATGAAAAGAAAAAGAAGATGGAGGTGGACATGAAAGAATAAAGAAATTATAATGAAAAGGATATGAGGGGATCAGAAGGGAAAATATAGTACATATAACTTTACTATTATATACTTGAGAACATATACAATACATAATCTCAAACAAAAACATAGAAAATTACCATATTAATCATTAAGTATAGGCAATTACAAAAGGATATCTCACAGTATAACATACAGATCATGGTGGAAATTCCACCATGATACAGATAGTGCCAGTAAAATAATGCTGTGCCCGTACTGATTTTCTTTGTAACAATAATAGCAAGAAAGAATAATAAAAGCGACATACATGTTTTGAGAAAGATTTATAAGCTATATTGTAACCGTCACGTACCTACCTACTTCTTAGTAGTACGCCGAATTACGAAAGTAAATCTATTATTTACTTATTTCGTGACGTGTGGTTACACCGTCACGCGAACCTGGGAATACCTCAATTAATGGATAAATTCCCTATCGGTGGTGGGTTCGTCTTTGTTAAACTAATAATCACTTAACAAGCAAACACAATTTCATAGTTTTAAATAACAAATAACATGTATTCTCTCAAATAAGATCCTCTGTACACTCAAGTTCACATATTCTCCTATGTGCTCACTTTTTTTTTGTTTAAACCATGGTAGCTAGTTCCCTACCTATACTGCAGTTTTAACTAAAATAATAATGACTTTGATCTACATTTACACGCAACAAGCAACAAATACATATGTGCACTTCACAAAAAAAATTATCACTCAATGAAACACACAAATCACAATTCAAATAATCATCCTGTAAAAAAAATACATACAAACAACATGCCAAAATTCACTAATACCTTTTAAATCATAAATAATATTACACTCAATATTTACATTTAATATTCGGCTTCTGCGTGACCTTTCAGTGCAAAATTCTGTTTTACAACGTCTCTTGACTATTCATGAAATAATGTTTTATAAGAAATAATTTAACGGCTTTCGATTCTGTTCGATTTTATGACATTCTTTAAAGATTTCAAAAGCATTGTCAACATATGAATTTATTAAGATAGCCGGCTTTCGCTCGACTTTTGCCGCTCGACTTTTGCCGACAGCAGCGAGACTGACGATGACGGCAAAGCCGTCGAAAGCCGGCTATCTTAATAAAGCTGATATGTTGACGAAGATGACTTCTTTTATTTCTTCTTAACGGCTTTCACTCATGTTCAAAATTTTACATAGACAATTCCTCTTAAATGATTTCAAACAGCATTAAGTCAATTAAGTATGAATTTAGATAAAGAATTATATACAAGAACGACTTTTATCAATAAACATAAAAATTATTCTGATCTGATTTCTCTTACGACTGCAGAAAGGAAATAAATTCACTGGTTATCAAGACTAATATTCAGTGAAACTTGCCCTATCAACGTCTGTTACTGAGGGAAGCTCATATTACGTTTTAACTAGTGCAATCATAATTCTATCTTGAAAGTTTTCCAGGCTGCAATTTAGTGAATATTCTCTCTGTTTTTCTGTGACTCACGACCGGCGAATTCCCCAAGCTGGTCCCGCGCTGTGTAGACGGCTGTCGAGCGATGTTCACGCCTCAAGGTCGTCGTTGTTCTGCGACGGTCTGTGCGCTGCCTACCGCGATGGAATCGGAGTATTTCCGTGCGCCTTCTCCTCGTTGTACAGCAAAGTTTAACCACAGCTTACACGGAGGCGATGGTCGCATCAGAATGCGAGTCCAAAACTCCAAATTATAACTTCGTTATAGCAAAAGTCGAGCCAGTTGTTGGATAAACTATACTTTTCAGAATTGTCCAAATTCTTCAATAGAATTTCCGAAATGAAATCCCATAAATAAAAATGAAGTAGAATAAAAGTAGAATAAATAAAAGCTAAAAAAGCTGTAACAAAGAAACAGAAACACGTCCTATGTTACAAAAAATCCTCCTCTATTTTCCAGCAACGAGAATGCAGCAACGTGATTTTATAAATTCATTTTAGTCTACTACCACTGTTGTTCTTTCATTCGTTGCATTCTTGTTTAATATTCATTTAAAATTTCACGGAATTTCTTGACATATCACAGTGAGTAATCCCATGAAAAATATTCAGACAATTACCTTTTATTAAAGCTTTAGAATCCGCTATTTTCCACGTGTCCCTCGTCGATTGTGTGGTGGAGGAGTAGCCTTCTATCCACCTCAGCGACTCGAACCAGAAAGAAAGACGACCTCTTCCGACACAAACTTCATGCCACATCCGTATTTCTACAAAAGTTTCTGATTGGCTATAGCCTGAGTACGTTCAGAAATGTTTCTGGGTGACGCCATCTCTTCGCTACTATAGGAACTATTTGTAGGGCATGATGTCGGGTATTGTCGCTTCTATATTTCTTTTGTCATGAATGTAGCCGACGACAAGCGGTTGCAATATATAATTATTATAGCTATTATAACATTTATATAAAATTTTCATTTTTTATATTAAGAAATCTATTACATTATAGTAACAAAGTATTTTAGATACTACTATGTAATTTCTCTAATTTTAAACCTTGTATCACCAGTAATAGGATTAGCTTTTACTGTATCCTGAAAACAGCGTATTATGTTTTAAAATATATTTTTACTGGGAAATTGAATGCATTTATTTATTTATTTGATTAAAAAAAAATATACTACAATTTATGTAAAACTGTTGGTTGATTTAATATTTATTTTAAAATATTTACTAATATAACTCGCGGTCGCCGCTATTTTGTAATGTTCACGTTGAATCCCTCTGAAATAAAGCTATAGCGGATTGGTCAGCTCGATCCCGTAAGGCAGGGCAGGGGTTGGCAAATTGTGATAAAGTTCGGCTAAGGACATCGCCCGTTTTTTCGCCATCCATGGAACAAGATTTAATAGAGAAGCAAGAGGCTATGCAATATTCATTTTTCGATAGAGATATTTTTTTCTGTTTGTAGTAAGTGTGCAGATACGTGATCATACAAAGATCGAACATGAAACGAATGCATGAGTTTTGTGCTGTTTGCAATTCCGTTGTTGCTTAGCTTTAAGTCAGAAAAAGACATCACAGTAATCGAAATTTAACATAATCAGTGAATTGATCACATTTATATGTGTGTTTGTAGGAGGTAGTTCTCGTACGCGTTTTAGAGAATGGAGGCCTTAAAGACTTTTCGACAAATCTTGCTTGGGTAGTCCTGCTGAGAGTGCTATGGAATTCCTAGGTTCTTTACGTTGTTACACCAGGAAGAGGGAGCCATTCGTACGAATGGTCGGAACGGTTTTATCTAATTTGTTGATGGTGTTGCGAGAGCCTATCAATAAACTTTGGGACTTTTTTGATCTAATACAAGTCCTAGTGCTGCAGTCCGTTAATTGAGAGAATTTAGGTCTTCGTTTCTTTCTGAACTAAAGAGTTTAGCACCGACGGGTATCCGCTGCCATATAGTTGAAGGTCATCTGCGTACATTTTATGGCGACAGTATTTAAGACATTGTCCTACGTCGTTTACGTAAATTAAGAATGCTGAGAATCCTAGAACTGTTCTCTGTCCAATGCCCCGGGCGGTTCTGGTAGCACTGGATCGCTTTTCACCTGATACTACGACTTCTTGACGTTCTGAAAGATATTGTGAGAACCACCGTATCGTGGGTTTAGCGAAGCCCAATGCTTTCATTTTTTCTAGTAGGATTTCATGATCAACAGAGTCAAATGCTTTACTGAAATCTACGAGAATAAGTATTGTTACTTTACCGTTGTCACTGGCGATTCTGGTCTCTTCAATTAAGCTTAAAAGCACGGTTCCCGTACTTCTGCCTGATCGGAAATGCCATGTTGATGTTCGCTTAAGAGATTTTTGCTGTCTAAATAGTTCGTATTTTGATGCCGCGCAATTTTTTCTAATACTTTAGAAATTGTAGACAGAATACTAATAATCTGTACTCAGGAGGATTTGTTGCTTTAGGATGAGGATGGACAAGCGCCATTTTCTAAGTGGTCGCATAAGTTCCACTAATGAGGGAAAATTCATTATATCTGTTACAATGGGATATACTATTCCGACACAAAGTTCCAGTAATTTGGCATTAATATTGTCTACACCAGAGGCGCTTGATTTTAGGCTCTGAATAGCTTTGAGGACGTCAATATGTTTTGCACACATGAAGAAAAATCCTTTTGGAGTATCTCTAGAGTAGAACTGTAAGTTTCATAGAGTCGTGCTTTTAATGAATTTTCGAGACGGGGAGCCATATTAGCGAAACATTGGCTCAGGGAGCGTAGGGATACATCAATTTGGAGTGGTGCTCGTAATTTGCCTATCCCAAGAGTGCGTAGAGTTTTCCATATTTGTTTCGAGTCGCCATTTGTGCCTCAGATTTTGTGGTAATATTCATGATGTAAGAATAAAGGTGAGACGGATCCTGAACGAAATTTCGATCTCCTCTGCGCATGACGTCACGATAGATGCTCGCCTGCTTGGCGCTCTTTTGGCGACTGCTGAGCATTGTGTCCTACTGATATTGTGTG
The DNA here is from genome assembly GCA_964035755.1 of Teleogryllus oceanicus. NCBI lineage: Eukaryota > Metazoa > Arthropoda > Insecta > Orthoptera > Gryllidae > Teleogryllus > Teleogryllus oceanicus. Next base: position 8,165,887 of record CAXIVR010000002.1, read on the forward strand.
GTATGCACTGAGTACACGCCGAACTTTTGTAATCGCGATTTGGTGGGTTAGTTCTTTTGTAGGCGTTTTTTAGTGCCAGAAAAGTGAACATATCGTGACTTGATATTCTAAAAAGATAGACAATGCTGTCCTGTATTGTTTTTGATTGCACAAACTGCAACAAGAGAACGGAGGAAACATTTGGAAACAAAGGGAGCATTTTAGATGTTTTATTGGTAATGAAACACGAAGAATCAGAGTTGTCTGAATTGGAGATATTGACAGTTATATCCTTTGATGAAATGAACATTTCAAATAAAATCTATATTGATAGAATTCTGCAACCAAAAGTAGGGCCACATAAAACTTGGCAGACCCTTATGTGCAGAGAATTGGTAGGTAAGTGGAATCAACCAGTTTATTATGCTTTTGATACTTCTGTATAATTATGAAGTTGTTAAGTGAACTTCTCTCATGATAGGTTTTCTAGTTGTTACTATAACTAGTGATATGGGTTCAGGAAATATGAAATTGTAGTCAGAATTAAATAGAACATGATAAACGTTCTCTCCCACGTCCAGACGATTCTTCAAAACGGGTACATGCGTTTGCAGATGTTCCACACCTACTGAAAATTGTGAGAAATATTTTGGTTGATTAAGGATTTTTAGTGAATGGGAAGCATATTGATAGATCGTGCTTTGAGAAATTGATTTCTTGTTCGAAATCTGATTTGAAAATAAAATTTCAAGTAGCCATTAGATGTTAGAGGAACTGAACGCTTAAGTAACTTGCTTCAATTCTTCACACAGTGGTTTAATCAAGCTTATGAAAGGATAATTTGATGCTTAAAATTTCCGAAGAAAGTTACTGAAATGGAATGAATGTTGATTTACTTAATTCGAACGAATTTGAAGCATCCTGGAATCAATGCTTTGACAGATTTTTAGATTCAGTGCTATACTTCAATCTGTCCAATTTGAATGGAAGTGACTTAATGGCTTGGATTATAAAAATATGATTCAATTTCCTGAGGGATATTAGTCTCAAATAAATCTCTGATAACGTACTCACAGAATTAAAGATAATATCATAGATACATTTTAATCGTTTAAATCAGGATGTATGATAATTTATTTTCTTCATTAGGCATGGTGATAAATGATATCTTTACAGTTTTTTAATTCTACACATCATGCCTGTAATCGCCATATTTACTGCAAGAGAAGCTACGAAGTATAGTACTCATTAAATATTCATTGTAATCTTTGCATTCTGTCAAATCCAGACTGACCAGCATGCATGACCAGTCGATATTGAAAATGTTGATGTAATTGAGGATGAAACAATTTGAGAAACATTGATAATTTTAATGATCATGAAATGGAACAGGCTCTGTCTTAATGGAACATCCAACAATGATTTAGAAGAAGCAATGAGTGAAGTAGTATTATTGATTTGGCAGCTTACATTGCATACGGTTTCAGAGATACATTTTGTTATTTAGGACATGCTACATGTAAATCCTTATTACACAGGAAGGGCCAGATTGGCTCCATTTTATTTCACTAGGAAAACTACCATATCCATGTAAAAGTTATTGGTATTGGTAAGTTATTGGTAAAAAATATGGAAAATGTTTTCAATGTACTACATGCAAGTTCCTTTTGATAAGTATATATTCAAACAATTAGCAGTGAATAGTTTAAAAATAAGTGTTCGCAGTATCTCTTTGATGTCTGGCAGTAACACGATCACTGGCCTGATAAAACCGAGTGTGTGTGTGTGTGTGTGTGTGTGTGTGTGTGTGTGTGTGTGTGTGTATATATATATATATATATATATATATATATATATATATATATATATATATTACGTTGCTATGTGGTGAATTAACACAGATATTATTTTAACAAAACCGTTTATTTTAATTCTTAACACGATCACTGGCCTGATAAAACCCATGATTTATGTACAGGTAGTCTTCACTTGATTATTTATTTACACTACACTTCTCTTAATTATTTATTTTCACTTTTCACTTCTTTTGGCCTGACAATACCCAACTATGCTTGATTTTTTTTTTTTTTTCACTGACCACAGTCCGCTGCACTGACCACAGTTCATTGCACTGACCACAGTTCGATGCACTGACCTCAGTTCACGTCACTGAGCACAACCACTGCACTGCTATTCACTTCACAGCTTAGCTTCCACTTCAGACTTAAGACTGACTCTCGGTCGCCGGCCGCCGCGTATTTATACTCGGCGGGCGCCGTCGAGAATTTTCTGGACTTTGCGATAAGCGCCGCAAACACTCTAGGACGATGTAGTTAGAGGGCCGCAGGCAGATGTCGCAATCCGTGCATACAGGTAGTTCGTGATGGCGCCGGCAGATGACACAATATTCGTTACACTACCCCCTCCTTAGATGCGATCCGTCTCGGAGCGCGTTTAGTGAAATCATGCAGATACGTGAAGCTGGAGCCTCTATTGCGGTTGGAGGTTAAGAAGAACTGACAGTCAATTGTCTTCTATGGATATGACGACATTCCATGGTGGTAGCTGCAGACTAAGATGCTAACCCCAGTGTACCGAAATAGTACTTCCAACATGCTTCTCAAAATAATATGTATGTATTGGTCCCAGTCACGTTGGTTACACCATATAGGGCAAGTGTATGAAAGAGAACGCCTTATGATAGTTTTATATAACAAAATTCCACAATTAATTCGTAACTTCGAGTTATTATTTATTAAAGGAATATATAATTAATATATTATTATTATTAAAAAGGATTTTTGTATAAAAATTTCGCACGTCTAACTCGAGAAGAATTTGATTTGCTATTAAGAAAAATATCTCAAGCAATTAGAAAGCAAGATACTGTCATGCGGTAATGTATTTCTTGGGGATATATACTTGATTTGGCGCTATTGTTTGTGGCTTCTAGAGACTCGCATAGACATAGAAAGGCAGATCCAGTACGTGGACACATACCAAGAGAGCAGAAACTCTTTCAACTCTCTTTGAATACTACACTAGTTAACAAATTTAAACTTTTTTTCTGCATCTAGCTTGTAAATGGGTGGATTTACCTAATTTTGGGGTGCTGATTACACTAGTAAAATCAGTTTTTTCTCTATGACGTCATATTTCCTAGATACACAGCAGAATAAAAAATGGTAATAACGAAAATTAACGCAATTTAGTCAAACAAAAATACACATTCCGAACATTTGTAATCAATACTATTTTGTATATATGGCCACGATGCCAATAAAAGGTCCAAGTTAGTTCAGAAGATATTTTTACCTTTAATCGTCTTTGGTTTTCGAAAAATGCGACGACGGAGCTCTTCTTTTGTGTGCCGTTTCATCACTCTCCCTAACTAGACCCCAGCAGTAGTCACCCATCCTCGAAGGGTTCCAATGGCCTTGATAACGGTGTTCCATGGTAAGAATGTCTTGGTGAAAGCGTTCACCATGCTCATCACTTACGGCTCCCAAATTTTCCGGAAAGAAATCAAGGTGAGAATGTAAAAAGTGAATTTTAAGCGGCATTCTACACCCCATATTCTTGTAGTTGTCCAACAGATCATACACAATGGTAACATAGGTTTTGTCTTTCGTGTAACCCAAAAAGCCCTTCACAATTGCTTTAAAATAAGACCAAGCAGCTAATTGGATATCTGTGAGTTTGGTATCAAAGGTTGGATCTTTCAGCAATTTTCGTATTTGTGGTCCAACAAATATACCCTCTTTCAGCTTTGCCTCACTTAATTTGGGAAACTTTTCTTTTAAATGATTGAAGGCCTCACTTCCTTTATCCAGAGCTTTTACAAAGTTTTTGATAAGGCCCAACTTGATATGAAGGGGAGGCAAAATGATTTTATCGTGCTCAACCAATAGGGGTGTTCTTGACATTTACGTTTCCAGGAACATATGATTTCCTTATAGGCCATTCCATGACTGTATAGTGGTTCTTGGTGTCACGGCTGTTCCAAAGGCACAAGAGGCAGCAATATTTCGTGAATCCAGCCTGTAAACTGTAAGGAGTGCAACAATCACAGCAAAGCTGCCATTCATGATCCTTATATTTGATTGCCTCTAGCAGCAAAGCCATGGTTTCATAAGTTTCTTTCATGTCTACTGCGTAAGCCAAAGGTACTGATGGGAAGGCATTGCCATTATGCAGTAGTACTGCTTTCAAGCTGGTTTTACTGGAGTCAATAAATAGTCGCCACTCCTGTGGATTATGTTGTACACCTAGCTGCATCATCAGACCATTGACATCTCTACATACACACAATGAGTTCTGCATATCGAAATATTGAGCGAAGGAAGCACCTCTTGATCTGAAAACGGAAATTTTTGTCTCTGGAGCTAGAAGGTTCCGTTGTTGCAGTCTCGACCCCAAGAGTTCACCTTGCTGTTTTGAAAGTTTTAGATCGCGAACCAAATCACTCAATTCCTTTTGATTAAAGAGCTGAGGCGAAGTGTCATGACACTGAGGGCAGTACTCTTCTATATGTTCACTACTTTCTGATTCACTTGACATGAAGTCTGGTTCCGTGGCTTTCAAGTTACAGACAGGAACAGGCAACTCCTCATCATGGGGCACAGACAAATGCACTGAAGATACCTTTGGATACTTTATTTTATGTCTAGTTTTGCTTGAATGTCCCGCAATCTTTGTAAGACAGAAATAACAATCTGAATAATGGTCTTTAGGCTCATACCACACTATCGGAACAGCGAATAGCATGGCTCGGCGTTTTCCTTTCAACCACTCGGGTAAGGTTGTAGTACAGGTTATGCAGGAAATATGAGGTGTAAAATTTTTATCTTGATCACCAACAGGACAATCAAAATACAATTTAAATGCCTTCTCAACCAAATCAGTGATTGGTTTTCTTTGGGCTTTTGGAGTGAATTTCCCACACACATAACAAAAGTTGTCGGAGTGGTTTAGATTGCACCGAGATTTACTAGATGCCATGTTTCGTAGTGTTTTAAACACAAAACGTTTGCACTATCTTTCACAGGAAACACTCACTGAGGATGTTTTTCACACCACTGGATTATCACACCAAGCATTTACTGACGATTTGTAGATCTTCTAGCTCTCCTCTGCAAATGAAAAACAAACAAACATCAAAACGTAGTAAAAGAAAAAGCTAAAGAATAAGAAAAATAAAGAAACCGTTAAAAACTCAAAAATGGTACGTGCTAGAACATTTTGAAATATATATTCGGATTCTACACACCAAAATACATACTAGTTGATATATCACATCCCAGATGCAAAATGGCTGTTGACCAGTGCTATTTATCTATTTTTATTTTTATTTATTTATTTTACGTCAAAAAAACAGTTAAAAACTGCGTATGACGTGCTATGGGGAAAAGTGAATTGTGTGACATTTTAAAAAGCAATAAATTTTGAATTTTGAAAGGGAGAAAATCTCCCAGCGATGATACGATTTCTCAGCGATACCAGATCCTTTACACTGTTCTCTCCTGGAAACTTCGAAGATCTCCTGTGACGTCATGTCTCCGAAGAGAAGATCGTTCTCCTGAGAGTTTACACGTGTCTCCTAACCAATTCCGGAAAGTTAGGAGAGAAAACATTCTCCGTGTAAACGCCCCTAGAGTCAGTCTTACGTCTGAAGTGGAAGCTGATCTGTGAAGTGTGTGCATCGCGGTGAATAGCAGTGCAGTGGTGGTGCTCAGTGACGTGAACCGTGGTCAGTGCATCGAACAGCGGTCAGTGCTTAGGACAGTGCGACAGTACAAAAGAAGTGAATAGTGTCAATAAATAATCAAGTGAAGACAATTTGTGCATAAATGCACGTGTAATAAGTGTTTTTAGTCATCGTATTAAGAAACAGAATAAACTCGTTTGTTAAATTAATAACTGTTTTTAATTCACCACATAGAAACGTAACAGTATTTTATTTTTGCATTATATTAGTTTTCTGTAGTACATTTTATATTTATTCTTTATACAATATTTCTTGTACTTGTACAACCGGTCTCACCTTTCTTCGCAGTTGCTAAATATATTTAATAATAATAATAATAATAATAATAATAATAATAATAATAATTAATAATAATAATAATAATAATAATAATAATAATAATACGTTTGAAGTTCGATATCAATACAACTTATGATAGAATTCAATGAAAATTTGTGATATAATTATAAGTGTGTGAGTTTCTTGTATTTCATTGCATTCTTTTTATGATCACAATTAACATTTGCCAGCAGAATAGAAAAAATGTATTATTTTATGAAATTTAATAACAAAATTGTTAAAAAAGAGGAATGAAGGCGGGGAATTTTAGTGTGTAAGTAAGAGTTGCCTTTCTAAGAAGTAAGAAAAGAATTTTCCTTGGGCTTTCTACCTGCGGCATCCTCCACCCATTTAATCCCTCAATACTACGTGTCGCGCACGAAGCGACTCCCCACCCCCACCCTCTCGGCTAGGGCGAATGAACTGAGGAGGGTACAAGTACTGTGCGCGGGGAAAATCTTACAGAAGAGTGCTAATTGTGAACGGCGGCTCCGATGGACAAAAGACGGCGTTTCTCAACCCCCATCGTGTACTGGATTTTCCACAAAAAAATTTTCTGAATCTTGGCGTGACAATCTGTGGATATCTGCGTATTTGGAGCATTCCAACATATTTCAAATATCTTTTGATTACTTAAAATGCTCCGCCAGTGGTCTCTTAAATAGGTGTACGGACGTGAAAGGGCGTAAGTTCTCGCACACTGAAAGGGGAGAAGCACGTGCATATTAGTATGTTAATAAAATGACTAACATTTTTGTTATATGTGTTAGTTCTGTGATTAATAGAGTTTGATTTCGAAGGATTATAACACCTTGTAGTTAACGTGCTGTTTCTGATAAACGAGCGACATTAAGTAGATTGATGAACAAAGATGGTGAACAATTTGATGGCATGTTAAAATCAGAGAATACTAACATGGCGTTCATTAATATTCCCAAACTATACGGAAATGTAGGCAATAATTTCCGATCATATTCATTAATACAGTAGATCAGTTTTCAGATACATGGCATTTAATTCCAAATTGTGGTAATTAATTAGCAGTAAATCATTTGAGAGTTTCCGTCGAGCTACGACACGAATGTGTGCTGACGCGATGTGTTCACGCTGACACGAATGTGTGCGAACTCGTGTGTGCTGACGTCCAGCTCACACCAGTTGTCGCCACTTAGGTACGAGGCAATTAATTACAATAAATCATTTAAGGGTTTCCATCAAGCTACAGGAATTTAACTTGTATGTGCTGACACCACGTCACACCCATTTTCGCCACTAAGGTACTTGGCAATTAATTCCAAATTGAGGCAATAAATCATTTGAGGAATTCCGTCGAGCTACGACACGGATTTAACTAGTGTGCAGACGCCCTGCTCACGCAGTTTCAGCACAGCTCAGTTTTCGCCACGAAGATACGTGGCAACTAATTAAAAATTGTGACAATTCATTGGAAATCAGTTGAGGATTTCCGTCGAGATACGACACGAATTTAACTCGTGTGTGCTGACGTCCAGCTCCAGCAAGATGTCGCATGATCGCGGCCATATGAAAATGCTGAAGATCTAACGGCACAACCGAGAAAGACGCGAAACACCGTGCCATAATTCCACCTTGCCAAACTCTATATATTCAACACCACCTAGACATATGTCTAGATGGTGTTGCTTAATTCCACCTTGAAGATAATACCCTCAGCTGCCACGTTACGAAATCCCAAGTATAGGGGACGGATTTTAATGAAATTTAATTTTTCCTTTCACGTTAGAAATATGTCATTTAGTAAAGACATTAATTTTTTTTGTTGTGACAGAAGGAAATTGCCATTTTATGACTTTTTTTTTGCAAGTTTCATCGATTTCGACTAATAAGACATTTTTTACATATTTCCATAATTTTTTAAGCATTTTTTTGCTGATTTCATCACTTTTAATATCATTTTAACGGCACTCTCCCAAATATTTACGAGAAGTAATAAATGTTCTCTGCTAAATTCCCGAGTTTTTCGATTTCTTCGCTCAGAAATTGTAATGTCAGCCTTTGTATGTATCTAAGATTCCTGCGACGCTTATCAGCGCCTTTGTCAGTTTGGCCGATTTCGGGATAACTAAAGACAGGGATTTTGTTGTAAAGCACTGTCCAAACCGATAGTTTGCAAGCTGAGTTCACTTGAATGAAAGGAAGAAACCTTGATTACTTCAGTAACGTATCCAACAGCTTGAGTTGTTCGTCTGAAGTGGTTTTGATCAAATTTTGACGTCATTTTTCTTTGCTTTTGGGATAATTTTAAAAACATTTTAGGAGCAGTTTATTGATTGTTTTAGGCGATGCTTAAGGTCATCAAAATCCACTTCCTAGCCATAACACTCGATTTAACTCTCAAAAAGTGTATTTCCCATTTACTATATACATATGATTCATATTACTCAAATGTCAAAATATAAAAGGAAGTTAAAGCAACTACAGCATTATATATATATATATATATATATATATATATATATATATATATATATATATATATATATTGTATACGAGGGTCACTCCAAAAGAAATGCACACTATTTTTTTTAAATAGACTTTTCATTCTACATCTTTGAAAGTTTTACAGTATGTAGATACATCCTTCCCGCTTGTTTTCAAATTTATTTCAACCTGTTCCCGTGAGTGGCGCCGTCACAGCATGTCTTCAAGATGACTGCTACACTTGACATTCGTCAGAAGCAACGTGCTGTCATAGAATTCCTGTGCTGTGAAAACGAGACAGTGGGAAATATCCACAAGAGGTTGAAACAAGTGTATGGAAATGCTGCTGTCGATCGCAGTACAGTTAGTCGATGGGCAAGCAGGTTACGTGATGAAAGCGGGCACGGCAATATTGAGGATTGTCCTGGCAGCGGCAGGTCTCGTACTGCACACACTCCAGACGATGTGCAGAGAGTTAATGAATTGGTGATTGATGACAGTCGCATCACAGTGAACGAATTGTCACGCTACGTTGGGATAGGGGAAGGAAGTGTTTGCAGAATACTGAAAGTGTTGGCGTTAAAAAAGGTTTGTGCTAGGTGGGTTCCCAGGATGTTGACAGTGGCTCACAAAGAAACACGAAAAACGGTATGCAGCGAACTTTTGGAACAGTACGGGAATGGTGGAGATGAATTTCTTGGAAGAATTGTGACAGGAGATGAAACATGGCTCCATCATTTTTCACCAGAGACGAAGAGGCAATCAATGGAGTGGCATCATGCAAATTCACCCAAGAAACCACACCTTCTGCTGGAAAATTTATGGCTACGGTGTTTTTCGATTCCGAAGGACTCTTGCTTGTGGACATCATGCCACGTGGAACCACCATAAATTCTGATGCATATGTGACGACACTGAAGAAACTTCAAGCTCGACTGGGTCGTGTTCGACCACATCGGCAAAAGTAGGATGTTTTGCTGTTGCACGACAATGCACGGCCACATGGCAGTCAAAAAACCACGAAGCTATCACAAAACTCGGATGGACAACACTGAAACACCCGCCTTAGTCCTGACCAGGCTCCATGTGACTATCATCTCTTTGGGAAACTGAAAGACTCTCTTCGTGGAACAAGGTTAGAAGATGATGCCTCCCTTGTGTACGCTGCCAAACAGTGGCTCCAACATGTTGGTCCAGAATCTTACCGTGCGGGTACACAGGCGCTGGTTCCAAGATGGCGTAAGGCAGTTGAGAGAGATTGGAATGGAAAATGAGAATATTGTTCCTAAAGGATCTACATACTGTAAAACTTTCAAACATGTAGAATGAAAACTGTATTTAAAAAACAATAGTGTGCATTTACTTTGGAGTGACCTTCGAATATATATATATATATATATATATATATATATATATATATATATATATATATATATATATTAGTTATGCATCAAATACACACTGTGGACTATAATAATTTAAATTAAACACTGTGGAAAAAAAATTTTTAAAACATACTGCATTTATTACAGTTTATATTATTTAAACAAAGGTAATTTATTTTTATAAAATTATAATTTTAAATGTTTATAAAAAATATTTATCTCCAAATCCCTCCCTAAAAGATCTGAAATCAACCCCCCTGACAATAAGGAACAAGGCACAATTTAGGATAAGACCATAGACATATGTAATGTCTATGTAATGACTATGGGTAAGTGGATACCACAATATGAGCCAAGGACACGGTGTAAGAAATATTTATTATATCTTGGTCAAGGACAAGACCATACCACGGAAGAATGTCTAGTTCCATTACCACACGGATGTTAAGACCCACATTTTTAATTCCCCAATTCTAAGTGGTTGGATAAGTGAGCTTTTCGCCTCTATCCGCACAAGTCCACCGAGAGGCTGGTATTTGGCCCCGCATGAGCGCAGATTACACTAACGGTAACCTTCCCATTCCATGCCTGGGTCAGGCCGATCTGCCAGCTCAGAACTATCGGCTTTCCAGGCCAGAATTATATACTCACCGTTCCAGGCCGGCGCCTGAGTTCTAATCAATGCGCCGGAACATGCTCCTTCTCAATGCCCAGAGTATCAGAACACTGCCATGACCAAGCCCAACAGAGGGCCACCCGGATAAAGGCCCCAGCGGCTTGGGACCTCCTTCCCGCCTTCTCACTGCCTCCCCATGAAGCTATCTACGTGAATCCCAGGGGATTGTGTATTTACTGTCTACTCTCACACACATAAGTTAAAAGTTGAGACCGGGAATGCAGGAATTAGAAATCTACATTCTCCGCGATTTTACCGGCCCGCACACGCTCGCTCCTCTTTCTCTCGGAATTATGCGTTCGGTTATCCGTTGAAGCCAGTTGCAGGCTGCCGGTCGCCGGCGACCGGCCGAGTCAGCCGAGCACTAAGTACTAGTCTAGTACTCTAGTACTAAGTACTGGTACTAGTAGGCTGCCGATAACCGGCGGACTCCAATCCTATGAAGTACGCCTCGCAAGTCTCGACCACATCAGAGTAAACATAGGATGCTACGTTCCAGGAAAAGGAAGGAATATTAATTAATTTTTACTTTCTCGTATATTGCTCTATTCTTTTGTTTTTTTCAAAAAATAAATTCTTTTTCGTGTCTCTCATGTCCGTAATATTTGCATTAGCGACGATTTGTTATTGTATTATTAGTACGTGTGCTTTAAATAATGCCGTATAAAGTTTCTCGAACCAATTTTCTGTAAAAATGAACTCAAAATCTCGCATTTTTAGAAACACTCAAACACCACTTTCTCAAAAATTACTCCAAATTTTTTCTTCAAACTTTTCCAATGCATAGTGCTAATTGCAGTTTAATATGACGTTAAGTTCATTTTGGTGTATTCTTTTGTTGTTTTTTAAAATTACGCAAATGTAATGTTTTCGAAATATCTCTCACGCCATTAATATATACATTTCCATTGACTTGTATACATTATAGTCTTTAAGAGTGGAATTGATTCAAATTAAATTTTTCCATAACTCAATAGATTCCTGTGAAAAGGAGCTTCAAATTTCGCATTTACAGTACTATGCTCGCACTTTTTCTTGATCCTTGAGCTCCTTAGTCCTCGCTCAGCCCGGCATAGCACGGCCCGGTAAAAAATACGAGCTCCACTCGGAACGTCACGGCTCAGTTTGCAGTGCTGACCACCTTCTTCCTTTCCAATGCGGACTTCCTAGTTTTCGGTCTCTCTTTCTATCGACCTGTGCGTACCATGTTCCTTCTTGTTACTCAATTATTTCTATAACTATTAATTATATCTTCAGAAGTAAAACAAAAAAATCTTCCGTTGTTTATCATAGCTATCTATTCCAAGACGAGTTATTACGCAGTGTTTTCTGTCAATGAAGTTGACAGCCCTGCACTGCCGTGACGTACACAGAACCCACCCCTCCCCGCTGTGGAGTATCAAGAAAAAGTGCGCGATTAGTAATGCTTAATCGCCATTTCTTCAGAAACTGCTTCAAATTTTTCAGCGAAAGGACGAGGAAAGGCTATTTAGGACGAGGTTTTACTCTTTGATATTATTTGAGCAATATTTCAGTTCTACTGTTAAGAAACAGAAAAATTAAGAAAATATATAAAAAAATGTATTTGAGCGACGATAGATGGCAGCTGGAATGAGGATAGGGCAAGACCGTACAACCAGTCCACACCAAGGAAATTAGAAACATATGCAGTCTGTGCCATTATGTAGCACTTCTAGTTACTTTATTTATTTATTTTACGTCAAAAAACAGTTGTTAGTATTTTACGTCACAAAACTGCGTATGACGTGCTATGGGGAAAAGTGAATTGTGTGCACATTTTCAAAATTCTGTGATCCCTACACTAAGTCATATACTACTTATATTTTGAATTTTGAAATGGAGAAAAAAAACCTCCCATGTAGTAAAATCTATTTTCAAGGATAAATAAGCAATAAATTTTGAATTTTGAAAGGGAGAAAAAAAAAACAAAAAAAGCTCCCATGTAATAAAATCTATTTTCAAGGATAAATAAGCAATAAATTTTGGCTCTTATTACTTCCTGCCGCGACAACATGGAAACGATAATTTGAATAATTGTATTTCCCACTGAATTCTAGAAGACGTGCACAGAGAATGAAGTTACATTTATGTCCAGAAGCAAAACAAGGGGCCATCTCAGCATTTGCTCAATGGATCAGGGAAACTGGACGAAAAACCTGATCGAGATGGGGGTCATTGACCCGGAAGCTGTAGTACAATAGTTGTTACAGGTTGTTTATACTCATTTATACAGTCCAAATGGTAAATAATCATTATGTATCATTGTTAAAATTAATGTTACTTTTCTTGTGATGCTCAGTGCACTTTCTCGTATGCATACGTATATACGGAGTAATGTATTCTATGAAGTATGAATGTCGAAAATCGATTTGATTTTCAACGGAAATACGCGGTATGTCTATAGAAAATGTTTTTTTCTTCAAACGTTCGTCCTTAGAACACTATTAGCGCCTAAAATGTGTTTTGAATTTTTTCCAAATTGAAGAAACTCCCTGTCCATCTGGCTCTAGTTGAACGCTATTTGTATAAATTTTAGCATTTGTTAATGAAAGTGATTTAAATTACTTCAAAGGAAGATTTTCGAAAACTCGATATATACCTGTGATAAAAAGCTTCAAATTTCGCATTTACAGTAACGCTTGAGCGCCATTTTATTAAAAGTGCCTCTAAATTTTCCATGAAAATTGCCATGTAGGGTGAGGTTTTACTCTCCTTTAATATTTCTCAAGTAATGTTTCGGTTATATTACTAGGAAACCGAAAAGTTGAGAATATTTCCAAAAAATGTACTTTGGGCAGCGATAAAGAATGGGAAAGATTGAAAGCCACAAGATAATACTGTCCACACTAAGGGAAAATTTGAACTCTACAGAGAAGTTGCCATCTGAGCACCATGTTACTTTCTGTATACATACGTACATACGGAGTAATACAGTAAGCAGTAAGTTATGAATGGTTGCGAAAATCGATTTGAGTTCACGAAATACCGTTGAGTCCTGATACAATATTTTTCTTCCCTCGGAACGTTGACCGTTTGAAATTTATTTTAGTGAATTCATGGTCTAAGTTTCACATATCTGTTTCAGAATGCCAGTATTTTTTTTGTAGGGCATTGCAGTCGGAAAATGCGTAATTATCAATCTGTATTCATAGCTTATGCAACCATCCATTTCACATATCTGTTTCAGAATGCAATAATTATATCTGCATTATTATCACATAGAAACAATATGACAACATAAAATCACATTTCCCCTGCACTTACTTGCAGCTAAAAACAGCAGCTTATTTGTTTGATTCCTCTACCAATAAAACAATGATAATAATGTTTACAAACTCAAATATTTGTAAGTACCAGAATCTGGCTTTAAAAAATCGTGAATAGGCTTAAAACCTCCAAATTTTTTAATTTATCCAAATTTTACCTACTTCGTGCTATCTTAACAAGTTGAAGATCTTTTTGTTCCTCCTCTTCCTCATAATCTGCTTCAACTGCACAAGCTTCTGTTGCCAGCTGATGCCTATTCAAATTATCTATTTCACATTAAAAGCTCTTATTTGCACAAGTTCATAATAAAAAATAATTTTAAACTTATTACAGTTGTTCAGCTCATCAACTTGCAGGCATAAAAGTTTTCATTCATTTGTTTCATTACAAAATCGTCACATATATTAATTATCTTCGGACTGTTGAATCACATCATTACGATTCTCATAAATTCTGGAAAAAGAGTTCAATAATTTATAATACTAATTTACTTTAAGGTTTATTGAATCTATCAAACTTATTTTTCTATAATTTTCTTTTCTTTCAAAATATCCTACAGAGAACCAGCTAAGAATCGTGCCCATCTATTTGCTTATTGAGAGGAATCAAATGAGCTATTGATCACCTCTGTAGGCGTTGTAAGTAACCCAAAACACATTTCAGAAGCTTAAAAAACCTAAAAAAACATTTTTAGTGAAATTTCTTGAAATCTTCTGGATAGATCTGCAACAATAAAGGATCAGCATGGCATCAGGAGAGCAAGATGCATCAAATGACATCTCATTTGTTCCAATTGGTGAATTGGAAGGGGTCTAACAATGAGTGACAGATTAACTCAGGTTACTTGATTACTACATTAGGATTTCAGGTTTTACATATTAAGATTGGTCACCAAGCAGAGTTCAGTTTCATTTTAAACAATATTTGACCTTCTCCAGAAGGAAAGAATGAAGAGAGACTGAGATTGAAATTTGTTCTTGAAATGAAAAAGAAAATGCTACATAATGTGAATTCAGAGACATTTTTATTAATATTGAGATTAATGTAAACACAAATTAATTTAAGTACATTCTTTCAAAACTTATTTATTATGAAACAACAAAGTGATGGGGCAATGGTCACTGCCAAGTACCTGATTACGAATGACACTATCACAGACTTGAGTAATTATTTTTTGAGATACGATAAAATAGTCCAACCGCCAACCAATGTTGCGAGAACGAGCTCCTCTCATATAAGTCCAAAAAGTATATGCACCAGACTCTTCAGGATAAAAGTGACGAAATGTATCAATAAAACCTTGAGCAAGAAGTTTTGTCATTCCATCTCTCTCTTCTTTGGTGAAACCTGCATTCTTTGTATTTGTTTTAGGATTAGCTATGTCAATTTCTTGATGTGAAACATTCATATCACCACAAATTATTACTGGTTTCAGAGAGTCCAAATCCATTATATATTTTAAAAAGGCAGCATTCCAAGACAGACGTTTTGGTAAAGTCACAAGGCCTTTCCCAGAATTCGGAACATCTGCAATTATAAAAGCAAAACTGTATATTTCAACAAACTAACATATTTCAACCTTTTCTCAATTTTGTTTGTGCTATTGCACCATTGAAAAATTAAAATAAATACATTCATTATCAGTATCTTTGAAGATGAACATTCCTTTAACACAAAACTGATTGTTTTGTTCCCCCCTCCCTTTCTCTTCTTTGTTTTTACAAAAATAGTTGACCTTCCCATTACATTTTAATTTTTCAACACGAACACAACAATGTTATAAGGAAACAAAATTTACCCCCCCCATAAAAAAATTAAAAAAGCAACAACACACACAAAATTTTAATTTTCATTGAAGGTATGTGACAGCTTGAAATTCTGCATAACTTGTTTTAGGGAACAGAAAAAGTAACAAATTGTAATAATAATAATAATAATAATAATAATTATTATTATTATTATAGTTAATTCATAAGAATACAGAATTACAAGAGCGTACGTGGATTCATAAGAATACAGAATTACAAGAGCGTACCCTATGGATTGCTGCTTACATCACTTTAGAAATATGGCAGAAATAATATTTGGAACATATTCATACAAAATACATTCACATTTAATGAACAACATTAACTCAGATTTGGATTTTTAAGTTTTATTAATACAAGCATTGGTGGTAATCTGTGCCCCCCCCCCCCAATTCAACACACACACACACAAAAAAAGGGAACAAATAAACAAACACTCTTACCCTCTAGTTTTGTGTTGGTTTTCTATTATAAATAGAAAGGGGTGAAGATTATTAGTACTGGGGTAATTAAATATATGAAGCTGTGAAATGGCTACATGATATAAACACCTATGCCATAATAATACACAATTGAAATTCATTCTCTGAATACAGTCAATGAAACTACATAGGACAAAATAGGACATGTCTGAAGTTGCAATATTCAAAGAACCTTATGAAAGCACAGATAAGGTGAGCAATATTTGGTGGTTTGATAGTACATTTTTACCAAAAGAAATGCAATTTCATTAAATTATTGGAATTTTATATCCTCCCCTCCATTTTATTGACTTTTACATACATTAGGCAGTTGGATTTCCATTCTGTAACCATTTTAAATAATACATTTCTTTTCCCGAACAGAATTATCATACCTCCCAAAAGGTCTCAAAAGTGAAATTCATCTATTTCAATACGGAAGAAGTGATCCACACACTCAGTCTTTCATCCATATTCAAAGTATGTTATCTCACATTCTGAAGACTTATGAATTTCGCTCAGGATTTTTGTTTCCACTTTCAAAATTCACATGAAGCATTTCCTTTTCTGTGGCCTACCAACAGCTGCAATAAATAGCACCCTAATTCTCCTGAATCACCTAAGACACAATTTTTTTCACATTGGGAGTACATTCTTGTCTTTCTTGTATATCATTATTTAATTCTCTCTTCACTACACTTACTTTACACCAAAAATTATAATTTTTGTTTAATATCTAAAAAATTCACATTCAATATAAATCTCATTTATATATTCTCTCAAGAGTTGAAATAAACTTATTGCTTGAAAGTCATATGTTTATTCACATGTAAATAAAATGGAAACATTAAATTGAAGCCAATAAACAAAATAAGTTTCACGCAACTGCAGCACTAGAGCAGATGTTAATAAGTAAAATTTGTATAATACTACAAAACTGCTGTGGAAAAAAACGTCCACCATATTATTACTATAACTGTCAAGGAACCAGTGTGACCTTTCCATTATTACTTACAATTGAAATTTCACACAATTAAATAGTTCCTTCAGCAGAACCAGTGAAAACAAAATAGTCTCCTTTGTAGGATGCATTAATAATGTGGAAATTTGTTTGTGCAATTTACTTAAGGACACATGGGCAGTCTGCATTCAGAAAACAATTCCCTTTTATCCTAATCTCCATGTATTTTAAAGTTTCACATCAATAGATGGTTTTGTTTTTCTGCAATAAATTGCTCACATTTGTTTTTTTTAAATAATCAAAAGAAAATCTTCATTTCTGTACCAATTAAATCCATTTAACTCTTGGCCAACTTTTTCAAAACATTAATTTTTTATTTTATTTTATGGATAACCTTTCAATACGTGAATTTGTTCATAGTTGTAAGGAAATATTAAATGGATCATTATCTACAACTTGTACAAGAAGAAACGGGGAAGTTTATCATTAGTGTAGTACTTAGGTTGACTGTAATACGTAGTGTGAAGTGAAGTCACTGTCAACCAAATAAACTGTCTTCTTGGCATTTGGGGGTGGGGTAGAGCAATGTTGCCACTTACTCAAGCAGCAGACATATAATTATTCTCGCATCAGATCACAACTGCAGCAGTAGCAAGAAACAAATCGCAATAAGAGCACAGAACAGTAGGCAACACAGAACTGCATACATGATGCACAACCAAAGAAATAATGGTGCTCTTCAATTTTCAGTTGTTTCGTGGTGTTAGATTTAATTTTTTTCTTAATAAGTATCAGAAACTCTGCAGTGACATCATTAGAATTTGAAGCCTCTGACTGGATATCAGAACTACCTCTCCCCAGTCAGCTGCTAGCTGTCAAGTAGGCAGAAATATTATTCGGACAATACTAACCAGGAGGCATCGTTGAACCAGATATGAAAACAAATGTTTTTTGTGCTGAATAACTTATAAGTGTTTCCAGAAAAGAGTTTTCAAATGTAGTAACTTTACGTACATGTGCATCTTTTCTTGACCAAAACAAATTATTTTATTTACATAACAGCACATCTTCACCTAAGATAAATCTACTCCTACATACTTTAAATTTCTTACTTACAAGTTGCCTTATGGGAAAAGAAAAAAAACAAACAAACAACATTACTCTACACGTCTCAGTAAAAGATAATTGCATGATTCCAGTGAAATGGTAAATAGCAACGTTTTTGGAGGGGATCTGGTTTAACTTAACTTTGAATACTAATATGATTTTCTTCTCTTTCTAACAGCAGGGTATAAAACAATATGATATGATATTTTAAATCATTCAAATTTCCTACATGGTAAAGTCTAGCCTAACAGCAAACCAACAACAAATTTTTGAACCCTGGTAAAACGTTCACTGTGAAACTAGCTGTTCTCAACATGAAAAGTGATGTTGTATTAACACCTCACATAATTTAAAATATGAAATAAAATTACTAGAATTTTCAGAATGCAAAACTTTTGCTTCAAATTTCAATTTTCTCAGATACTCTGAGGTAGATAAATCTTTTTCAACAAACAAAAGAATCTTAACAGGATGAAATTAGTACTGTCTTTACTACCACCTGGATGTATAAAGCAAGCATCAAGACAATCTTTGTTTTATACCGAATATTAAATATAAGTTTCTAATTAATTTTGAGATAATTAGCAAAATACAACCAATTAATAGTAAAGAAAGTAGGATACTTTTTTTTAACTCACTATGATAAAAGGAATCTTTCTGGCCCAAGGACAAAAGAATACTGAGAAATTAAATCCTTTGGCCATCAAAGAAAATATACTTTTAGGGAAAAATACACATAAATATTAAAGTGATGCACAATAATACAATTTATTTTTCATCTTCCTTCAATTTTCTAACTTCTACCACACTCTAAGCCAATAACTTAAGAAATCATACGGTAAAAATTGTTTACTTCAAAATATTTGCATGTATTAAAGCCATTTCAGTTCCACACACCTTGATTTAGTTTTATTATTTGTTAATCACCTAATGAATATATCTAGTTGTAATAAATCCACAATTAAATCTATAATTATACATAATAAAATAGTCTCTAGTATCTACCCAGAAATTATACATATTTTCTATACTCACAAGTTGTGACAAGATAAAATTTCTCATATTCTGCAGTAATTAGTCTGCCTTCAGTGTCATGCTCTTTGACACCCATTCCGTATTTCACATTAAGGGGTTCCTGCTTAGAAAAAAGTGCCACACCAGAATATCCATCCTTTTCTGCCGAACTCCAGTAGGCATGATATCCTTGAAATTTAGCTTCTGATGGTATCTTGTCCTCCGCACACTTTGTTTCTTGTAAACATAATATATCAGGATTTTCAAATTCAAGGAATTTTGCTCCACCTTTCTTAAGCCATGCTCTCAAACCATCGACATTCCATGACGAAATCTTCAAATTCCAGTTTTCCCCAGTGGCAGTTGTTTTGTCACTACTGAAAACTACTTTAGAATAATCGGTAGAAGTTTCATTCAATCTTTCATTCTTATCTTTAGTTTTCTTTGTTTCTGGTTGATCCTCTTCCTTTATATTAACTAGTTCTGCATTTCTTTTATTCATCTTTCCTTTCCCTACGGTGGTCTCATCGAAAGTTTCATCTAACGAAACCTCTTTCGTTTTTTTATAACATATGTCTTTCTGGGCAATTTCTTCGATGTGTCGGGCTCATCGGAATTTTCCTGAAAACCTTTGCTAGTGCCGGCTCCGAGCTCTTCATCCAACGGTTTGTTTCTCTTTCCAGGGATTTTTTCTTTTTTCCCTTCCTTAATAAACTTCTTGTCCAAATCTTCATCCTTTTTATCTGCTGAAGAAACTTCATAATACGCAACAGGTTTTCGGACTCTTAAAGACCTTCCTTCTGAGACCTCGCCGTTTCTTTCTGCTGGGTCTTGATCTGCATTGTCCGCTTTCTTAGATTGAGCACCTTCCTTAATTTTACGGGGCGGCATCGCGAAATAAAATTAATTTGCTTATCTTCAATAGCTAACACTGTCGGATTAATTACCAGCTCGTATTCACACTAATATTCCGAACACAGCAACCACCTGAGAGCAACCTTGTGCTCTTCTACGTAACCGAAACCCTATCGTTCTCGCGCCTTGTTAACACTACCAACCATAGACAAAAAAAATTGGGGGTGCTCGGTGCTACCAACCAACCGACAGACCACGACAGATCGACCCCGACTGCCAAGTGGTGACCAGTGGAGTTCCAGAGACACTTGTAAACTCTCAAAAGTGAATAAGTTTCATAACGTTTGCTTTCATTGCTTTATTCTCTCCATTTGTGAAAATATCATTGTAGTTTTGAATTTTTAGTTGGAAACACATTCCAGGTTACATTTTATTTCTTTAAGATCATGCTAACAATCATAATAAACTGGATGAAGATCATACAATTTTTTAAAAAATTTGTTGCGTCGTTGACGCAACGCGTCTCCTTACCCCTTGTTATGCATTAATCAATTACCCCTTAATTAATGCATAATAAGAAAAATATTCAGTAATCGTGCTAACCTCTACAACGTTGCTACAGAGCACCTTTAAGAAATAGAAACGCACGAGCGATTCAGGAGAAATAAATTCGTTTGATTTGGTTTTATGCATTTATATGTTAGTATTGCAAATTACAACAATCGTTTGTTAAA
The DNA here is from genome assembly GCA_964035755.1 of Teleogryllus oceanicus. Lineage (NCBI taxonomy): Eukaryota > Metazoa > Arthropoda > Insecta > Orthoptera > Gryllidae > Teleogryllus > Teleogryllus oceanicus. Next base: position 8,186,700 of record CAXIVR010000002.1, read on the forward strand.
TAATTTAAAATTATTAACATTTTAGATTTCTCAAAATAAAATATCTACACTCCGACGCCGTTGCTTTTTGTTAATCCACAATTTAGTTTGTTGCAGTGGTAAATTTGTTACCAGTGATTTACTAAAAATCTACATAAGAGATATACTTGGAATCGTAGGCTTCCGCGGCCAGAGTCATGATCTGGGTTGTCCGGGTGACGCCGCGTCAAAGGCTGGGGTGCCGACGTTTCGCCTTCGACGCGAAGCTTTCGACGTGGCGTCACCCGGACAGCCCGCACTTGGTATGGTACCACACCATACATACTAATCCCTAACGCTCATTTTATTGTTGTACAAATATTTTTGTCAGTTTTTATCGCTCACCTCTCAAATTTCAAACACTATTAATTTTAGTCAATATGCATTCATGATCAGGGCAGTTCATGAAGAGAAGTTTTTAAAAAAAAGATTAAAAATGAAATTTTATGAAAGCATAAACTTATGTTTCTTTCACAATATTGTTTATTGTTTGTGGTGTGGTTGAATTTAAAGACCTAACATAAGTCATTTAAGAGAAATAATTGTTTTATCTTGTTTATTCAAACTCATTTCTTTGAAGAAGGATACACTTGATTTTGATAAAAGGGAAATTCGCTGAAAGTCTTTATGCTATAATGAAGAATAACTAAAGAAGCTACAATGCACTATGGGACGACCGAGACTCAAGGAATGAAACATCACGAAATTGTCAGGGTGTTCTGCTTGTTAATCCAAAAGATAAGACAGAAGGCTCAAGAAAATTTGATTTAAAAGTAGGTGTGCGACAGAATGGCACAGACTTTCTCGTAACGTTTTTTCTAATTTCCTTGGTATGAACTGGCTTTAAGGTCACGCTCCATTCTCTGGCCAGCTGCCCTCTATCGTCGCCCAAATGAATTTTTAAAAATATTTTCTCAACTTTTCGCTTTCTTAAGAGTAGAACCAAAATATTACTTCAATAATATTAAAGAAGAGTAAAACCTCGTCATAAATAGAAATTTTCACTGAAAATTTTCAAACTGTTTTTAAGAAATTGGCGATTAAGCATTATATTAAATGCAAAATTTGAAGCTATTTTCACAGGAATCTATTGAGTTTAAAAACTTCATTTGAAGCACTTCCACTCACAAATGCAATAATGTATAAAATGTTGCTGTAAATGTTCATATTAACGACGTTAGAGATATAAAAAATTACATTTGTGTAATTTTTTAAAAACAAAACAATATACGAAAAATAACTTTACGTCATATTACATAAACAGTGCAATTAGCACTATCCATTGGGGAAATATTAAAGAAAAATTTGGAGCCATTTTGAAAAAATGTCGTTTGAGTGATTATGAAAATACAGAATTTTGAGATAATTTTAACAGAATACTGTTTAGTTTTAGAGAAACTTTATTTGACATTATTTAAAGCACATGTACTCATAAATACACTAACGTGAAGATCGCCTCAAATATAAATATTACCGACGTGAGAGACAAGTTACGCTCTATTGCACGAAAACTAGTAAAATTCTCAAAAATATCTACGGGACCTTTATGAAAGAACTATTTACGGACAGCAAATTTTATTTGAAGGAAAAATCTCTGTCTTCAGTTTTGTAATTGTAGGAAGACGAAAAAAAAATCCTTTTGCCATTTTCAAAAATTCAGAGTTAAACGTGAAAATCGAACCTATGCCACCTTTATAAGTGTATTGTAACGAATATTGCGTCATCTGCCGGCGCCACCTCGAGCTGCCTGTGATGGGTTACGTCATTTGCCGGAGCTACCACGAGCTGCCTGTGAGCGCGGGTTGCATCACCTGCCGGCGGATTATTTCAGAACGTGCGCGGTGTCCGGAAGGTTCTGGATTGTTTCGACGAGTATAAATACGCGGCGGCCGGCGACCGCGAGTCAGTCTTGAGTCCTCAGTGGAAGCTGAACTGTGAAGTGTGTGCATAGCTGTGCAGTGATTGTGCTCAGTGACGTGAACCGTGGTCAGTGCATCGTACTGTCGTCGGTGACGTGAACTGTGACTAAGTGCATCGAACTGTGATCAGTGCAGTGAACTGTGGCCAGTGCTTAGGACTGTGCGAGTATGTAAGAGAAGAGTAGTGTAAATAAATCAAGAGAAGAGTAGTGTAAATAAATAATCAAGAGAAGTGTAGTGTAAATAAATAATCAAGTGTTTTCAGTGATTGTGTTAAGAAACAACATAAACGTTTTTGTTAAAATAATACGAGACTTTTAATTCATCACCTAGGAATGTAACGGTATTTTACTCATTCTTACAATAAATTTAAAGAAAAAATTTGGCGACGTTTTTAAGAACAGTTTGAAAATGTTCGGTGGACTTAATGTAAAGTACCCCCAAATATTAAAGAATAATTTTAAAAATTTTAGCTTCAACTAAAGCCAGATCTACTGCGGATTCTTCAATTTGGAAAAGATCGTACGCATAGTTTAGGCGCAAGTAGTGTTCACAAACAGACGGAAAAAGGGACAGACAGACGGACGGACGGATGATTTTTTAAACACTTTTTCGGTGGCAGGGGACCCCAAAACGTGTATTTTCGTTGAAATCTCGAAATTGATTTTCCACAGCATTACATAACTTTCTCTATACTACGTATATCCGTATATACGTATGTATACGAGAAAGTAACTAGAGGGCCTACAGACTTTCCCGTAGTAAGGTTTTCTCATTTCCCTTTTGTAGATTGGCACTGTATAGTCTTGCCCCTCCTGGCGTGCTGCCATTTATTGCCGCCCAAATTAAATATTTTTTTAAAAAAATTTCTCAACTTTTTGTTCTCCAAGTAGTAGAACCCAAATATTAATTTAATAATATTAAAGAATGCTAAAATCTCAGCCTAAATAGCAATTTGAATGAAAATTTGAAGTTGTTTTTCAGAAAATGGCGTTAAGCGTTACTGTAAATATGAAATTTGAAGCCTTTTTCACAAGAATCAGTAAAGATTTCGAAAACCTTCATTTGGAGTCATTTGAAGCACTTCCACTCACAAATACAATAATGTATACAAAGCCATTGAAATGTGCGTATTAACCGTGTGAGAGATATTTTAAAAAATACATTTGTGCAATTTTTTATTAACAAAAGAGTACACCAAATTGAATTTTACGTCATATTAAACAGTGCATATTACGTCATATTAAACATCACTATCCATTGGAAAAGATTGAAGAAACAATTTGGAGTAATTTTTAAGAAAAGACGTTGAGCGTTTTTGAAAATGCGGGATTTTGAGTTCATTTTTACAGAAAACTGTTGTGATTTAAAAAAAACTTTATTGGACATTATTTAAAGCTCATGTTCTCATAAATATAATACTGCGAAGAAATCGCATCTAAAATAAGTATTACCGACTTGAGAGACAAGTAAAAAAATTGTTTTGTATTTTTTGGAAAAAACAACAACAAAAGAATAGAGCGATATGGCGTTTAAGTTATCAGACAGGGCTTGTTTGGCACAAGCCGTACAAAAAAATAAAGAAAAAAATTTGGAGCCGTATGTGAGAAAATCTTGTTTTTGTAATTTATTGAAATTGGAAATATTGCACGCACTGTTGCACGAAAACTACTAGTTTAAAAAAATGACGTGACCGTTATAAAAGAACTATTAATGGACAACCAATTTCATTTAAAGGAAAAATCTCCGTCTTCAATTTTGTAGTTGTAGAAAGTCTCCCAACAAATTCAAATTTTGGCAATTTTCGAAAATTCAGAGTTAACCATGAAAATCGAACCTATACCATGTTTATAAGTGTATTTTACTATATTCTTACAAGAAATTTAAAGAAAAAATTTGGAGTCGTTTTTGAGAAAATTTTGAAAATGATCCTAGGGCTTCCTGTAAAGTATCCCCAAATTTTAAAGAATGTTTTTCAAAGTCTCAAAGCTTCAACTAGAACCAGATGGACAGGGGTTTCTTCAATTTGGAAAATATCGTACGTGTGGTTAGGCACTAGTGTTCACAGACGGAAGGACGGACGGACAGGCTGACATGCTGACAGACGGACAGGCACACAAACACACAGACAGACGGACGGACGGACGGACGAACGGACGGACGTTTTGAAAAACACACTCTTTCGGTATCACGGGACCCCAAAACACTACTTCCGTTGAAATCTCGAAATCGATTTTCCACAGTATTACATAACTTTCTCTCTACTACGCATATTACTTCGTATATATGTATGTATACGAGAAAGTAAACTATAGGTTCTACAGAATGGCACAGACTTTCTCGTAGTAAAGTTTTCTAATTTCCTATTTGTGGATTGGTACTGTCCAGTCTTGCCCCTTTTTCTGCTTGCTGCCATCTATCAACCAAATTACATTTTTTTGAAATTCTCTCAGCTTTTCAATTTCCAAGTAGTAGAACCCAAATATGTTTTAAGAACATTAAAGAATACTAAAACCTCACCCAAAATAGCAATTTTCATTGAAAAATTTGGAGCCGTTTTTAAGAAAATGGGGTTAAGCGTTACTGTGAATGCGAAATTTGAAGCTATTTTTCATAAGAATCTATTGAGTTTTTTGAGTATCTATCTAAATCGATTTTCCGCAGCATTACATAACTTTCTCTATACTACGTATATTACTCCGTGTATACATGTGTATACGATAAAGTAACTAGAAGTGTTACAGAATGGCACAGACTTTTTCGCAGTAAAGTTTTCTAATTTCCTTGATAAGGACTGACTTTACGGACTTGCCCTATCCTCTTGCTAGTTGCCATCTATCGTCGCCTAAAGTACAGTTTTTTGACATTTTCTTAACTTTTCGGTTTCCTTATAGTGGAACCGAAACATTATTTTACGAATATTAAAGAAAAATAAAACATCTTCCTAAATAGTTATTTTCATTGAAAAATTTGAAGGCGTTTTCAAGAAAATGGCGAGTAAGCATTACTGTAAATGCGAAAAATGAAATTTGAAGCTCCTTTTCACAGGAATCTATTGAGTTTTCGAAAAACGTCTTTTATAATTATTTGAAGGACTTCCACTCAGAAATGTAATAATGTGTAGTAATGTAATAATGTAATATTCGATGAAAATGTGCCTATTAATGTGGTGAGAGACATTTAAAAAATACTTTTATTTAATTTTTGAATAAACAAAAGTGTTCGGGCCCACACGCAAAAGCAGAAAGGGAGGTATAAATATAAAACGCTTTTACGCCCTAAGCGGCAACACCGGAAGCGCGGCATGGGAAGTTCCATGAGCCGACCGGCACCACCGCGCCGCGTGACCCAAACCTTCTAAAACATTCTAGAACATATTCGAATTCTAGCAGTTGCCTATTGGACTGTTCAAATTCACCCCACCTCGACATACTGCAACCGCTGGAAAAGCAGTCGCTAATTGGCCAGTTCAAATCAGTTCAAATCCCCTCTTCGCGTGCCCGATAGAACTCGCAAACCGAACAGAAATCAGTCGCTGAGTAGTACCCTTGCTAGAAGCATGTCTCGGGCTCCGTGTTAAAAGATCACGTAAATTCTTATACAGAAAGTAATATTCTGTGCTTATGTTGTGGCCAAGTGAAAAGCCACATTATTTCAATTTGTTGTAGTTCAGCATTGTGTATAAATCAGTCGCTGAGAAGCAGCCAGTGCGAGAAGTATGGTGGCCAAGTGAAAAGCCACATTGTTTCAATTTGTTATAGTTCAGCATTGCGTATGTATTGAACTAATTCATGTATTGTGATTCAAGATGGAAGATTCCTGTATTCTCACACTGAGAACAATAACTTAGTGTAATTTTATTGTAAAGAACAATTGTCACAACTCAAAGGTAATTAAACATCATTCTGCAAGGTGAGAAGTGTTTCCATGATAATCCACATTATTACAAAATTCCTAACGAGCGTCGAAAGGGACTGAGTGGATTGCCTACCTACTTTCAACAACCAATAATACAGTCCACTACAAGCAAAGGTAACCCGCCACATCCATGGTCCTTCGAGCTTCGGATATCGAACTAGTGACCCGTGGAAAGCAATCCGCTCCGTCCAAAAAGAGTACACCAAAATGAACTTTACGTCATATTAAACAGTGCAATTAATACTAACCATTTAAAAAATTAAAGGGAGAGGAGAGGACAAGGAAGGAAGGATTGCGCGCGGTCCGTGGCCCGTTTGTTAGTGTACTGCTCCGGCGTTCGCCAGGTGTTGATCGGAGAAACCACGGAAAACTACCGATCAGAGCAGCCGGGCGCTAGAATTCTCCTCCAGACAGTGATTGAATTCAACCTAGCTGAAAAGCTAGTGTCGAAAATCCTGCCGCTGTCAGGACTCGAACCTAGAACCTCCCAGTCAGAGCAGTTTTTGAGAAAATTTTTAAAATGTCTGGGGGGCTTCATGTGAAGTACCCTCAAATTTTAAAGAATGTTTCTCAAAATGTCAAAGCTTCTACTAGAGCCAGATCAACTGGGGATTCTTCAATTTGGAAAAGATCGTATGTATTGTTTAGGAGCTAGTTCACAGACGGACAGATGGGCGGGCGGGCGGGCGGACGGGTGGGTGGGCGGGCGGGCGGGCGGGCGATTGGACGGACGGACGGACGGACGTTTTGACTTTTCCGGTAACAGGGGACCCCAAAACGTGTATTTCTGTTGAAATCTCGAAATCTATTTCCGTAGCATTACATAACTTTTTCTATACCACGTATATTACTCCGTATATACGTATGTATACGAGAAAGTAAAAAGACATTATCAGAGAGCTAAGAAACTAAATCAAACTATGTTGGAAAGGTGACTCTTACATCTTTTAATGTTGGTCAAGAAAAGAAAGAAATAATATTGGCAAAGAAAGCATGCAATGGCGGCTGGTGCCCCAACAGACTGGAGGTTGCACCTCTATCGAATGACGGAAATGTAATTTCCAAAATTCAAAATACGAATATATAATAAAAATGTACGAAATTCTAACCAATTAAAACTAAATACAAGTCTATATTGAAATACTACTTACATAATTTTGTTTGCCCGCGTAAGGCATATACACTTCCCGCGCACGTGGTTCTGGGTTTGATTTACGCTGGGCACTTGAATTCGACTTCAGCACATTGAAACAAGCACTTTTGCTTCTACACGTTTCACGCAAATAAAAATTATTTTATTTCGAAAACTTCACTACCCTGATATATTTGGCAATAATGAAAGATCTTCAACACACATTCGTATTCACAATACCGTTTGCAAACCGCTGGCCAGCTGAAAACACATAGAGACTTCCATCCAGAACGGCCATCTTTCCAGAAAGGACTCATGAAATGTATGTTTTGAATCAACAAGCCTAATATTAAATGAAAACAAATTCTCCAAATATTATAAACAATACATTGAATATCGTCAATAATTGACTAAACTTAAGTACTTTCAATAACAAGCGAAAATCATAAAACTACGTTGCAGTGCGTGAGACGAAGACATAATATAGGTAATCCCCTGAGATTCCCTCTGTCGCCGCGCAGCGCGACAGCGCAACTAGCTAGTTGCCCAACCAAAAGGCCGGATGTTCCCCGTGTTAAAACAAAGGCCCAAAAAGTAAAACAGTAAATCCAACAGGAGAGAGCACCGGTTGGACGCTTTATGGTTTCAAAATGATTTCATATACATCAATATTGCTGCAATATCTTGAATAATGAATGTTTTAAAAGGAAAATGTATATTCCTAATATGTGAGATCTTTTTCATTTTCTGCGGGTCGTGCAACCTAAGCACGAGTCGTCACTGAATACACGATTGTGTGCTGTGAAGAGTAAAGACTGTCTTGTTAGGATTGCATTATATTTTATCTCTGCCAGTATTTTCTTTATCACCAATGTTTCGGTAAAATTTTCAAGTAGCGTGTTCAGTCACGATGTTGCATTGAAAAAGCTAGGAAATAATATTTTCCCTACAGTGATCAGTAATTTCAACGAATTAATTTATATCTTGGACAAGTTGAAGCATTTGCAAAAAATAGGAAGACTATTTTCGTAGTACATTTAATACTGTAAATGTTCTTTTGATCAGGTTAGTAAAATATCTAGATATTACATGCAAGTTAAACTTATTATTAAATAGATCGATTTTTGAATTATTGAAAATAGGTGGAAATATAGTTGGTACAACATATGTTAGTTCAAATGCTGACACTTCATTTCATGTTTTATTGTTTAGATTATATAAAATCCTCTCCCATATTATTTCAATAGTATAGATGAGTTTGGTCCATATGCAACCAATCTTCATAAATGAGGTCTTTAAAGAAAGAGAACTTCACGAAGACGTGACGATTTGCACTTTGACAAAATGAAACTAAATATTCATGTCAATAGCTTCATGCAACACTCGGGCAGCATTATTAAAATATATTTAGTTGAATAAGTCCTAGACGAAGTGTTCTAGGACCTTAAAATCAGAAATTTGGAAACCGAAGGTCAGAAAGAGACGTTCCTCGCAACGTAATCTGTAGGATGAGAACTTCTTGAACAATCTATTGCATTTTGCTGATATGGCGCTTCTCGATACTACCCCACCTGTTCAGAGACGTGGAAAATCTGCAATTGTATGTGAAATGAAACTATTTACTTGATGTTCTAGGCGATTAAATTGCAAGGGCGTACCTCTCAGTCTGGTAATAAATATATTCTAAAGAGTAGGGTTGTGCTTGCCCAATCCTGTATTTTCGCATGGAAAACCATAAGTAGCTTTCTCGACATTAAAGAGCTTTAATAATATTTTTTTATTTATTTTATTTATTTTACGTCAAAAAAACAGTTAAAAACTGCGTATGACGTGCTATGGGGAAAAGTGAATTGTGTGCACATTTTCAAAATTCTGTGATCCCTACACTAAGCCATATACTACTTAAATTTTGAATTTTGAAAGGAGAAAAAAAAAAAAAATAAAATTTTTAATTTTGAAAGGGAGAAAAAAAAAAAAAAAAAAAAAACTCCCATGTAATAAAATCTATTTTCAAGGATAAATAAGCAATAAATTTTCGCTCTTATTAATTCCTGCCGCGACAACATGGAAACGATAATTTGAATTATTGTATTTCCCACTGAATTCTAGAAGACGTGCACAGAAAATGAAGTGTAAAAGAATATGTTCGTGACTTTCCAGGAAAGCGAAAAGCTAACTTTAAAGGAATATTGTATAACTGTAATTGTTTTTAGGGAAGTGTGAATTGTCCCAAGAAGATATCTATAATACTGAATAAACCTTTATGCAAATTTTGATTGAAACATCAATTTCATTGTTAATCATTTTTATTTTAAATTCTATAAGTACATTGGAAGTTAACTTTTAATTTTTGAACAAATAAACATGTTTCGTTAACAATTTCCCCTCTTAATATGGAGAAGGAAAGACAGTGAAGAGGTGGATTTAAATTGCGAGAGTTCTCACACGGGCACGGTAGTGTTTCCATATTTGGCACCTGCTGTCAATCATAGAAATTGGTATGCATTTAGTCACAGTATTTGGCACTCATACAAATACTTATTATCGGGCTTAAAATTACTTCGAAATATTGAAACATCACACGTGTGACGTTACAAAATATTGTAACGTCAACCCTTCCGTGAACGGACATGATAAACCCCACCCGCAATTTTAATTAATCAGGGCAAGCAGCAAGCTGCGCCTAGCCGCGCTGGCCGTCGGTTCGCTACCTGCGAGGCGCCGGCCACTGTCTCTCTCCCCCGCCGACCACCTCCGCCCCGGCCTGGCCACCGCCTTTTCCCCCGACCGCCACCCATCCGCGCCGCCAGCGCGGGCGTATAGTTTACGATCCCCCGCAGAGAACGGTCGCCTGCGATTTTTTTTTGCAGGCCCGAGGTGCCGACCACGTGCCACGCCGAACGAGGCGCCGCGAAATAGTTTCGAAAGGCAACTGCATTGTTTTTTTAGATGGACCCGCCCTGCTCAGCGCCATCGGTAAAAAAATGCCTCATCTACTAAAAGTTCGTACCGCCGGCTCTCGCGAGTGGGGACAAGGGCAGTTAACAGAGCGTAGTACTCTTTACATTTGTGCGAGGCGTGATATCCTGAAATACAACGCGATTTGTCATAATCGTCCACGCGAAAGACCGACCGATCGACCCTTATCATAGAAATGCAGGGGCCAGCGATTCACTACATGCACATGAGCGTCGACCAAGGAATAATTTCAAAGATTGAGGCCGCAGCTGCACAGCATTCCACCGTCCGCGAGCGGGACGTATCCCCCCCGCATGGGGCCGTGTAGTAACTTTCGCACCAAATATGCAACGGCAATTTTTTTTGTTCCACATGAGCTAGCGCACCATGGTTTCGAGTGTCGTCTCGCCACTGTTCCTGATTGCTGATTCTAAGCAATCACGGTAAGGCATTCGGAAGAGAAGAGGGGATCAAAACCTTCGTTTTGTGGCGTGTATAGCTCCAAAAAACACTCCCAGCACGAACTTTGAACTTGGCACTTCGCAATTAACTTCTATTCGAGCTTTTACTGAGTTCATATTTCAGACTTGTGCCTCGAACCTGACTTCAAAATTCTCACATAAGACTTTGCGTACCGTAGCTAAACTTCTACAATAGACTTTAGGCTTCGAAGATGCACTCACAGTTGCTTGCATCTCGAACCCGTACATGGAACCACTGATGTCTCAAAGTTGAATTTATGTTATTTTCGGCACTAAACTTGTGCGTGGAACTCCAATCCTTGAGTTCGCCGTAACATGTGCTCAGAGACCGCTCACTTTGACCGCGTTCTCGCCTAATTCGGGGAGCAAATACCGATCGTCGCCACGTTGGCGTGACATCGTCGACGCCACCGTGGGCCCTATGGTCACGCGCTGTCGTGCGATGTCCCTGGTTTTATCGCGGCAAAAACCTGGCCATAATTGCAAAATTCAAAGTGCGCGTTTGGAATTCTGACATATCAAATCTCGTTCGGAAGACATTGGAGCATACTACTTCAGCTTCAGAAATTTATTTCAATCATTTTTGTCTTCCACACGGTGTCGTAAAGTTACCGTTGCTCGAATGGCTCGAATTCGTTGATTCTTGCCAACGATATTCGTGAAATTAAAAAAAAGGGTTTAAAAATTTTTTTTAGGATTCTTTTTGTATATCCGAATATAAGACACTTATGACTGTAAGTTAAGTATATTTTAAGAAAAAGTGTTTTTTATATATGATGCGGTTGAATTCTAAACCATGTAGCGTAACAAAGTCGTTTATATTGTAGATTACATTTTTTGTCCTGCGAGGTCCTGCCTCAATTATTATTTTTATTTATCAAGTAGAATGTTCTTAATCAGAATAACACAAATTTAGCTGCACATATCTGCATCTTTTTGTTTTAAAGCGACTATACTACAATGCTACGTAGTAAGATATAACACTAGATCGCCCCGGATGGTTTCTTCGATGCCACAGGGAACTGATTTCTTCGAATAATTTTTCTACTTCTCCTTCAGATAATTACTTTTAGTAGTAAAATTAATAATATAAATTTCTGGAGGGATTAAACAATAATAACCCAAGCCACCGAGCACTTTCAGATTTTTAGTGTTTATTAAGGATTCTTCTTTTCTTGACGCAACAAACAAAACTATGGGTAACTAAGGTGTAAGAGTGAATTCAATGTGGTCACCTCAAAGTATTGTTGACTAATTTTTTATTCAATTATTCATAATTAAATATTAAATAAAATATTGTTTATTCAATAAGTGCCGACGAAATTAGATCTGTATACATAGATATTGGGTTCCCAGCAGATGGGTGACATTTGTTTGTATGTATGTGTATATATATATATATATATATATATATATATATATATATATATATATATATATATCAAGTAGAATGTCCTTAATCAGAATAACACAAATTTAGCTGCACATATCTGATCTTTTTGTTTTAAAGCGACTATACTACAATGCTACGTAGTAAGATATAACACTAGATCGCCCCCGATATATATATATATATATATATATATATATATATATATATATTCATTAAATAAATCTTAATGAATCAACCAATTCAAAAACTGTCTTAAAGAACATTTTACTTACAATCGATTTCTTTTTCCTTAAATCCGATATTACTTTTTGAAGCAGCTATTTTGAATTTCATAGCAATTTTTGTATTTAGTGACTTCAAAAATATTTCATTCCGATAATCGAAATCAGCGATCTTGAGAACCATTTTGTACATATTTCTACGCACATTGGGCTCATTTTTATGAATCAGTTAGCCATTTTGAAGCCGCCATTTTGAATTTTGAAATTTCATTATGACATTTGAAATCAATAACCTTCAGAGCCCCATATGTATATTTTTATATGCATTTTTCTTTGTTTTTAAATGAGTCGATCCGCCATTTTGAAGGCGCCATTTTGAATTTTGAAATTTCGTAATGATATTCTAATTCAGCGACCTCAAAAACCCCTTGATACCAATTTTTACGCAAATCCACTGACATTTGCAATTATGACCAAGTTTTAGGCCCGATTCAACCAGTGTGCGCCTGGATGAAAGAGAAAGAGCCGGGCCCGCATCTCGCCGCCGCCCGCTGCGCTGCAGGTTTCGCCGGCACTCGGCCGCCCAGGAACGAAGTCATCACGTCAACAACAATAAGACCGTTTGTGAATTTCTTTGATATTGCGTGATTAGATAATATTTCCTAAGAGTTGACTCGTGTGAAATTTTATATTTTGTTGGTTAAACTGGATAAATGTTTTGAAAACGGCATGTTTGCGGCATGGCACAAGTCAGTGTTGAAATTCTTTGTCTTCATCTGTTGACTGCACTTGCTGAAGAAGGTTTGAATAGTTTTTCTCACTTTTTTCGCATATTTTGCGTGAGTTGCAGTGTTTTTATGTTGGAAGAAATATTTTTTGCACCGTTTACCACCTTTTCACAACACAAAAAATACATTTCCAGTCCGCCGTGAATCTTCTCCATTAATCCACTCTTTTAGCAGTGCACTTCTTGAAACTTTCTCTTTTGGCATTGTAGCAAGCATGCTTAACAGGAACAGCAAATTTACTGATCTGGCATGCACCAAACTTCGTAACCAATACAAATATATCGAGGAAACCTCCGCCCAATAATTCTAAAGCGGTAGATGCCGGGAGCGCTGCTTTTTGAAGACTGATGCGTTCGTGGTAAGAAACATATCTGAGCTATCGCTCAATCACTGCGAAGATCGGAAAGACGATAGCAATTTCCTGTTCTCTGAAGCGCCCTGACAGGCTTCGGCGAAGTAGATATGGTAAACCGCACGATATCATATTCTCATGCGTCTCCAAGCTATGTCCCTGCTCGACCCAGAGCATAGAGCTTGATCGGAGGACGCACTGGCAGAGTTTATGCGGTTGTTACTTGTTTGGAAAACAATTACTCATCAGTGATTTCTCAAAAAAAAAAAAAAAAAAAAAAAAATCGTAGAAAACAAAATATAGTGAACAAAGAATATTAAAAAGGCGGAAAATTCAATATATACGCTTATAGGCTCTTAAAGCTCTATTAGACAATCTTTAAAACAGGCATTATAAAACTTTTGCAAAAGCCATTTCTGAGGTTAACATTGATAATGGGGTAAGATGCGTAAAAATACTTTCAAAGAAATAAAATAGGCAAACAGGGTATTGTCCGGACTCTAGTTATAAGGAATAAACACATTTTTGTTGTTAAATAATTGTTCAGCATTTTTAATGATTTAGATTTATTATATAAAAATGAAGTGAATTCAAATTCTAGAGCTGAAAGGGGCTTTTATTTTTGTTTCAATGAAGTTCATTCATTAGCAGAATCAAACAAACAAAACTCCTCATTATCTTCATCTGTATTTGAAGTATTTTGTTTTTTAAATACACCTATTTTATGTATTTATATACATCTCAAAGATACATGTCCAAACAACTCAAAAATACAGTTTTTTATTTAAAAAATGTATTTAAAGTACTGCCCAACCCTGATTATTAGCTTTGCTATTTCTTCATTCCAGGTCCTCAACCATTTCGTTTTTATTTGTATACAATTAGCTCTTCAGTTGTTTATTATCTGTTTTATTGGTTCCCATTCTATCCCTAGTTTTTGTGTCATGATTTTATTTTTCATTCTTTGGTTGGTACAATTCCCTAAGTTCATCTAGTAGGTACCTTTCAAACTGCTTTTACTTGTCATCTTGTTTTTGGTTCTTGCTTCAGATTTTCCTTTTTGAACCATTATTTTGCTTTCCATTAGGTCACTGTCCTCTTCACTTTCTTGAAACACTTGTATACCCATAACTTGAATTTTTGTAAGTTTTAGTGTAAAGATAATATTGGATTACATTAGTGAACATTATCATGCATATGGCAGATGAGAACTTATGTATAAATTGAGAGAGACAGATTGGGTTAAATGTTAGAAGTATTGTGGATGACTTTCAATCAATGGGAAAACGTTCATAGAATGTTATAAATAAATGAGACATTGATAATTGATGACCTGTAATTTGAATGAGTAAGAGGGTAGGAGGTGTGGAGATTAGCATTATTATAAATGTTAAGATACAGCAACGAAGAACAAAGATAAACGTTATATATTTAATAGAGTGAATGGTCAAAATCTTTGACCGTATTGAAAGATGTATTGAAAGATTTCTGGAAAAGACTAATAATAAATTTGTATTATAACATACTGTAGAGAATGTAAGTAATGTAGCAGTTAAGAAAGACAGATACTATGTATTTAGAATGAAATCACTTGGATCCCAAGTGAAGAAAGTTGTAAATAAAATGAATGATCATTCAAAACGTTGGGTCCAAAACTTCATTGTGGTTACATTACTAAGAACACCTATCAATTCAGTTAGTGTTATATGTGAGATCATGCATACAAGTGCATGGAATATTGTTTAGAAAATACAGTAAATACATATTTTATGGAATTAATCCAAAGGGAAAAATTCAGGTAAATTGTAAGTGATAAATATTTTTTTTATTATATTTTGGTTACAGATACAAACAAAATTCAACACAGATTATCAGCATTTTCATGGTTAAAGGAAATCTACATTTTAGTAATCATAACATATTAAAATCATGATCACTTGGAATGCATTTTAAAATAATTCTAATACTATTTACTTCAACACAAATATACTACAATGAAAGTTTATGGTATCATTTCACTAACCAACTATAGTATTCGACAATAGATTCCAATAATGTTATAACCACAGTCATTGTTATGTTACTGAAAAACAAGGATTTAGGAGAACATGAAGCATATTATAATGAGCAAAAGTAGGATTATGTAATTACAGTGAATCAGTACTTATGTCTCAGTAAGAATACAACAAACCTCTGGCAAATGATTAGGCAAATAAAAAATGTATACTCAACTAAATGTAAAAATTTGTAAAGAATATTCTTTTTGATTCCAGGATCATTGATGATTGGGTATTCCAACTGTTAAAGCATGAAGCCTAAGGATATATTACTGTATGTAACAACTGTAGCTACACTTTATAGTAACACTTTGTGAAAATACATTCAAAATTTGAACATAAAATACATAATTAAAATTTATGAATGTGAAAGAAGGAAAGTTTTTTCTTTTTCAGAAATAATAAAAAGTCAATTGCTAATTTCATTGCTAATGTTCCAATATTTTTGAGAAGTTTTATAACTTCTTATCATGAGAAATATAACAACACAGCAATTGTAGTATACATCTTTTAAGTTAAAAAATATTAACATCTAGAAATATAATGTATGGAAAATTCAGTTTTCATTTTTAGGTTTGAAATTTAAAACTTGCATCACATGGCACGAACAATTTTGGGCTATCTGCTGTTCTTATTCATAATGCTGTAAGAGCTAGGATTCTCTGCAAATCTCTTGGAACATCATCACGAAGAATCGACAGGGGGATACTAAAAATTATTTAGAATATTCAACAGACGAAATTCTCCCATTATCCTTCGATTAAAATAGGATTCATTTAAAATTAAGAAAATATGCAGATCAATAAATTATTTGGTTCTATTAAAAATATTGCACTCAAAATTTCTTAAATTAATACTTAAAATCTAAATAAATTTACACAGGTAGCGACCAAGTACATCACAGAACAAATTAAATGGAAATTTTTGTACATACATTTCAGAAAAAGCTGTAATTTAAAGTTTTCATCTCAAAAACAATCAGACCATATCATTAAAGAAAATATTTTATGGAAAGATTGCATTATTTTCCCATCAACATTTCATTTATTTTTGAAATAAATATTCATTGGAAGAGGGATTGAATTCACAAAGAGCAAAGGTATGCAAGTAGCCATGACATATTAGGCTATGCTTGTGAAAACAAATATTAGATAAAGAATTGAATCGGTCAAATATTCTGAGCTTTACCAGCTATATCCATAGAAGTGTGCACTAAAACACATTAATTCATGGAGCTAAGTCAATTTATACTTTTTTTTCTGAAAAAAAATTATGAGCATGTTTCATTAATAAATGAAAACATACTTAATATCCAATAAAAGAGCTGGAAGGGGATGAGATTTGTGATATTATAGGTGAGCATTAGAATACACTTTGTAGTCATTGTTAATAGATGATATGAAAGAAATGTATGAATAACAATTATTCAGAAATCGCATGAAGAAAGAGCCTATATCAGCACTTACACTTACAGATGTAAGTGTTAAGCCATGCACCAAAATTTCCATTCAGGTGTATGTAACCTTCATGGTCAATAATGCCCAAATATTAATAGTTTATATTCAGCACACTAAGTGATTTTGAACTTCAAAAGCATATACATTATTATTTGCTAGAAAACCCTGATACTTACATGACCTTTGTCCAATATGTCAATAAAGTACTGAAATACTTCCATTATCAAGATTAAGTAATCCGTTCCCACATAAAATTAAAATAATTATAATACGGAGATATCCAGGGAGATTTATTCGAACTATCTCTGAATTTGGATCTGTCAATTTCTATGCATATAACTTTGAACCATACTATCTAACACATCTCATGCATAAAATAAACTTTTTAACTATCATGCAAATTTTTTATTACTACCAGTCAAATACTACCTTCAGAAGTCAAGAGTTCTTTTTACAGGGAAATCAATTAAAATGTACAACTTATATAATTAATGGAATAAATTCCCAAAATATACAAAAACATGTACTATCTTTACTAGTACTACCACTACTACTAGTAACACCATTAAGTTAAACAATGGAGAAAAAAGAAAAAGAAATAACTGATAAAATATTTTTGGTTTGTACTTTGAAAGTACAGCAAAATGAACACACTGCTTCTCACACCTGCATAACCTGAAGTACAGTAGATAAATATATAGGTATATACTAGCTCCATGTCATTAATATTAGACAATCAGCAAGACAATCGGACGGACTAACTCTGTACAATACATAGCAGTAGCTCATTGATAATGAATCAAATTGTCACATAAACATGAACTTCAATTTTTCATACAAAATCCTTTCAGACAAAAACACAAACATTCCCTGCCCAGCAGAGAATACAGTGCTATTCATGTACACATTTACAATAAAAACAAGTCTTCCCTGGGTCTTAATATCCCATCAGAAAACAGGTCATACAAACATATAAATTATTAAAAATTATGTCATTTTTAACAATAAATTAGATAAATATTTCAAAATTAACTTTCTCTCTAAAGAAATTTCAAAAGTAAAGCATATCCAATCCAATGCAACACAAGCTAATTTAGACATATTCCCGTTTAAAGGAAGATATTATACAACTACCTCATATTAGTACAATTTGTCATTTTCACACATCATCAAAAAGCCCACGTGGTGGAGGACCCACTCGTCCACGGGATGCAACAGGAGGGCCATAGCCATCTGGTCCTCCCTGATACAAAAGTGCTGTGCTAGAGCTTCGATGGCCTCTGCTATGACCCAATTCTGGCTCAGCATAGCTTCCATCAGTAGATGCAGTCGTAGTAGAAGCTGTCCCAACATAGTAATCTACTGGTTCCACATCTCGCAGAAGAACTGCTCTTGCTGATTCTGCTGAGTCATCACGATGCAGGGGTCTCACTAATAAAAGCAAAATGAAAAAAACAAAAGAAACATTTCAGAATACGAAATAAAATGCTCACATCACTAAACAGATAACTAGTAGTGGTACAGAATGGCAGAGACTTTCTTGTAGTAAAGTTCACTAATTTTCTGGGTGTGAGCTAGCTTTATGTTCCTGCCCCGTCCTCTTGCCAGCAGCCATCTACTGCCCCAAAACATCTCATGTGAAGTTTTCTCAATTTTACGATTTCCTAATGGAAGATTCGGAATATAACATTTAAAATATTAAAGAAGAGTAAAACCTCGTCCTATATGGAAATTTTCATTGAAATATTTAGAGCAATTTTTAAGAAAAGAACTCTAGTGCAAATACAAAATTCAAAGCTGTTTTTCTCACAACTTTTTTATGTTTTCGAAATACTTCATTTCAAGTCATTTGAAGCACATTCACTCTCAAATGCATTAATGTATACAAATTGCTGGGAATGTGCATGTTAATGGCGTGAGAGATATTTGAAAAAAATTGCATTTGTGTAATTTTTGAAAAAACAAGAGATACAGCAAAATACATTTTATGCCATCTAAGAAAAATTGAAGAAAGAAAGAAATTTAGAGCCGTTTTTGAGAAAATGGTGAATGAGCGTGTCTGAAAATGCAGAATATTGAGCTTGTTTTCACAGAAACCTGTGAGTTTGCGTGAAAACTTTATAAGACATCGTTTAAAGTACACGTACTTGTAAATGCAATAATAGGAACAAATAGCCGCTAATGTAAATATTAACAACGTGAGAAAAGCCCAAAAAATTACGTTTTTGTAATTTTTTTAAAAACAAATGATTAAGAGCAGAATAGCGTTTATATCAACTCATAGAATACATTTAGCACTATCCCTACCAAAAGTTTAAAGGAAAAATTTGGAACCATTTTGGAGAAAAACTTGTTTTTGTAATTTCTAAAATTGCAAATATTGCAGGCAATATTGCATGAAAATTACAAAAATTTTCCAAAAAATGTAATACCTTTATGAGAGAACTAATAATGGACAACAAATTTGATTTGAAAGAAAAAGTCTCTCTTCAATTTTGTAGTTGTAGAAAGATGCCGAAATTCGAACTTTTGAAATTATCAAAAATACAGAATTAACCTTAAAAATTGGACCTATGCCTCCTTTATAAGTGTATATTACACCATTCTTACAAGATATTTAAAGAAAAAATTTGGAGCCACTTCTGAAAAAATATTGAAAATGTCCATGGGGCTTGATGTAAAGTACTGCCAAATTTAAAAGAATGTTTTCAAATCTCAAAGCTTTGACTCGAGCCAGATGGGCAGGAAATTCTTTAATTTTAAGAAAATCCTACAAAAATTTTTATGGTAACTGGGACCTCCAAAACGTATTTTTTTTGAAATATCGACATCAATTCTCCACAGCATTACATAACTTTCTCTATGCTCCGTATATACGTCGTGTACGAAAATAACTAGTGGTGCTACAGAATGACACAGACTTTCTCATAGTAAGGTTTTCTAATTTTCTTGGTGGACTGACTTTGAATCAAAATTGGATCATAAATAGCAATTTTCATTAAAAAATTTAGAGCGGTTTTAAGAAAATTGCACTACAGTAAATGCAAAATTGGAAGTTTTCACAGAAATCTATTAAATTTTCGAAAAACTTCCTTCGAAGTAATTTGGAGCACATCCACTCACAAATGAAATAATGTATACAAATTGCCGAAAATATGTCTGGTAACAGCACAGATGTTCCAAAAAAATTACATTAGTGTAATTTGTGTAGTTTGAAGAAAACATTTGGAGCCATTTTTGAGAAAATTGCTTTGAGCGTCTCTGAAAATGTGGAATTCTGAACTCATTTTCACAAAAAACTGTTGAGTTCTCAAGAAACTTTACATGACATTATTTAAAGGGGGAAAGAATAGGACAAGGAAGTGGAAGGAAAGATCGTAGAGGTCAAAACAACAAGAGTTTCAAATTCGATCATAGAAACAACCAACGAGCATAATCAAAGAAAACCAGAAACACAATTTAACAGACGATTCAGTTTATACAATATTTATTTAATGCGTTTTACCGTTTTTTTATTTTTCTTAGGCATAATAAATTAGTACTGAATGTGAATTTTATTATTGAATAGGTTTGAGTGTTTTGTGGCTTTAGATACTCTATAAATAGCTAATCGAATAGCGTGCATGGTTGCTTTAGTATGTTGTTTTTAAAATAATTTATACCGCTAACAACAATAGTAATAAATTTAAGTTTAGTGTACAATATTAGTATGAAATGTCTGTTAAATAATGTTCTTGATTTTGTTTGATTGTGCTCGTTGATTCTTTCTATGGTCGAATTTGAAACTCTTGACCACTACGATTAAGTTTATACAATATTTATTTACTTAATGCATTTCAACGTTTATACTTTTTTTTTTTTTTGGTGTAATAAATTAGAACTGAATGTGCTTTTAATTATTGAATAAGTTTTAGTTATTTGTGGCTTTAGATACTCTACACATTCCTATTCAAATATCGTGTGTGGTTTACATTAGTATTTAGTTTTTAAAATTATTTATTTCATAAATAGCAGAGTAATAAATTTCTGTTTAGAATAAAAAATTAGTATGAAAGGCCTGTTAAATGATGCTTATAATTTAGTTTGATTGTGCTTGTTTGTTCTTTCTACGATCGAATTTGAAACTCTTGCATGTTTTGACCACATATGATTCACTTAATATAATATTTACTTAATGCTTTTCAACGTTTATAAAGTTTTCTTAGGTGTAACAAATTAAAACTTAATTTGTATGTTATTATTTAATTGGTTTTAGTTGTTTGTGGTGTTCGATACTCTCCAATCTAATACTGGAATATTGACCGTGACTGCATTACTATTGCGTTTTTATAATTATTTATTTTGTAAATAGTAAGAGTAATAAATTTCAGTTTAGAGTAATAAATTAGTATCAACTATCTATTATATTATGTTCTTGGTTTTATATGATAGGGCTTGTTAGTTCTCCCTATTATTGAATTTGAATATCTGGCGTGTTTGGACAACTATGATTTAGTTTTAACATTTATTTAATATGTGGTAATATTTATAAATTAATAGTTTTTTTAATAAATTAGTATTGAATATTTAATTAATTATGTAATAGGTTTTAGTTATTTTTGGCTGTTGGTACTCTCCAACATTATATGCGAATGTCCTGCGCGGTAGCATAACTATACTGTTTTTAACAATATTTTTTCCGTAAACGGCATAAGTAATAAATTTAAGTTTGGAGTAATTAATTAGTAATAAATATGTACAAAAGATTCGTATTAGTTTGAATCGATTGTGCTAATTTTTTGAATTCAGTTGTGCTAGCTTGACAGTCATGTGAATAAGACAATAATAGAACATAAATATCACAGTTATGGATCATCACTAAGTCGCACAGATGCTGTTCATTCATGCATACTGGTTAATTGGTTATATCTGGTTACAATTGGTTTATCTTTCTTTACACTGCTGGATGTGATATCGATCGCAGGTGCTTCCACAGAGTTCACACACGCAGGACAGTCTTCAGTTTACACACCAGACGATGAAAGCCATGCACTGCGGATCTCGTGACATCACGCATCTCGTAGTTTGCTTACGTCCAGTTTCTGTTACACATTGCTTCTGTTGTGTAGAACTGTTTCTTCTCTTCTCTTGTTCAGGCTCTGTAGGATTGATTCCGCTGCTTAGTATTTGGCAGGAGGAATTGTAATCGGAGATCCTCTATTAAGAATGCTTCCTGGGAAAATACATATGCCAGTCTAGATCTTGTTTTTATCGATATGCTCGTTATTGTTTTAGGTTCGTGGCTTTCACTTTTTCCAGGTCGTGTTGTGGGTTTCCTATTGTGAGTTTTTTCCAGATGATATCAAGACCATAGGTAATGACTGGTAAGACTTTTGCTTGAGAAAGCTTCATAGCTGTGTTCACGTCCAAAAGCCTAATAAATTTGATTTCATTAATGGCATCTTTGCTTGAGTGTTTTTCTCTGCAATGTGTTTGCTGAAGCTTCTACCACTAGATTGCAGTGTAATCTCTAGGTATTTGAAATGAGAGACTATTTCTGTCTTTCAACCATCAATTTTAAATATGTTTTGTGGGACTTTCCCTCCCTTTCTGAAGATCATAGGTTTTGTCTTGTTAGTGTTAATCTTGAAATTTCAAGTTTTGCACCATTTTTCCATTTCCTCTGAGCATATTACCATGCCACTGCATATGCATGTACAGTTACTCCCTTGTTTCTTACTATGTCTATCAGGTCTGTAGATGCGAGGATGAATAGTAGGGGACTTAATGGATCTCCCTTAAGTACTCAAAATCAAGAAAAATGGCATATAGTTTACCTTTTTTCTTCATCGTGGCATTCTATTAGCAGACTTATTGTGGTGGTGGTGGTGGTTGAGCAGTTTCTGTGGAAGCCAAATTGTTCGTCTGGTAAGTTGGTGTCTAGTTTCTTGGATATTCTCAATGTGATAATTTTGGATAGTAGTTTGAATGGGGCACACTCTGACGCAATACCTCTATAAGCAATGGTATCCTCGTTGTTTCCCTTCCCTTTGTAGAGCATCTTAATGGTTGATTCTCTCCATTTTTGGGAATGTAACCAATTTCTGCGCCTTTAAAAAATGCTTGCCCACAGTTCGCAAACAGTCGTTGCTGATTTGGCAACTTTACATGAAACCTCTCGGGCATTTTCAAAATTTTTTCAAAAATGGCTCCAAATATTCTCCTTAAATTTCTTGTAAGAAGAGTACAATACACTTACAAAGCTGGCATAAGTCTGAATTTGACGGTTAATTCTGAATTTTTGAAAATTGCAAATATTTGAATTTTTTTCAGCGTCTTTTTACAACTACAAAATTGCAGATACAGATATTTCCTTCAAGTAAAATTTGTTCTCAATATTAAGTTCTTTCATTAAAATAATGTTCATTTCTTAACATTTTAATAGTATTCATACAATATTGTGCAATATGTACTATTTAAGGAAAAAAGAAGATTTTCTCAAATTTTTTGTAGGGATTGTTCTAAATGCACTCTATATGATGACATAAATGCCATATTGCTCTATCCTTTTGTTTTTTCAAAATTTACAAAAATGTAATTTCCTTGACTTGTCTCTCAACTATTCTTGTTTATTTGTCTAATCCATTGGAACCATTTCATATCAGACTTTTTCAAGAGCAACATCCTTTTCTTGAGTAAATAAAACTTCTAATATTAAATGGTATCATGTATCAAAACATACGATTGTGAAAATGGGAACATTTCTTATGGTCATATGTCAATTAATTGATCTCGCTTGTAAATCAAGACAATGCAATTCACTAATTGAGGTAACAAAAATTCATAATCAATGTTAAGTGAAAGTTCAAAATTACTAATTTATATTTCAGTCTGAAATAGTAATATAACTATTTATTCCTTGCAAAATTAATGAATTAACTGAAATGGCAACTTATCAAAACTTTGTTTTCTTTTCTTCATAATGAAAATTATACATTTAAATGCAAAATAGAAAAATATAAAAGCAAGATCATTACATAACATGCCTCTATCTTCAGGTTTTTGTCGTGAAGTCCTGTATCTTGAAGTTCCTCCAAATCTCTCCTGGAATTCTCTTCGTCGATTCAAGGAATCTTCAGCTCGTTGGCGCCTTCGTTTCTCTGAGAAGAAAAAAGGGAATAAATCGAATTACATTAATGTATTTAATGTAATCCATATGACAACAGAAAGAAAGATGAAGTCAAAAATTCAATGTTACATAGTTCAAATCTACACAAAATTAACTTCTTGAGAGCTATTTTACAATACTATTTCTGGTTACATCTAATACAATCTTTAAACAGTACACTGCTATAATAAAGATTCCCAAATTTAGATACATAGAAGAGTAGTTTTGTCCCAAAAGAATCATGTGATGAGACATCTCTCATAACTCAACATAAATTAATTTTGATAAAAATAATTATTACACTTTTCAAAAATTTGAAGCGAAGTCATCAATCTGGAAAAAAATGGCATGCATACTACAATAAGCACTACAAAGAGTCAAGATTGTAGTGCATTGGTGTAGTTAGGGGGGCGGGGGGAGAGGCAGTGTGCTAAATAAATTTCCTGTGCAAATATTCTTATATTTTTATTAATTAATGTATAAAACATTCAGTAATAGATCTTTTTATATTTAATTTGGGGGGAGGAGGGGGTGATACCTTTACTTTTGCCCCAGGTGACACCAACTGAAGCTACACTACTGATTATCAGAGGCCCAATAAATATGTCTTCTTCTCTTACTATGATTGTCAGGGATAGATGAAGTTTCCACTTTTAAATTTTAGACAAGCTATTGTTTGATATAATAAAATATGAAATAAAACTTAATAAAGCCAAATTTCCTTTATTTTTCAGTTTGTTATGTTTTCTCAAAAATGACTCAAATTTATTTAAAAAATTTTGTCTACACAGTTCACCACAAACTGATGGACGATGAATGGACACTTTGCTGAGAACTGATTTTTCTGAATCGGAGACACAAAATGTTGATTATGGCTACATAAAGCATTAGAGAAAATAATTTTCTACTACATAAGTAGCATCTCTATACTATGTAAGTTGTAAAGAGAAAGTAAAAACTTCTTTTTTATTTAATATAGTATTAATTAGCATTCAATTTAAATTGTAAAGGGTGCATTCTGTGCATGCCAACAATTTAATGTTGAATGTCTGTGTTCTATGAACCATGCATAAATTGAGCTATTGCCATTGTGGTGGAGCATGTAAACAGTAGCTTAGGAGTTTGTCATTCAAAATTGGCCCAGATCCCCTATAATCCAGAGCTGCCTGGGATTGCAAAAGCTAATTTCTATTCTATTCCACTAGAATCTTACCCTTTTCCTGCAGAAAATGGCTTGGCGCCTAGGGTTAATTATTAAAAGCAATATCTCTGTGCCTAATATGCATGTTTCATTACATATTTAGGCACTCACTGTCCCACTTGTAGGAACTATTACCAGCGGTGAGGCATGGCATTTTTGTATGGTCATCACTAGATTTGCCCAGATTCTGTGTCAATCTTTATGCAGCTCCTTGAGCACAATAGTATTACAATATTATAGGACATTCTGTTTTTTAACTTGCATAACCACACTTATCTTCCTGATTTTTTTTCCCCATTTTTTTCAATAAATTTCCTGGGCTCTCATAAGGTAATACTGAAACTGAAATTGCTTTAGAAATCCTTGGTTTGACAGCCTCACTGAAATTCAATTTCAGTCCAATTAACAAGAACAAAATAATTATTTTAAAATCTGTTTGATATTCCATTATCTTTCTTGTGATTATTGCTTCTTCTGCAAAAAAAACATACCCTTTCCACTCAAAAATTTGAAAATGGGCCTACAGTCAACTGAGCAGTCACTGTCATTTAAGCATTCCTCTCATTGAAACGGTGTATTACACGAGTGGTGTATCCAAACAGCCGAACTGTTGGTGCCCATGAATTGAAATGCTGGCTACTCAAGAGTTAAAGCAGGTCTAGTCAGAAATCACATACCCGACACCCATGTACTACCGCTGGGGTTGCACTTGCATTTTCCAGTAATGCATCAGCAAATCAGTGCTGGGAATCCTCTTCATTGCATCGGAAGACCCTTCGACTCCCTTTAAGATGGTTCTGCCAGACTTGAATAAACTAGATATTCTCAAACTTTCATTGCAGACTATGAAAACTACTTTCATTACTAACATGACTAACTTTCATTAACAACTAATAAAACCCTAAAAACATAAACCCATTCGCTAAAGAATCAGGATGTGCACAAAAACAACACATTGTTTCACTCGCAACTTCATGCTATTTCCAAATGACACTTTCACGAGAATCAGCCGAGAAAAGAATATGGTATGAAGTCACTGTACGGCAGTTCTAAATTTAATACAATAAAACTGCATAATCCTTTGGGACCTTCTTCTTATTTCAGACCTATTTTCCAGCTGCTTTTTACTGTTACCAATAATATTTGAATAATTTTACTAATATTCAATTCTTCTCTAAAATATTAAACATGCATTACTTTCATAATTTTGTTTCGTCATTACTGAATCTATCAATGACCCTACACCTCTGACTCTTCCATCAGTTTTCTTGCACAAATTAGATTTTTCAAATTGAAAGACATGGTGTACTCAAGTAGAATAAGTATATACAATGGTATAAGGAGGTTGCTACGAAAGTTTGAGATACACAAAAACTAAAAAACTAAATAATTTTGATAACTATATTTCCTCAAAATTTGCGCCACAACATTCTATATGTTTGCGGTCTTGAAAACCTATTTTCAAAACACTCATTTTCCTTGAGAGATAAAAGTACACTTTTGTAGGCATCAACAGCTTCTTCAGGGCTGGAGAACCTCCTTCCTTGCATGTGACTTGACTGTAGGGACTGACTTTTGACTGCAACTATCTCCTTTCCTTGCTTAACTTTTGTTGGTGGATGTTCGTTGGGGAAATCCATTTAGTAGACTGACACGTTTTCAGAATCGAACTAATAAATCCATGTTTCGTCACCAGCAATCATATCAAAAACGCACCCAGAGTTGCCTCTTTCAAATCTTTTCATATGGATGCCCATCTGTGATTCTGTCAGTGTGAAGCACCCATGGAGATGCAACTTTCCTGACTCCTTCCTGAAGATATTCATACCAGGTTTTGGAAACTGCTGGCGATCCAATTTGTAGGGATCCTTCAAGGCCTTTAAACGTCACATGATTGTTTACGTGCACCAATTTTGCACAGCGATGATATTTTTTCAGTCACTGCAGCAACAAGAAGCTCAGATCTCAGTCCTGAGCCACCGATATTAGTGCTGCCACGAGCCCCTCTCGCCACCAGTTATGAAGTTCGCGGTGAATGAGGAAGGAGCTGCTACACTTCTGCAAGCCTAGATTGGTGCCATGGTAAGGAGCTGACACCATCACGAGTGCCTCTCGACTTCCCTTCATCCTCCATCTTCCTTCTCTCTCGCTCTCACCGTCATTCTCTCCCTTTTAGTAAGTAGAATGGTGACGGCTAGTACTGAGCAATAAATTCAATTACAATGAGCATATTTGTACTCATTTGCCCCTCCACTTCTCTTCCAGACCACTCAGTTCATTAACGTGAAAACTCTCCAGAGTGAATTACGCTTAAAACTAGCATTCACCCAGGAGGGACATCACAGCTCCATTCTGACAACTGAATGCCGCATCAACAAAAAGAAAGGTAGGCCTCTTAGCAACAGCGATAAGCCAAGCAAATTCTAACTTGAATGCATTACTCAGAAAGGACATTGTGATCAATTCACATTCTTGGAAAGGTTCACTACACACTTGAAATGGTTCACTACACAGTAAATCTCAAAATTGTCATAGCAGCCCCACTATGATGTGCGAGTGCAACTGGTTGGAAAGTATGGGGAGTGCAACCCAACGCAGCAGAAAAGAAATTATTGGTGAACTGAGAAACTGCCCAAATGCTTTTACAAATATAACTGTCCTCAATATTAAGGATAAGAGAAAAAGAAAAATCCTTACGTGGCAACAAAACAGAATGATGATAAATGCATGCCATAATATTGAATATAGAGCAAGAAGTTTGCAACCTCTTCCACTATAACGAGGAATTTTGTACTTATTTGTAAAATAAAGTATTCTGTAAATGTATTCTTTTGATTCCAATCTGAATCTTATAAAACTACGAATGGAGGTAATTGTCTGCCGATGTTTTTAACTTACCTCGCTTTATTAATTCACGACCCTCATCAACAAGATCTGTAGTGACTTCATCATCTCCCACAAACTGCTGAAAGCCTAATGCTGAGAGAATGCGAGAACCAATGCTAAAGTAGGTGGCCAAGCAGAAGGCCAGTACAGCCATTGGGAAATACACATTGAAGCCATCTGAGATAATTGAAATTACATCCATATGACCCATTACCTGCATAAATCATAATTTCCATTTAGAATTCATGTGAAATAACGTTTCATACATTATTTATTGTTTTAGCCAGAATTAGCGACATATTGGAAAATATAAGTACATTGCAAATAAAATGAAAGCATGCAAAAAAATCAAATGTCTATAAATTTCAACAAATTATGACTGTAACTTTCATGAACACAGAATCAAATTATATCAATATTGAAAGAAATTATACTCTACATGAAAATTTAGAACAACAGGAGTATTTTTTATGAAGAAAGAAACAGTGGGACTAAGGTTGGGGGTTGGGAGCCAGATCTCCTAACTTATATTCCATTGATAAGCAAGAGAATTGGTCTCCTACATCAAATAAATAAAAACTTTGCTTGAATCCACATGGTTATAAATTACTGTAGTGGGCATGGAAATGAATGACATTTAAACTGTTTTATTTGGGAAACTGACTGGTAAACATGATTTTGATAAAAATGCAATGTTAAGAATGTAATAATAAGATGGTATACTCCTAGTAAGAATAAGAGCCTTAGGTTACAGTTGGGAGTAGAAAAAACTTGGACAGAATTTAAAGGGACCAACTAAAATAGTATGGTCATGTTCTCTGAATGAAGAAAGATCAATTCTGAAAGATGAATTCTCTGAATGAAGAGTGGTAAACTAGCAAACTGTAAAGATGAGTACTAGGAAAACCAAAGATGATAATGTAAGACATACTTCTACTACAAATTTTTGTGTAGAGACACAGAAGGAGAACGATAGTATATTTAGGATTTGGAAAATAGATAACATGGAGACCAGAATTTAAGAAATAGCCTGCACCTGTACACAACTTGTAAAGTAAATTAATTTCACATCTCACTTTCATTTATTGAGAACTGTAAAATCAATAACGGGGACAGCAAAATTTCAGCAAAAACAAAGTATCCAGAGTGATTTTCCATACATTTCAACGATTTTTATCTTTTATTATTATGCATGCACATGTACATATTTATTAAATACCTGAGTGTAGTATGTTTCCATCGTTGACTGCTTTATGATGTGACTGTCCATATGAACAAGTCCCAAAAAATTGAGGCACATAGGCGGAGTAAGACGACACAACATCATACCAGAAAAAATTAGAGAATATTCATCCGTTTGATGATGAGGTGCCAAGTAATATAAATTCAGTACTCTGATTTTTAAGACTGTTGAGTATGCACAATAACACAGATATGCAATAATCATAGTGGAGAGGATCTACAAAGGAATAAATTATAAATTACTTGCAAATAATCAAATAATAAGTAAAACATTTTTAAAATTGTCTATTTAAATAAAGTTTGTCTGCAAGCCTTCATTATGTCATAAGAATAAATGCTAAAATATCCATGTAATTGTTAATATTTAATCTATGTTTTCATCTTAACACAATAAATGCAAAATTAAGGACAATTAATTTATATTCAAACTTTTCCCTGCAAAGCAATCATAAAATAAACATGAAAAATGAATTTGTTTTAAGACGGCTCCACACATTCGACATTCACGTAGCAGCGAGCTAGTGCTCGCCCAATCCCGAGCAGCTGACATGTTTGGCGAATGTTCGTTCCCTTTGATGTGTTCAAAAGACTGACACGTGGTGGGTAGATCGAACCCCGAATGTTCCCCCTACCCACCACAAGTTGTAATGACCAATAAAGTGAATAAGTTGATAAAGTGAAAATACAGCCAATTATGATATGAAATATGGCTAAGTCATTTCATTTTATTAATGTAATAAAATTAATAATAACCTCAATTGTCTTGTAGTCATATCCTTCTCTTGCAAGGTTTATGAACTGTGCAAATAATGACAATACTGGCTTCTTGTTGAAAAATGTAACTTCAGACCAGACAACAGCAGCAGACAAAACACCAGCAGTAATTGCGGCTAATTTTAATAAGTAACACTGCACTACACACCGCCAATACCATTCTGTAATAAAGAAAGTACTTTTGGCTTAGTTAGAAACAAAAGAGACTAATTTTCAAATTATTAGCACTGAGGAAAGTGAAATCAATGAAGTGCATCGACTTCTGTATTCTCACAAATAAGTTATACCAACATCTCTTTGAGGAAAAAGTATACCATTCAAACTGGAATGTTCTGTTATGTTCAATTGCTATACTGAATATAGATGAGTACTTTGAATCATACTCTGCTTGACATAACCCACATGATGTTAATGCCACTTTTTTGCTGGCTCCACTTTGCGCGCCCTCAGCAATCATGATGCCTCATTAATATTAGCAAGGACCCACAGGGGGAAAAAAAAGGAAAAGTAAGAAGGATAAGGAGGAGAGAAGAAAAAGGAAAAGAAAAACAGGATGGAGGAGGAAGAGGAAGACAAAGAGGCACTGGAGGAAGAGGAGGAGGATGAAAAAGATGAAGAAGAGGAGGAGAAAAAAGCAGTATTCACTTAATAAAACATATATTTTGCATATCCCTATGTCTCTAATGAAGTCAAGCATAGCAGGGGCTTCAAAGAACCATGCTGAAGAGAATAGTACTAGGATGTATGAAAAACACTCACTTATTCTTTATTTGCTATTACAGTTATTTTATATTACTGTGCTTACCAAGTCTAGGAGTAATAAAAACCCGCAGCCAGCTTGCTCTATCAGGCTGAAAGGTGGGTTTGTAATGTTTATCATGGCTAATTTGATTACGAACTACATCTTCCAATACCAGAATATCATCCACCAGTAAGCTCCACTGAGTCTCAGTTCGGTGAGCAGTTTGAAGAGCCTTGATTACCTAAAGCAAATACATCTCCTTCTTGTAAACTTCTTTCTATTCCTGTTAATTTACAATAACTAAACACATGGAAATTATATATGTTAACCTTCCTCTGGTCGCACCCTGATTTGTAACACTACCAGTTGTGCATTGTGGGCTGAACAATACTGGATTTCCAAAATAATTTTCACTATAATTGTTCTCACAATCCTTGTTTAGATATTTCTGTATTTTCATCTATTGAACATTTAAAAATATCTTTGCATAAAACAAAATTTTATAACAAAGCAGAAAAGAATGTTCACATACAAATGTCAGATTTTATTCATACTTATGTAGCATACAAAAGTATGGATATAACAATAATTACATTACATAATAATTGAGTTGCACTACATTTAGAGTTTTCAATGATCATGAAATTTATCATTTTTGTTTTAATTTTGATTTTTATCTTCATGCGGACACAGTTTTTAGTGAATCATTCAGAGCTATCACTTATCACATACAATTTTCTTCATTGTATGATTCCCAGAAGTATAACTTTGACAAGCATTGTACATCATTGCTGTTCCTTATTTTATTTTCAGCCACATAAAAAGCAAGTCAAGGCACTTCCTTCTTGGAAGGTCAGGTGTGAATGGAATAGAATTGCTACTCTGAGAAAACGTGTACTGGTATCTTGATGGCAGGAAGTATTTCACAAGGCAGGCTAGAAGTCTTGCATCTGGCCAACATGTGACTTTTTATTAAATTGAAGTCTGCTGTTTTCAAACAAATTCAGTGAAATAAGTGTAAAGCTGAATTTCTCACTAACTAAAATTTAATCACAAGACTAGTCATACAAGGTCCATACCACAGATTCACCAAGTGTCAAAAATGTGCATTGGAGTCGTCCATAAATTACATAATGCAAATTTGGAGTATTTTGAATACTGTCTCTCCCCCTGTAACGCACCCACGATTCGCACTTCAATCCTAAATAATTACATAATGCCTGCCACAACACCCCCACCTCCTTGTAAAAGCATGAAACGAAAATGAATAATTCATTTTCACTTCTTATAATTTTCACTATAATTTCTCATTCTATCATCTATTCATCTATCATTGAATTCATCAATCTATTCATTCTCACTATAATTATTATAGTTCAGTAAAAAAATTGTATTCATTTCATTTGTGTTGTATATTAAAATTTATGTTCATTAACGTTGGTATTACTCGGTGACATTAGTGATCATAACTGCACCTAACTGCTGACTGCAGCTAATAATAAAAGAGGGGGCAAGTTTTGAGTGAAGGAAGGACGCATAGGTGAGAAAATTTCTGATGACAAGGCATGCGCAAGTCATTGTGAATGGCACAAAGGCAAGCATCTACTGTGCCACTTTAATTGGATTTGAAAATATACTACAGATAAATTTTGGAAATTTTCTTTGTAATCTTACAGATTCAATAAAAAATATTTCCATTTATTGTAGCAATTTGTAATAAATTCCACTTATGTTTTTAAAACAAATTAATTAGTTAATATTTTAATGTTTTAGTATAAGACTCAATGAAAGGAAGTATTTCAATAAAAGTTGAAAAATGTGAAAAAATAAATGTCAGTGGTGCATAAAGACGGCCTCACACATTTGGCATTCGCCAAGCAGCAGTTACGGCTCACCCAATCCTGAGCAGCTGACGTGCTTGGCAAATGTTCGCTCCCTTTGATGTGTCCAAAAGACTGACACGTGGTGTGTAGGGCGAACACCGAACGTTCATCACTCGGCAAGCAACTCATCCACACTACTTGGGATTCAGCAAGCGGTTGCTCACTATTTGCTGAATAATAAACGAGTGTAGCCGACTTAACCCCCCATCCTCATATAATGCAGCATAACACTGCCTGAAACCCTCTCACTCTATCTTTAGTGTTACGTAATTTAAGGGTGACCTCATTACTGGCAGCAGACAGTGATTTAGCTTTCAGAATTCAAGGACCAGATGGTGAAAAAGATGTCAGGAACACAGAGACCTGAGGAAAGACAATATCTTCACACCAGGGTGTCAAAACGTGAAATTCCCAATATGTTTTACTCAGGACAATACTGCAACCAGAGGAAGGTAAAACGCAAGAAGCAAAACATTGCTCCTTGCATGATTATACCTGTCTATGAAGGCGAATAAGTGCTTTCTCTGATGGAGCGTCTGTTGGAGTATCATCAGGTAGCTGACGACGGTTCATTCGTTCTCTGAGTTCAACAGGAACTTTCTGCAAAATGGTCTCAAGATTCCGGTGTAATGGATGACCTGGCCCTACAGCCATAGATGCTGCCTGTAGAGACTGAATAGGAACAAGATATACTGTTTAATATTATGAATTAAAAGATTGCTAAGTTTAAATAACACATTAAAATTCTTATACATACAAGAAACTACCCTAAATTGATATTATTAATTATATGAAGAAAATGTGCCTAACTCACTAGGCAACATGATTAGCACTACGACTCTCAGACACTTCTCATTACGTTTACCCCTATACTGATGGAATGGCTTGTAATTTTGGACCTAAAAATTCGCACACATGCATCCATTTATGACTGATAAATTAATGTAAATTTGGGCAATAAAAGCCAAAATGAATATACAATTGACAAAAAGCATTGAACTTAAGGGCAAACCTTACAAAAGTTGAGAGGCAGTCAGTTTTTAATTGTAGATTAGGACAATTTGAGAAAAGATCCTGTTTTCCTTTGCAAAAAATACATACTGGGTGATCGGTTTAAAATGCAACCCACAGCAGGGAGAGCAAATTGCACTGGCAACTATGTTTGAGCGGGTCGGATAGCGGCTGGCGGTTTCAAGCAGGTAAACTGTCAAGAAATATGCTACATCCCCTTTCCCCTAATTCCACCCAGAGGAAGAGAACACGTGACTGTCGTGGCCACAAGTTTAAAGAGAAAGAGACGTGCCTCCTTGTTTGGCATCGAAAAAATTTTGTATTGATAAGAACAGTGATTTCTTCTTTAATTGTTTAAAAGTGAAATAAGCTTGCCATGTAAAATGTACATTCATTTAATAATAAACTTCGCTTGTTTTAATTTCATAACAAATATGCTCCTGTACGTTTTACACTTTTCTGTTTTAAATAAATATTAATAAAATGTCAATTCCAGATTCGCAGAAATGTTTCTTATAATAATAATAATAATAATAATAATAATAATATTGAAATAATGTTACTTTAAAAATAAAAATAGTCTCAAAAGAGCAAACGAGAAGTCGGTGCATAATAATCACTTATTAAATTCACTCACTTAAATTAACAATGAAAGATAGTCACTGGTTGACGATACATCACAGCATTGCTATTCCCATTTATTCCCACCTTATTCCCCACAAATAAAAATAAGAATGCTACTTTAGTAATCGGTAACAAAGAAAAAGAAAAATGTATTATAAAAAATTGGTGTTCGAAACAAATTAACCTCACAAAAATTTTCAAAATGCCCTCCATTTTCTAACACACAAGCATTAACTGCTTGAGAACATTTGCTACAACCACGTAAAGTTTCTTTGTAAATCATGCAAATCGCTTCCTTGATGTTTTTGGAGCTCTTTGAGATTAGCAAGCTTGTTTGCATAAACTTTACTTTTGAGGCATTCCCAAAGATAAAAATCTGGTGAGGACAAATCAGATGCGAGGGCCACAAACCCGTGAAATTAGTCTGTTCCCAAAAACTCTTCCAGAAACTGCATTGTCGACTTGGCAGTATGTAATGATGCTCTATCCTGCTAAAACCAAAAATTTCTCTCCTCCTTTTGAAAATGGTATATAAAAGTTCTCAATATATTCTGATACGTATCCATCGTTAGTGTTTCTTTGGAAAATAACAGACCAATTAATCTGCGTTGATAAATGGCCCACCATACTTCAATCTCTACTGTTTCCTATGGTATCTCAGTACCCCAGAGTCTACTGTTTTGCTGGTTAATATAACCACCCAGATGAAACCAAGCCTCATCACTAAAAAAAGCACTTTATCAAATGCCTTAAGACTTCGCCAACAATTCGCCATAGCCTATTAAAGAAATTCATGTGAGCAGCTTGATCAGGAACCTTAAGCTCTTGAGATGTCCACTGTTTGTATTCACGCATTTTCAATTTTTAATGGCACAGTACCCACTGCCATACAAAAGATTATATTGCTGCTCAAGCTTCCTTAATCATTTTCTTGAGGAAGTTGAAAGAACATCCCAAACTTCCTGAAGTTTTTGCTGCAAGAGCACTCTGTTTTGGCAATTGCTTTTCCGATCAAACACGCTCCCTGTCTCGCGATAGCATTTCACTAGCAGAAATATAGTAATCTTGTTCAGAATAGACTCCGATTAAAAGTTTTCTTTGAAAGCTGCCTGGCACTCTTTGAAAGATTGCGTTTGAAAATACTCCTCTATCACAATCCTGTGTTGCTGTAGGCTGAGGTGCATCGTAAGTTAAGTTCAAAACAGTGAATGAAGATAGTCATTTTTTCTTTGGGCAGGTATGACCCAGAACACAGGAAGGGCGTGGGTGAAAGGAACGGGGTGGTGAGTGAAGGGGCCGTTGCAGAAATGCAGTCAAAGGAGCTGAGCCAGAAGCAGTGTTGCAATTCTTTCTCTTTTCTCTTAGGGCCTTGAACAGCAGGATTGCATTTTAAACTGATCACCCCGTACATCCACCCAAAGAGCTCAGAGGTAGTGCTACATTACTGCTTGAAACTCTGCATTCGTTTACAGATGATGTCTGAACCATGATTTTAAGGAACTGAAGGGATTTTTATAACATCCTAAAAATCAATTTAAAGCACTTAGCGCAAAAATATCAAAATATCATGATATATTCTCCTTCAATGCAGCTCATCCAAAATATAAAATGTGATTTTAATAAGAAGTGATCAAATTTTGACATTTTATTACAATTTTTGAAAATAAATAAGCCCATATGAGATTAATATGTTGGCTGCCATGCGAGACCATATGATCTCGTAGGGAGATTTAATTTTTTTACTATTAGACCATATGATCTCGTGCATTTGCTTCTCTTTGTAGTGTTAACAGCGGCAAAGCGTTGTTCCTGCGAGTCCATTGGACTCATACATTTTTGTAAATAAACTGTATTCTACATCATATATAAATATTGGTGCAAGTTTCTTGTTCTAGCATATACTATATTCTAGCATACTATGTTCTAGCATGCTTGTTTCAATGCAATTTTGCATTGCAAACCAGCAATTGCATCCACCACTGAAAATGAACAACATGCAATTGGCTGATGTAAAGGCAAAAAAATTTCTGTGTATTTTAATTCAGTCAAACCAGAATACCCATATAAATTAATTAAACACTAAACTAATTTCATAATATTATGCATTTCGAATTCTTCCAAATTCAGTCAGCCTTCATGGAGCTCGTTGCATGTATTTCGCAAATGTTCATTCCCACTTGAGATATGGCATATTGTTCTGGGGAACCTCATTCTACAGTACCCCGACTTGTCATTGTGTCCAACATGTTATTCTAAAATTCATTCATGATCTTTGAATTTAAAGAGTACAGTCCAATTGTCCGTAACTCTGAAGAAACATTCAGAAATAATAAGCAGTATGGCAAATTTATACATGAAAAATAAACAAAACGCTGATTTTATTTATTTACTATTTCTTATAAACTATTTTTATATTATCTGGGTCAGCTTTTGATATCACCATATTTTCAATTACAAACGTAGATGTCAAGATGTATGTTTGTTATAAATCCAAGTAATATTCAAAATAGACTAGGCAACTTTTATGTTTATTAACAATAAAGTATAACTAATATATTTAAATATAACTAATAACTAAAATATTTTTTTAAAAACTTAAAATAATATGATTACTACTTGTCACAATGTGAAAATGAAGTCTTTTTTTTTTAGAGAGAAAAAAAAAGAGATTTTTTTTAGTTGTTATTTAGTTAGTTTTATTTATTAGTTCAAAATTTGGAAAAAATCCAAAATTCAAATTTTTAAGAGGGTAAAATTTTCAAGGGTATGTTACTTACTAATGATATTTTACAAAAAGTAAATTCCCTGTTATGTGTAAAAGCACAGAAAAAATTACGGCTGAGATTCTACTCCTCCTTTAAGAAATTAATCTCTGAAAATTGAACTTGGTTAATTTGTGTTCAATAGATTTGGTCGCAAATATTTCTCGAATAAAAACATAGAAGATAGATAAATAATATTTAGATTTGTGGGCCAAAGTATACTGAATCCAATGCCTTTTATTCCAGAACACTACAACCACCCCAAGTTGAATAATTTAGAAAAGAGTAAATGTCTACAAACGCGAAAAATGGCACTTGGCGTAAACCAAAAATGGCCATTTGTAAACCAGATACAATAAAAATAAATTAGGATGTTTTTGAACAGCCAAAATATAAGGAAATTTATGTACAAAATCTGAATTTTTTTTCGAGATGGTTGAGTAACCTGTTCTGGACCACTTAAAATGGATTAACCCATAATTAAAATATTTTTGAAGTTCCCTTTTATGTCTTATGTTTAAATATTTATCTCCTTATGTTTAAAAGAGTATGTTGAATTAATAGTATATTTAAAATATATCATTCTACAACAATGAACTGCCACAGGATTTCCAAAGGTACACTCAACTTCAAAATACTGCCACTAATTTGAGTAATGAATACCCTTAATGCTTTCCACACACCATCTCACCACTAATAAAGATGGTCACAAGAAGTTCATGACTAGTTCATGAATATGATTGACAAAATTTCAACTCCTTCATCATTAAAAATAAATCACTTAAAATACATTTTATAAATCACAAGTTCAATCTACATTAAAGAATAAGCATTAGCATTTGCTCTAATGTATTGTATCAGAATAACTTTCTTGACCAGATTGAATGTTATTAGAGATATCATCTAAATGCACCAAACATCTAAACATATGCATCATTCATGCAAAAAAAGACGACTGATTGACACCACAACAATACACTGATAGAATATGCAAGTTCCAAGTAGTAAAATATTTTGTCCTTTTATTTCTTATTCCACAAATTTTAATTCGCTTTTTGTTTCACTATTTAAAGTAAAATAAATGTGAAAACATATGGACTCTGCAGGTTTGATAACAAAGCTCATTTGCTTTTAACCATGAGGACTAAAAGGAGATTCAACAAAGGTGATGGAGGTATAAACGAAAAGTGTCAGCAAGTGTGTATGAAAAAAAGCACAGTAGATTAAGAAATCATTTGTAGCCAATGTGGACCAAGCTCTTACTTTCAAACACGTGAAAACATTAAGTATGAAGACTGTAACTACAGTTTGTGTACACCAAGTTCATCTTTATTATCCTCATCTATATTATCATCTTCATCACCCTAGTGATTGTGATTAATGACAATATTCTATATCTGTGTTATAAAGCATTATACAGTGGAATTAAAAAAGGGCACAAAAATAAAATTACATTTTTCAATTAGCATTGGTCCCCCCGGGAGAATCTCAAACAAGAATTTGGAATGTGAATTTACATTTGAATACCATGAATAAATGTTAGATTTATTACTGATTCAATGAATGTATTTCATGATGTGAATAATATAAACATACACAATACACTAAGGGCAATATATCATTCATTAACAATCATGGAGCTTTTGCTAGCATCTTGTCTTCCTTTGCCTTTAACATGAGTTTAATCTCCATCCAACAGTCATTAGTTTGATCGAGATCCTTGGCTGACATAAGCTTAAAACAAAATGAGAAAGGTTTCTTAATCTACCACGAGATGTTACTGAAAACCAAGGTGCAATTTCATTTGTCACATATTTCTGAATCACCTTAACTGAATCTCCTCCTTACAATCTTTATGCTTAAATATTTCTAACTAGTCATTAGTCAAAAATCCAGGTTGCTAGGTCCTACTTGTGGTATAAAGAATATTAACTTCTCATTTTTGTTTAAAAAAAAAAAATTGGTTTTATAAACACTCATTTATCCATCTGGGACAACATAACTACTAGAGTAATTCTGCTACTGCTACTTGGGGAAATGACAAACAACTCAAACTTCTCCTTACCTCCAAAACTTCATCCACGTTTTCCTCTGCTTCACATTTATCTGAACTAAGCTTTGCTGCTTTAAAATAACTATAGTTTAATAAGTAAGCACGCTTGCTAGAATTCCACAATGACCTTGGCACCTCAACCAGAGCATATCCCAATAACAGCACCAGCAGGAAGAGACCCCATGTATTACTAGCAGATGATGCAATGGCTTTCAATTTGGATCTAAAAGAAAATTCATTTATTAAAAATGTAGCTTAAAAGGGTTCACATAACTGTTTCAAATTGATTAATTCAATAATGATAGATCTAAACACATATTTACCAAATTTCATTAAATACACAATAAAAATATTAACTTTTGTGCAAGCATATTCTGTCTTCTGCCTCCACAGTTGCACACAAAAACAAACATCAAAAACTGAACCAGAGGAACTAGTATGGAACAATTTTCAATTCCACAGTTTTTGAATTGAAAAACCTACATCGGTAACAAAATAAACAACTTACTCATCAAGGTCAATTCCTGGCTTCACAGCAATATATATAAGCAAGATTCCACAAATAAATAAGTATGATCCATAATAAATAGCATTGTCAATAAGAGCTGATTTTAGTTTTCCTCGAATAGTAAAATCTCCTGCCTTGATATACGATTGCATTAATGGCAACACCAACCTGAAAGTAAGCATTATTTGTTATTAAACTAATGTATTTCAATGGTAATACTATCTACACTCTTAACTAAAATATCAGATTATGATAAAAATTCTTCATAATAGCATGTTTTTTTTTAATTACAGTATTGCTCTTGAAGCATATGGAAATCTAACACAATAAACAATTTTAATGTAATCTTTTACCAAGTGAGGCATTGTGAAGTCCAATATACAACACGCCACAAATGTAAATATACATCATTTTCAACGTAACTCCATGGTTTCTGACAAATAGTTTCATCTGAAGCAGAATGACTGTTATTTGGAATTACTAGACTATGATTCGAGCTTGAATTTTCATTGCTGTTTCCAGGAGGAAGATCTTTTAAACAGGTACGATACACAGTCTGGAAAAAAAAAAAATACACGACATTAAATAAATACATACATTCTGTTGAACAGGAAAATAAACACACATGAGATTTTGTACTTACAGATGATACATCCAGTGGCAAAACAAATATTATTAGGAATGAGAAATACCAAGCAACAAGAACTGCTATGGTTACTACAATGTGGTGTTTCATCCAGTTCCCATATCTATACAAGACACTAGCTGCCACACAAAATGTCACTATGACATCTGTGAGTAATGGACCAAACGACATATTCCCTTCAACTATCTTGTCCTCTTATTATAATTCAAAATATTTTTTAGGGTACATTATTTACATTTCCTTCATTAATTTGTTCCAGTCTCTGCTGTTTCAACTTGTCTTCTGCATCTTTTTGCATCTTTTCCAGTTTCTCCAAAGTCACAGACTTCAATGGCATTA
This sequence comes from Teleogryllus oceanicus, assembly GCA_964035755.1. NCBI lineage: Eukaryota > Metazoa > Arthropoda > Insecta > Orthoptera > Gryllidae > Teleogryllus > Teleogryllus oceanicus. The sequence goes on from CAXIVR010000002.1 coordinate 8,227,213, forward strand.
ACTTCGGCTTACAAAGAATGTACTGTGGTAAATCCTCGTGATAAATCATTCCACTATTAGGAATGAAATCTTTCAAAACGGGAGTCTGATCTTTCGACATTGTCAGCTGTTGTATCGCACATGTCACAGCACCTGTAATGTTCAAATTTATTAATAATTGACACTTGCAAGAAAGCGCCTAATTAATTATTCATTTCATCATTGCAACCTAACTAACAATCTGCGATAACAGTGGTATGTGTAGAGAAAGCCTTGAACACGTACTATAGGCGCTGCAGTCCTGTGGTTTTGCAAATGACAAGTCGACTAACCATCAAAAGGATTAGATTAGCCGCACCCAGCCCGTTACAGAATTCTTGATTCTAACATTATTACACTAATAGAACAGTCCAAAATTGACACCCACTTCTGTTATGACTGTTCTCCACTATCCTTCTAAATCACTAAAAGCACTATAGTGTACGTTTATACATATACGTTTGCTCTTGCGCAAATCCAATAGAACAAAAAAGGTGAATAACACCACCCGTAATCCTTACACGTAGGACGTCGTGCCAGTTGTATGAGGTCCAGAGAGTATAGTAATGATGAGGTCGAAACATTCATGGGGGAAATTCGAATGTGCGGCAGAAATAATTAAAAAGGTGAATTTTTGAACATCTGATTGAATGTAACAGCCAATACACCTTTTCAGATTTGATGTTAATACTGGGACCAAAAACTTAAATTTCGCCCCATTCCTTCCTTATGGCTCGTTAATCACGGGCCTCGGGGCCCCTTCTGCTCCTTTAATCTCGACAAAAATGTACTTACCCACCCAATTTGTTATGTCATGTAATACAAAATTCAAACCCCACCCAATCATACGTAAGGTAGTACTAGTTGTTCTTTTGAGACGGTAAAGGGAAGCAAAATTTTTAACTATCATAATCTGATGTATGTGCCGGGCTGGCATTGAGCTGACGTGGGCCGGACACGAGCGAACAATTCTTTTGTCATTTCTGCCACAATAGAATAGCAAATTATGATCACTGTAACAGTAATGTGAATAATCGTTTTAATGATCAAGAATTCGAAAACGTGGGTACCTCTTTTTGATCATGCCAAAATTTCACAATTGAATAAGTAGTTCTAAACATTAGGAGTCATATCTATGATATTAGGAATTTCAATGAATATCAGAATATAGAATTTTCAAGAAAAAATTGATTTATTATCATTCACAATTTAATTGGAACTGACTCGTCTGGTAAAATGAAGGAACCATTATGCATTAGGAGAATTCTAATGTGACCACTGCATTTATTGTACCACAAAGAATAGATGGTATCAGAAGGTACCATTTGTACTACTAGAAGTTAGTGGCTTCAACTCTGAGAAGTAATAAATAACGTTTTGCTCAGAAAAGCTAGATTCGCATGTGTTGTTGATTAATTCTGGTATATCTCATGAGAATCTTACCAAATATCTCTTCTGTCCCTTTATTAGCTACAATTTTTAATGAAAGAATCCCAATCTTTCTGTTAGATGTAAATATATTCATATTTACAGATTTTAATAAGAATGAATGAAAAACAAACACAATAAAAAATATTCCAAAATTCAATCAAATTAATTTATTTTAATACACAAAAATATTGTTACATTTGTGTACATAATTAATAAAGTTTATGAAAGAACATTTTTAAACTGCAAAAAATATTTCTCGATTATTGAGATTTTGCACGTTACGACAGTTTCTTTGAATGTGTAGTGCTTTGCTATCTTGTAGTTCTCTAAATCCCAATATCTGTAAACAATATTTATGTTAGCAAAGTGCTTAATTATACTTCAAAGATAAGGCACATTTTCAAAATATGCATTATTTTAAATGAACACCATACAATCCAAAAATAATGTCTATGAATATATTAATGCATACAAGATCTGTGTTTCAATTTATTGACATTATTTGTTTCCAAAGAAAGCTAATATTTTAAAATATAAATTCTTAAGATGTAGCATTAAAACGTAATATACTATTGTCTTTACCATGTTCTTGATTACAGTTTATTCATCTGTTCTTCATTTAAGCTCAGCTTCACTTAACCAATATTGTTTGTGCATGAACAGATCATGAGAAAAATAAATTTTTCAGGATGATACTTATGTGAAGTATTTTCGAAGACAAAACAACTTGCCTGAGAAGCTGAAACAGCTATTGGATTTGGATACAAAATCCATGTGACTGTTTTGCTCTTCAACGGAGTAGTAAGTGAGCCGGGATAAGTATAATATCCATATTGGCGATTATGTTTTAGCCAGGCAAAACAGTTTGATGAAATTTCTGTTACAGACTCATATTTACAAATCTTTTTCAGATTATCTGATATTGGCAAAAAGTCTTTATTTTCTATGTCTGAAACCTGAAATACACATGTTGTGTTTTAACTTCATGAATAGTAGACAAAAGCAGATTTTTCTGTTTATGGGCAGTAACCTCTCACCTGAAAGAAAAAGAGAGCGAACTTAACTTGGATCTTGGTTTTCTGTTCTCTTTAAGCACATGGGGAAAAAAACAACAAACATTTCATGGGTTTTACATGGATCGAAGGTTCTCAATGAATTTTAGATCTAGTTGATATCATACCAGGTCTTTATTTTAATTTGCAATTCACGTCTGGGAGCATCTGTTCTAATTTTGGCAACTTGGCAACTGCATGTCTTTGCCTCCTTTCAAGACAACCATGGTTGACAGACAACAGAGGAGGTGAGCATCAGGCCATAAACTGCAGCAACTTTACTGTTTCTGTGTATTGCCCATTCAAGAGGATGGTGGGCAGGTAGGCAGTTCATACACTGGAATCTTTTCATGCTGTGCAGGGTGGGTAGTGTGGGCAGAGACATGAGCAGGTAAACAAAATGTCTCTTTAGATGATTCTATCCAGTATGCTTAAGAAACAAAACTGTTATACTGAAGATGTGGGGGGATGTCATGACTGATTTATTAACAGCAACATAACTATAATAATTATTTAATGAAAGCCGGTTCAGAGAGAAATCAGAAATATATCTCACAAAACAAAAAAATATAAATATAATTTAAATAAAAAAATTAAAATATAAATTAAAATAATTAACAATTATTGAAAATAATAAATAAATAATAATAAAATATGATTTCCTTAAAATGGCTGTAAACTGGCCTTAGAGTCAATGCTCAAAGTGTGTACCATTTGCAAAGAGAGAGGCATTTACTTTTTGCAGTGCAGTAATTGCAACATGTTGAAGAGTAACAAGAATGAATAAGTGCTTTCTCTTTCTTCCAACTAAAATTAACCACATTCTCCCAGCCCCAAATCCAGGGTACATGGGTGATGGTCACTGAAAGAGAAAGGGATGTCGGCAGTATTTCATGCATTGCCAAATTGTCAAAACAAGAATAGGCATGTAATTGGAAGGGAAGAGACACTGAAAAGTAATATAACTGACGGCAGTATTTTTTTACCTGAAGGAAATTACCTATTACTGCAATACCATTCTCACATTCCAAAGCTTCAGTCACATCCTCACATCTGATATGTATATGAACAGCATGACACTCCATAGAAAATCTGTGAAATAAGATTAAAGCGTAGGCTTCTGTGACCAGAGTCAGTAAATACTTGGCTGTCTGGGAGACACTGTGCCCTAGGGATAGTAGCCAATGTTTCAGATGTCACATTGCAGCCTTCCTCAGGGTGAAACACCTAGCTCATAGCATCTCCTGGACAGCCAAGTTTCTATCTGTAGAACAAATACTTTAAATTAACAGTTGAGAGTCAAACAATTTACTAAGTATATTATTCATACAGTGAATATTATACTATTGATCTTCCCCAGTGTGATAATGTATAAATAAGAAAATAGGTTCTCATAAAAAATTAAATGTCTTCTATTATTCTTTAGGGAATACATACGGCTTTCCATCCAATTTATGTTCACTGCCTGCATAATCATCCGTGGACCAATGAAAATGTAACTGTACAAATTTGTAAGAACCACGCAATGGTCCTCCTTCTAAAAGAGGTGTCCGACCTTTTACCATAACTGCAGCTGTTTGAAAAAACAAACAAACATTAAATCTTATGTACAGATATAAAATCACTTTAATATAAAGTAAACCAAAAGAACAAGTAGTACTAGAACAGCAGATATAGCCTCATATTACAAGTAACATAATGATGTAATAGGTATTATAACATTGCAACTTCTATCCAATTGAGACATCAACCATCATCTAAATGTTTCTGGCCAAATGAAGTGTGAAGTGAGGATACATTCCATAATGTTTTTGAAAATTATAAAGATTAAATGAAAATGGCTTTTTGCCATTGAATTCAGTGAACATAAGCATTACAGTTGACGAGACAAGAGCTATTTTCTGTTTGGATTTTGACTAGTCCATTTAAAATGCTATAAAGAAGTCTTAATGTGATTTGAATCCAATATAACTCAAAATTATGCAAAAACTCGTAATATTTTAGAGAAAAAGTATATACGAAATGATTATTGAGGAATATGGTGCATTAAGAAAGAAATCATCATAAACTGAAGGTTGCTAGGCCTTTCACCTGTTCCTGTTTTTCAGTATGTATTTTGTAAAAATCGTTACAATTCACTTAAAATTAGACAAACACTTCTCCAATTTTGAAAAAAATTGTAAATTACATAATTTAAAGATTTTATTTTGAAGAACAAATTTAATGAAGAGAATAATCTTATCTTTTATTAGGAGGGGGTTGAAAAATGTTTAACTTTTTTAGTTTCCAAAAATTCAGATGATTTAATGAAAATCAGACCCTGTGCCATTTTTATGATCATCTATGGCTCTATTTGAGCAAAAAATTAAACAAAAGATTTGGAGCCATTTTTGAGAATATTTCAAAAATGTCCTAAAAGTTTCTTGTAAGTATCTACCAAAATTGACATATCCATTTCAAATTCACAGAAATAAAATTTTAAACAAGCACACTTTCTTGGTACTGATCTCCAAAACATCAAAATCTTGACACTGATTTTTTTACAGCATTGCATAACTTTTCCTATTCTTAGTGTATGAGAAAAATGAACCTATCATATATCCTATATCAACAAGTGGCGTTAACTTTGCAGTGTTTGCTGAATAACTGACTCTTCAATATAATATTTGGTATTTTGTTTGCATGTATTTCTTCATTAGTTTTTGTCTTTAGAGGTGCTTATTTTGTACATCACATGCTTTACTTACCAGTCTGATTTGTATTATAGAGATATGCCTGTCCTTGTTCTTTCATGAAGTCTGTAAACACCAAAGGAGCAAAGCGCTTATGAGTAACAAGTTGAGTGCAAATATTGATTGGGGACTGCAGCTCAGAACAAGAACTTATCTGAATAAATGGCCAAAATTCTGAAAGAAAAACATATGCACAGATTATTACACATCCTTGTATTTTGTGTTGTAATTTTTTTATCATATTTGCAATGTAAATCCCTTCATTGAACTAAGTAAAATTAAGTTGAACTAAGTTTACTTCAATAATTCACAAAAGATGTGATGCTTGTCCCATAGTATTGCAGAATGTGGGCCAAGAAATTGTTCAGATGCAAACAAGTTAGAGAACAAATTCAAAAAGTGTTTTATTTTTTGCAGTTGTTTTTGCTCATTTATTTGTCTTAAATTGTGAGAAAAGTATATATGCCACAGATCTGAAATGTTTCTATTTATGTACATGATATAATTTGCAAAGATCTTTTCAGTGAAACCAAAAATATTCTATGAAAGGAAAGAAAGGAAAAAAGAAAAGTTATTAAGAGGTGAAATTTTGTTGCAGTATACTTGAGCCATGTTCAGGTACCATTGGCCCTAATATAACCTTAACTTGTAGATGAAAGTAATAAACATAGGTAATTTGCAAATTTGAATTGTTTATTGCAATAGCTACCCTGTCATGGAATCAAACCCAGGATTCTTTGCCCAGCAGCTTTAACTCCTGAGCTTCTGAGGGAACCAATGGTTTGAACCTTTTCTTAAGCCTGAAGTTTTTCCCGAAATATATATAAATATGTCAATAATTTCAATAAAATATTTATACCTATGCAATAACGAAAATTAAAATTTGTGTTTTTACCACTGTTGTAACTGCATTTACAATTAACTCACATTCTTCTTTTCAATGTTCTTTACACACTCACTTCCTCTCCCTCTCCTCCCTCCCTTTCCCTCTCTCCTTCTCTACTTCACCTTTCTCCCTGCACTCAATCTATTCTTTCCCCTCTAATTATCCTCTCTCCTTTTGTGTGTGTGTGTTACTGACAATGAAACTTTGAATGTATTGAAGGTTCTTAAGGTCAAAAAAATATTCAATGAGAAAAAAGTTTTCTTGTCTCTTAATTGAACAGTTGCATTTCTCAAAATTTTTGTCTTTGTTGTGTATCAATTTGGAGGGTATATTCAGCAACAGTTTGGAACTTGCTGAAAATTATGGTGTAATCTTTCGTAGCATTCACAGAAATATAAAATATTTGCTCCCCATAATCTGAGAGTTACCTTCAAAAATGAAATGAGACAGTGTATATGCTTTATTTCTTTTAATAAGAATTTCATTATCTTTTCTTAGAAATTTATGTTAATATAGAAAACAGAAATAACTTTGAGAACCAAGGTGTATGTATATCCACAATATGTATATCATTCAAATTAGTAGTAATTAAATTACTTTAAACTTTTACTGTAATAATAATAATTACTGAGCAAAAAGCATGCTGCAAGAAGGCTCAAATGAAAGATTTTAATTATTAAATCTCAGAATGGAAAACAATGTAATACTTATATAACTGAAATGACAAGGTTTAATATCATTGTTCACTATCTCATTAGTATTTCACTTTTCCTTTTCTCCACAGTTGTTTTCAGATTTTGCTTTCATTTTGAAAATATAATTAGCACAAATTGTAATGTGAAAGATCTCAAATTCTTACCAATTTCATGAATCCTTCGAGGAGAGTTTAGTTGAAGTGAGCACTGATGATGATAATTATTGGTGATTTGCTTACAATGATTTTCCAAAGCCTGTATTTCCTCTGCTGATCTCCTCGGTTGCATTTCAGTGTAAGAGTATCTCTGAAGAACTCTGACAATCTGAAAAGAAAAAAATATTCCACTCTTATCAACAAACTGGTCTCAAATTCACACAATTACTAATGATATGGAATAATGAAATGAAATCTTTGGGATTTGCAAATAAATTTGGTTAAAAGCATTGTGGTTACGAAAAGTGAATACTTTTGGATTTGGATATTAAAATCTCACCTCATTTTTTGATGGTAAAGTCTTCTTTGTTGAAACATATTTGAGATTGTTTTTTAACAGATTGCGACAATTCACAAGCTCTGTATTCCAATCAGAAACTTTTTTCAAATTTTTTGAAATGCAACTTGAAAGATGACTAGGTTCTACAGCAAAAAATTCTGGATGAAGGCACTGCAAAAGATAAAATTCAGACATAAACTTTGTCAATTTTTGCTAGATGTTGTTTTTCTCATAATTAAGTTGCATCTTTCTTAAAGATACCAGTCAAACCTTCCATAAATAAAATTCATTACAAAAAATTGAAGCAGTGATATTTTAACAAAACCATTGCTCTTTCCTTTTAATAGTTATTCTTCCATTATAAAATGTTCTAAAATTAGAGTTCTGAACTTTTGCAAGAGAAATAGAAAGAAAACACAATTACATTGACTAAAGATTCTCTTCGATATTGTATCAGATGGGAAGATGTTCACACTTCTTAAAATTGAGAGGATATGTGTAAGAAAATGATTTGTTGTAACTAAGTTTTGTACATTTTATGGAAAATGCTGGATAAATAACACAATTTTAGCTCAATTCAAATTGATAAGATTTGTTTGTGATACTTCACACACACGCATGCAAGAACTGATTAAAAATAGAGAGTGTTATTTCAATGCTGCTGTGCATGAAATAACCAGAAGGTTGGATTATACTCACTTTATTTTTCTTTATTACAAAGATTTGTAATGTAGCTGCATTCAATATATTCATTGTTAAAAAAATAATTACAATTTAATTGTGAAAACTCACCTTACTAACGCAGTATTTATTGTGGTGAAGTATGGCTGCACATTTGATAATGTTCCACAATGATCGAGGAACTTTTGCCAAAGTACATCCCACAAAGAGCACAAAGAGGAGTATTCCCCACATATTATTTACAGATGAAGTAAATATTTTAAAGTTGGGGCTAAAGAATGCAAAATTAGTATTAATGTTTAGTTTCCAGTGTAGCATATATATATTTGCAGAGAGGTAATAAGTCTTTTAAAAGAAACATTAAAAAAAAATTTTTTTGCTAGCAGATTTTTAAAATTTAAAGCAATAGGTATTTTATTGTTTTAAATCTAACATAGAAAAAATACTAAAATAAAATTGAAATAAATAATTTCAATATCATCAAGTGCTAATTGTTGAATTAGGAATTGTAATGGTTACAAAATACAAGATTACTGAGGGGTAAATGTACTATTTCTCCTCTTTTAACAGAGAATAAATTGTCATGTAAGTAAAGTATATGACATTAAAAATAAATTAATATAGTAGTATCCTCTAAAATGACTCACTAACTGATAACAAGATCTTTAAGATTGACAAAAAATGAAACAAATTTTCACTCACTTGTTTATTTGGACACCTGGACTCATGATCAAATACATGAACAAAATACCACATATAAAGAAATATGATCTACAATAACCAGCATTACTGCTGAATGCTAGTTTTAATTTTGTATGAACAATAAAAGTTCTTGCTTTAATAAATTTAAAGAACAGAGGCATCATCAACCTGAAAGGAAATGTATAATTGTCGACAACTAATAACTTTGAAACATAAAGAATAGCAAATAAGCTGTATCAATGGTATTTACATTACTATAGTTATATTGACACATAGCTGAAATAATAGATTTGGTCTGGGGCACAATCAGTGGTAGATCAGGGAAGGGAGTTAAGGAGGATTTCTCCTTCCTCTAAAAATTTTTCTAATAAAAATAGAAAACAAACTAGTGGTGCAACAAAATGGCCCGGTTTTTTCTCATAGTTCTTTAGTTTCCTAATCTCTTCAGTGTTTAAAAGACTACCAGGGCCTCACGCTGTACCTAACGCTTCTCTGCAGTGTAGTGAAAAGCACCTTTAAATGCCCTGAACTTCATGTACACCTACCTTCATTCTGCATTTTAACAAATTTGCCTCTGGTATTCCTTGGACCCCCATCAGTGCTTGTACTATTGTTCTGGGTGTGAGGTCCAGTTCCTCAGTTAAACAATAATGTACCCTTTTGCCTGTCAGGCGAAGACATTTAGGAAGGATTATGGTACCTATAAATGAGGATCTTGGAATGCTCCCCATACTTCAATCACAACTGAAAACATTCATGCCTTATAAAGGTTTCTAATCCACAGTCTTTAGTGTACTCATACTTAGTCTTACATGCTCTAAGCCACTATTTTATGAGGCTAAATTACTTGGCCGTACTAGTTGTAAATGTGTTACATATTTGATAAAACTAGTGACATAACTAAAACTGACCTTTTATACTTTTGTGGCTTTATAGCATTAAGTCTGTATTTCTAAATGACTTTGACATCACTTGCTTTTCTAGCAACAATGGAAACAACGTTTCTTTAGCATTCAAATCTAACCACATCACACTCTGAAATGAATAATTTTCTGAAAATTAACTAACTCTACAGAAAATATTGTAGAACATATCTTTGACTCCGGTGATTAAGCTGGTAAGTTATGAAAACTTAACTTTAAAGGAGAGCAAAAAGCAACCTTCAACTGATACTGTAAATCAGAGATTAATTATATTTAAATGAAACCGATATACACATTGTTTCGTTTGAATATGACCTTTGTTTGAATATTATTAATCCCTGATTTACTTCAGTTGAAAGTTGTTTTCTGCTCTCCTGTAAAATTAAGTTTTCATGACTTATCAGCTTATTCATTGGGATCAAAGATATAGCTAAAGCTCACGTCAGTTAACTCAGTAGTTTAGATTACATTAATGTAATATTTATATTGGGGAAATTGTGCTGTATTAAAAAACTCCGAAATTTTTTCACATTTTTTCAATTTATATTACCATAATAACAGAATTGAAATATGACTTATTAAGAATATCATAAAAGAGTAAAACCCATAATTACGTGTAAAATATTCATTTGAAAATTTGGAGTCATTTTGAGAATGTTGTTTGAGCATTCATGAAAATGCACAATTTTGAACTCATTTTCACAGCAGAGTTTTAGTTTTCAAGAAACTTCATGACAGATCATTTGAAGTAATTGTTTTTATAAATGCAATTATGTATAAAAAACACCTGTGATGTAAATGTTAAGTTGAGAGATTCTTCAAAAAATTATATTCATGTAATTCTTGAAAAGAAACAATAACATCAAAATGGCATTTATGTTGTTATTCAGTACATTGAGCCCTCTCTACATAAAAAGTTAACAGAATAAATAAACACATTTTGAGAAAATTGTGTTTCTAATATTGCCCATATTTCACTCAAAATTGTGTAAAAAATACTTCATAAAAAAACAACAACTCGTGGTGCTACAGAATGGCACAGACTTCCTCGTAGTAATATTTTCAAATTTCCTTGATGTGAGCTGACTTTACTGTATTGCCCCATCCTCTTGCCAGCTGCCATCTATCGCTGCCCAAAGTATATTTTATTGAAATTTTTGCCATTTTTTAGTTTCCTAATAGTAGAACCGAAATAATAATTTACGAATATTGAAGTAGAGTAAAACCTCATCCTATATGGAAATTTTCGTTTAATATAGAGCCGTTATTAAGAAAATAGCGTTTAAGCCAGTGGCGAATTCTGAACATTATTTCAAGTATACCGCACTTTATGGAAACTAACTCTAACGTTGTCTTCTATTTTGAGCTTTTCTGAAATCCCAAAACTATGAAATTCCGTCCTTAATCATTGTTCTATAAGACAATTACACAAATCACTAACTTCTAGATCATTAACACACAAATTTTCATAACAACTAAAGAGAAACGTAACTTACAAACGACCAGAGAACGACTGTTCACCGCAATATTTTGCGGTGCCTACCGACCGTCCAGACGCGGTTTTGAGATGGCCCTGCTTCTCTAATTATTTTTTTTCGCGGGGGGAGGGTTCTAGGCCTCATAGGGTTAACGTTTATGCACTACCCCTTAAAAAACAATAAAATTCATAAGTATTTTCTTACTCTGCTGTTTAAAAATTATATAAGAAGCGTTTAAATAAATGAAAACAAGTTGAATGTGAAAAACCGTTTAAGATACGCCTGCAGGATACAATGATGAAATAAAGTTGCGGTATATTTATTATAAGGTAGTGTATCCATAAACCCGAAAGTGTTAAAGATAGAACTTGAACTCTTTCATATTCAACTCATAGGAAATTTTCTAAAATACTCGTACGTTTTGGTTTTCTAGTAAAAAGAAAGCCAGCGCCCAGACAGCGCTGGCGCTCTTTGCGACTAGCAATAGCCTTTTACACAGTGCTAGTAATGGCATGCAAGATAAGTCATTTCTCGCTGTTTTTAGCATTTGCCTGCTCTTTGCGGCGTCCTGCTGAGTATTCGGCACGCACGCAACAGCAAGTCAAGTCGGCTGTCACCCACTGTCTACCAAAAATGGCATCTGCACACAGACAAGGAATTTTGCGAAGCGCTTTTGCAATTGCTGCAAGAGAAGAGAAGTAAAGGGAAAAGGAAGTGGGTTCGACAGTGGATGCAAAACATAACGATGGGAGCATCCCCAAGAATTTTAAAGGAATTTATTGAAAATGATCTTCAGGAGTTTAAATCGATTGAGACTTTTACCCGAATTATTTTTATAAATAATTATAATAGCTTACGTTAACCACGCGGATCACCATGCAAGTATTACCAGCAAATAAACCAGTATAAATACGAGCTGGTCAGTGCGAGTCGCCAGCTCTAGAGTATAGAGTGCGAGTCGCCAGTTCCAAAACGTTTTAGGGAGCGTGCCACCAAATTTGGTTAGTCGGAGGGTGTAACATGTAATAAGATCTCTTCATTTCACGACGTTGGCAAACTTGGCGGGGGTTGTATTATATTGGTTATACTCCGCTAACTGGAGAAAGTTTGCATTAAAGAATTTATTTATGTTGCAACAATTTAAGAAAATACACTTCACAACTTCGATGCAAATAAGTATATTTACATGTATTATTCTTTGATTAAACGTTAGTCCTATAATGAGTTGAAAGTATGATGAATATGAACTGCCTCAACCGGAACAAGTAATAAGCTCCCTTCCCCCCTTCCACTGGTCATCCAATTGTAAAGCAGTGAAGTGGGTATGTGTAAGCGGAGGGGAAGGAACAATGACGAGGAAGGAATGATCGCGAACGTTCAGTGACCCATTTGTTAGGTTACTTATCCGGCATTCGCCTGGAATTGATCGGAGAGGATAAACCACGGAAAACTACTAATCAGAGCAGCAGGGCCCTAGGATTCTCCCCCGAGCCATTCCACATAGCTACAGAGTATCAAAAATATGCCACCGTCGAGACTCGTTCCCTAGGATATCTCAGTCAGAAACATAGTGGAAAGATAAGAGTGGGCTACTCCGGCGCACCGATTTTTGATCGTTCTGTGCAGCACCGGTTTGCGTCATGAACCGCGTGACTACAGCACGGGCACTTCGTTAGAAAAGTCAGACCACATGCTGGCCGCCTTGTTACATGGAGAGCGAGTAGTGTTGAGAAGCATTTCGAAAGTGGCATAAAGTGAGAATTTTCAACGGTGACCAAACAAAAATAACACGATGAAGATGCATTATTGATGATAAGATGCATCATTTAAAATAAATACTTGTCAATGACTTGTAACAATGTGATATTTTGGTTTCTGGCTGCATTAAAAATTCACGATAAATTGTGACGCAATCTGTTGCCTGAAGCACATTACCTGAAGTTGGATACGATGCGCAGAAGTTCACCCATGTCTTTCAAAAATGGTCAAAAAAATTGGCAACATGGATTGACGCAACCCGCTTGACGTTTCTGCGTTTAGAGGCTCCGTGTTGCAGTAACCCCTGAATTAATGGCTGGGATATTGAGTGTCAGGAGAAGAAATAAATAATAATAATAATAATAATAATAATATAATAATAATAATATAATAATAATAATAATAATGAAAAGAAAGATTGAGGAAAGAAAGAAAAATAATGGAAAAAGGAGAAGGGAACGAAGAAGGAAATGAAAGACAGAAATAAGGAAGCGGAAATGAAAAAGAAGAGGAAAGGGATGAAAATGAAGGAGAATACAAAGAAAATATAAAGAAGAAGATAAGAACCAAGATAAAAAAAAAAAATGAAGAGATGAAGAGACAAATAAAAAGAAGAAAATACAAAGATAAAGAAGAAAGAGACAAAGAAAATGGATGGAAGAAGAATGAAAAACAAAACATCGGACAAGATGAAGACGACGAATAGGGTGAATAAGCCGGGCAAGGAGCTGGAGACGAAGGAGAAAAGCGGTGGAGACGAAGGAGAATGGGAAGGGGCAGATGAAAGAGGAAAGGGAGAATATGAAGAAGGAGAGGGAGAAGGAGGAAGAAATATATCAGAGGTGTGTGTTATGTACATACTAAAGAATCATGTTTTATGCACATTCTGATTCATTTACACTCACTAATGAAGCCCTGGAACAGCGGGGCCACGGCACCTAGGAAGCAAATAACATTGTGTCTTGTCAAGAATTTGCAACCTGGACTGTCACATGTTTGAAGAAGAGGTTTGCACATTATAGCGTTCAAAAGGCATTCAAAAGTTCAAAGATCCATGGTTCCATAATCGAAAAATTGAAGGAAAAACGTCACACTCAACTGCATTTGACATTTTAAAGGACGATGTAGGATACAGACAAGAACCAGGTGTGCATCCCTACGTAGATGACGACATTCGCGATGGCCTATTAGGGTTAGTAAACGTAGAACATCTTAGTAAAGTCTTTTGTAAGAAAACTATAAATGTTTCTTTAAATCTGAGCACCTAGGATCTACATAAAGCAAAATGCACTTAACTGTGGTAGGCAAGCTATTTTTCAAAGTTTATTGACTCTGGTCTAGAGGAAGATCAGACCCCAGTTCATTGCCTTTGGGATTACAAGTGAAAACTCTTTCCCCGACGCTACAAATCATCTGACGGTAACTCAATTTATAATGCTATGAATCTATGATATTGCCATGATTTTAACATATTATAATTCAAAATTACGCAAAAACGATTAATACTTCGAAAAGTATACTTAAAACAATTTAATGATTTAATACTGGGGAATATTAAGGAAGGAATCTCAAGCTTCAATATTGGAGGTGTAGAAAGGGTTCGAAAAGTTAGGACATTTGCAATTTTCAAAATTTCTTGGGGTTTTATGAAAGTAGGACATATGTCAAGCTATTAAGATAACTTAGATAAATTGAATCCCCTCCAAAAAATAAAGAAAAAATTGGAGCGATTTTTGAGAAAATCTTGTTGACGTATTTTGTATTACTTCGATCACTTATTAAATTACGCGAAAATACTCTTATTATCAATAATTGTATATTAAATTATTTAATGATCTAATTTTGAAAAACAAATTTCATTAAGAAGAAAACTCCCTCTTCAATAATGTAGTAGAAAGTGGTCGAAAAAATATTAAACTTTTGCAACTTTCGAAAATTCAGAAGATTCAGTGATTTTTATGAATGAACGTTGATAAATCTGAGGAAAAACAAAGAAAAAATTTGGAGCCTTTTTCGAGGAAATTTCGAAAATGTCGTTGGGGCTTCCTTTTTCTAAGGGTGGCAGAGTGGAAGTAGAGTTGTTTCCTGTTAACGTTGAACGTGGCAGTAACGCACGAGCAAATTTTCTTTAATGTTTGATTTTGTGATCAAATAATTGTTAGGAACACCACCAACAAGGGTGTTGTACAAATCGTAGTATATCGGGTCCCTATCGTACACAGGTGCGAATTTTTTTAGTACAAGTGGCTGATATATGAATAGTGTCCAGACCCTTTTGGATATTAAATTTGAATGGATGATGTTAAGAATTAAGGAACTAGTCATACCCTTCACTGATCGAAAATTAACAAAAACATGTGTTGAAAAATAAATGATAAATAAAGTTAAAGAGTTTAATCAGGGACAGATTAAGCTTGACGAAGGCCCCAGGCAAAATTTGTCGTAGGCCCCAGAAAAAATAAGACCGTACTAAACTTTTCTAGCGTTCATTTTCTAAATTAAAATTGATCAAAAACTATTTACGATCCACAATGACCTAAAATCGCATCACATCGCTCGCAGTAACTCGTATAGAAAGAGAAATCTTCACAAACATTTAATTTAACACTATTATAAAAGATTTTACCTAATTAAAAAATCGGAAAAAGTTGTTAGTTTATTAGATTTCCTAAAGCAATTATATTCTAATATTCTAATAATAGATCTAAACATATTGCATTCAATAAGTATTGAAGATACAGATATTTTTTCAAAATTGAAAAATCGATAATTTTGTGTATAAGTGATTTATTTATTTTTAGTTGTTTTATTATTATTATTATTATTATTATTATTATTATTATTATTATTATTATTTTAAGAATATTATAGAAGGGTAAAACGACGTCCTATATGAAATTTTTTCGTAAATTGGAGCAGTTTTTGAGAAAATGTCGTTTAAAGGTTTCTGTAAATGTGAAATTTCAAGCTCTTTTTCGCAGAAAACGTAAGACACTATGTGAGAGATGTAAAAAGTCAGATTTGTGTAATTTAGAAAACAAACAAAAAACCAACAACAATACAAACAGCAAAATGGCGTTTATGGCATCTTATACAATACTTTTAGCACAAGGTTTAAGATAAAAAATTTGAAGCAGTTTTTGAGAAATTCTTACTTTAAATACTTTTCAATATTGCACACATTTCACTCAATATTATGCGAAAACTACTTAAATTGTCAACAAAAAATGTACATGATCTTAATCTTCTTCTGCTTCATGGTAAGCCACTGAAGACCTGTTCCAACTCAGAGGTCATCATGATCTTAATGAAGAAACTAATTATAGAGAACAATTTCATTTGAAGGAAAAATCTCCATCTTCAATTTTGTAGCTGTAGGAAGACGCCGAAAAAATTTCAAACTTTTGCAATCTTAGAAAATTCAGAGTTAACTGTGAAAATTGGATCTATGCCATTTTTATAAGCGTGTTTCACTCTATTCTTAGAAAAAAATTGAAGAAACAATTAGAAGCCATTTTGAAAAGAATTGGACAATGTTCCAGGCGTTTCATGTAAGGTACCCTCAAAATTTAAATAATGTTTCTAGAAATCTCAGAGTTTTGAGTCGAACCAGATCGACCGGGAAATATCCTTTTTGAAAAAATCCTATGAATAGTTTAGATGCTAGTGCTATTTACAGAGGAATGAATGTTAAAAACACACACACACACACACACACATTTATCGGTATCTGGGGAGCTTAAAATGTGTATTTCTGTTGAAATCTGGAAATCGATTTTCCACAGCATCACATAACTTTCTCTATTCTACGTACGTGCGCAAATATGTCCGTTCGTATAAACGTGTGTAAATGAGAAAGTAAAAAATTTCTGTCAATTTCCAGAAGATTTTGAAAATGTTGAGGGTGCTTTATGTAAATTACCACTAAAAATTAAAATATCTTAATGATCTCCGGAACAGTACAACTAGAACTTACTCCCGACGTATTTATCGAAGTTTCAGTTCAAAAACTTCTAATCTGACAGTTATGCGTGACATATTCATTCATCCACCTGGACAACCACACGTACAAATCGATTTTCGGCTAGAAAATTGCATCTCCTCTCCACCTTCACCAATCTTATCTTTGGAATAGTACTAAAAGACCTTTATCTTGGGATGTGTACGAAGTGACAGCTGAAAAGAACCTTAAGCGTGGCTTTTACGACCGATAGATCATTTTGTTGAGGTGATTCCAATACGTTTCCAGGCTACAGTAGCATAAGAGGGAAAAGTTAAAAAAAAAAAAACCTGCGTATAAAACAGCAGTGAAATACTCGGAAATACAACTACCTTACACTTAACACGTCAAAACCGTAAAATTTTCTGCCTCTGCCTAAAATACTCGCTGAACTATTTA
Source organism: Teleogryllus oceanicus (assembly GCA_964035755.1). Taxonomy (NCBI): domain Eukaryota; kingdom Metazoa; phylum Arthropoda; class Insecta; order Orthoptera; family Gryllidae; genus Teleogryllus; species Teleogryllus oceanicus. The sequence continues at coordinate 8,244,463 of CAXIVR010000002.1, forward strand.
GAAACAAAATTTCACATATTATCTCCCTGTATGTTCATTATATTGTGTTGTTATATGCTATCAGTATTACTTATTTCCAATGCACGCAGAGATTCAAAGAATTAAACTTTGCAGCCACCGGCCATGTGAGAAGTGGTTTCATTAGAAAACCAGGAACTCGAGAAAAACACAAAAACAACTAATGTTGTTTTTTTACTGAAAAAGGCACATGTTACATCTATGTTATGGATGTTATTACACCTATTCTCATACTGCATGTTCCGACCGTACCCTTATATTTAGTGCACCATTGCTTACGACATAGCTCACGTCGCGCGACAGCGAGGATCCGAGGGAAATATTGCTCGCCTTTCGATATTTGCTCTCCAGGAGATGCGTTTCGGAATGGCAACTTTTTTGTTATTTTTGGTATGTAAAGAACAGGACCTGTACTATACAGTGTGAATGCAGAATTCGTGAAGACTGCTTTGATTAAAATAATTTTTCGTTTAGTTAACTAAATATGCTCGTTAATTCCACGAAAAATCGTTGATTATCTCTATGTTAATATCATGTGTGCAATTAAAACGACGCACCTACTAATCAGAATTCAGAAACGGAGCCAAATCGTGTAATTAAGAAAATATAACCAAGGTATTTGCAGTTGGCCATGAAACATGAACAAAAATCTTCATCACATATTAGGTACCTTCAACTACATATACACAAAGAATGAATAAAACTAAACTGGGGAAGTAAACATTAAGCTAGCTAACTTATGGAACAACATAATTAACGCGAATAAATTAAATGTTTCACATGTAAAACAAGCCTTTGAGATCGCTCATGGGCAGCGTACTTGCTTCCCGTGCTGTGGTCCCGGGTTCGATTCCCGGTCGAGACAAAAATAGTTGTAGCTTTCCTTTAAAATCGTCCCAGTTTCTGTAGCTATGTGACGAAGAAAAGCTCAAGCAGGCGGATCTTGCTAGTTACGGTGAAGAGAATACGTCATGTTTGCCTCATGTCGCTCTTGTCCCCAAGCATGAGAATTTAACTAGGCCCAGGCATGTGGGACAACGGTAGCTGGCCGGGGAAGTCGGACTACCGATCCAATAACGCCAAATACATATAATGTAAAACATTAGGTCTTAGGATTACGAATGTAAAAACTGTAAACGTCAGTTGTGTTTACCAATTCTCAAAAGAACCTATAGCAAAACTGTGGCAGAGGTGATTAGTTTTTTCCCAATATTTATACATGATGCATTTTCTCTCATACCTGTCTTTACTTTTCGTGGGAATTAAAATTTTCTTGCTTTGGTCAGCTTCTAATATTTTATCCGAAATATGTTCAGTACTTTTCATTATCAAATGTTTCGTGGAAAAAAAACAATGCAAGGCTCAATAAAATATATATTTTTCAGAAGTAATACTACGCCATAAAATGCATACCTTGAGTGGAAAAGATGCGCTTGAATTTTTTAAAATTTGAATTCCACAGCAAATGGAAACGAAGAAATATTGAACGTAACATGTGTATAACGGGGTATAATTGCACTCATGGTATATAAGAAAACTCGCTCCTATCGTCGCTCGTTTTCTTGAATTCATGCAATTATACACCTCTTTGTACACTCGTTTCGTTAATTACTCTAACTTATTGCAGTGTTATAAGAGAGTATTTTATTTGTCGTTCTTGAGCAGGGTGCGTTTTACTTTTTGAAAAAACAGTTTGTGGTTTTGTTTAGCAGCGTATTTGCTCCTGAAGGTCCCTAGTATTATTCTCATTGAAATAATTTAAGTAAAGGTCTTTCTAATTAGATATTTCCTGACGATGGGCCTTTCTGCAAGAAAGTTACCAACGGGGGTAAAAAAGATAAGAGGCTATCAAATCTAGATACTTCTCTACTAAGTAAATAAGTAGCGAAATAAAAATTATGTTAAAATGAAATGTCATATTTACTAATTTCAGACTTATACTATTTTTCGTACTCACCATGCAACACATTGTGAAGTCCAGTACACAACATGACACAAATGTAAGGATATGTCGCTCGACAAAGATATCCATGCTCTGTGCCACGAGCTCTTAACTGCGTCTGTGCTATTCAAAACATTTGCTGAGCAATTCATATCTTTACCACTTAACATTAACAGCTCACATAGACAATTATTGTTAGAATATCTGAAAGTAATGCATTGACAAGTAAAAATAGTTTTATTTACATTCATGAGAGAGTCAGTATTTTCACAATAAGTTATCTAAGTAATTAAAATTAGTACTAGTTCAAAATGGCATATCCGTTTTCACACTACTTAGTTTTCTAATCTCTTTAGCCACCACTAACTTTTCTGTATTGCCTCACACACTTTCCAGTTACCTATCGGCACCCGAAAGACATATTTCACATTTTCTCAATTTTTCGGTCTCTTAATAGTAGAATTGAAATATGACTCCAAGAACAGTACAGAAGGGTAAAATGTAGGTCTACAAGCATATTTTCAAAGGAAAATGTGGAATTTGAAGTTTCAAGAAAAAATTTGGAACAGTTTTTGAGAAAAATTGTTCGAACGAATCTGAAAATACGCAATTTTAAACTCATTTTCAACAAAAGTTTTGAGATACTTATAAAAAATTATTGGAAGCATCTGCACTCACAAATGAAATAAAGTAAATAAAGTATAAAAAATGCCCATGATGTAAATACGAAACAGAGTTTTCAAAAAACTTACATTTGTATAATTTTTGAAATATCAAAAGAATACATAATAATGGTGTTGAAGTCATGTTATTCAGTGCATTCACCACTATCCATACCAAAAGTTAAAGAACAATTTTGAGCCATTTTTGAGAAAAAAAAGCTTTTAAACTTGCTTTTATTTCACGCAAAATTAAGCGAAAGCTATTCATATTTTGAAAAAAATTGTAAGTGACCTCATTTAAAGATCTGATTTTGAAGAGCAGATTTCATTTCGAAAATCTATATCTTTAATATTGATTGTAGGAATTCGCGGAAAAATGTAACTCCTACAATTTCCGAAAATTTAGATAATTATTAAATGGACCTGCGACATTTTTATAAGCGAACAATAACATACTCTGTCCGAAAAAAAACAGAAATATGGAGTCATATTTGAAAAAAAGGCGTTGAGGCTTCTTGTAAAGTACCCCCCCCCCATCCCCCAAAAAATTCGTTTCAAATTCAATGAGTCACAACATCAGCTAGATCGATCGGGAAGTATCGATTTGAGTCAAAATTCTCCTTCAGTTTGGCCGTTAGCGTTGCTCACAGCAGGTAGACGGACGGGCAGATGGACGGATAGTCAGAACGGAAAGTCGTATTGACGAAAAAAATCAAGTACTCACCAGACGTTGATTATGACCACGCAAGTGTTAAAGAAGTAATTCACTCGTACTGCATACAAGGAAAATAATTATCTACTTTTCCATATAGCTCCGTGGGCCAGAAATGCCTCAAAGCTGGCCAAAAATCCAAACACGCAAACTGCACCCCTGAGGCTCAGATTTCGCCTATCGCGAGACAAATATGTACCCCTTACATAAACATGAACAGAAAATAAATGCACCTTTCTAAACCTTCGGAACTGAGCTGCAAAGTAGGGTTCAGTTTGCTTCTGATTTCTGTCGGGACAATTGTGACACTGAAAGCCCATATTGGTACAATCAATACTCAGCGACTTTGCCAGATATCGATTTGCAAAATATCGCGGTTTGTACAGAAGGTTTTCTTATTTTCTAGTAAAGACTATTTCCATTTTTGTGGATAAATTTTAAGTTATTGTAATTATACCGTAATTTTATCGTAATTTTCATCTAGGCTTTTATTTGTTACTTTCGCTTACTTTCAGTGTGGGACAAATTGTTACAAGAAAAAGAAAGTGCGAGGAAAATGATCGTGTTAAAAGATTACAGCACGTTACAGCGTTTTGTGAGATACACGCGTTTGATTTTTTTTCTGCGAAACTTGCACTGCTTGCACTCGGTACTGCGTATTGCGTTTTCTTCGCATTAGTAACTTCCTCGCGTACGTTAAAAGAGAAAATAACATTTTTTAAGAATTTTAAGACGATTTGTATTACAAAACAAATATTTCTACTTTTTAGACGAATTTATACAAAATGCTCAAAAATGAGGTATGTGAAATGCTGTTGGAAGCCCTCCGTCGTCGCGACGCCAAAATACCGCAATGAGTCGTCTTTGTCAAATTACAGATGCTGAGAATATATAAAATGAGCTATTTACAATACAACGGCAAACTATAGTCTGTAATAAATCGTTGGCCAGTTGGGAGAAATGCAATAGAAAAAGTGAAAATTTAGCTTGTTTGAATGAAAGATTTATATTGCCATCTAAAATTCCTACACCACAAGATCCGGAAGATTCTTCAAACCTGGGACGCCCTTTGACTTCATATGAAGCAAATAGTGAAAGGAGCAAAAGAAGGAAAAAAAAAACTTCGTGAGACCCATTCTTCATCTTTCTGATCACACCATTCAAATGCGTTTGCGCTCCGAAGGGGCAAAAGACGCACCTTGGCTGATAAAGGAAGCTTTGAGAATTCCAACCCGGGACACCAAAATAAGGTGCGTGTGATAGAGAACAGAGGTCCAATTCAGTTTGCTACTGCTAATGAAGCGTTACATTTAATGGTCAACGCGCTGCACAGTAAACACCAATTCCAGGTTGCCCGAGATTGTTTCAAGCAAAGGGGAGGCTTAGTTCACTCGTATAACAAAGTAGGAGTTGCTAAGGAACGATGTTAGTACCACTTCACTTTACAGAACTGTCACTCAAGAAAATCTGCAGTATACTCGAGTATACTGCTTTTCGATTAATTTCGCGCACCAAATTTCATTCGGCGCCCAGTTTGGTAAACCAGAGAGTTTTTGATGGCAGTGCACAATGAGTACAAATAGGAGACTAGTTTATTGATACAGGCACGCTAGTTGCGTGTTTTATATCGATTTAACTTTGTCACTTCAATAGAAACAAAAAACCCTCTGCCTCCATAAATTCGTTATTGCAGACAGATTAAGCTTCATTTCCGAAATATAGACAGAAACATTTCAGAAATAGAAACAGCTCAGCTAATTAAAAATGAAGAAGAATTTATGCAAAATCAAATTAAACAACTTAGGTCCACTCGTGTTTCGATTGACGGCCTTCTGTGTAATATTGTTTCCACGACATGCTTCTGATTACAGTGGACGGAAAGGTATGAAGCACTTTGTCAACAACTTCAATGGAGAAATGTTATATCTGAAAAGCAACTCCAAAGGATATGAATGATTTAGATGAATTATCGATAAGGATGAATTTACTCTCATTGACTATAAAAAAGAAAGCGAAAGTACTTCAAGCAGCGAAGATACAATAGTAGGAAAAATCGCACAAAATATCCCTCTTTGCAAAATATAAATATCTATTGCTATTGAATAACAGATGATTTTACATATTTATATGCATTCCATTAACCATTTATTCAATTTCCATCCATTTCTTTCCCTAGAAATGCTGGAATTCGGATAGGGGAGTTTTGGCCAGGTTTTGGCGTTTCCTGGCCCAGTGTGCGTTGGGGACCTACAATAAGATTTTTCTGTCGAAAAATCGCAGTTTTTCGCTCAGCATTACATAACTTTATACCGTGTATGTAGTGTGCGAGAAGGAAAAAGCAACACGTCGCTGATTGCAACAGATTAAGAGCACTTGGCTTGGTGTCAATCGCGAAAATCAGCAAACCATCAATTTAGCAAGCGAAACCCACATTTACTCTTCATCTCTTGAGTTGCTAAAGTACTCCACATTTCGTGTTTGTCGTATTTACAATATAACATCAATAATCCAGATTAATTGGGACCGGGCGCTCTCCTGAATATCAAGTTGTCCGTATTTACGAAAGAGCCAATGAAAGAGCCGGTAGACGTTTTCAGCAACAACAAAAGAAAATGATCAAGTCTTTTTCAATTCGCTCCTGGTAACAGAAGTGGAACGTTTAAATAAATCTGTTTATGTAACCATGAAACTATTAATGGAGTTACATTTTTATGGACTTACATTTTTGATCACATAAAAATACTCTGCAACGTATATGTACAGTATTTTATGAAGTCTACTGTAGTGCAATTTGTCTTGCCTTATTGTATGAACAGTAAATCTAGACATTCAACAAATTACAGTATGTACAGTAAAGCAGCCATAAACATACTGTACCTAAAAAAACAATAGAGTACATACCATACTCATATCGGGCGTTTTTAAAACCAGAATTGAATTCAGATTACTGACGGTCCGGATTGTTGACGTCTGAAGTATTGGTGCCCTGCTTTGGTGTCCTCTTTAAGGTAATGTTTACAAATGGATGCGTTTTAACTAGCGGTAATGATCCACTTTTTTGTATTTGAAACGAAGTAAAAAATATGCAATATTAATGATGACACTAATAACGAAATCATCAAACAAATGTTTATGTGAAAAGGATCGATTTCGCAAATAGTGTTGCTCGGTTCTATGCTGTGACGTACTCTTCCCAAAAATTTATAACGCTGTCCCATAACTATACAAGTATGTATTATCGTTCCGCTTGCCTCTTTAAATATCTGATGGGGTGTTTCAAACGTACTCGTAGTTTTACGTGAAACATTGTAGTTAATGAAATACCAGTACTAGTCACAGAACCGAAGTCAGCCCTTTTCCTTCTAAAATCGTGAGGAAATAATATTTGTAATCGAAAAGTTAATATTTGAATTACATAAAAACAAGACTCAAAAATAACTTACAAAATTGGCAATAAACAACTCGCATGACACTTCGCGCAGAACAGACTAGCATGTATGTCGGTATCATACACTCGGATTCTGTGCTTACCTGATGTAACAGCCACAATTCTGAAAACGTTAATTAACTACATCAATAATACATTCGATTGACTCATGCATTTGACTCTGCTTGAACATAGATGGTTTCACATACGTCAATCAACTAATGTTACAACACGAAAACGCAAGCAAATGAGCACTGTAAGTTGTCGCATTTGCAGAGACCCGCAATTTCCCCCACCATCTCCACACCTGCTACTTGGCTTGCGCAAACCGCGCGCCATACAAATTTATTGGCAGGCTCGAATCAAGGAATTCCAATACACAAGGCCGTTCCCGTAGAACATTTGCCAGATAACGATAATTAGTATTGCTTATAAAATATTCATATAATACAACATAATATAATGAGACTATAACATCGTTTATTCTTCTGTATCACTTCAGCTCAAGACTTGCACACTTGTTGCCCCAAGGTCTTACCTCGTCAATACTACTGTGCGAATTAAATGTTGCCAACTCAATAGAACAGAATGAAGGAAGGATGCCAGTATTATTGTGGGATTTGAAACAACATTTATAACAGAAAGCTAAAAACAATGTTTGGTGACATGAAATCCCTAAACTGCAACTACTAGTTTAATTCAATAGTGACATTTGTTACTACGATTCACCTTTTTATTTTCTCGCCACAGTACATATCTATGTATTAAAGAGAAAATATTGTAAATTACTTCCTCTAACATATTGTATAGTCATAATCCAGGTTTTGTGGGCCCTTGATACTAAAAAAGTGTTTAGAGGCAAAATGTCTGTTCATTTGACGACAACGCTAACGCCTAAACCGTTTTGACGATTTTCTCCAAAATGATATTCCCCGATCGATATGACCGAACTCAATGCTCTGCGAGTTTGAAACGGATATTTTAATTGTGGAGGGGGACTTCAAATGAAGTCTTAACATTTTTATTATTTTTAAAATAGCTCCGCATTTTTTAAAAAACTTTTTTCCTCGGGTCGAGGAAAGAACGCTGAAACTGATGCTTGTCTCAGTTTCGTTGCAATCTCTGAACTTTCTTCTTCCAATTTAAAAGTGTAAACTTTCAACATGTTACACATGTAAAACATGTACAATATTTATTTGTACATATTTGTTTGTTAAATATTGTACATGTTAAAACATGTACAATATTTAAAAAGTTATGTGATACTGTTTATACCGCAATTTCTCTCCGAAATAACACATCTCTGTCGTCTTTATTGTAAAACTCATAACAAATCGTAGAAAATGTAGTGCCAAAACTGAATGTTTTCAAGCAAATATCAACACATTTTACAATTATAACTGCTTTTCATTCAACTAAGTCATGTTCCAAGTTTGAGACGTATAATCCACAGAACGTCAACTGCTGTCTCGCGGCGCGGAATGCCATTGTTGCATCCCAATCTGATATTCTATGAAGGCTAGCAATTCTTTCATTTTACATTTAAAATATTTTTACAGAAAACCGGGCTAATTTTAATTAAGGTTTGCGGAAAAAAATACATTCCTCAACACGGACAAAAAATACCAAATATATAATATCAAATAAAAAGATTTTAAATAATTTCAAAAAGATTAATTTGTAAACGTATAACAAAAGCTCAAATGTAAGAAATGAACAAAGAAATATGAATTAATATGCACATCCTAACTTACGTAGTATCCAACTGCCTGGAATTACCATTCATTTTGCGTTCACGAAGCGCAGGAAACTCGAAGCGGATGTTTCACCGGGAATTTCACAAATAATACTCATATTTTCGAAAAATTCACTATTACCTAATTTGAAGACCCATTGATAAACACATTTCATTATGAAAAAATTGTATGTTCACAATTAAGTTGTAGGAAGATACCGCAAAAATTTTAATTTTTTTCAATTTTTGAAAAATAAGTTTCAACGAACATGAGACCTGCACCATTCTCTTAAGTCTTTTACCCTATCTAAGGTCAAATTTTAAAAAAAATGTACCTTTTTAAGAAAAATGTTTTAAAGAAAATAAAAATTGCCTATATTTGAACACAATTTCGCAAAAATATACTTTAAAAAAATTTTTAAATTTTTGATGAACACATGTCATTAGAACACACGTCATTAAAAAAAAAGTTTATCTTCATAATTGTAGTTGTAGAAAGACGCCGAAAAAAATTTGCAAATTTCAAAAATGAGAATTTTCAACGAAAATGTGATCTGCACCATTCTCTTAAAACTTTTTTTACACTATCCAACAAAAACAATTTAATCAAAACGAAGGAGCCATTTTTTAAATATTCTGAAAGTGTCACAGGAGCTTCATATAAAGTATCCTCAAAATTAAATTATCGGTTTCAAATTCATGGGGCCCCGACATCAGCCAGATCGATTGAGGAATATCAAATTTTGAGAAAATCGGTTGAATGCTTTAGCGGCTTATTCACAGACGGACGGACGTTTTGCCGATTAGGTTTTTTGGTTTAAGGACCCCCAAATATGAATTCTGGCTATACCACGTGTTAATGTTTTTTTTTTAAATTGCAACTAAATTTTCCACTTTTTCGTTATCAGAACTCTGTAATAGGAGTTTTCTGACGAATATTCGCATTTTTTCGCACAGCATTACATAACTTTCTCTAGTAGCGATAGTGAGAAAGCAAAAATTGTTAGCCTTCGGGGAATATCAGATTGGAATGCAAAAATGACATTCCGCGCCGCGACTCGACAGCTGAATTTTGTGAATTACGTTTCATTGTTGGGACTTGATTTAGCTGTATTAAAAATTATAGTTGTCAAATTTGTGTTGATATTTGTCTGCAAATATTTAGTGTTTCACCAAATGTTCTACGAGTTGTAATGAGTTTAACAAAAAATATGACTGAGATGTGATAATTAGGAGATAAATTGTGGTATAAATAGTATTACATAACAATTACTAAAGGCGAGAAAGTACGTGCTATTCTACTCGAAAGGGACTCGAACTCGAAAGAGTTCGAACGGGACTCGAAAGGTATTCGAACTCGAAAGGGACAGGAACTTGAAAGGGAACAGGGAGGGACAGGGAACGGGTTGTAGAACAAACAATGCAAAATTTTTCATTTCCTTAAATCGCGGACTAGGGGGAGATTCTTGTTCACGACACTGGGTATACCGCTATAAATGCTCCCACACACTACACATTAAACATAATCCGAATTGATTAACCATCGGTTATTTCTTTCTTTTAGCAAGTCCTTCTCTACACTACCTAACAAAAATAAATAAAGACCTTCACTATCTCGTCACATAATTCGCCGTAAAGACACATGAAAATAGTTTGTTTCTTTCTTAGGTTCATATTAATTTCCAGCTATCTTTGAGTGTGCATAATTTGACTTTCATAAAATAAATAAAAAGCATTTCTAGCATGGTCTTTTGTTTTATTGCACGTTCCATACAGGTAAACGGATTTTCGATTTCTTCCGATCACATGGAATTAAATCTCAAGTCAATACTGACTGTATTATACTAATTTGAACACTTATTCGCTGCACCTGCCTTTTCGCATATTTAGTAGGAGGTGAAACCAAGAATTACTAGAATGAAGTTATAACACGCAAAACATAGGAAACATTAGTCATTACAACTGATTATCAGGGCACTGAATTCAATTGACACAGTAAAAATTACGGTTTCAAATAAATTAATACAGAGCTTCAATGCGCAATATCACACGATGCCCCTTTACAGAATACTCACAACACAGTAAATGTGAAATGGCTTAATCACTATAATTTCCCATTAGCATGAATGCAGGACACAGATTCATTGAAAAAATTATATGCATCCTAATATGTACTTAAATTTTGGATTCGTCACTGAACTCGTTCTAATCACATGTTTAAATACTGTATCTTCTTTTCCACGGTTCATTTACAGCCACGTAACTATCATGAAGAAATATAGAATACGAAAGAATGTAAATTTTATTGCCTTAAAGATTTCGTTTACGTCACCATGTAACACACATAAAAAACATTTACATTACTAATATTATTAAATTTCGCGGTTTATACTTAAAATTAACAATACTTTGAATATTGAATTGGAGAAGAAACTGGTGATGCACTCATTATACTTGGTTTTTCTAACGTGACATCTGAGGGTAGTATCTTCAAGATGGAATATGGCACAACTTTTTGCGTCTTTCTCGGTCCCGCCGTAAGATGTCACATGATCGCGACCGTATCAAGCAGTACTGCAGATCAAGCGACTCTAGCGACACGATCGAGAAAGATGCAAAAAAACGGTGTCATATTCCTTCTTGGAGATACTACCCACTGACGCCTCGTTAGAAAAACCCAAGTATACAATAAGGTACGGAAGTTAAATCGATAACACTGCACTCTGCGGCCAGATTGGGTACTACTTGAGCGTTGAAGCAGCTATCTCAATTACTTGGGAATGTATGTACGGGGAGGCTCTTGCACATGGTATTCGACTTCAGCCAATGAGCTTCAGACATTGCGTCACAATATTAGCGGGAATTTAAAATGCAGTCACATACCAATTGATCACATCGTTACAAGACATTGTAACAGATTTATGGAGCATTTCATTTAAATATTACATCTTGTACACCTTCATCACGTTATTTTTCGTTGGTTACCGTTGAAAATTGTCACTTTGAATCACGCTCAAAATGTTTCTCAATACAACTCGCTCCCCAATCAACATGGCGGCCAGCGTCTGGACTTACTTTTAAAACTAGTGCTCGTGCTGTGGTCACGTGGTTCGTGACGCAAACTCGTGCTCCGCAGGAGCAAAACTCGGTGCGCCAGAGGAACTCACTCATGTATTTCCACCACTATACTATTTGGTCGTTCAATGTAAATAATAACCACAATTCATTACGTCCTAAGTCTGTAAGAATTTGAGTAGTGGAAGAATCAACTGGTGTGTGTATGTATGTATGTGTGTGTGTGTGTGTGTGTGTGTGTGTGTGCGGGTGTGTGTGTGTGTGTGTATACATAAAAAATCCGTTTGATCATATTTTATGCGCTGCCGTACCGTTCGTCCGATTGCGATTAAACTTTGTCAACTTATTGCTTGCGCGAAGAATATACGCATATTACGATGGGAATGTACATGTTTGTCGCATACAGACGCAAAATTGGGGCGTTAATAATTATTTATGTGCCTACGGTGTTAAGCAGAGGTTTTTGCCACGAGGGCGATTTCCAAACCCGAGTGGTTGGAAGTCGCCTGAGGCGCAAAACATTTAGTAACACCCGTTGTACAAACAAATCTTAATGGTTTACTAGTTTGTTGCTGAATCAAACGAGAATTTGAAACATTTTATAAATTTTCTTGCGTCTAATCTGAAAGTCATTTGTCAATATGTCAGATAAACAAAACAGAGGAATCTAATTACTATTGCGTAATCGTTGTCGGACTGATTTGTTCGTACAAATAGGAAAGAATATTGTGAAGTTCTTGTGAAAATTCTCGTAAAAGATAACAAATCTACGGACAGTGGTTTAAAGCGAATGCCCGAACTTGTGGGAGAACGTTTTAACAATAGAATATTTGACAACAAAGTCCAAACCAAGACATGGAAGAACTCCATACTCGCGAGAAAGTATTTCATCCATTCACATTTTTGCAGATTAGCGTAAAACGTGATTAACAATCACATGACCAGTAGCATGTGAAGTGTAAAACATTACAAAAGCGAAACATTGCCGGGTCCATTATTACAATTATAAATACGTAATTGTCAGAACGTGATTTGCAGATATGATATAACCCGCGTGTACTGGACTTGATAACATTGCGAGGGAGAGGCAAATGTGAAGAGTATTGGGTTTAGCATACGGAGCGGTGCGAGAAATTGTAGTATCCATTCTGGTGTTCATAAATCTGACAATCCAGTTTATGGGAGTTTCTGCAGAATCCAGTCGAAACTAAGAGCTTGCTACGGACACGAGCGAATGAGAATTGTGCAAGCGTGATTTGTATGTGAGACGTGTTGAGTGCAAACAAATGTGGTCGCCACGCGACCGGAGGTGCCGAGTCGGACGACTTGCGGCCACCCTTGCGCTGCTGGGGATGCAAGAGGCCTGCCTGCGCTGCAAGGACAGCGGAGAGCGGGCGCCCCGACTGTGTGACGCCGCGGCGAGGAGATTGCTATTAAGGTTGGGCGGCGGCAAACGCCACAAATAGAGGTAGCTGAACCGTCGAACAAGTGCAAATTTCTTAACGGAGCACGACAGCAGGGATTTAGTAGCTGGAAGCCGCGGAACTGCCAGTGACCAAGAAAGGAAGACATAAGTTTCACAGAAATTATAGAATGTAAAGATTGGGAGGATTTTGAACTGAACAGAACGGCGCGTGTATTAGTTTGAAGGGAAGCTTTATAAAATTTGTTTCTTTTAGCAAAAGTAGTTACTGATGAACAGTAATATTGAAATACTGCAGTTACTCTGTTTTAATGTGATGTGCCTGGGAATGTGTTAGAGATTGTTTAACGATTGCCAATCTGTGCATGAAATAAATGGTAAAGAATGTAAGTTAAGAATCAGTAGAAATTTTCAAACAAGGTAGCTGTGCATGGTGTGATGAATTCTGGTCTAAATATTAGACAAGTGGTTAGGATAATTTTCTTTATAGTGGAAGTGATTTGCTATTTGGATATTTGTAAAGAGTGCATACTTTTTCTTTATGTTATTTGTTTTGATTACGAGGATTGAATAATTCCCAATTTTATCGAAAATTGTATAGTTATTCTTAACATGTGATCTCCATCAGAGATTTCTCCTCACAACGCCCTTGCGCCTTTCAGATTCCCCAAATAAAATAATATAATAAATATGATGAAGTACCGCCACATTATATGCCCACAATATATATATATATATATATATATATATATATATATATATATATAAAATCTGACACATCCTACCAACACTTTCACACGTGGTGAGGGCGTGATAGTGTGAATGCTCGTGAAGCGAGCTTAAAATTATCAGGAAGCAGGATCTTTTGGGTATGAGAAAGGTCTGAACCCTTGACACAATGAATCAGATAAAATACGAATAAAAATTAGCATATATTCAATGAAAAAAATTACAGTGACGCAATTTTATAACAGGATAATGCACTTAAAGTAGTTGGTCACTGAAAAAAAAAAGGCAAAACAAAAAAAATAGGCGTCACCTCGACTGCCTGAACACACTTTCACCAACTACAATTTGCTCATTCCTCTTTCTGAATTTTCATCTACCAAATTATTTTACACTTTTTAGCCTCTAGTTTTTCCGTGCACGGCTTTTAAAATGAAATTTACACTTGTTTTAAGGAATCCCGTTCACAGGTGCTAGCCTTGGGCTTCGCACTCACTATAACACTGAACTTTAAAGAGAAAAATCAATAAAACGTAATATACACGTTACTTAAAACTGACCCCTTTACATATCACAGAAAGCAATTACTTTAAACCAATACAAACTGACTTTTCCAGATAACATCAACTGTACATGTGAAAATCATGAATTATTTAAGAAAAATTGTAAAAGGTATGGCCTCTTTGAATGAATTCAATATCACGTGCAGTAAATGAACTTGAAACTGCCACTCACATCGTTCGGGATACTTCTCCCACCTATTCTGGACTTTTCACCCACTTTTAACACGAATTGTCGTGTATTTTATGGCTACTCTGTTTCCCCAACTGATCGCAGCATAAAAGTTGCCAGTTCTTTAACCTCAACAGCTCCGCATCGCTCGCATGTAGGTAACCTCGGGGATTTTCTGCCGCTCGCAGCCCCGCGTCGCCACTCTTCTCCGCTTGCTGTCCCACGACGTTACCAGTTTCCCTCCCTCGAACTCTGGACTCTGCCACCCCTCCAATTTCCACACCCATCTCCCGTTCTCCAGATTCGTACGATTCTCGTTCCAGTCCAAATCTTTCTCACCTACGCTTCGCTCTTCCTGGGGTCGTCCTTCTTCTGCCGCGCCTCGTACAAGCTTGTTCGCGCTTCCAGCCTCGAATAATCAATGTAGCTGAAGTTATGCTTTAAATGCTCGGCCTACCTACCACACTTTGTGCTTGTGTGGTCTCAGCTTGCAATATGAGATGCTGGATTTAGTTAATGTCCTACTGCGCGAATTTTACAAATTTGAAATTATTTCGGAGCCAAACATTCACTTCGCTTACTCTCTCAAATATTGTGAATGCGAAGAATGTTTGTGCACTCAATTTCTTAATTACCTCACTTTCGAAGATACGCTTCACAAGCTAACTTTTAACTACCAAGTTAAAATAAACTCCTATGCTATCAAGTTACAATCGCCTTCAGAACTCAGTTTAGTCACCGTCGCTGCTGCAATCGAAGAGAGCTCAGTCTAGTCGCCATCGCAGCTGCAATCAAAGAGGGCTCCTCCGAGGCGCGCCGCGATACTGATGGTACTCGCGCCTGGGGAATTTTTGGAGGGGTGAACATTCTCCTCTTTTCGTGACCTCCCGGAAAAACATTATTCGCTAGTTCGGGCGTCAAAGTTCGAAAAGCTGTCGGTAGATGGCGCGCTTACAAGCCATCGTTCCGCCGCGTACTCGACTTCTCTCTGTTCGTGGGCTTCTTTTCGTACAGAAGGTTCAGGCCAGTAAGCGATTTTAATGACAGGTTGTATGACAAATGAGCATCGCCGAGGACCGCATCGCAATGCGAAAAATATTCTTCCGCCTGTCAGCTGAGTAGCCTTAACAGCTGGCACATTCGCTGGCCGAGTTTTGTTATAATGTAATTTGTAATGTAATTTCAGTGTTAATTTAATTCCGCTATCAATAATGATGAAAAATTGTTCGAAGTGCTCAAAACATTTCGAAATGCTGTTGAGAACATGTGTGATTGAGTGAATTAAACCGTCTGACAGGAGTATGATAGGGAATAATGCTGCAAAACTCCCACGTAGGCCTTGTAAAAACCATTGGAATTTTGTTGGTACTTTCGATCTTGCGTGTTCAGATTATTCAAATTAATTTATGTACTGTACAATGTTTTGCATTATGATATCAGATATTTGTAATAGCTATTTCATTCTCACATTGTTCTTATGACATGACATAGCCTGTGGCAGTTATTGATCATTAACTTATAGATATGGTTAGTTATTTGTTCAGTGATTCTTGACTGGTAAACAATGTTTAATTGTCATGTTAGTTATGTATAATTAACATGAAACTACTATTCATTTGCTGATTTCTTTTCACAATACTGGGTTTTCCTGATTATACAACTTTGGAAAATATTCACACTACATTCAAAGATTTCTGTAGGAAAAAGGGTACAAGTTAGTAAATATTCTCAGAGTACAATTTGGCAGAATTCTCAGGTAATTCAATTGATCAATAACATCAGGTAAATTTAAATATGGAAACCAATAGTCTGTTCTTAAAATTAAGATTAACAAGTGCTATGAATTATTGAAGTCTTGTCATTTAAAGGATATATAGAATGTTAATATAATCAAATTAATGAAAGATAAATTGATTTTCATTATAACTTAGCAAATTTTAACCTTAGAAATGAAAATTGAAACATTTCATACCTTCAATAACTTCATTATCTATAAACAAAAGTCATTTAGAAGATGGGTATAAAGGTAACATAAAAAAGCAAACATATAAGTGAAAAATAATTCCCTTTATTTGTATTGTTATTTATTTGAAGGATACAACATTTTCACCAAACCTATTTGAAGTTCAGTAAATTTTATCCACTTCGATAATTTAAAGTCAAATTGTACAAAATCAAAATGAGCTTCCCAAGTCCTTTTAGAACATACTAAAAATCCTAACAGTTCATGGCCTACTATTAACTATTTTGAGTGTCAGCCTACATTTGCCTGAGTGAGGAGTAAACTGTGTCAATTTTGAAAAAATTATACATTTGAAGAGGATAAAACAATGAATGATGTTATTGTAACATCTTATACGATAACACTTTATTTGTTATCAAACTAGACCTAACAGCCTAATTTGATAATTTCTAATTTTTATTGCATTAAGATGTCTTACAACACAAGAAACTAAAATACTGCTCAAAAAATGAAACTTTTCATTAAGTCTGCATTTCTAACTTTTATATTTTCTACTACTTGAAGTTAATATTTGATGAGACTGAAAGAATGTTATTAGAATATATTTTCAGCCCATTCATTCAAAATCAACACTACTTCACATACTTTCATTCACACATCATTTTACATACCTGATTCATAGACATCAAAAATTAATTTCAAATAACTGAAAAATTTCTTCCTTTTAATAAAAAAAATTAGAATTATATAATAATTACTAAAAAGAATTTACACAGGAAGTTAACATGTGCAGACATAATGATGTGACTGGTTATATCTTCTGAGAAGTATACCTACAAAACCTACTGATAAGGAGGGCAAAATGCTATATTACTTCTGGGAAGCAAGCAAAGGACCATCCCGGCATCTACCTTAGCGACAAGGAAACCAGATAAAACCTTGTCAGGATGGTGGCTTAAGGCCAAGCACACACAAGACAATTAAACATGCAATAATAATAATAATAATAATAAAAGATAAAGACTACTGCAATGCAATATATAATATAAAATACTACTACATATTCTATAGAATAAAATTAAATTTGTTACATTGTATACAAGAAATTCACAGTTAGGACTTTTAAACTTTTTTCTCAACCCCCCCGCTGCTCTTCACCTTCATAAGAACGACATTTGTTACACTACAACTCCCATCACCAACAAACCATTACAGTCCCACATGCTTTCTAACTACTTCAAGTACACTATATTTATTTTCAGAGAGAATTAAGAGTACATTCAGTTCAACTAATACATATAAACAGCTAGTCACAAGGAAAAGTAAATATAAATAAAAATATTTCGTAAACATGAAGTGGTACCACAGACCGTCTCCCCCAACAAAAAACCACATTCGCACACACAAACATATGTTTTGAGTTTTTCAGAGTTTTTCAGTTCTAATGCAGCACATATGTTCCTTTCTGAACATCATATATTTACAAAGTATTAGCTATTGGTCATTATTTGACACTATTTCAATAGTCACTATTTGAAATTCATCTGGATGTTGAAAGAGTAGTTGTGTCCTTGTTGATGTTAAAGATCTGAAGTATAAAAATTTACATACATCTTATTTCATAAACGTTTGTTGAAAATTAAATTCTGATATAAAATCTATTAAAGTTTTTACCAATATTGATGTATATAGATGACTCTGAGACACCTGTAAAGTACAAATAACAACAAAAGTAATAATGGTAAAAAATATATTTCAAAAAGCCAAGATCAGCTTAAAAACAATTAAGATTCAACATTTCATCTTAAATACAATCATTTACTTGCCCATGATGGTGTAACATAGTTTTGCAGCTTGCAACTCTGCACTGAGAAGAATAAAAATTTCAAATCTTTTTCAAATCAATGAAATATACTGCATTGAAGATGTAATGATACTGACCATAACTCTCTTAAGTAGAGACACCAGAGGGCCCGGGAATGGGAACAGCGAGGGGAATATCATCATCATCATCATCATCAGAGTCATCCTGGATATTTACAATGACAGAAATCTCTGAAGCATCGTGCCTAACTTCTACTCTCCAATCTTCTTCTATAATTTTCTCTGTGTGTGCCACATAATTTTTCCAGCTAAAGCAGAATAAAGGAGTACTTTATATTAACAACTTCCTGCAAAAAGAAAAAAAAATCAAGGCAATATTTTGCTTTTCATTTTAAGTCACTTACTTCTCCGCAGAAACCTGGTTTAATGCTTGCTTCCATTTTCTTGTCACTGCTTGGTGGTCAAAAGTGGTACCACGATGTCTCTGGTAGTATCTTTTGCATTGGCTCCATACCAACTCAATGGGATTGTAGTGGCAATGGTACGGGGTAACCTCAGAACTTGATGACCAGCTTTTCAATAATTTCATCCACAACATATCTGCACCCACATACACTGATATGATTTTTCAACTAATGACAACATTGGCAATCACATCATCATGCAAAAAATAAAACTGCCTTATTGTATGTTTAATTCAACAAAACTTATGCTTATTTCAAGAGTACCTTTTCTGAACACTAACTTCAGAAGCTTTCAAAAGAAGACTCTTAAAAGTATGCTCAGGCATAAATGGTATATTGTGCTCACGAAGAAACTCCTGCAGTTCACTCTTCCTCCACTTGGATGATGGCCTTTTCACTTTCTAGAAAATTAGAAATGACAAAAGGATGTTTATTTCAATTTTATTCAAAAATTGCATTTATTTTTATACTCTCTTTAAATAAATATAAAAGAAAGATAAATAATAGACAAATAAAAGAAATGCATCTATTGGTAATCTAGTTCTCTAAGAGACATTATTTTTACTGATTTAACTAAAATCACTGAACACAATTTAATATAATAAATTTTGTATTTCACCTTTTTTTGTGAAGTAAATAATTGTTGAAATAACCTCTTTTACCACTGACTAGTTGCAAAACCTGTTTCATAATCAGTTATTTTTATAAAGGATTAAATGTATTCTTTGAAAGAATAATTTTTACATTTCTAAAGAACACTTCTTGAAATGTCACTCACCAGCACAGAATGAACAGGTGCATTGTCCATTACAATAACTGATGGTTCTGGCAAACGAGGTAGTAATTCCTCTTTCATCCACTTTTGGAACATTTCTGCTGTCATAGTTCCACGGTACTCATCTACTTCTTTTGTCTTGAGAAACAATAGTTCTGCATCCTGAATGAAACCATTTGCACCTCCTCAATATTCATGACACTGCAATTACTAAAAATGATGTAGCAAAATAAAATCATATTAAACCACTATGATGGTGCTTCAAACTGGAGACACAATATTCATGACACTCATAAGTCATTACACTCACTGAAATAACTACAATTTCACAAATCGTGCATTTCATTACTTGCAAATCATGCCTTCTTGATTCACTTATGACTTTCTATACTATACAATAAAGATTTTCATACTTTTCAACGCTACAAAAATTTCTTAGATTTTTTGCTTGCCTTTTGAATAAAACCATGTTTCATCTAAAAACACAAATTCAGAACCTTGAGCCTTCAGTTTCATATATTCCATCAAAAAATCTGATCTTGCAACAACAATATCACTTCTTTCCATTAGTGACCTGCGGTTGTCTGTCTTTTCCATTCAAACCCATGGCCCAAGCAGGTAAGACAAAGTAGTTCTCCCCAGTAAACCCTATATCTCTATCATGTTTGACTGCAGTCAAAATTGAGTTCAGAGTAACACTTTCACCTGAGAAAAATGTTGTATTAAAAAAAAACAACATAGGAAGTTGCTTACATGCAAATATAAGTAAATTACTTACCATTCTCATACATTGAATAAATAATGCGCCTAATTTAGCCCTGTCCAAAATCATCCACTTCACATGTTTTCTTCCCTTCTATTCCTGGACGCTTTCTTTTTGGAGTCAGTGCAGTGTCAGGGTCTTGTTTCCAAAATCTGTGACAGTAAATTTAACATTATCCAAGACAATTTCACCTGATACTTTTATTACAATTTTACTTACTTTTGAACAATGTGAGTTTCCAAATTCAATGCATAGGCAGTCTGGTCAATAACTGAAGAAGTTTCTATATTGCCTCACATCATCAGCTCTTCTACATATCTTGCAATAAAAAAGATGTCTTCTTGGCGTTGATGCTTCGTACTTTATTTTATTTCTATTGATGTTATATCTAATAACACAGTGAATTAAATATAATATAAAAATATTATAAATATAAAATAAATAATGGAAATCTCCGAAATATTTGGAGTGAAATCGTTCACGTCTCCTCTCGTCTGTGTCAACGATCTCACTAAGGTTCAGCAGGCGCAGAAGGGATCGACGGGACCCCGTGGGTAAAAGCAGGCAAAAGTACACAAAAAGGGTCATAAACAAGCGTAGATCCTGAAACTCTGACAAAGGCCCGCCCTGGACTCGCCAAGAAAAGGAAAGTCCGTTAGCTGAACCTCTCATTTCTGCAAGATCTCTCAAATTCAAACTGAACGCAGTTCACGTAAATTATTAACTTTTAAAAATAGTTATCTTGAACCTAGTTTCAGAGTATTTCAACATCATCTTATTACTATAATACAATATTTTTCATTGAACTTTCTCCTTTGTCGGATTGACAATACATTAGGTTGTTCCACGGCTCCAAGACACGTTAGCCAACGTTCGCGAAATGAAAGCGAATCATTTCTGCATATTAATAGCCGACCACGCCCCCAGACGAGATCCTTGCGGTTTGGCGACAGTGGCTGTCAAAAAAACCGGTCACATGACTGAACGGTCTGTAGCTGATGGTGGCGTTATGGGGTTGTCAAATCCCATGACGTCACTATATATATATATATATATATATATATATATATATATATATATATATATATATATATAGAGAGAGAGAGAGAGAGAGAGAGAGAGAGAGAGAGAGAGAGAGTATGTGCAAAAGTGAGAGAGAGAAAATTTACGGCTCAAAGGTGCCTTTCTCATTTTTATTTAAATCACTTATTACATGTATTTAATTTACATTACTTCGTCACTTAAAATTAAAAAGGTATTTATCATAAGTGAAAATATTGACAGTTTATAACACTTATTTTCACTCTCATAAAAATGTGAGTTGTTGATTTGCTCCACCAAACTCAATTTTTGTCATTTATCACAACCTAAAAATTTCATGTACCCTGGTGAACAGACAACGAACCCGTTAAAGCTGCTGCAACAGTCCCAGAAACTGTAGGATTAATTCCTGAAGTAGGAATTGGAGTGGTTACAGCAGGAACAGATGCTGTACTTCCACCAGTTGTTCCTTGCTGATCTTTTGAACGACCAATTTGTTGAAGAAAAGCAGTCTTTTTTTCACGCTGAGCTTTGCGCCATTCTATCCACCGTGCAACATTAGGATTTGTTCGATCGCCCTTTGCTTCAAGCTGCTGGTAATATGCTTCACGAAGTATGCGAAATGCTTGTAAATTTGCATATGGAAGTTCCGTCACTGGATCAAAGTACCTAGCTGGCAACCTTGAAAAGGGAAACACAAAATATTGAAAGGTACTATTATGTATCTGCTATTAACATATAAAGGTCTTAATTTCAAAACTTGCTGCACCCACTTTTTGTGGTTTTGAAAAAACCTGGTATTTCATTCTTAAAAACAGTAACTAATTGCATAAACATTCTAGTATTATTTGCAAAGAATTTGTAATATTACAATACTAGTTAGACCTACAAAAGCAAGTGTTTCCAAATGACAAAAAATAAATAAATAAATAAATAAATTCTAGACTAGGATTCGAACTTCAGTGAACATGAATGGACATGAAGGGATGAATGGAGGAAAGAACAGAGGGGCAGTGGGATGAAATGGTGACAGGAGACAAAAGAAAAACGCTTCTATGGTATCCAAGACATTTACAACATGGATTTTGACCATAACATGTGTAAGAGTGTATAAAAGTTAGTAATTTACCATGTATAGAAACAAGAAAGGTAAATTCTTCAGTACACTGGACCCATAAAAGTTGTGAAGTTTTTGCTCACAGAATACAAGAGGAGTTAAAAAATACCAAAACCTATTGTAATTAACTGGTCATTCCAATAACATTCCATATAAACAATAGAGATTTTATTTTAGTTTTTTGTCTAAATACAAGAAAAAATGTTTCAACTAATGCAGTTTTGAAACGAAGTTTTTGGACTAGGCTGGATTTAGTACTCAAATAATTCAGTTGTGGTCTCAGTTTGGAAGTTTGGAATTGGACCCAGCTGGTTTTTAACCAGTTTCTTCCCAAACAGTGAAATCATTTATTTAATAATTATTAGTTAAATATTGATTAGTCTCGAAAGATAGCAAAACTCGATTGCTAAAAATATTTTGATTCTTGGTTGAAGCTGGACAGTGTGCTGCGTATACGTAACATTAGAAGTTTTCTGGAAAGGAAAGGTATTGACTGCTTTTTACAGAAATATCAGTATTTTGTCAATTTATGTCTATGAATTTTACTGATATGCAAACAATTCAAATTTACGCATGAAGGTGTCAAAACCAAATGCAGTTTAAATGTATTTGACACATTCTGACATTCCAAAATTGTCCAATTCCTTACGAACATTATGTTGTCTGCATGCAATCTTATCACTAATTTATATAATCGAAACAGACCTTTTGTCTTTCTCTCATTTTCTTCTTAGTATAATGCCCTAAATTTCCATGTTTCAGATGGCAAATTGGAATTTGGGGTCTAGATGATAATTTAGGCACTAAATGGTGCTTCTAAGTCTACACAACTTTTGTTCTGAAATAATTTTTTGGGGTTTAAAGAGAACGTTCTGATGCTTTTTTCTCTGTTGCCTGAATTCTATTTGCATAGAAATTTGCTTCTGGTAAATGATTTTTATAGTAATTTCTAGAGATTTTTATCGTATTTGTATCGTAGGTATTTTGATCGTAAAATTCTATGTTCTAGAGGATTGGGTGATATTTTGAATTGAAATACAACAATAAACATCAACATCCACTAGCAACTGTCCTTTTTTAATCACTCAAGACCTTAGAAAATTTGAATATTTCAGATTCAAGACTGTACTTAGGGGTTGAGGAGTCAATTGTAATTAAAAGTTGTTTTGAGCCCAAATAATTGTTTAGTTTTTTAAACAATTTCATTTCTTTTAAACCTTCAGGATGTACTATATACTTGTATAATGAGTTAGACTGTTTCACATAATCATGTTATGGTACCTTAGAGAGTTGAAAACAAACCTTGAAATTGGGCAGATATTCTTCTGTAGAGAAGATTGTTTCTTTCGGGAAGAAAATAAATTTTTGAAAGATCGCTCATCAGAGAAAGTAATGAAAGTCCTTTCACATTTCCCTTCTTCAAAACGACCAATTTCACTTTTTACTTCTGGAGTTGGAGTAACAGTTTCTTGACTACTGCTACTGTAATTGAAAAATTGTAATTAGGGTTTAGTTCATTATTTGCAGTTAATAAGCATTTCAAATAAATTGCCACATATAGTAAGGGAAAGAAAAGCTTATAACACAATACTCCTAACATCACTTTTAATTATAGGATGAAATCAATTTTCAGTGACCTGAGACACACCTCGTCTCCAAATGAGTAAACTTTCAGAAAACATTAACAGCATCTTGCTAAAAGTAGAACCACACACACACACACCTAAAATTTCATTGAAAGAAAAAGGAAAAGCACCAAAAAGTTACTAGTTCAATAATATAAATTACTAGAAAACGATCCCAAATCATGAAGTCAAAATGTCAAGAAATAACATCCATTGAAGATGTGTGTGTATTAAGCGTAATTAAGTAAATAAATGTTACTAGCAAAATCGTCTGCTAAAAAATTTGTAAATGATTACCGGATTTATCTGTAATTACTTTTTTTTTTTAAAAATTTTTTTTGCCTATTTCAATATTTATTTGCAATAGGTTTCATATTTTATTGTTTTGAAATTATTCTTGGAAAATTATTTTACACATTTAGTGCAATATATCCCACTGCTTTAAATACTTATTTGCCATAAATTTAAGTAGTTTAGAAAAAGATCTTGATTTAACTCCAGAAGACATTGTGGTCTCATACTTCTGATATTGAATAGTGTTTTAGCCAGTACACAGCAATTCACAAGTTTCAAGCTTTGAAACAGTGCAATGTATCCCACTGCTTTAAATACTTATTTGCCAAAAATGAATTTTAAAGAATTCTTTTCGTGTTATTATGGCTATGAAAGTAAATGCTGTTCTTGTACTCGTGAATACAGATTGTAAATTTAATCTTGACCTGTTTTTGTTTTAAAGAAATATCAGCATAATCTTGGGAGAACTTTAAATGTATGAAATTTGTCAGTATATCTACAAGCAAAATTAAATTAAATGTGTCTGCTAGTTGTCAGCATTGTGGTACTTTGCTGACGACTAGACCACGTGTCAACTGGATCACATGCACCTTGCCTGTACAGTTATGATCCAATTCAGTACTTTACATGTCTCTCTTCTTTACTTAATAAATAAATGCAGTCAGACCTCCTACATTGAATCAGATGGTTCCAACAATAATATTCAATACATAGAAACAATTATGAAATTGCAATTGCAAACACCTTTGTCCACATTTTCGTATGAACTATATTTGTCTTTTTTCTGATCTCCTACAGCTACAAGACTTGCGACGGCCTTTTTTAATTATAGTTGAAACAATACTAGCTGGTAGTCCGTACATCTGCGCTACTACTTTTATTTAGCATTCCACTGTCCACATCTTTGATCAAGTTCACTTTCTCTGCAAAATTAAGATATTTTTATTTCAACATTTCAAACACTCTTCGTAAGTGTGTGACAGGAAACTGAACTTGCACTGAATGACAAACTAACATCGTAGAGCAGGGCCAATAGATGAAGGGGCATGTGATTGACCTTCAGATGGCTTTGGCATATACATAACCACGATTGAGAAGTTTAAACGGGACAAGTAGAGTCAAGTGGTATGTAGTCAAGTCGGAAAATAAATTTGATACATAGAGAATTTCGATCCATAGAGGTCCAACAGCAACTAATTTTAAATTATCGTAGGCCTCAATATGAATTGTTCATCTTTCCCAAGATACCTGTTCAATAGGGAATCCAAAACGAGATTCTACTAGCATTTTCACATTAAGTGGGAGTTAATTTTTCTTGGGATTACCTAGGTAACTGCCATGGTAACATTGGCAGTAGGTTATGCTATACAAGTATTAATGAGTTAGTTATTAGAGTTCCTTTGAGATTTTGCAGGAGTGAATGTTAGTTCATATTCTAGTGCAATGATTAGGGAATGAAATTTATT
This sequence comes from Teleogryllus oceanicus, assembly GCA_964035755.1. Classification (NCBI taxonomy): domain Eukaryota; kingdom Metazoa; phylum Arthropoda; class Insecta; order Orthoptera; family Gryllidae; genus Teleogryllus; species Teleogryllus oceanicus. Next base: position 8,270,247 of record CAXIVR010000002.1, read on the forward strand.
AAAATAAAAAAGGCAAAATATAGACATAAATATGTATTTATTTTCCCAAAATAAGAAAGAAAAAATAGAAAATATGTAAAATAAAAATTCATTTTAGTGTTTAAAATTACTTTCTATAAGCATTTTCCAAGCACAGAACATCACCAATCAAGCCCTAAAACAGGTCTAGAGCAATGGAAAGAAAATTCTACCTTTACAGAATTAACTGAAGGGGTCAGAACAAGATATTGCTAACCCTCATTTCATAAATTCAATCTGAAGGTATTAGAATGTCTCCTTAAAACCAACCTTATTATTTATAGAATTTAAACTAAAAAAAATTCCATAAGAGAATATTTTAATAAGTGATATGTATTTTTTTCATTATTTTTGTCACTGTGTGTTGAGCAAAATATTTAAAATTGTTTTTCAATATAAAGCACTTTTCAATATAAAATATAAATACTATTATTTTTATGGTGGACTTTACACTGAGATTTCCCTGTATTACTTGCCACATCATATAAATATAGCATTCTTTTCTTTCGCCAGGGTCCAGGCTTCAATAGAATTAATATTTTTTGATTTGGCCCTATACAATTTTTGTACATAAATTTCCTGATTTCCAGATTTTCCCTTTTTTTTCCAGAAATCAATCACCCTGACAATACATTTTTCAAGCATTAGTTACCGTAGTCTGTCAATTTGGCATAAAATCCATGAAAAATGTGATACAATTAAATAAATGTTCAATTCGGAAAATTTTATAATTTTTCTTGTAATAAGGTGCAAATAAATTTTCAAACAATGTATTGTTCTTACCTTGGTTCTTCATCCACTGTAATAGGACTTTCATGTGAAGGTTTTAACACTTCGACCAAAGGCATGATAAGTGAATGGTAACAAATTGTATGACCAAGTACAGTTTTCTTAACCAATCTAGTTTTCTTTTTCTCAAGTTCCATTTTCTGGAATTTTTCTGTAATGAGACACCCACTATAGAATATAATTTTCAACTTAAGAAACACATAAATTTGTAAGAAAATTAATATTTACCCAACGATTTAAGATTTTCTTCTTCTGTGATTTTTGCTTCCTCAAGAAGTTCTTCCTGAGTAAGTTTGCGCATATCAGTAGTCTTTCGCCGTCGCCGCTTTCTACCTTCCTCTGAGCGTTCCTTTAACCTCTGTAGTGTTTCAGCAGATTTTGCAGCAGTTGATCTTCGAATTGATTTACGTTCTACACAACATTCTACTTAGTACTGTTCAATTTTGGACAATTATTTGAAATGAAAGTAATCACTTACCATAGTTGTCTAACATAATATGAACTCTTCTCTTCCGAGTTTTCTTTGGTTTTGCTTCAGATGGTTTTTCAACTTTCTTGACTGGGGCAGGTTCCTGAACAATAAAAGAAAAGAAAATGAAAAACAATAATTCAACAGATCATGTAAAATAACTTACAACAGGAAACATTGATAATCCATAGACAAGAAAGTAATACCTTGTATGCTTTAGTGACTAATTTTTTGCTTCTTTTAGGTCCTTCCTCTTCATGATCTGACACAGGTTCATCATTTTCATCAATACTAAAGTCAGAATCTACTTCGTCCTCTGCTTCCTCTTCAGAACTATAATTTTACACATGTGTAAATAGAAAAGATCTATTCTTCTATATGTTACAGTAGCAAAAATTCACAACACACTTACCGATAATCATCATCATTTTCAATTTCATTGAAACCTCCATATGTAGTTTTGTAGAATTCATCTTCTTCTTCTTCATCAAGGAGTTTTGCCATACGAGCTCCTGCATTGTTACGACGATCTCTTGTTTTAGCAAGAGCCATAATTGCACTAGAATATCATTAGCACACTGATTAATAGGAAATTATAATGAACTACAGGTTAAAATATTTACTGTAACAGATTATAAATTTGATGAACACTTTTAATAAAAGATAATTTATAACCCAACACTAATTATTATATTATGTACTATATAACAATTACTGTCGTTCAAAATGATAAATTCATTAAACAAGGTACTGCTAGAAGATGTTTGGGGGAGTGAAGTAACATTTAATATCCAAAAGCAAACAATGAACGACTTTGGGATTTACTCTTAGGACGGTACAGAATCAAGACTAAAACCATAGTTGAGTTGGATTTAAAAGGCATAACATGTACCCATTAAGTCAACTGCATATTGGTTCACGAATGTGATTGTAGTAATGTAACACACGTACCACAAACAGACTCCAAAATTTGAGCACTAACACTTTGTTGCAGCTTTTCCACAGATTTCGACGGGGAAAATTCTTTCTAAATTCGTCGATTTAAACTTCACGTTTTTAACTAATCTTCACATATTTCACACTCGCGGTTTTAGACATTACACACCAAAGAGTATGTTGTCAAACAGAACAAGACCACGATCAAAGATATTACATCACGCCCACAGAATAGGTATCGTCATATACAAATAATGTATAAGTACTCTGTGGATATCGCTTGATCTGCAGAGCACTGCTTGATACGGTCGCGTTCGTGCGATATCTTGCCACAGGTCCGAGAAATACGCAAACAGTCGTGCCATATTCCATCTTGGAGATACTACTCTCAGATGCAGTTAAAACTGTGTATGACGTGCTAAAGGGAGAAGCGAATTCTGTGCACGTTTTCAAAATTCTGTGATCCCTATACTTAGTCATGTACTACTTCAATTTTGAATTAATTAAAAAAAATAATAATAAAAAAAACACGCTCCCATGTAATAAATCTATTTTCAAGCATAAATAAGCAATACATTTTGGGCTCTTATCCATGATGTCCTTCGTCAAGGAATAATACTTCCCGTCGCGACAACATGGAAACGATAATTTGAATAACTATATTTCCCACTGAATTCTAGAAGTCATGCACAGATAATTAAGTTACATTTATATCCAGAAGCAAAACAAGGGGCCATCTCAACATTTTCTCAATGAATCAGGGAAACTGGACAAAATACCTGATCGAGATGGAGGTCATTGACCCTGAAGCTACGGTACAAAACTTGTTACCGGTTGTTTAGAATTATACAGTCCAAATGATAAATAATACATTAAATATCACTGTTAAAATTAAAGTTACATTCCTTTTGATGCTCAGAATAATTTCTAATTATATATAAACAGTTATGCAGCAGAAACAATTTTACTTGGGATTTAAACATTTCTATCGAATTTAATCGTCTAATGTCATCTGGAAAAGTGTTGTAAAATAATGAACATGTATTGCATGTGATTTTTTTGTAATGAGCTGTTGATACTGTCACCTCATGGATATGATTACTATACGTCGAGTGTTATAGTTATAGATGTCAGCTTTTTCTAAAAATATATTCCCGCCCTTAAGCAAGTCATTTTTGACAAACACCACTAATTTGTAAATCAAGAGACACGGTATTGGTAAAATTCCTAGATTAATAAAGAGAGGCTTACAAGAACCACGTGGGTGGGATTGGATTATTATTCGTACAATGCTTTTTTGTAATCCAAAAGTCTGGGAGCTATAAGATGTATTTCCCCAGAATATTATGCCATAGCTGAGACGGAAATGAACATTCGCGAAATATACACAACGAGCGGTATGAAGGCTGACTGAATTTGAAAGAATTCTGATCGCATAATGAATCAATTCATTTAAATTAGAGGTGCACAAGCGCCCCATTTCAGCCCCTTGTGGGGCGCTGGGCAGCCCGTACCCCGTGCCCCACGGCGCCCCACGAGAACCAGGAAAGTTGGCATTATCCTCGACGGACGGGCTGTCCCTTCTCTTTCCTACTCTACATTTTTCTTTCAGTAGTTCGGAATCGTCGCAACTACACGGGTATTGTCAATATTCGGTTCCACTTATATCTGTGAGCAATTTTTCTCCCGCATCAACTTACAAAATACCCAAGTCCAGACGCCGAATGACACTCCTACAGCAATGCGAGTGGCAGTGGCACGAACACTCTCACCAAATATTTATTTTATCATTTCTTTAAAAAATGTGGAAATTAATGTGATTTTTGTTTAATAAAAACGATATGTTTGAGTTTCTCGAAATACTTTGTTCTCTTTATTATTATTATTATTATTATTATTATTATTATTATTATTATTATTATTATTATTTCAAATTATGTTTTTATTTTCTTCCTTATATAAATAAAATTACCAGCATTTAGAAAAGTACGGTCAAGTGTATTACAACCAGAATTAAATTTATGAAGTGCGTATAATTATTAACAGTGATAGATTCTTATACATTCTGTTCTTGTTATTTAAATTACAAATATTTTCAAAATCAGTTCCTACACTAAAGATTGAACATGAAATTTGTGGGAGTAGTTGAATAATTTAACCTGAAATAATAGTATACAAATACGAAACCTTCCCTCTCCAGAAAGAACAGCTGTTATATCAAGTCTTTAGTTGTGAAATTCAACATGACTCAACAAATTTCCGACTTAAGAGCCACAGGGCTTTCCTCCCACCGAGGGCTCGGGCAGCGGTCACTTGCCCCAAAAGTGAATGTCAGTAGAAGCCGGTGGGGCGCGGAAGGGCAGCCATCACCATCGTGGGGCGCGTCGGCGGGGCCCTTGTGTAAACCTGATTTAAATGGATGTTCCATTTGAGGTTTGACTGAATTGAGAAACCTACAAATTTTGTTGCCTTAACATCAGTCAATGGTGCATCGTTCACTTTCAATGGAGAATAGAATTGTTTATTTGAAATGGAAAAGCCAGTTTTCTTTTCATTTACTATTAACTTTTTACATCGTAACCAATTTAAAACATCTGATATTGTACTATTTACGGTTTCTTTATTGCAAAGAATGTTCGTATCATCCACAAAGAGAACTGTTCTTCCGTTTCGAATCGTTGAGGGCATAGCATTTACGTATAGTAGGAAAAAAACAGGGCCTAAAATCGATCCCTGAGGGACTCCACGTGCAATTAGCAGAGTCGGGAAAGTATGCACATAATGTTCCATCATTCCAGTGAGGTATTTTTACTCTCTGACATCGTTGTTTAAGGTACGAACATAACCAATCTAGAGCAATACCACGGGTTCCATATGAAATTGTATTTGTAGGAAGACGCCGTAGACGAAGCGCTGTAAAGTCGGAGCGGGCGATTATGTCTGTCGCCAAATTACACAAAAAATAAATTTTCCCAAAATTCAACGACCTTATTTGAGGATATTTTTAATAAACACATTTCATTAAGAAAAAAATATATATTTTCACAATTGTAGTTAGAGGAAGACATCGAAAAGATTTTAATTTTTTTAAATTTTCGAAACATCAGGTGTTTCAACGAACATGAAACTTGTACCATTCTCTTAAGCGTCCTATACGCTGATCTTTTTTTTAATAAAAAATGGTTTAAAGAAAATAAAAATTGCCTATTTTCGACATAAAATTTCGCAAACATTACTAATGTTATTTTTAATTGAACACGATATTATTTTAGTTCTGTTTTTCGCGAATATATCTCATTAAGAGAAAAATGTTTATCTTCATAATTGAAATTGTGAGAAGACGCCGAAAAAATTTTGAATTTTTGCAATTTTCAAAAAATCAGAGTTTTTAACGGAAATGAGATCTGTACCATTCCCTTAAAGGTCCTTTACACAACCCAATAACAAAATTTAATAAAAAAACCAATGCAGCCATTATTTTGAAAATGTCACAGGGTCTTCATGTAAAGTACCTCCCAAAATTAAAATATTCGCTTCAAATTCAGGGGCCACCGACATCAGCCAGATCGATTGAGAATATTAATTTTGGAGAAAATCGGCTGAACGGTTTAGCTGCTACCGTGGTTCACAGACAGACAGACAGACGTTTTGCCGTCTATCGATTTTTCGGTATCAAGGATCCACAAAACAGGCTTCTGGCAACACCACCTATTAGGGGATTTTTTTCTCTAAATTTAGAATCCGGAATTTAGAATCTAGAAATTTAGAATACACTTTTTTGTTGCCAGAGCTCTGTTAAAAGAGTTTTTCTACCGAAAATTCGCCGTTTTGTTCCCGCAGCGTTACTTAGCTTCCTCTTTGCCGCGGTGATATTAGATGGAAAGTAAAATGATACGTTTGGTCTCACTAATACTCAGACTTGTAAATGACACAGGGAAGGAACATCAAAAATTAAAATATTTTTATTATTTTCAGAATGGCGTAATTAAATCTACTCCTGACTCTATTATTTACCAAGTTAGAGCTCAAAAGTTTCTAATCTGACAATTACGAGGAGGTACGCCAAAGGAAAAGAAGAGATTTGAAACCTTAGATTCACCCATTATTTCAAACGTAAGTTATGTCCCAACACATAAACAGAATTCATTAATCCATACAAAATAAATAACATATATTGGTAAAGTTGAATTAGCCGTAAATACATTTTTTATTAGTTTAGAGTGAAACATTTTTGGTGCCCCAGGTTGTGGGAGTCAGGACCTGGAGCAAGTTGCCCAAGCGAGTCCCCCCTTCTGACTGTCCGTGATAAAGAGCGACACATAACTCCATTCATACAGGCATCTTGATTTTTGGATATGAAAATGCGGTATCCCCTTGCCATCTGCACTCATCTTAATCATCGTAAGAACAGCAGCTCATGCCAACAGGGGATCATGAATTCCAAGAGGAAAAGGGAATTAAGGATCATGTAAGGAATGAATAATATTATTATAAGGAACACATTATTAATTCCATTTAATTTATTCGTAGTGAAATATTAACACGAGTAATGATTATTATGTCATTTAATTTGCACAGCGCAATTTGGGATTTGAGGATGTTACAAAAGGGATCTCCATTTTACAAAGTTTTACACTCAGAGCACACAGTGCGTTTGAGTTTATTCAGGGTTTGATGTTGATTTATTTGACTAAATACAAGTGAAGGAGAGATAACAATAGCACATTTCTTGAGCATGGTCGAGGAAAACCATGATGAGCTGATTAAAAACCCTTAAACCTATGAAAATGTATTTTATTCAATTCAGGTAATGTCAAAAAAGATTACTCATATCTCCAAACATCTTGTGCTATTGTTATATCAATATGGTCACATATAGTACTGTAATACTTTGTTTAATAGCAACAGATGAAAACAGAACAAAGTAATCAAGTTCTAGGGCAGGAAATACATTGTTCTGGGTCCCTTGGAACTTTAACATTAGTTATATTTTCCAAACATTGTCATCAGTCTTGAAACTCAAGATTGGCACACTACATTAGATTTTGGCTCCACCTCGTAGTCATATAACAATGGGCATTTCAAAAAGTTCAGTAAGAATATTCCATTTCTTCTTGAAATTCTTCCTAAATTAACTATACAACCAAAATGTTCATGTTCTCAGTTTTTTGAGACATAATGGAAAACAGAGAACAACATTTGCTTAAGTAAGAACATTTGTTATTTCTCTAAGAAATGTGATTTTTTTGAAAGCATTGGCACTATGCATTATGTTCAAGGTATGACTTTCTATGCAGCTAGGATGTAGGGAAGTTTTATCAAAAGGGATTTGAACTACGCATGGCAGAGTTACATCACATAGGTTAATTATCAATATTGCCCCAAATTTATCTCATCAGGATATTATATTCATATAATTATTCATGGGTTTAATTATGATATACTAAAATGGACAAATTATTTGAAATGACAAAAGGAAATATAGAATCTTGTTTTAGAAATATTTTGAGAACCGTTGGACATTTGCAAGTAGAGCAAAGGAGTCGAGTTTTTTGAACACACTTAAATGGAAGATGAATGAGTTTTGCATTCAACTCGCTCTCTTATGCCCAATTGTAAATTGCAAAACACCCTGTTTCATCAATAACTACTTCTAAGGAAAATGTAAAATACATTTCAACAGTTTTAAAAGAATGGTTATCGGCACTTACATTACTTGGAATGCCTGTGAATTTTTGAGAATTGAGTAGTGTGAAAAAATGAACCAATCTCAGCTGTAAATGTTCAAATAATTAAAAATCTTGCCTTTTATTCCTTTGGTATAATGTACATTTTGTTTGTACTTCCCTAATCATGAATAATATCTCATTAAGATGGTTTTTTAAACTTATAATGCTACTTTTCAAAAAAATAATAATTTTATTTGCATGACTTTATTTCTTTTCTGAGGTCTTTAGCTCTAATACATTTTTGCAGTAATGTCCAAAGGTGCTATGACACTATGAAATACATTTGCTTTTTTTTGTTTTCACTTTACCAAGTATACCAAGTATCGAAGTGTGTGGTAATTTTTGAGAACTAGGCTCAGTTTTAAGTCAAAAAGATTTTTTGTCTTCTGTAAGTAAATATACCATTCATATAATTCAGAGTTCATTCTTCTTGTTTGAAGCTAGCCAAGAGAGATCATATTTACCATTGCCACTCATTTGACAAATATTCTACACGCTTACAACTGATATAAGTAACTTAAAAAAACCTACATCACTAAATAATAATTTTGGGACACAGAGATGATAAAACCTAATAAAATTTCTTTTAAAATAAATGAAACATAAATTCTTTTAATGTACTAAGACAAAGCATTCACAACTGGTATGATCTTGGAAGAATAAACCAATTTCTCATTCTTCTTCTTACTGTCATCTTTATACATCTCAGGAAATATTTTCAATAGCAAATGCAATCTTTTTATATTCAAAGTAGATGGCAATTGCCAACAAACATGATTGTTTTTATGTTACTGTTAGAGCAAAAGAGATGGATTTACTGCATTTCTTAATCTGCAAAATAAGCTTACATTTTAAGAGTAATATATTCTCTTGCATACATCAAAAAACATAGATAGCTAATTTAGCTACAAGGAAAATGAAAAGCTAGCAGTAAATTGTGGTCCCTCTCATTTACAGTACAGTATCTTAAAGAAATCATGTAAAATGGCTTTACCATGAAGTTTGAGAGAAATGCTATTTGTCACAATTGTGGGTTCTGAAGGATGTTAAAAATCACTTGCAAAATAACTGTGTAAGATTTTTATATTACATATCAGTTTAAGTGCCAATCTCTCTAACCTAAAATGAAATAATCATTTCTAATATTTTCTTGTAAGGCATTTGCAATGTATGGTCATTAATACAAAAGTAATAAAGCTATTATCATTCAAAACCATCAGTGAGAAAATTTTAAGTCATCAAGAAATAAGGATATCAGTCATTCATTTCATTTCATAACCTTGTGCTTTGTAGTAATGTGCTATCTAATGAATATTTCAATTTTGCATCATATTGATTTTCATCATGTAGATAAATATTTTGACCAGTGGAGGGGTATATATTGACATCTAAATAGATCTGTATATAGTGAGCAAAGTAAAGGGTGTGCGTTTTGAACACTGCTCATAAGCAATTTGGCTAAATAAATTCTCAAATTTACAGTAGAATTCAGACAAACACAATTTACAGACCAAAGACATTTACACAAGTATTATTGTTGAAGAGAGTTTTCCACTTTTGAAGAGTCTAAATAGAATCAATTTTAATATAAAATAATTTTCACCAGTCCAAGGTGCTAGGGAGTTTTGTGTTCTCTACCTATGTTCTATAGAAAAGCTCTTATCAAAGAAAATCATATTTTATGTTTCTTGCGAATATGAATAGAAGTAATGGAAATTTTCTTGTCAGTAACTTTTTTCAGTACTTCATTATTTCTTTAAAAAATGTTTCAAGCAGAGTATGTATAAAACAAACTACAGAAAATTATAAATAAGTTCAAAACATTCATTTCTGGATTTTTCACAAAAATATGAAAGAAAAATAATAGCAAATGCACACACAATATGTTTGCTTTGAAACAATTCACAAATTCAGCTCTGTGGAGAAATAATCTTTCATCAAACATTAGATAATATGATATGCAAGATCAAACATATGGTATGGGCTATGTAAATTTCAAATAAACAATTAAGAAGAAGGAAACATTAAAATATCTCATATGTCATACTGGAGTCTTTGTATTACAATTGAAAGTATATTATTTTGAACTAATTTATTACTCTTTAAATAAAGTAGTAAAATGTTAACTTTCTCACTCTACCTCTGGCATGGTTTGAAATTAACTCATGAACCTTGATTATAATTTTAACTTTTTAAGTGCTGGTACTAGTCTGACAATGACAAATTACAAATAGCATTTTCAATATGAAGACTGACTAACTTATTTGTGTAGATATCGTAAAGTACAGAAGGGAATTTTGCTTCTTCCCTACATACTGCACTTAGGTTCATGCCTCTTTAATAGTTCAATATATTTTGAATTTTTACAGATAGGACAATTACAAGATACATTTAATGAAATATCAATATTTCATTGCAGATAATAAAGAATCTTATCAAAGCAGTGGTACAACCAGGATTTTTCTATGGGGAGAGCTAAAAGTGTAGGGTCCAGGTGACTTGATGCTTTCTTATAAAGATTTTTTCATGTATACTGAAATTAAAATTTATTTTATTTGTTGATTTATAATTATTTACAACATATTCAATTGAGATTCTAAATAACTAGCCCTATGACTCCCCTCTCCTTGGATGCACCACTGTATAAAAGAGTTGTTACAATATGTTAAAAAAACAATAAAATTAATTAATGATTGTGAACCTTTTTCAAACAGTGCTAATAAAATATTTTCAGTGACACATCTCAAAGAAAAAAAAGGTTTTGAGCAATGGAAAAGTTGCGAATCACTTACAGGCAATAAAATATGACATCAAATTCAACTGTACTCATTTTAAACTTTTGCACCACTTGCCCCCAAAGGAGAAGTCTGGAAACAATTATTATTGCGTAGGCCTATTTCATAGATACAATTGAGGTGAAATGCTAGAAAAAGTTTCCTAGAAAAAATACTAAAAGTATTATCAAAATGAAAAAATTACATGACTTCTAAAAATTCATTCACTTTTTGAGAGTTGATTCATAGAAAGCTTGAACCTTTCGAGATCTGTTGAATTGTTACTAAAAGAACTGACTTACTAACAATTTTCAAGGATGTTTGTGGATGTGCAGAGTCAGAAAGGGCACAAGCCTGATGTACATTTCTTTGGAAAAGAGCAATAACAAAAAGATTAGAAAGCATCAAATTTAATTTTTAAAACTGTGGTGACTATACTTATTTGTATAAAAAGAATGTAATTTTGAGAAATTCGTATGTCTCTTTAGCTTTTTGACTATGACCAAAAAGCAATTTACATTTTATTTGTGAGTGCTCAAGCAACCTCGATTTCCTTTACAAGCAGAGACGCATTGCGTCAAGGTGTCTGTGACTAGGCTTTGTCAAAATTGATTTTCAGACGGATTTCTAGTCTGCAGTTAATTCTGTTCGTGTCTGAACCTCTGTGAGAAGGAAACTTGCCATCCCCAAAAAAATTTCTGAATGGAACAATTTTTTCATGAAAATGATTTCTATGTGAGGAAATGAAACAAATTTTAAATAACTGAAAGTGATTTTAACTTTAGTAAGAGGAAAACTTTATTTTAAAACTGGAACATTACCTTTTGTAATGGAAGATCTTGTTCTCTAGCAACTGATTGTCGATGGATTTTCTCATTCTTTTTGCAGGGGCCCATCAGAGAGAGAGAGAGAGAGAGGCAGTTGAGTCAACTTGTCTCAGGCTCCAACTTAATTGGAGACCTGACATATTTTCTTTCAAAATATATAAATAATGAATTTACTTTAAATTGAAACTAATCAAAGGTAAAAAGTTGAATGAAGATTTTAGCATTCTCCTACATAAAAAGAAATTTTCATAATTTTAATATATTGTGAAATAATCCATTAAGCATTTAATTGAGTCATTCAACATCAAATTGCACACTCCCAAACCATCTTTTGAGAGACTTTTCAGAGATTTGACCTTTTTATGAGGTCTAGAGTTTAAAATTAGTGACACATATTATAAATGATATTGTCTTAAAGTGAAGAAAAAGAAATATTAATTTAATAAACTGTTTCACATACATTTATTACATTTCTTCTATATAGTACTAAATTGAATCCATTTGATATTTATAATTTGAATTAAATCGGCAATGAAGGCCATTAGTACATATCAGGCACATTTTAAGATGTGAAGGGATATTTCTATTTATTGCCCAGTGAAAGTATAATGATGATAATCATCTACCACAGACTGCCATGTGCTTGGGGGTGGCACTCCGGCAGACGCTGCAGCAAAAGAGCGAGTATGAATTTTGTTTTTAAATTGTCAGGTTTAGGAAGAAATTTAAAAAATAAAATTAGTCAAAAAAATGCATTTAAAAAAAATTAAGGTTTGAATTCATACATCAAATGAAAGCCTCTTTTGTTCTTTAATATCACATAATATTTAATTTTTGTTATGATATGAGTTACTCAATTACAATATGAGATACAACCGATTAACTTTAGCACTGTGAATAATTTTTCAAAAAGTTTGAAAATTAATAGTGTCTCGAAAAAAAAATTTTGTCAAAAAATGAAAAACGCTTTTCATAATTTTCCTTATACTCCTTATAGAAAAAAAGTTTAAAAATCTGGGACATCAAGGCTCTCATCAAATTTCCCTTAAATTTGTGCAGATTGATGTGGAATGACTCAATTATAAATATGCATAAAAAATTTTGATTCTTAAAAAAAATGTTTTGAAGAAAAACAATATTTATTTAACTTAAGTTGAAGTATGATTCATTTTAAACCATGTACAGTGGAAAACCTTTGAAATAAAGGGTTCCCATAGATATACTGCCTCTTGTTTTCTCTGGACATCCTTATCTACGTGTGGTCGATGTTTAAGTATGATTGATTATCTATTTTCATTATTTTGTTTCATTCACAAAATTATATGGAAAATAGTGAATTAAAGTGACATGTTGAATATTTTAGCAACTCTTTATGAGAGGGAAACCTGCTCACAATAAAATTTTCAAAGAAATCTTGGTACTGTCTTAGATAGTGGGTTTTACTACACTTTCATTGCACATTTTTTCCAAATGAAGAAAAGAACATGAAAGTACAGATTTTATTTCTTGAAAAATATTTAGTTTTACTGCGGGCAATATATGATTTGCTAATAATCGTAATATGAATTCACAATCAGACTAAAGACCTCATGCACTGGGACACATAATATGTGTCTGTTATTGATATTGTTATTGTTGACCCTTTTTTCTATACCTGAAGTAGTTTTATACACTTGTTTGGAACGAAACAAAATGTCTCGTTGATGTATGATTTGACGTTATTTTTTATTCTTGTTTAATCCTTTCAAGAAAGGAAAATATTAATTGAAAAGTGAAAATGTAGAGATCATTAACAAAGTTCTATTTCTTTGATTTTTAAAATAAAGTCTTAAATATATATAAAAAAAGATATATTTTTTCTCACTTGGAGGCTTCCTAAGCTCGGAGCCCTGGGGCACTGTCCCAGTTGCCCTGATTGTAGTTATGGCCTGGACAATATGAATGAATACTATAGATGTGACAAATGTTATTGCTGGCAGAATACAATATTCAGTAATATAATTGGAGGTAAAGTGATTCGCCATTTGAAAGAAACCAACAACTTTCTCAATTCACAATGGCATGGCAAGTTCAAATGAAACCCGTTCCAAGCATACTATATTATTTGATTATTGAATTGGAAGAATTAGAAGGATCACTGTACACTAATTCCACAATCATGCGTCATGTCACCAGCTGTGTTAATTAACTATCCGGGAAGAAGTGGACGGCTCTTAAACATCTTGCATATTTTGTCAGCCCAATTTTGCCACTTTATGACATTCTAGGACCATTAAAGAAATTTCTAACAAGGCAAATTTTTACTCTGCCGAAAACTTAACGAAGTTAACAGTTTAGGACGGGTTGAAGAAACAACCAACATCTCTTGGAGGACGGAATGCACCGCCAACCCAAACAATGGAATATTAACTACAGTACATTGTTTGTAGTTATTCATCACCTCAATGTCATGGGTGCCATTTTGCTAAAAAGAGAAAGTATGCAGCAAGTTTCAATTAGTGTCATTTTCTTCGTGCAAAGTCTAAATGTTTTGAACGGGTTTCTTTTCAACATATCTAGTAAAATAAGGATTTTAAACGTTATACGCATAAGAGTGATTTCCTCTAGAGTGAATCTAGATTGGACAGATTGGCTATTCTCATTTTCACAGTATCTTTTATTGAGATTTCTCGTAGATTTACGGAACGTAAAACCCCATTTTATACATCTTGCAGAAATCTCCAACATGTAGGAGATTCAATATGTAACGTTTGTCAGATATTATTTTGCCTTTTCCTATTCTCTCATGTAGTGTCTCAGAGTTACGTAGACTCATGTCATGTGGTCATCTGAAAGTAGCCTAATTGGATTCAAATGTTTGGCTTTCTGCACTAGGTATAGTTACAAGTAAACTATCGATTGGGACGCCAGAGTATATTGCTCCAGAAGAGCTCCAAGCATTAGATCAGGATTGAAATGGAAGTAAAGATCCATTGTATGGAAAAGTATGACATTTGGTCACTGAGAGTTGTAGCGCATGAAATTGTCATTGGGTGTACACCTTTCTTGAACAAGTCTGCTACCTTCCACAATACTATGAGCCACTAGAGCGCACTACAGTTACAGGAAGATATTAATCATCTCAGAGTTTCCGTCAGTTAGTACATGACCTTTAGCAAGAATTAGACATTTGTTTAAATCCGAAAAAAAAACAACCTTGAAGCACGGCTGTTTTTCAGCATAGACTAGCCTAGCTGAGAGACAGTTCCAGCATTTGCATTTGTGATGAACATTGAGGATAACACTTCCAATTTTGAAGATTTTGAGCATGAACGCCCAACTACTTCCATTAAGAACTTTCTCTCGAAGAGAATTTTATTCGAAATGCTTACCTTTTATAAGTTTCACATACACACGAAGTTTCTCACATTTAATTGCTTTCAAGTTCAATGTCAGAAAAGAATGTAGGGTCATATAGGGCAATTGAATCCTTACTCGGCGCTAATTCTGAGACACTACATCTTTAGCCTATGAACTGTCTACTTTTATTGTGGAAATCAATATCATATTTTGTATTTTATACAGATCTTTGAATAATTTTGTCGGATAATATTATTATATGTCGAATAATATTAAAATTTTATTTCACGAGGAAATACTCGTATGCGTGTTTTTTGTCAAGTTGTAGTTAAGATGGCAATAAACCAGAACGAAAAGGAACAAGAACACATTGTTATGAGAAAAGTTGATATTCTCTTTCTTCCTTCCCTCAAAATTCCATTTTCATTGACTAATCAAAGGCGATGAGCTCTCCTTATTGTTACATAATATTTATTTTTATTGCACCTTTAAAATCCGTTGCCTTTGCAACCTATGTAGATATATTTTAGGATGGAGTCGAATGCTTGAACAGTCAGGTACTGCCACGGCGTGACAACATTCCTCACGCCCAGCAAACTGCACGACTCAACACGATTCAGAATCAGTCTCAGATCGGGAAGAATTTATTCTCTCTGTCGGCTAAATCCAATCTCAATGAAGAATACAGAACAGGTTCGTTAACCAATACGCAGTGCATTTCCAAAGTTGACACAATGAAACTCACATACAAATATTACGGAGATTAAAGCGCATTTACCAGGAACGAGGCAAGGAAAACAATATGTTTCGAGTAAGCTCTTGCACAGTAGAAACATCCAGGAGGAGGATTCTTTTGTAGGTCGAGGTAACAATTTTCTCTTCCATTCACATTTAAGTCCAGGCGTTGCAAGTCCATTGCAATATAACAGAAGAAAGTGTATAAACATACACCTATTTGTATATATATATATCTATAATATTTTAATTTATATGTACTTTCAACACTGAATTCAGTATTCCAGCAGTAGGCACCAGTGACTTGATGTTCATTTTGACACTAACAGATAACACACGGTAAACATGAAGGTCTATCGACAATTTGAAATGCGTACACACTGTGAGTTACGATTACACGGGCCAAGAACTTGTGAGTATTCACGAAAAGTTTCTTTTTCACACTGGTTTTACGTTTCAAAAACAAACAAAAATAGACCAAAAGCCTGTTCAAGATTGCAAAAATATACTTAAAAAAAGATGCATGGAATAATATGTGTGACGTTAGCGTGTACGATTCTGAGGCGGGGGAGGCAGGTGCGCCGGCGGCAGCGGCGGTCGCCACAGCGTTCGCCAGCAGCTAGTGCGGCGTGTCGGAAGACGTGCACGGCCCGATCTCCCCCTGGTACGTGGAGCACGTTGCCCGGTGGCTCAGGATAGGGGTGGCCGTCTCCTCCTGCAACACATTCAATCCAATGATGCCTTATTTCACGAGGCGAAACTCAGGCCAGCAGGCCTGCTCTTCCGCCTGACCACAGAAATTGAATCGTTTATTTCAGAAACCCGTCAAACGCCAAAATTTAAAATGCGCTTTAGCGGTGGAATATTGTCCCATGAGGATAGGCACATCGTTTATTCCATATTTACCTGAAAAATATTCATTTATTAACTGCTTTAAAATTAAAAAAAAAATTTTGAAATCTGAAAAATTGGGACACTTTTTCTCACTTTTCTCGACATGAGAAATTTGGCGTTTGACGGGTTTCTGAAATAAACGATTCATTGTAGTTGCGATTCTTTCACCGTCTGGCGGAGAAAGAAGGTATCACTCAGACCACAAAACAGGGGATTTAAATTTAGCTCAGAGGCTTCTTTTAGGGTTGAAGATCTTTTACATTCAGTAAATCTACAACATGGGGCAGCCAGTTTTACTTCCCCTACGAAAGAAGGTGTACGAAGGACTTTTTTCGCTCTTAAAAAAACCCATGGTTTTGATCGGGTTTGAACCTCCAAACTTGGGTATAACAGCCCGACATTAACGTTTCACAGTAATCGCAAGAATACGAGGTAATTTTGACTGATTGTACCTCGGATTATACGAAGGGAAAAAAAGGAAGAAAAAAAGAAGGAAATACATAACGGAATTTTCAACTATGACGTATAAAGTCAAATTTAATGTGCATATACTATTAAAATTACAGATACATACATGCATAAGCGTGAACCGGTCACAAAATTGTAGCAGACGGATTGACACAGGTACTGACCGCCGGACATGAGACCTTGGACCCAGTGCTGCTAACCCGTCAAAAGCCAACTCTAGATTATAGCCGCTTGCTTGATTGTTTAGGTAACTTGGCGCAGTCTTTTTTTTCATGTTGGATTGCACGAAAACTCGGATTAGTGAGGCTCCGATTGTACTACCGAAGCCACGAACTACGTCTCATCCCACTAGAATGGTACCGGGAGAGGTGGATCAGTGCATCAACTGATGTCATTGCAGCGCCTCTGATCGGGAGGTCCTAGATTCGAGACCCGACGGCGGCAGAATTTTTCACAGTAGCTTTACAGCTAGGTCGAATTCAGTCGCTGCCTGGAGGAGAATTCTAGCGGCCGGCTGCTATGATCAGTAGTTTTCCGGTGGTTTCTCCGATCAATACCAGGCGAATGCCGGAGCAGTACCCTAACAAACGGGCCACAGGCCGCGCGTGATCTTTTCTTCCTCTTCCTTGTCCTGTTCTCCCCCTTCCACACATATATACACATTAACATGCACTACACTACCACACATGCCGAGAGATCGGTCGGGGTCTTAGAGCTTATCCCGACTGGGGTGGTGAGACGCTGGTGAGAGATACCTAGTCGGGAGAAAACCCCACTAGTCGACGGTAGGTCGGTGCCGAATCTCGCCATTCAGCGAGGGATGATAACCGCCACCTCTCGATGAAAAAACACGCACACTTACGGAATTAATGACCTCAGTAGTTGACGCGCCCGGAATCACAAACAATCAATCTATCCACTAGAACGGCGGCCTGAAGAGGTCCTCGTGCGCACGCGGAGACGTCAGTAACAGAGCATCTATAAACTGTTTTTTTAAATAATATTAGTTTATATTTTAAGAGATATTAAGTCAATGTCCATTATTAAGTCAACTATAATGCACCAAGAAAGTCTCTTCGCACCGAGCCGAATCAGGGGCTCAAGCTGATCACCTATTAAAACCTTATTAAAAAATAAGAGATTATAGCCGCTTGTTTGATTGTTTAGGTAATTTGGCGCAGTCTTTTGATTAAAAAATCTGAAATATTTATGTTGGTAGCAACAGGATCTGGCTAAATCACAAATTGTGCGAAACAAGTGAAAGGGACACTTCCAGCTTTTATCAAGACTGTGGTGAGAAAGCAATTTACGTTTTCATTTGTTACAAGCTGCAGTTCGTGCCACCAACAAGATTGCTGTTTCTAGCACTCTCACCAGCCACTGGTGCCACTGCGGAGAGACTTTCCTGGCGCACTGTTTCCTTCATTGATGCTAACTGAAATATTTGTTTACTCCTTAACTTGATCAAAAGCATTCACTCAGAATTTGAGAACATTCATTTCAGTAACTCAATATATTTTACAGACCTTAATATACAAAACCGTACATAATACTTTCGTAGAAAAGCGACAATAGTAATAACTTAAAATAAAATTCCAGGTGAGTGTGAAAAAATTACTTGTATGCATCTCGAACGTAAATAAACGTTTTTACCACACTCGGCTTCAAACCACCTAGATTGTTACGTGGACTTCAGAAGAACATTTACTTTTGGGTCTTGAAAAGTAAGTAACAATTATTGAAGTTATCAAAACACCAGAAAACGTGGATTCTGATTACAGTACGTATTCGAGAAAGTAATTTGTTACACATATGAACAAGAAAAATCGACTTTCTTCGGAATAAGGAACCTACAAAATGAGTTTTTGTGGCAAAAGGCGGCACCTTCCGCTGCCGCATTACTATATTACTTATTTATTTTACGTCAAAAAACAGTTAAAAACTGCGTAAGTTAAGGGAAAATAATATAATTTTTTTGAAAGGGAGAAAAACAAACAAAAAAACTCCCATGTAATAAAATCTATTTTCAAGGATAAATAAGCAATAAATTTTGGCTCTTATTACTTCCTGCCGCGACAACATGGAAACGATAATTTGAATAATTGTATTTCCCACTGAATTCTAGAAGACGTGCACAGAAAAGTTACATTTATGTCCAGAAGCAAAATAAGGGGTCATCTCAGCATTTGCTCAATGGATCAGGGAAACTGGACGAAAAACCTGATCGAGATGGGATTACTTATTTAGCTTTACTATATTTTCTCTCCACTACGTAAGTAGCATAAGTTATAGCAAAAAGTGTGTGTGAAATGATTAAAAAATCTAAAATTGATGAATATTTTGTATTATGAAAGACATTTCTAGCTGCAGCATTGGTGCTAGGTTCGAAAAAATATGAACTTTGTCATCATAAAACCCAAAATTACTCAAAATCGACTGACGTTTTTAAATAAAGGGTACATTAATGATTTAAACATTAATATCTCTTGCTTCAATTTAACAATTGTAGGAAAAGTTCGAAGAAAATGTAAACTTTGGGGATTTTCGAAATTTCAGAGATTTTCCTGGAGTATTTTTTGAAAAAAACTTGTTAATGTATTTTTTAATAGTCCCAATTTTAATCAAAATTATTAAAAAATAAAATTATTATGAAGGGTTTGGGCTTGAAATTATTAAAATTTATAATTCTAAAGATCAGACTTCATTGGTAAAATAGATTGATATTCAATAATATAGTTATTGTAGGGGATCTTAAAAATTAAACTTTTGCCACTTCTTATAGCTTAAGTATTTCCTTATCCTATAAGTGACAATATGAATATGACCCCTACCCTTTTTTAGGGCCCCGACAATGAGGGTTTTTCAGTCAAAATATGTCTTTTTCATAGTTTTACATTACTCTCTCTACATATTCGTACTGCGTAAACAGTACGTAAGGAAGTAACTAGTGGCGTTGCAGCAGTACATACTTTCTCGCATTATTTCTAAATTTGCAATTTTAGAAAATTCAGAGAGTTCAACGAAAATGAGACTCGTATTATTCTTTTAAGCGTTCCTTCTTATATCCGGGCAAACATTAAAAAAATTGTTGCGGTTTTGGAGAAAATAATTTGTTTAGAAATTAACAAAAAACAACACACTTTTGTTAAATAAAAGCTACTCGTTTTTAAAAAAAATATGAACATGACCTTTTTCAAGGAGCTGAGATTTTACAACCTTTGTCTGAGGCAAAAATATTTACCTTCAATTTTGTATTTTTGAAATGTTAGCTCTTTGCAATTTTAGAAAAAACGGAGAGTTCGCCGAAAGTGGGACTAACACCATATTTTTAGTGTCCTTTGATATATATAAGGAGAACATTTACAGCAAAAAATTGGTGTCGTCTTAAAAAAGATGGCTAAAACATTAAAATTGTCTTATTTCGCGCAAAATAACACAAAAAAACTACTCATATTTTCGACAAATTGAACGTAACCTTATTTCTGAGTCTGTCTGTAAAGAACAGATTTCAGTAAGGAAAAATCTCTATCTTCCATATTATAGTTGTAGGAAGACACCAGAAAAAAGCACATTTTCAATTTTCAAAACATCGGGGATTTCAACGAATATGACACCTGCACCATTCTCTTAAGAGTCTTATAAGCTATCCAAGGACAAAGTTTAAAAAAGAAGGTGCCATTTTTAAGAAAATTTTGAACATATTTTTGGGGCTTCATGTAAAGTGCCCTCAAAAATCAAGATATCTGCTTTTATTCTCAAAGTCTCGAGTTAGTTCTAGATCGATCGAGGAATATCATTTTTGAAGAAAATTGGCAGAACGGTTTAGGCGCTAGCGTTGACCACACACGGACAGGCCACCTTTCAGTTTCAAAGACCCACAAATCACTGGGCGGCACTGGGCGGCACTGGGCGGCACTGGGCGGCACTGGGCGGCACTGGGCGGCACTGGGCGGCACTGGGCGGCACTGGGCGGCACTGGGCGGCACTGGGCGGCACTGGGCGGCACTGGGCGGCACTGGGCGGCACTGGGCGGCACTGGGCGAAACTGGGCGAAACTGGGCGAAACTGGGCGAAACTGGGCGGCACTGGGCGGCACTGGGCGGCACTGGGCGGCACTGGGCGGCACTGGGCGGCACTGGGCGAAACTGGCGAAACTGGGCGAAACTGGGCGAAACTGGGCGGAACTGGGCGGAACTGGGCAGAACTGGGCGGAACTGGGCGGCACTGGGCGGCACTGGGCGGCACTGGGCGAAACTGGGCGAAACTGGGCGAAACTGGGCGGAACTGGGCGGAACTGGGCGGAACTGGGTGGAACTGGGCGGAACTTGGCGGAACTCGACCGAACTCGGTGGAACTGGGCGGAACTGGGCGGAACTCGACCGAACTCGGTGGAACTGGGCGGAACTGGGCGGAACTGGGCGGAACTGGGCGGAACTGGGCGGAACTGGGCGGAACTGGGCGGAACTGGGCGGAACTGGGCGGAACTAGGCGGAACTGGCGGCACTGGGCGGCACTGGGCGGCACTGGGCGAAACTGGGGAAACTGGGCGGAACTGGGCGAAACTGGGCGGAACTGGGCGGAACTGGGCGGAACTGGGTGGAACTGGGCGGAACTTGGCGGAACTCGACCGAACTCGGTGGAACTGGGCGGAACTGGGCGGAACTGGCGGAACTGGGCGGAACTGGGCGGAACTGGGCGGAACTGGCGGAACTCGACCGAACTCGGTGGAACTGGGCGGAACTGGGCGGAACTGGGCGGAACTGGGCGGAACTGGGCGGAACTAGGCGGAACTGGGCGGAACTGGGCGAAACTGGGCGAAACTGGGCGGAACTGGGCGGAACTGGGCGGAACTGGGCGGAACTGGGCGGCACTGGGCGGCACTGGGCGAAACTGGGCGAAACTAGGCGGAACTGGGCGAAACTGGGCGGAACTGGGCGGAACTGGGTGGAACTGGGCGGAACTTGGCGGAACTCGACCGAACTCGGTGGAACTGGGCGGAACTGGGCGGAACTGGGCGGAACTGGGCGGAACTTGGCGGAACTCGACCGAACTCGGTGGAACTGGGCGGAACTGGGCGGAACTGGGCGGAACTGGGCGGAACTGGGCGGAACTGGGCGGAACTGGGCGGAACTAGGCGGAACTGGGCGGAACTGGGCGGAACTGGGCGGAACTGGGCGGAACTGGGCGGAACTGGGCGGAACTGGGCGGAACTGGGCGAAACTGGGCGGAACTGGGCGGAACTGGGCGGAACTGGGCGGAACTGGGCGGAACTGGGCGGAACTGGGCGGGCGGCACTGGGCGGACACGGCATAATTAAACTCACGGCCGCCGGCAGACGGCCCCTGTTATTGCGTCTCCTGCTGGAGGCGAGTTTAACCCTGGCCGCCGGCAGCTCTCCTCCGTCGTCGGGGGTCAGTACTCCCCTGGAGGCGCAAGTCTCTTCCCCCCAGCCACGGCCACCTTCGGTACTGAAGGTGGCCGTGCCTCATCCCCGTCATTTCGCCAAGCGGCGGGCTGGCGCCTGCGGGACCACTGCGACATGACCATAACAGGAATCCATCTCATCATAGCGACACGCGAAAAATAATAATCGTAGGGTACCTTCCTTTATATTATTTAAATTATTTATTTTCCGAATTTGTATGGTATTAATATTTACCAAACTTTACAAAGAAACTGCAACAATCCTGAAGAAGAGTCTATAAAAGTTTCGTATCTATTCAGACCTTACTTTTTGTGATAGCGATGTCGGTAACATGCTGTTGAATTCACTTTTATTAGTATACACGCACATTAGTATTTCGTCGATATATCTCGACCAGTTTTAGGCGGGTAGTCTGTAATGTAAACGAAAGTGATGGGTGATTAAGGGAGCCCGCCAACGGGCCGCTTCAGGTGCAAGGCATAAGTCGTCACGACCGCGAAGTGAACCGAAATTTGTCTGCCGCCGACCGCATTTCAGGCGCGGACAGGGTGAAGTTCAATGAAATCCTACGGGAGAGAGGCAGCACGGAGAAAAGGCGCAACACGCAGCGCCCCCTGGCGCCATTCACCGTGCCGGGACGAACGTCGGCCGGAGACCGCTAATCTCTCTGCTCCTTGCCGTAAAGACCAGCCCAGAAGCTCCAGGGAAATTACAATGTCGGAGAGTATTGTCCAGTACGTCTCCCGAACTCATCGCAACCCAGAAGAATCAAATAACTGATGGAAGATTGGCTAAGAGCAGAGATGTCTGTTAATTATTTATAACGCGTAATTTCCTTTCCTTTTCCATGTACAATAATTTGTTTGCATCAGAAATTCAGTCTATATATATATATATATATATATATATATATATATATATATATACACATATATATATATATATGTCCTTTCAACATCTAGGAATTAAGCGACCAATTTAATTTTTAAGCCGTAGGGGAAAGTGTAGAGAGAACACGTAAGCACAACATAAACACAAACATCCATGTCCGAGACGGAATTCGAACCCGCGATCCTCTGGTCTGAGACCGCTACTGCACCACTGTCTTAACGATCTCGGCCATCGGATTGGCTCTATAAAATTTTATTCTATAACAATTTTGCCTGTTAAATTCTTTATTAAAATTAACTTCTTTCTTTTTCTCCTGGTTTAATGAAACCTCTTACTGTTATGTTCTCCATTCCCAGACAACTTCGTAGCTTTAAGGTTATGACAAAGCCAAAAAAGTGAGTGTTTTGCTTCTGTAGTATCGCCCCCGGACCGCTGAGTAGCTGTCCTTATCAATGGATATCTGGGTATCCTGACTCGGTAGGTAGCGTCACACTAAGTATATAGTAGGTCCGAAAGTAAAAAAGTTTATTTTATCAGTTTTTTAAAATTGTGAAAATCCCACGAGGGTGAGGTCGCAAACCTGGATTTTTCGTGAAAGGGTCCATTCATACAACATATCTGAAGTACAAAAAATACTCTTTTTGTAATAAATTGATTGATTATTTCGTGTTTCCAGGAGTGTCAACTGCTAATTAGTCCCGTAAGTGTAGTGCACGTTTTTCTCGGGAGGTGGCGATTATCTTCTCTCGCTCCATGGTGAGATCCGGTACCGACCTACTTGTCGGGTAGCGGGCTTCCACAAGCGGGGCACCGACCCAGCCGGGACGGATACACTCTAAGCTCCTGACTGGTCTGCCGTACGTAAGGGGTGAGCACAGAACAAGGAAGAAGAAGCAAAGTTCGCGCGCGGGCCGTGGCCCGTAGGGTACTGCACCGGCATTCGCCTGGTGTTGATCGGAGAAACCGGGAAAACGCTACCGATCAGAGCAGCCAGCCGCTAGGAATTCTCCTCCAGACAGCGACTGAATTCGACCGAGCTGAAAAGCTAGGGTCGAAAATCCTGCCGCCGCGGGGAGTGGGAACCTAGGACCTCCCGGTCAGAGGTGCTGCAGTGACATCAGTTGATGCACTGAGCTACCGCTACCGGTAATTTTTGCAATGAAGAACGCTATCTCTATAATGATATGACAATGCTCCCTGAATTCCCCCCACTTATAGCAGCACATATGAGGTCGCTCGCAAGAGGGTTAACGGGGGCGCGCGCGCGCAGAGTACCTCCTTCACCTCGGAGACGGAGGGCAGCAGCTCGTCGGTGGACATGGGCGTGCGCGGCGAGGGCGACGGCGCGGGCGGAGGGTCGGAGCGCAGCCCCAGGCGGGGCGGGGCGCCGCCGCCCTCCCCCGCCCCCGCGCCCGCCAACGCCGCCGCCTGCGCCTGCGCCGCCGCCACCGCCAGCGCCGCCTGCGCCTGCGCCGCCAGCTGCGCCTGGCGCGCCTCGCGCTGCTGCTGCTCGCGCTCGAAGCGGCGCGCCGAGAAGCTCATGGAGCGCGACGAGCTGGCGCTGCTGTGGATGGACGCCAGGCTGGGCCGGCGCGAGCCTGCGGGCCAGCGCGCGCTCTCGTCAGCTGCGGACGCCCCGCACGCTCCGCCCCGTCCCGCGCGCGCCACGCCCCCTCCCGACCCGCGTGCCGCGCCACGCCGTCAAGGGCCCAAAGGTGTCGTTCGACCACGTTGGCTTCCGCGTACGGAGATTCAACGACTGATTGATGAATGATTCCGCGCGCGTTAACTACTAGGGTCATTAGTCGCGTGTTTCGAACGGGAGGTGGCGATGTTCTTCCCCCGTTGGACGGTGAGATCCGGTACCGGCTACCGCGATTTTCCCCAACAAGGTATCTCGGAGGCAGTATGGACTTGGCTGTCTGGGAGATGGCGCATCCTAGGCACATATGTCAACGTTTCGACTTCATATTGCGACCTTCGTCAGAGCGAGGGTTCTTGCGGACGGGTTTATAAAGAGTGAGCCTTACTCTTTATAAATCAGTGCGCAGTTCACCTCCTGGCATTTTGTCCTAAGGAAGGTCTTGGCAAGATGGCCGAAACATTGGCATCTTTGCCTAGAATGCGCCATCTTCCGGACAGCCAAGTATGTAAACCTGTAATTTCTACCTTCGTGAGATCGTAATGATTTTGAACACATTTAGGATTCTTAGTTTTGTGTTAAACAAAAAGAACGAACAAAAATCTATAGAGATTTTTTTACACAATATATCGCTCTATACGTGTTCTGCATTAAGACATGTTCTAGCACGAAGTGTTAAATTGCAAATTGATTGCGATTTATTTCCAAATATAATGTTTGCCTACAGCTGATCTAACTGAAAATCATCTCGCTAAATCGAACTTCATTAGTAATTAATATCGCCCACTAATTGACGTGGAATGGAATTTAATAATTATAGAAAACACTAACTGTAAAGTTCTGTATCGATATTGAGAAGTGGAGAGTGGGCTGTCTTTGGACGTCTTTTAGGTCGTGGACTCGGCCCTGAGCGGCGGGGCTAGGCGAGGCGCTTTGCGCGGGCGGGGAGGGCCAAAAGTGACGCTCCTCACACACACGAACGCATTTCGAAATTAACAAAGATGCAACTCCAACAAGTCCATTTCCACTAGCTTTCTTCATTATTTGTGAAGTACGGAGAACAGCGGTTGAAAGAAATTGACATATTATTGTAATTAAATAACTCTTCACATTGACAAAGAGTTACAAAAACGTTTTTAAGAAGAAGGCTGAAATAAACTCTACGTCATGAGCTATATCATTTCAAAAACCAATCCAAAGAAATTCAACGAAATTTGCCTTCGTGAAAAATGAATACTGGCCTCCGACCAACGATTTACATATTTCAATTAAGAAATACTTTTTGCGTTCTTTTGTTTATTTTTTGAGCTTCACACGGCACACTTGCGCCCTAGAAGCCACAGAAAGAACAACGTCAACATTGCATTCGTAATCGGTCATGGACTTGTTTTAGTTTCGAATTTTGGCGAATATTTTAAAAGTAATTATGTCTCAAATTATTTGTGCATTATAATTTCAGGCTTAATCGAAAACCAGGTACATTCAAGATTACCTAAAACATTAATTACATTAAAAATTTGCCAACTACAAGTGTTTCGCCAAAGATTCGAAGGACAAATTACATGTAAAGAACAGATTTTTTAAATTCAATGACCAAATGATTAGTGAGATTACTTATGCAGAAATCAATGAGATTCCACTTGGTAGTTAAAACCTACATTAGAAAAACCTGTGCAAATGTTATTTATAGGGATGCAAAAGAAACGAAATCTCAGTGATTTATGCATTTTTGACGAATGAATGAATTTTACCTAAAACATTACCTTAAATATGATTAATAAATAATACTATAAATCACTTTAAAAGAATAAATATTTTAAATTCATGAATCATGCATGAGCGTCGTGCTATATCGTAAATAATAAAATATTAAGTATCAATGAAGCCTTTTGTAAATATTTAAACAAATTTAGTAATTCTTAATAAAATATTAGCTGCACAAGATCCTCAAGAAAGCAAAAGGGATGTGGATAAATTGGGACTAGGAGCGTTAAGCTTGTACGGATTTCCATTCCCACATGCCATTCACAAGATATCCACAGCAACATGCTCAAGATATATTCATTCCATTAATACGTAAATTTTCTTCTCAACATTACCTGGGGTATCTAAAAGGAATAAATAAGTACATGAAACATAAAGTACATATATAACATTTCCGAAAACTGGGTGTGTGCGGAAAATAAGGATTTGTTTGGCAACAAAAAGACAAACAAAAAATTGATTTCTAATTGAAGTACAGTTGACTTTCAAACAGATTGAACAATTCATTTAAAGCATTCTTGTGTTTTGTCTTTCAGCTAAGTACTGCTGCTTCTTTCGTCATACAATTTCATATGGGTTACAAAAAATCGATAATTTATTCGATCTGCAAATGTTGCATATCTCCAAATGTTGCTGGAGGTTTTCTGCATTTTTTTGTATTTCTGTATTTACGTTTAACGATTATTGAAATGGTCAACCACATTATTAAGACTAGTGACAGTTTTATGACAGTCAACTTTCAATAATTAATCTGAAGTAGATTGAAGTCTTCATTCTTGGAAACTTATGAAACAAATGAAGCTCAGGAACACAGCGTCAGACGCCATGACACATGCGCTAAGAGTGAGCTTTATTCCTGTTCGTTCGGAGGGAGAACATGAAAGAGCTTACGATGAACAAGGGCTTAGGAAAAACATCTTTCAATCAATGACTGAAGTTGAAATGCTGAATTTGATGTTTATTTCTAAAGAGAAATGCAAAAAAATTATGGTCGCTTTTCAAGTATTAAGGTCATTTAGTGACCACTGTAACATTGGGGGTAATGGTCTAAAGATTAATTTTGAAGGAAGTATAATTAATATTAATGTTTTAGAAAAGAATGGTCGCAATTTTACATTTAATTAAGCAAAAATCAGTAAATGAGGTTTACCTGAGATATAACAGGATATACTTGGGTGTGTAATGAGATGTGTTACAAGATATGCATGGGTGTGTAATGAAGATTTATTTCACGAGAGTTAAATATACATTTCAAATCAAAATAGTGAATGAAGAAAGTAAGTGCATTAGTATTAAACACTCATGTGAAGGGGTTAAATTATAAGAGACACAACACACTTTATGAGGTGTACTGTTTCTGTTTCACGTCGACACGGAAGAAAGTGACGAGCTGACACAGGGATACAACTTCTTCCTTTCTACGTGCAGAAGCGCATGCGACAGTACAGAGGAACATACCTAAGGAAGAACACGATGCTACCTAAGGAAGTACACATCTGGAAGAAAAGTAATACTCTCCCACACAACAAATACATAAACAGATCATGCGACAGACACCGGCGCAACGCAGCTGAACAACTTTGAATACGGACTACGCGGCAGCTCGTGTCCCCGCAAAGGGTCAGTATATATACTACTCGCGACACATTGAACATAATGTTTTGTTGAACAGGACTCGTGCGCACGACGTGAAGTTGAAGTCACGTACGTGTTGCTGGCCGGTGCAGTTCCTCCCAGCCGATTTCAATGCATCGCCTCCTTATCGACTTAAAGCCTAGTTACAGATAAATTACTTGTTAGAAAAGTGTATTCCATGGGAACCACCAACACTCACCGAAAAATTAAATAGTACTAATACATTACAAAGCTTTTAGAGGCTGATTTTAAAGGGGTGATCTCACTGACGAAGTTTTTATTTTGATTATCATTATTAACAGACACATTCGAGCCGGAAGAAGATGAAAGGTAATGCAGTTAACATCCTTAGATGTTTGCTTCATTGGTCATCAAGCAAGGTCAGATGCGGAAATGGAGGTAATGGGGTAGAATATCGAATATCACATTTTGTGAAACAGCCATAAGACTGAATGTTCCTCCAACCATCTGGCTCTGTACAACATCCTGACCCTAAGCGACAACACAGGGTTGCAATTTTCCGGAATCTTCAGCTTCATGTCTTTTTAATGTTATTTAAGGATTCTTAAGAAATTTTTGAAAGTTGTCACTTACTTCATCTTATTACGGTAAAAATGTGTCCACCCTACAATAAGAATACTTCAATCATTCTTTCTAGAAAATTTAGAAAATACTGACGGGGGGGGGGTATTTGTGTAAAATTCAAATAACGCGACGCAAATTATACGTTTATACAACACGTTTGATAATATATTTTTGAAATTAAATTATTACAAATAAACACAGTTACTATATCTAAGTGCAGGAAGATATGCACACACACATCAGGAAAGACAATCACTAAGAGTCTAGGGTTCCACATTTATTAGTTATCTGCTATTGTCTGGAAGGAGAGTTTTTGAGGGCACATTGGGAACACCACACACATGACTGATCTACTTACAACATATCAAGGGAAACTACGACGATCAACACAACGGTAGCGAAAAACACGGTCGGCAAGAGAGCAGTGATGAAAAATCAAATCTTTCTAAAATCCATACATTTCTTTTTTGGTTCTAATGTACGCCAAAAGGGGAATGGCACATGAGCGAGCCACTCCTATTAACCTTGCTTCAAAAGGCTACAGCAAAGCATTATATTCAACATTTTACTAGTATATATACTCAATACTAAACTGTACAAGAAACTAATAAATGCCAAATATTCTACAAGATCCTAAATTCTACCGTACATTGCTCAACCACTAACATGACCAAAATTGAAAATAAAGTTTTCCTATTTATTGTCAATCGGCATTATGTTGCTGATCGGTAGAATACATGTTGTGTCTTATGTATGTAAGAAGGCAACACAGATTGTGCGTCGTAATCAACATGCATTTATTGATCTAAAAGTGAATGTTTCACAGCATCATTACAGGTTTTAAAAAGTATCGCCAAAGAATTAAAAAACGTTTCAAAATAAAGCTTAATTTCTGTTAATAATTCAGAAAACAATTTTAATGATTTTAAAAAAAAATTACCTAATTGATATATTCTTTAAAAAACCTTCAAATAGTAACGAATTACTTTATAATTATGATATTGTCAAATATTTAATTTTATTTAAAGACTACAAAATATAAATAATCAATGACTATAAGACAATATTACTGAGTTCACTTCCCAGAAACTTTCGACTCATTTTTCTTAATTATTAACAGAAACTGTAAAAATGGAAGCTAGCATTACGGCGGGCATTGTCGAAATCGAAGAACTGCAATGAACTTAAAATGTAGGATATAGTTTTTGAAAAATTTAAGATTGAACACGCGAGGTTGTTTATATTTAAGAAACATATACGTTATTACTTAGCATCCCACACAGAAACAGACAAAATATTTTCATTTCATGGGGGTCACAATGCAATAGAATGATAACACGACATATGAAGAACATGTTATATATATATATCGAAAACCTAAACAGAGGAAGAAACTAAGAAAGAAACGAAGGAATCATAACACGTTAAACTTTAAGATGTTTCAAATAAAAATATAGAAGAAATACGTATATTTAAAAAAATAAAGGAAGTACACATATCAAAGAGTTCAAACAATATGTTTTATCTGGGGAGAGTTTTGGGGATCGCTCGAGGTTAAGAAATAAAAATTCATACATCTGAATCTTTTGTGAAAATCTTTCCATTGATAAGAATGACGTTTTAAGAGTGTTAGAGTGCATTAATGAGGGCACAACAGAAACTTTGTACACAGGGGAGAAAGGGTTGCCGTAATGCTGCTCGAGTGTGCATTAGACCTTTCCATAAAACAATAGAAAATCAAATCAAATCATTGTAGTGCTTTAAAGTTAAGGGATAATTTGTTAATTATAATAGCTTTTTTTACTTACTTTTGCCAAAACCATCGTAATCCTGTAATTTGCTAATTTGGAATTGTCATTAGAAGGAACTGTTTTTCTAACAGTAAACATCTGTAGAGAATCCTAGTTAGAGATTTTCTAATTTCTAGGTATACTACACAAAGAAAATAGAATAGTGTCACCACTGCCATCTTGCTTCATCACTTGCAGTCACGACATAGAAATGCCACGAACAACTTCAATAGACTTTTAGTATGGTCTAAAATTCCACAATACTCTCTCCTCCAAAGAAAAAACTACATCGTTCGAAAAAAAGCGGAAAGATGAAGTAGATAAAATATAATTCTTGGATGCAACGATCGGTTTGCAGCAGCATATCGGAAAATAAAATATAACTTTGTAAGAGTCTTGCACGAGGGCCAAGGAATGAAATAAAACACCAAGAGCCGCTAAATTGCATGTTATTCTGTTATTAGAATCATAGTATGTAAAAGAATTGCCACGTGTTAAGAATTGGAAGAACCTGTTCAGCAACAAAGAAGAAACAGTCAACGGAAGTATAAATCCAGCAATTTAAAAGTAATAAATGTTTAAGTAAAAAATTTTGAAAAATTTGAATTATGTACAATAGAAAAAATGTTAAAAGGAAAACAGATTAAGAAGATAATTGGACACTTTTTTCTACATAAGAATTAACAGAATAATAATGTTCAATTTATATAGAACATATTAAGTACAGTTTCCAAATTTTTATACATTAACTACGTATTTTGTGGAAAATAAACATGAGTAGAAAACAGCTCTTGAGGTAGCGGGTGAAGGGAAACAGGCCCTGGGGCTTTCGCTCCCCTTGCATTCGGACGCTGCGCAGGGCTGGGCCCAAGGAATAAAGGTTCAAAAAGTTTCCTTCAAAAGAAATTAATTCGCTACCTGCAAAGGCGAATCCAGTTTTGACGGCCGAGAAGTTGGTCAACGAAAATCGATAATTCATTATGCCGAACCAAGAATAGGCGGCTGAGCAGGGAGCTCAGGGGATCATTGGAGTGGCAAAGGAATTGGCAACGGCGGCAAGCGATTGGCGGCACTTCCCGAGAACGGATACACATACATTTCACAACACAAGGGGGTCGTTCCTATTCTCATTTTAAACAATTTCTGAAGAGGATTCTTTTAATATATTTGACTTCGTTTTACTCCATATTTGCGGTTCATGAGTTAGTGAGGCATAAGAACAGATAGGCTGGGAACAAAGTTGACATAACCACTTTCGAAGTGATTGGCTTTACCACTAATTCATTGAAATTACAAAATAATACTTTTACATTTTGGAATTTCTTTAAATATGATTAACAATCTAAATATTTCGTAGTAGCACATGTCAATGTTTAGTTCTCAAGTACAATTAATTTATTAAGTATTTTAAATACATTTTTTAACAGACGATTTGCAATTAATTATACAAGTGTATCGTAATTACACGATTAAAAATGATTCACATTAAAGTTTAAATATGGCAAAATTAGAAAGTTCATATCTTCCACAATGCAAAACTAATATTATTTTTACCTGAAAGATGAAAAATTTCGTTTTATAACAATATCTATTAAAATCGTATTCACTTCATCTGTATCTCCTGTTTTCTCATAAAACAAAACAATGTTTTAATTTTAAAAGACTGTGAATTTCAATTTGCCATATTATTTATTTTACTAGATTTCGATAAATACATTAATGGGATTTATTAGTACGGTACACATGCATTACATATGCTTCGAAATAAAAACGAATCATTAAGGTTTCATACTTTGTTCAAAAGTTTACATTCTAAAAAAGGGCATTTGAGTTGAAACAGCTAATTTTTGGGTGTAATTTCATAAAGAAGTTCATTTTGATCCACTCATTCTGAGTGTTGTCTCCCCGACTCTTTATGTTAGCTTGTCACGCAACGTTTCAGGACTTGCCGTGTGTCAAGGGTTTGTCCATCCCGTACAATATCCAGTACTGAATGGGTCAATCCATTTTAAGTGATCCAGCTCTAGTCGCACGATCGTCTCCGAAAAAATCAATTATTTGTATATTAATTCTCTTATGTTTTGGTTGTTCAAAAGAGTTTTGAAAAATGGTTATTGATCGTGGTTAAAAAATGATGGCTAGTTTTTATTTAAGTCGCGCACCACTTTTGGCGTTTGCAGACATTGGGTTTTGTATTTTACTCAGCATTAGATTGTTGTAGCTTTTTAAACTAAAATGTATTGCATTCAGTAAATTATAACATATACATTAAAGTGATATGTATCTGATTTATATGCTTTTCTTTGGGTAATATTTGCAACCAGTACAATGAAACACGAACAAACAAATATCAATTTTCAGAGAGTAATGTTTGAAAGAAGGAATAGAGTCATATTCTTAAGTTTTCGTGCTTTTTCACATAACAGTATAATTACTTTTCGGAAAATATCAATGATAGCTAGGGTGCTACTTAGAAATCACACACCCTCCTAAAAACTGGAATTTTGGATTTTTTCAAACTTTCAACCAAAATATCTCTATTGGGGGACCAGATAAAAAATTAAAATTTGCACACAAAAAATATCGCTATGATACTAAACTTTAGTATAAATTTAAACTTTGAAGTTTAATTCATAGAAGGTTTCAAAAAATTGTAAATTTATGCGAAACATTTTTATTGCCTCATTGGGTAGAAGTGGTGACAAGAAGTATTCAAGTTATTTCCCAGCCATTTTGAACTCAAATCTACCTTTATACTAATTAATAATATTTTATTATAAATAAACATAAAAGCTGTCTGAACCACTGAAAATGGAATGGCCCGAATGCAACAGAATCGGACCTACTCGCATATTCCTTCGTAACACAAGTAAAAACCTCCTAACATTTGAAAAAAATCATACAATTTTCATTATTTTTCTAAAGGGGACTACTCATACTTTTAAAAGACCATAAGATTTATCGAACTTCAGTGAATTAAAGTCCTTAGCAAGATATGAAATAAATGCTTTAAAATTAAAACAATTTTTGTTTTTGTGATTGACTGGAGAAACGAAGGAAGATTATTCGATTTTTGGGGATGCCGTTGAAATCGAAATAAGAAATCATTCATTTTGGATGAAAATTGCGAAAAGTATGATCAATTGAATTGGATCTATTTTTTAATGTTTATGCAGCAATATTTTAGTCACTTATTTCAAAAAGTCGTGGGTATATTTATTTTTGTATTTCCACAGGATAATTGATAGCTACAGCTGGTAGTCATGATAGTTGTTATGATACAGTTCATTGTAGTACAATCACAGAGAAGTTTACAAACCAAGTACTGAGAGGTTAATTAATTAATCCCCAGGCATTGTTATAGTATATATTTCGTTCTGTTATGATCCAGAGTAGGTGTCGGTAAACCGCACCGCCCAAGCAATATACTAAAATGTTGAACGGGAGTGAATCATATAGAAATATCATCAAATAGAATTTACACAACCAATCGTGCTTAAAAAGACCAGAATGATAACTTATTTCAACTTCTAATAGTTATAATTAGTCGAAGAAAAGTTCTGTAAGAAACTCGATGTAATTTCATTGGTATGAAGTTTACAATGTTCGTTCGATCCTTAGTTTGTGTCGTAATATACTTCATAATTATATCTTATCACGCCTTTACTTCTGATATAAGGAAACCACTAATTGCTTCAGCTTTCTTTTGTAGCATCAGTAATTAAAATATATATTTATGAGCAATGCCATTTCATAGAAGTGATCTGAAATCAGCAGTGTTTCTTATAAGATGTGTGATTGTAAGGCGTTTATAAGGGAGGAGGACCCTAGCAGACATTTTCTAACAATTAAGTAATGGAGTGATGTTTTAACAATTGAATTGGCAGCGACTATTTAGCGGTGCTGGGCAGTGTACGAGATATAGTCAACTTGGAGACATTGAAGAGAGAGGCTTGAATTATTTGCCAGCAACACCATTTGGCAGTTGGGTGCTACTTGTGCTTGGGTGCGTTTTGGCGTTGCTGAAAGGAACCCTTATCATTTAGTATAATATGCCATTATTATACAATATTAAATTTATAAATATGAGGGAGAAAAAACTAATATTTAAGAATATTAGTGTAAGAATGTGACTCGTAATTCAGTAGTAAATCATACATTTGCAGCTGTGAGATAAAATATGAATGGGAATAAGCGAGCCACAAAAATGAACAGGAGCAACGGTGGGTTAATATTCATCATTTCATCGTCGTTCATAATATATTAGTATGTCTGTTGGTAAAACGATTCTTATTCCTTGTTTACACCGAAGTCTCCAAAATGAGTCATGTGTTGCGCATTACCATATCCTGGAATATTCCTGAATATATACTCGCTGACAAATACGAACAACGAGACAAATAAATATCTATATTCTATTTACTTTAGAACATCTTTGGTATTTCGTTCTTTGAATAAAAAAATAAGCTATCGACATATGGATATTAAATATAGAGACTAACTGGAGATGAAAGGTCAATATTCGAGAGTCAGGCAACAGGGGAGGTCACTGAAGAATAGAAAGGTTTGATAAGCAAGTCCTCATATTCTAGCACTATTTTTTATTAGTTATGAATACCACTTCTTAGTGATATTCAGTTAAGACCAGCTGTGGTCGAAAAATCATTACTTTCAAGATGAGATCATGACGTACCGAGAACTCGCACAAAATTTTTTTTCCTGTGAGTGGCGTATTGCAACCAATTGCTTAAGGATTGTATGTGGTGACCGTGGATGCCTTTTCAATACTTTACGCAAAATATGGACTAAACCCAACAACACAACGTTTTGCTCTTCACAATATTTGGATTGACTTGAAAGTTTGGACAAGTTCTTACACAAAATTTTCAGAACAAATTTCGCAGCTTCGATAACAACAGGTACTGTTGAGGTTTGGCGCGGCATATCTCGATATCAAAACTCTTGGATTTAAGACGTTTCTCTGACTCCTTGGTAAAGACATTCTGATCACAGGGCACAGGAACAGTTTTTTTCTCCAAAATTCTGAATAACGATGTCCGATTTATTTGCTGCTGATGTATAAATCAGTATGGATTTGTTGGTCGTGGAGTATGGGTATAGTCTGACAGACGTACAACTCTCACTCGCTGTTGGTTCTTCTTGGAGCATGAGTTAGGAACTTGCAGGGCGTTACATATCTGCCAGTAGACGTAACCACGTACTCTTTCGCGCGTGTGAGACGATATGTTTCCTTGTAATGAGCCGCTGATACTGACACCTGGTGATGATTCCTACAACGTGTGTTGTAATTATTGATATCTGTATTGCATGAATCAATATTCACACTCTTGGGAAATGAGTTGAGAGTCGTTTTGTTCTGTAAATGAAGTAGTCTTTTCAATTAATTCTCTATCAGTATTAATAAATTCCTAAAAAATAAGAAATCAGGTAACTGACATCTCCATGCCTGTCGTAGTTGAAGGCATTGGTCTATAAGTAACAACATTATGGAACCTTTTATTTTAAACAAATTTCATAAAAAACTTCTTGCAGTGGTTTTGAATTATTTTATTAGATCTCATTAATTTCAATGCAAAGATGTAGTGGATATTGTAAACTCGAGTAGACTTACGAATCAGTTATAATCCTAGATTTGTTCGTACTATTTTTTCAAAAGGGTAAATGAGAGCTTTATATTGTGTCTGTTGATGACCAATGGGCTGCACTCACTTTCTGCACTTGTGCGCCAAGAAGTGACCCAGAACAAAATAAATAAAAGCAACGCAGTGACGTCCTCGACCTCTTCCGTTTCCGCTCCAGCCCCGTTGTGCTCGTCGTTTAATTGATGATTCCGAGCGCGTCAACTTATAAGGTAATTAGTCCCGTAAGTGTAGTGAATGTTTCCCCCCTCGGGAGTGGTTGTGATCTCCCCCACTGGATGGTGAGACCTGCACTGTCCTTCATGACGGCTAGCGGGGTTTCCCCAACTAGGTATCTTCCATCAGAGGGCACCACTGCAGCCGGGACAAGCTCTAAGCTCGCGACCGGTCTCCCGGCATGTGCATGTAAGAGTAAGTGTGTGTCAGTAAGGGGTGAGGGTAGGACATGGAAAGGGAAGGAATATCGTGCGCGATCCCTGACCTGTTTGTTAAGATTTTGCTTCGGCATATATTTCTATTAAAATATCGATGTTTCATACTTAATGTTTTTACGTTTACAATGTTTCATTCGTGGAAGAAAAATTCCCCGAATCAAAATTTTGTAACAGTTAAAAATAATATGAAATAATAACCAATTTCATACGTCTGTTGTACCATTGTTTATTTGTTCGAATTTCACGAACGTGGTTTGCACTACCTTCATAGAACAGATTACCCCTCGCCCGAGATGACCTTGATACCCTGGTGTTTCCCTCGTCTTTCCTCGTATTCCGCACATGGAGAGGCATTTTTAAACGTTGTTTTCAGTTAAATTTTAATTATAAATTAATACACACTGTCACCATCAAGTGAAATATTGTTACGCACGAATTTAATATCAAAGGTTCAAAATCAGCTTTAAAAAATTGATGTCTAAAAATATCTATGATTTTTGGTCGATATATGTGTTATTAACATAGAAGTTTAACTTTGAGAATCTATATTTGGCAACATCAATGTTTTGTTGTCGATGTCGTATCAGTAGCCTGTCCCGCCCGCGATGAGTGTCTGCATGAGAGGGGGGGTAGGGATGGTGGGCGACCGCCATGTTGGGGTGCGGCGGTGGCGCCGCGTAGTGGTGAGAGCGGGTGGCGGAGAAGGAGGCGAGAGCAGAAGACAATCGATGGGGTTCGTAGCAGGCGGAAGGTTTGGGCTGCGTTCTGGCCGGAGCCGGGTGGGTGGGGACGCACAGCTCTCCTGGAATAATTATTCGGGAGCAATGAGCTGGCGCTATTGATCTAGACGGCCGTGGGAGGATGCGTTCCGAAAAAGCTGGCCCACCCCGCTGCCCGCCCTACGCACTTTTCCCCTGCACCGGGCGCCGGCACTGGGTCACCAGGGCGGCCCCGACGAAGCACTTTTCTGAGGTTCGACGTTCAAAAGCTAAATTAAGAATGAACGGGTGCACGTTCGATATCCCTCCGTTTTTACTTTCACGAATTATCATTCCGGTTACCTTCCACATATCGTATAATGGGAGAAAAAGAAGTTATTATTTATTTATTTTATATATAATATTTCTGCGGAAACTACCGAGTTTATTCTTACGCATATCATTTCCTCCTGGGATTACACGACAGGAATGTGCAAATACGCGAAGAATCAACACTAGCGCAGAAATAAAAGTTTGAGCCTGTTTTAATAGGTATATAAATACGTTTCTTCCCTTTTGACAGAAAAGCATTGTTGTATAGTGAAAACGAATACTATGTCAAAACAATTTCAACTGGAAATAATAACTCACTGTTAATATAATGGAAATAAACCCCAGTGGCACATTTCGTCTACTGATTATCGATTTAACTTTACCAAAAAGATTGGTGTCTGTGGAAAGATCAGCTGCAAAACACAATCGGAAATTATTTTTGAGCCTCTCTTCTTTTCGCACTTCTTGCTGACGTCGACTTCGTTGTCCATAAATCATTGCTGTTTCCGTTTTGAAGGATTTCATTTAAAGGTAACTTCATCTGAATAAAATGTTTTTTTATTTTGAAGGACAAAAAGAAAGAAAAAAAAAGAATAAAACTTTCTCCACCACGCGAGCTATGATATGGGTTCAAAAAGTACGAAACTATAAAAAATAATAGGAAGCAGTAAAAAAAATTATAATGAAATAAGTATAAGACGGTCATTGCAAATTTATACAAAAGACTAAAGTCATAACTCTTACGATAATTGTTTGAGCGTCCTTTTGCCAAGCGGAAATGTTAAATAAACTAGCGAACCTAAAAAAACAGAATTTTTCGTACTAATTAGATCCCCTTTCTTCAAGTGAGGTCTCTCTTTTCCATTTTGTCCCACTCAATTCCCAGCTGCCATCTATCGACAGCCCGACGGCGGCACCTGCTGGCAAGCCCTCCTGCAGTAACTACCACTCCCCTGGACACAATTCCCAGTGAAGAGCTCCCTGGTGCATTGCAAACAGTACGCCGAAGTGGACGTTAGATCAATCTCGGAACTGAACCATTACATTATAAAAGCCCCCGTTTGCCCGTTAGCTCATCCGGGAGCTTGTCCGTTTTTCTGGGTGTAGGGAGCCTGTTCCCCAATTACACATGCAGTCGGATTGCACTTGTTCTCACACGCAGTTGCCTATCAGAGCAATGACTGATTGATTGGAGATTCCGGACGCGTCAACATATGTAATTAGTACCGTAAGTGTAATGCATGATTTCTCCACTGGAGTTGGCGGTGATCTTCCCCCACTGAATGGTGATATCCGACACCAAACTTCCTGCCCGTTTGCGGGGATTTTTTCCAACCAGGTATCTCCCACCAGCGTGGCACCGCCCCAGCCGAGACAGACCCTAAGCTCCCGGGATGTGTTGTAGAAGTGGATGTAAGAGTAAAGATGTGTAAGAAAGGGATGTGGATAGGACAAGGAAGGGGAAGGAAAGAGCGTGCGCGGTCTGTGGTCCGTTTGTAAGGGTACAGCTCCCATATTCGCCTGGCATTGGTCGGAGAAACCAAGGAAAACTACCGATCAGAGCAGCCGGTCGCTAGAATTCTCCTCCCGACAGCCACTGAATTCGACCTAGTTATGTAGCTCGTGTCGAAAATTCTGCCATCGTCGGGAGTGGAACCCGAGGATCTCTCGGTCAGAGGCACTGCAGTGACATCAGTTTTTGCCCCTCTCCCGGCGGTCAAGACAAGAGGACTAAGATGTGATTCAGGAGGAACTGCTGTTGCTACGCTCAGGCAACAAACAAAACAGAAAACAATCATTGTCATCTCGGGTCTCGAACTCACAGTCAAACAAAGTCGCAGTGCCCGCCCGGTCTCACTCATTATTGAATACATGTTTCTAAATTAAAGAATTTTACAGAAAATGTATTATAACCTAGTGCAAGGAAACCGGCTGCTTAGATAGTAATATTTCTGAACGCATTGTGGTTATCTAAAATAATAATAATAATAATTTAGTAACATTAATAAAGTTCATAATATTTATGAGTAAAATTCATGTCCATACGCGGTCTCACTCATTATTGAATACATGTTTCTAAATTAAAGAATTTTACAGAAAATGTATTATAAATATCAATATTTTTTTTCCCAAAATTTAAAAATTATACTTTCAGAATAAATTTTTTCTTCAAAGAACAAAATTTCTTTTCAAATGGTCATTTTTGGTAGAAAGTTTGGAGTTGATTTTGAGCAAATATCGTTCTCTAATTTTGTAGTTGTAAAAAGACGCCGAAAAAATTGAACTTTTGCAAATTTAAAAAAAAACTCAGGGATTTTCACGAACATGGGCCCTGCGCCATTATTTTAGGCTATCCGAGGACAAAATTTAATTAAAATTTTGAGTATTTTTGAGAAAAATTTCAAAAATATAATTGATTTCTCATGTAAAGTACCCTCCCCCAAAATCAAAATATATTTCAAGCTCAAAGGCCTAGAGTTCCTTTAAATCGATTGAGATCAATATTGGAGAAAATCGCAACGGTTTTGGCGCTAGCATGGACCACAGTCAGATGAACGGACGACTGGTCTCCCGGGATATGTGGGAGTGTAGTGCTTGTTAAGTGTAAGTGTGTGCTGAGGAGATGATAGGATAAGTAGGAAGAGATGATAGGATACAAAGAGCAAGGAAAAACCCCGCGTGATCCGTCCCCCTTTAATACGGCAGTGATCCAGCATTCGCCTGATGTTGATCAGAGAAAACACTGAAAACAACTGATCAGAGCAGCCGCTAGAATCCGCCTCAAGTCAGCAGCTGAAATCGACCTACTATGTAACTAGAGTCGAAAACCCTGGCAACATCGGGACTCGAACCCTAGGACTTCCCGTCCAGAAGCACTACGGTGACATCAGCTGATGTTCTGAGTTACCTCAGCCGGTGGAAGTTGCTTTGGTGGTTTTTACATGTGGCTGCGGAGAGTTTGGGTTTCGTATGCCGCCAAGTATCCCATCGGAACGTCGTAACATCGATAATCCATCTGTCGCCTTCCTTTCACATAGCGGTCCTTCCTTCACAATGCAAAAGCAAATTCCGACTGTGTTTTCCTCTCCAGGAAAAGGAACAATTGAAAGTTGTAAGCCCTGTTTCATCTTTTCTCAATAATTATCATGACAATCATCGCAGATGTATTTATCTTCATAAATTCAAAGTCAAGTCTCTAGAAGTTCGTCATGCAATTTTCTTTGTTTTCTGTGCATTACGCGCTAATCCTGTATGTTGTTTTCAATCATAATAACTAGGGAAGAGTTAATTTAAAACAGTCTCCGGTGCAGAACCTTTGCACCGGGCACCTTCAACAGTTTATTTAAGAATAAACAACCTCAACCTCAACTTTTATTTAAGAATATTGAAGTGCTGAATTATCGATCCAACAATGATTTCATTATTTCAATTAAACTTTTTCTGATAGTGAAATGCTCTCAACTGCCTTCAAAAAAACGGTGAGAGTAGAATAGAGAAAATATACTGTACTGTTTAATGTATACTCGTATCCTACTAAATTTCAAAAAAAGTAATATTCATGTCTTCTAAGCATCAAAGACTGGAGGGCAGGCTATTATTAATGGATGATCGGTGATTGTATGCTATCACATTGTTGTGTGATAGCATGCAGTTTACTACATTTGGGCAAACGATGTCCATCAACCTGAGAATTGTGAACAGAATTTGGTTTAACTTTTGCCCTTCACCTCTGACGTTTGACCAATATCAGAACATAATTCTGACCGCCCGCATCAATGTTGCTGCAAGAGTCAATTATTTTTTCAGTATAAATGCAAAGTTCTGAAGTATTTTCATAAACTTGTAGAAACGGACATGTACAGTAATGTATCAGTAATGAGGGTGTGTATGTTATAATATTTAATATTTATTGTTTAAATTATTGTACTTACGTTGATTCAGGAAATAACAATAACGTTCCTGTGGCATTAAATTATTATTACCATAATAATTATTATTATTTATTATCTCCTAAAATCAATTTCTTAAGAAGTTTCCATTGCTAATTACGTTCTTTGTCAGCGTAAATATCAATGATCGTGGTTAATATGGAGGTCATGAAATCACCTTCGGATTTCACAAGTTGTTCAGAGGTTAATACGCAAAAATATATTTTCTTTGGCAAAAATAGAAATCTTTGTTACTTCTGTCACGAAAACGGTTGATTTAAATTTTGTAATACTTAAAAATCGACCCCCAATTACTATGAGTGATTAAACTATTAAGAAATATTAACAAACTAGAAATAAGAATGTTTTAAAAAATTAATTCTTATTTTCAAACATGCACAGTATATTCTCACACTTGCACCCTCTTATTCTTGTTTCATTATAAAATTTAAGGAATATTTTTGGAGTCTAAATTATTCGTATAATATATTCATAAAGAAGTATACAACATATTTCAAAGAAGGTCTAAATAAAATTTAATTGTTCATTAATCGAGTCAGTCAAAACTTTTATAAAATACTGAGTATAATGACTTTTTGTTTCAATTTTAATCACGCAAACTATAATCCAAATTTAACTTATAATATCTAAAATTATCCTAAAATAATCTACAAATGTGATGGGAAATATCAGTTTACAGCCAAATGTTTAAGGAACCTGGTTGATCTATGTTAAGATTCCGAAATTAAAGGAGATGGAAAGATATTGAGACTCATTTTCTCATTCCCAAGTTGTTGGGAAATCAAATTCACTCTCAGACCAAAAATGAATTATGAATATATCAGTTTCACAGATGTAAAGAATACATATCCGTGGCGGTTTGTAGGATAGTGCCAGTGTACCATGGTACCACCAATAAGAAGGAATCAAAATAAAATTTTCACCACAAATATGTGTATGAAATATCGTTTCTTCAAATTTTTATTTGTAGTAATTCATTTGAACGAGCATTTACTAGTCCTACGATTCTCTATCAATACGCTCTTCAATGGTGCAGTGACGAGCTGTCTATCGGCCTGTTTCCAAACCGCTGAGCCACCTACAGATTGGCACCATTTAACGCTGAACAAAGTTCATTTAACGCTGAACAAAGAACACCATGTTGGTTTATATGCGTCTGTTACGGATGAGACGGTGCCAAAATCGAACAAAATCTAAGACGTCTGATTTCTTCTTTGAGTCTGTTCGCGAAACGTTGGTTCCTCTTTTGAAATTCCGCTAAAGCGTTAGTTGAATGTTGTGCGCTATTTCTTCTAATTCTTCAATCTGGACTTGTCTGTGAAATGAAATTTCACTGTTCTTATAACGCTGGTGTAGGTCATGTTTTGCTGTGAGGTTACTGTTTCTTCTACTGAAAGTAGATTGTTGTTGGGTTAAGTTTTCACTGCCAGAGTTGTCAGTATCAGCGTACAATCTGATTTGATATACTTGATTAACATGTATTTAAGTTCTGTTTTGTTGAGATGATTGGAGATACCATGTTGCACCTGTCAATCTTGAGGAACTTTTTTCGCGAATTGTTTGACACGCGTTATAATTTTGCCGGGTAATCTTGACCACACAGTACGTATTTTTGTTTGAATGTTCTTTCTTTTTCACAATCCTACAATATATCTCAACATCACTCAAAATGACATTACTAAGTACTCAAGAGCTTATGTCACATCATTAGGCGAAAGAGAATCAGATGTATAAACGATTAGAAAATGAGTTCTATCGCCTTAAAAAACAATTACATTTTTTCCAGTTATATGATCTAAACTCAAAACACTGCGTGCTCATTTTGGGGAATTAGGTAACAGCACAAGCTTTTCTTAAATATCTCGAAAAACGATAATTACGGATTAAATGCAGTACATTATATTATTCCATTATCCATAACAATTGCGAAGAAATGCAGAGTGTATGAAATAACTATTCAGGGCGACGTAGGGCAAATTGACTATTATTTTTTATAATTAACAACCACCATACGACCAGCACAAAGTAAAATGTATGGTGCAAAAGATATAAAGTTTAGGCAACTGAAATATCAGATAAATTCCCGATAGCATGAATATCTTTGTAAAAGCTGATAGTATCAGTTAACATAAGAATCCACAGAAGTGTGGATTAACTTAGTAAACATTGCATAATACATCGGCACATAAACTCCCTCAATGAGTCTTGGAACGCTCGGAGTGTTTTATTGCAATGCAAATTTATATAATTGAATAATTTTATTGCAAAATTATTTGGATTTAAAAGTTAGCGGGCAGTAAAACATTACTATATTCACAGATATTTTCTGTAATTGCGACGAATTATCCGCCAGAACACAGTTTACATTAAGTTTCCAAAAGAAGAGATATAAAATCAATACTTTTTTTAAAATCAGGGACATTGATGTTGATATAAAAATTACAAACATAAAAACCAATAATTATCTAATTTTTACATAGTTTAAATATTAAAATAGATATGTTTCTAAAACTACATATTTCCAAATATTGGATTTTGCCTGCATAACTAGCATCAAATTCCAATAATTTCCTCTCGATATCACAATAAATTCTTAAATTTTAATCGTACCCACAAAGATTTTGACATTTTTTGTTCGCTTTTAGATCCAAAATGAAAATGACTTTTGAATTAACACACATTTCATCCGAAATACCTTTTAAAGGGAAATTGAACTCCTCCCAATTGCTGAGAGCAACGACACCGCGCTTGCCGACGCTGACGATGAGGAAGGCGGGAGGGGGGATGTCGGAGGGGGGCGGAGGGGCGGAGGACGGGATGCGGTGAAAATCGAAGGGTTCGCGAGGCCCCCGAGAAGAAACGAAACAAAAACCGCGAAGTGGCCTCCGCCGGCGCTTGGCGGGGCGCGGCGGGGCGGCGCGGCGCGGGCGGGGCGGGGCGGAGCGGGGCGGGGCGGAGGGCGGCCGGTGCGGGTGGCGGGGCGGCGCCGGGGAACCCGTGGGCCGGGCGCCGCCGCCGCCGCCCGCCCGCCGCCCGCCGCCGCCCCCGAGAGGGACGAGTGACGCGGCTTGCTGCTGCGGACACTACGTCACCTGACTCGAGTTTACCGCCGCGAGATGACGCTTGGCTGCTGTTGTGGTGGTTGTTGTCGTTGTCCGGAGAAGAAGAAGAAGA
Source organism: Teleogryllus oceanicus (assembly GCA_964035755.1). Lineage (NCBI taxonomy): Eukaryota > Metazoa > Arthropoda > Insecta > Orthoptera > Gryllidae > Teleogryllus > Teleogryllus oceanicus. The sequence goes on from CAXIVR010000002.1 coordinate 8,315,206, forward strand.
GCCCGAGGAGGAGGTGTTGTTATCGGCTGACGACTCAGCGCTAGGTTCAGCATTGTTGTTGTTGCTGTTGTTGTTGTTGTTGTTGTTCTGGGCGTCGTCGGCGTCGGCGTCGCTGGCGGCGGCGCCCGCTTCTCCGCCCGCATCGCCCGCTCCGCCGCCGCCGCCTCCTCCGCCGCCGCCGCCGCCGGCGGGTGCGCTAGTCTTGGCGGTGGCGGTGGCCGTGATGTGGCACGAGATTAGCAAGATGGCCGCGGCGCGCGCCGCACCTGCTCTGCTGGCCCGTGGGGGGTGCTCGCGGGCGGCGGCCTGGTGGCGTGGCCCCCCTCGACGGCCGCCGCGACAGCCCCGAGCCGAAGGTGCTCCCCGCGCTGCGCTGGCTGGACGCACGCGAGGACGGCCGGCCGCCGGTGGCCGCCGCGTGCACCGCCAGCGGGATGCCTGCAAGCACTGCGCCTCAGGGCGCGCCCTCCGCCCACCCGTCCGCCCCGCTGGCGGCGAAACAACGTCAAGCCCACGCGCCTAACGGCCTCTGCAATGCTCCACACTCAAGGATAAAAGGCAGCATTTCGCCCTGAGGAAGGTCGCGGAATGGCGGCCGAAACGATGGCACCTCTGCCTAGGACGCGGCCTGTCCCGGACAGCCATGTTGCTACCAAGGATAAAAGTCCGTTTCCTTGGCGGTGTACGAAACCCTTGGACAAGGTTCCTCAATTTATTTTCAAACATTTCTGCCAGTCGGACACACGCTGTTTTATTGACGCGACTGGATCATTCACTTTTCATGCTTCAGTACATTTTAGAAGCATCGGCACGTCTGTTTGACTTTGGTGTGGTATTTGTTTCAACGACGATAATCTCATATCAATTATTACAAATTGTCACAGCTGAGTTTTACACTGATCAATTGCAATAAAAGGAGATATGGGTAAAAAATGGGTAGGATGGTAAAATACTGATTGGAAGACAATTTCATTAATAATGAAAGGAGCTACATTTCATAAGCGAGTAAACAGAGCTTAAACGCAAATATAATCCTAGGTCAGCAATAACATAAGTTAAATCGAAATATGCTTAACTTACTACTACCTCACTTCATGATACCTTTGGATTGATAAAGATATACATATGAATCGAGTTATTCATATTTTCTATATTTTCTTCATATACTGAGGAACTTATTAATATTCTTTTCATGCTAAAGTTTCCAAATCATTAACAAGTATACAGACTGGATGCGTATATAAATAATTCGTTACAGACTGAATGCGACATATAAATAATTCAAGGATAAAAGGTAATGGAATTTCAAATTGCAAATAAACTTGGCCAGAAAAGTTCCACATCTCTCAACTCATTCACAAAATACACCATTTTTTAATACAGTAATATTATCATTTTTGGTAAAAATCCTTATAGTTTTAGAGAAATTCGAATGGGGAGGACCCTATTTATATTTGAAAATTGGTAAATACCCCATATTGGATTGTTTTACTGTTCAGAGATCCAATTTAAATTTTAACGATCAGAAGGCACAGAAGGGTGGACGAGAGGATGTGCGAACCAGAGCATTTAAGGAAGTGCACACGTCCGCCCCGATGCGTCGCGGACGTTCACCTGAGAGAGTCAGCCAATTACATTATATTTTTTTGTTTCTTTCTGTTCGTAGTGATCCACGTTTTCCCTGAAAAATATCCTTTCTTGTCAGACACATGTGCAAACGCAATGGGCGGTTGGTAACCTTTTCTACTGAAATATAATACGCGTCGATTTCAAAGGCGCATTTGACAATTAATGATATAATCATATATGTTGGCAATGTTTAAAAATTGGGTACGAACACAATTAATGCTATATTCGCTGGTGGAAATATAGTCTTATGTGAAAGGAAACAACGTAAAGACGAATTATAACTTCCAATAAAAAATATATTTCATATAATTGCTTCAAGAACAAAGTAACAGATGAAATAAATAAAGTCTTCTTTATCAACAATAATTTATTATTGATTACACACTTACATCGGCTTTGGCCTCTTCATCCGAAGTTGTATTTAATCTGTTAATTTTTTCAAGTAAACGTCAATATTTCTACAATCTTAGAGACTCTTTTGCCGTGACCATTTTACATTACTCGGGGAAAAGTGATAACAGGAAATAGTATTTTCTGTATGCATTCAATGTTAATTCAATATATGACGGTAAATGAAATAAATCCTTAGCATATGTCAGGTAAATATTTTAAAGATAAATCATATTTTCGCAGTGGTTAGCTCTACTCAACAAGTAAACAACTTCATAAAAAATGTTTCTCTCGTTTTGTCATACTACATTTGAGAAACCATCATATTTAGGAAATTAAAAACTGTTTTAATGTTTGTATTTTTTTTAGGTTTTATGCTAATTCTATATGTTCTCACCTAACTTGAACTAATTATAAATAGTTATAAGATGGAGGTCCTGAATAGATTTTCAATTCCAACTTAATTAAAAAGGCGAAAGCCAAATGAAAGAACCGTGTGTGGAAAAATGAAGAAACATTCATACGAACACCAAATATATATATATATATATATATATATATATATATATATACATACATACATATATATACAAGAATATTAAAAACACCATTATTCAAAGCTACAGTAAGCGAAATATACAAATGTGAGATTTTGTTATGATGTGTGTCTATTTCTTTTATTTTCACGTGTTGAAAATTGTTGTTTAATCCATTTGTTGAAAAACTTGTTTGAACTGAAAGAAATGTTGGTAATTCTTATTTAATTATTAATAATGATTTAATTTACATATTAAATCTATAATGAACATTCAATGAACCGAGTCAAGCAGTAACGACTTAAGAAATCCCAGAAACGTCTCATTCGGGCGTCCCTAATAGTATCCATATTTTAACCATTCAGTGTTTTCGTTTAGGAAGTGTTTTGAACTTTCTACTCTACCAATTGTTTGATTTTTTTCTTTAATTGATACTTAGGGGACCATATATGAATTATCATAAGCTTCTATTAACAGATTTTATTCTATAAACACTGAATATTAATAATTCGTTAAATATAATGAACGGTATCTGCCGTCTGTTATTTCGTCTTGTTCGAACTGCAATCGATCTATCGAAAGCAGTCGTCGTTTCGTAATCTCGCGCGATGAATAGCGTGTGAGTGTGAGATTATAGTTAGCGAAGCCAATATGGTGAGTTTTCAAAGTGCGAAAATCAGTGAGTGTATCGCAGGTGGGCAAATTACCTGATGGGGGGAAACATCTTGATTAATCTAGTCATTCTACCTATTACGAGTTCCTACCTAATGACATAATATTTTACAGGGATCAAAGAGCGACCATTCTTCATAATTAGCGAGTGTACGAGTGTTCGTAATTCGTATTTAAACGGGATGTCCAGCAATTGACCCTAGTTGGTTTAAAACTGTTTAAGAGTTATCTGACTTGTATTTTATAAATAAAATGGAAAAAGGGGATCAGGATAATTACTGAATACATTCGTCAGATGAAGGTGTTGTTTAAAACAAAGAATTCTCTATTTATGCCATTTTAATATGTATTTGTCTTTTCAAGGATCCTAACACAGTTACGAAAAATGCAATATTTAGCAGAAAAAATGATGGCAAACTTGCTATCAACGATTAACGAATAACGAGTTGAAAAAGCATCGAACTCGCTCAGCGAATTAATATTTTATTATTATTCCATTCTTTAAAGGCACGTTTATTTTGTGATAAGTTAAGCATCCATGATGATTTAGTGTTCGAAAAGATTAGAAATATGTTGATCTCCCTGCCAGAGGGGGCCAACTCTCCAGGGACAACGGTAATGATGCCACTCGGGGATCCCAGCCGATTTATACCAACGAAAATTAAGCACATTTATTTTTACAGTTTTTTAAAGAAGCGACAAACTGTTTTTATCCGCACATTTGAACGATATTGAAGACATGTTTTTGCTGTCTGCCGAGCAAAGAGGATGTTTCACAATATTTGCAGAAAGAACTTTTTGAAATAAAGTTGAGAAAATCATTCTATCAGGGAATAATTTTCCTTACAAGCTACGTAACTCAACAGGGTAAACGAACGCGTCATCTGCTAAGGTCATTAGCTCCGTAAATGTAGTGCATGATTTTATTGCGTGAAGTGGCGGCGGAGCGTGGCGGCACTGGACCTGGCGAACCGGGGAAGTGCAAAGAGATTGAGCGGGGCAAAGCTGCACGGAATGGGGCAGGGCGGGGCCAGGCGGGTAGGGGCGGGATTATATCGGCTGATACTCGCACCAGCTGACTGCTTCGCCTCGCCGCATCGATCCCTGGGCGTCGCCTCGCCCGCCCCCGCTAACGCCCCGATCCGCTCGCCCCAGCCTCCGCGCCGCCCCTACGCCCCTGCCACGCCCCCCCCGCCGCACTTCGCCCTGAGCTGCTATTCTTAACATCATTCGTGATATCTCGCATTCGTAATGTCTCGAACGGTCCAATTGCGAAGACTACGAGGAAACCGTATTCTTAAATACCCTTCGCGATACCATTCGCACATGACGAGCGGTAACGTTTGGCAACGCTTCACTCGCTGCTCGATTGTCTCAAACAGCTGAGGTTTACGCGCGTTGTGTGAAAAGACATTGTGTTAGGGCGTTGTGGCGTTGTGTGTAGTGTAACGTAGTGGCGTTGTGTGAAAAGACATTAATTACAATTCTGTAGTATTATATTTTTGTTCGAGTTAGATATTTTTTACTGTTTACTGGTTTCCAATTTATTTTATTTTTTAGTTCCTTTTAGAAAAGTAATCCATAGGCTTGTTTTGTAAATAGTATTTAGTTTTGTGTATTGCATAGTTTTTTTTATAAGTATGGACGTGAGAAAGGTATACACTTCAGAAAGACAAAAAGAACTAGTGATAGAGTGGTTGAGCCAGCCCGAAAACGAGATATTAGTGTCAGGAAAATGTTCTCAGACATTTACTATGAAAGATGCTGAAAAGAAATGGAAATGAATGGAAGAAAATCATGTGTAGAACCAGGATATTTAGCATTAATATTTAAGATTTTTAAGTTTGCATCACAAACTAATTGAACATTTATTGAATGATACCCTTTCCGATTTATATAAAGATGCTCTGGATACTGTGGATGATTTACTTCAGGGGGGAAAATAGCAATGTGGGTGCAATCAATACATCCAATGACTCCAGGAAAAGAGAACTGATAAAATTTTGATCTAACGTGATTGAGTTCTTGAAAGTTGGACGGAAATTTTACATATTCATTGAAAATTCTAGGATGATTTAATGCAATTGCAACTTCTTGAATACACCTGCTGACAGATGGTTGTGATACACCCAGAAACCAATTATTTCCCATGTCTCCTTGATAACTTCCTGATGCGAAAACTTCAATGCTATCAGCACCTAGATACAACCAAGCAAAATGTGAAGAAAAAATTATGCTAGGTTCAAAATAAGAAATGTACTACAAGTTCACTAGTGCAAAATAACAAAAGATTTATTAATTAATAGTATGCCTTTATAGCCACATCCATGTCCTTAGGAGCACGAGCTGGCTTCAAGTAAGGGCTTCGAGTTATCGTAATGAAATTGAACAGCTCTTTGGATACTCTGAATATTTTAATGAATTCTCGGTTTGATAATTCATCAATGGGATTGCGAATAGTTGCAATAGGTCTCGGCAATGCTTGTGCATTGCATTATGCATCTGCTAATGACTCTAACAGTTCTAGAGCGACTATTTCATCCATTTCTGAAAAGCATAATTATAATGATATTCTGTTCGTTAGGCATGGCAAAAAAAATCAAATTCTAAAACTTCTAAAAATCGTATTTGATATAATATTTAGTAACTTCTATGAGCGTACAAAGTTATTAGATAAGAATACGGTAGGTGGTTACTATAATTTACTACGCACCTTCCCTCAGAATGTGAAGAAAATGAGGTTATGGTAATAATGTTTACTATTCGTGATGAATCTCACTGCTACAAACCCCACTCGTGAAATCGCGAACGCAAATCACGACCACTCGAGACGAGTCGAGTGGTTAAGAATACGTAAATTCGCATTTCATTCGTGATGACGTCAATCACGAACGTTCGAGATGATCACGAACGGTTAAGAATAGGAGCCCTGAGCTGCTATTCTTAACATCATTCGTGATATCTCGCATTCGTAATGTCTCGAACGGTCCAATTGCGAAGACTACGAGGAAACCGTATTCTTAAATACCCTTCGCGATACCATTCGCACATGACGAACGGTAACGTTTGGCAACGCTTCACTCGCTGCTCGATTGTCTCAAACAGCTGAGGTTTACGCGCGTTGTGTGAAAAGACATTGTGTTAGGGCGTTGCATCACAAACTAATTGAACATTTATTGAATGATACCCTTTCCGATTTATATAAAGATGCTCTGGATACTGTGGATGATTTACTTCAGGGGGGAAAATATCAATGTGGGTGCAATCAATACATCCAATGACTCCAGGAAAAGAGAACTTTGATAAATTTTGATCTAACGTGATTGAGTTCTTGAAAGTTGGACGGAAATTTTACATATTCATTGAAAATTCTAGGATGATTTAATGCAATTGCAACTTCTTGAATACACCTGCTGACGGATGGTTGTGATACACCCAGGAACCAATTATTTCCAATGTCTCCTTGATAACTTCCTGATGCGAAAACCTTCAATGCTATAAGCACCTAGATACAACCCAAGCAAAATGTGAAGAAAAAATTATGCTAGGTTCAAAATAAGAAATGTACTACAAGTTTACTAGTGCAAAATAACAAAAGATTTATTAATTAATAGTATATCTTCATAGCCACATCTATGTCCTTAGGAGCACGAGCTGGCTTCAAGTAAGGGCTTAGAGTTATCGTAATGAAATTGAACAGCTCTTTGGATACTCTGAATATTTTAATGAATTCTCGTTTGATAATTCATCAATGGGATTGCGAATAGTTGCAATAGGTCTCGGCAATGCTTGTGCATTGCATTCTGCATCTGCTAATGACTCTAACAGTTCTAGAGCGACTATTTCATCCATTTCTGAAAAGCATAATTATAATTATTTTTGTGAAGATATATTCTAAATGTTTCTAAAAATCAAATTCTAAAATGATATAATATTTAGTAACTTCTATGAGCGTACAAAGTTATTAGATAAGAATACGGTAGGTGATTACTATAATTTACTACGCACCTTCCCTCAGAATGTGAAGAAAATGAGGTTATGGTAATAATGTTTACTTCTTTCATTCCATTGTAAAACGCCAATCACGAACTTTCGAGATAATCACGACCACTCGGAGTCGGTTAAAAATTTTTTTAGATGATCACGAACGGTTAAGAATAGGAGCCCTGGGCGTTTCCGGAACCATACGAATGCCCGGTACTTACTAGCGCTGCATTCTCTCCCACAAAGACAATTCACCTTTGAAACCCGGGGTTATTTTCACAAAGAATGGCCTAACCTTTGACAACTGTAACCACGTCCCCGACATCCTAGAAACTTCTTCCTCCTCCTTCCAAATCAATTTCTTGGTGCTCACCATATCACCTCCTACTTGAGCATCTCTCTCTTTATGATGCTATTTATGCTACCTTGACATCACAAACAAAGCAATCAGCGTTCCAAGTTTTTGAAAATTAATAAATATGTTTTCACAAATTTGGTAAAACTGCCTTTAACAATGAATGGTTTCCAGGGTAGAACAAGTCCAAACACAGAAAAAAGGAATTAAGTGTATCTACAGAGTAAAGTGAGATTCATTTCCTTTACACATTCCTCACAACCCATTCTACGTTGCTCCGCCTCTCTCCATCCGGTTGTGTCGCCCCTCCCGCTCCGCCCCCGCCACCCTTTTTGCTGCGCCTCGCTCCGCTTCGCCTCGCTCCGCTTGGACCGTCCCGCCACCGCGTACAAATGTGAAACATTTTAAAAATTCACAATAAAACTACAGATAATTATAAAAACAAACGTTATTTTTAATGACAGATAATACCCTAACTCTAATGTGACTTTTATTTGACGTACTTGAAAACTAATTTTCTTACCACAGTCAGATATTACAGTTTTAGTACAAACAAAATATTTCGTATTAATGCCATTAATCTTTAAGAAATAATTTTCCACGTGTAGAAATAAATGTGATATTTGTTCTAAGTTTAATACAAAGAGTAAACATATTGTTAACAGAGTTTGTGGGAAATTACAAATAAGATAATGAATTGTTTAAGAGATGGATCATTAACGATTCAATAATCATGCAAACTTATTGATACATCAGCAGAAGAAACAATACTACAATACGGAACAAATTCTTTTGGAATACAATTCATTCTTGGTGCAATTTGTACCAAGAATCTCTTTTTAAGAATTTTATTATTATTTGTCTGTTTCTAAGGAAACAAAAAATGAGAGTTAACAAAAGCCTTGTGCACACTGATTAAAAATAGAGCTTATTCGTTGTAGGTCTGTTTTGGTTAAATCACGTTGTACTCGTGTGTGTTTTTGTCGTTTGAAATGTTTTCTCGGAAATCACAGGCCGCGTGCCGCGAGCGCTTGTGTCATCTCCCGCGAGGCGCGCGCCGCGCCACTTAAGAGATGACCTGCACGCAAACACCGCGTTCCATTTCAATCCCGCTTTGCTCTCGCTTTCTCTCGCGCAGAGCCTGGGTTTGATTGCTTGGCACTGGGCGCGTCAACTGCTAAAGTCATTAGACCCGTAAATGTAGGACATGTTTGTGTCGCGTGAGGAGTTGGTTGATTAGTTTTTTCGTGTTTCCGGGCGCGTCATAGGCGTTGGTTATTAGTCCCGTAAGTGTAGTGTATGTTTTTTTCTCGGGATATGGCGGTGATCTTCCCCCACTGGATGGCGAGATCCGGCGCCGACCTACCGTCGGCTAGTGGGGTTTCCTCCTAACCAGGATTCTCTCACCAACCAATTTATTTTTGAAAATAGATTTTACTACATGGGAGTTTTTTTCTCCCTTTCAAAATTCAAAATTTAAGTAGTATATAACTTAGTGTAGGGATCACAGAATTTTGAAAATGTGCACACAATTCACTTTTTCCCATAGCACGTCATACGCAGTTTTTAACTGTAACTGTAACTGTTTTTTGACGTAAAATAAATAAATAAATAAATAAATAAAACACAGCCCCAGCCGGGACTAGCTCTAAGCTCCCGATCGGTCTCCCGGAATATGTAGTAGTGTAGTGCATGTTAGTGTAAGTGTGTGTGTAAGGGGAGAGGATAGGACTAGAAAGAATATTCGGGAAAATAAACTTAAATAAAAAATTGCACCCATTTTCAAGAAAATTTTGAAAATGTCCAACCGGGCCCCACATACCCCCCAAATTAAAATATATTCATGATATCAGGGATGGGAAAAATAGATTTTACTCCTGACGTATTTACCAAATTTGAGCTCAAAAGCTTCTGATACGACCGATTATGGTATGTGTACCCCATACCTGAATTCATACAGACAGACATTCCGATTTTCGGGTAACAAAGTGTATGTATCTCATCCCCATTTGTACCAATCTTGACGATGTTTGGAACAATAATAATAGACCTTAGTTCTGATGTGTGTGCGAAGTTACGGGTGAAAAGAACTGTAGAAGCGTGTTTTATGACCGTATTGTCGATGTGATCCCTGCCCTACAGAGTGGGTGTAGGGGCGCCTGACGGTGTCCACTGCGTGCAGGTGGGCGCTAAGTAAGGAGAGGCAGCTGGGAGGGGCAGGGGCGGTTTGCCACGCACGTGCACGCGTCAGTATCAAAGAGCGAGTGCCCACTCGCCGGTCGTGCGGGCAGGCAGGCCGTTGGGCGATCGGTCGGTAAGACCGTCGCGCAGGCGATCGGTCGGGCATGGCTGGGCGGCAGTTGGGCGGGCGTTGGGGGGCGGGCGGTTGGGCGGGCGGCGCGGGCGGTTGGGCGGGCGGTGGCGGGGGCGGGCGGGCGGTGGGCGGGCGGGCGGTGGGCGGGCGGGCGGTGGGCGGGCGGGCGGTTGGGCGGGCGGTTGGGCGGGCGGTTGGGCGGGCGGGTGGGCGGGCGGTTGGGCGGGCGGCCGGGCGGGCGGTGGGGAGGGCGGGTGGGCGGGCAGTTGGGCGGGCGGGTGGGCGGGCGGTTGGGCGGGTTGGGCGGGCGTGGGCGGGCGGGCGGGCGGTTGGGCGGGCGTGGCGGCGGTTGGGCGGGCGGTTGGCGGGCGGTTGGGCGGTGGGCGGGCGGTTGGGCGGGCGGTGGGCGGGCGGTTGGGCGGCGGCTGGGCGGCGGTTGGGCGCGTTGGGCGGGCGGTTGGGCGGGCGTGGGCGGGCGGTGGGCGGGCGGTTGGGCGGCGGCGGGCGGCTGGGCGGGCGGTTGGGCGGCGTTGGGCGGGCGGTTGGGCGGGCGGTGCGGCGGTTGGGCGGGCGGTTGGGCGGGCGGTTGGGCGGCGGTTGGGCGGCGGTTGGGCGGGCGGTTGTACGGGCGGGCGATTGTACGGGCGGGCGATTGTACGGGCGGGCGATTGTACGGGCGGGCGTATGGTTGGGCGGGCGTGGATGGGCGGGGGCGCATTGACGGGCGGTCGTGTAGGTGGGTGGGTGGGTGGGTGGATGGATGAGCGGTCGGATCGTGACCCCTGCCTTTGTCATCCACCGCATCGCCCTGGCTTAGACCCCGCCCCTCCCCCCCCCCGGGGCTCGCACTGCAGCGGACTGTCGGATGACATGTGACTGACGAGCTTGACTATGCTGTGATCTCATATTGTGTATAACTGGAACGCCCGCTTGTAAAGTACATTCGGATTCACTTGAGGGCACATGATTATATTGAATTCCTTGAAATAAATAACTATTTTCAAAATATTTGCGTAAAATGATTCTTCTTCGAACGATTGAGATTAAGTTTCTTTTCCCGGGGCAAAAATCTATTGAAATTACAAAGGAAATTAAAATGTCGAAAAAAACAACAACGGAGAAAACAAATGAAATTACATACCAAAATTTCAACGTCAGTGTAATAATGTACGTTCATATATTTTTATTTCATTACTCAAATATATTTACTTTGCATTGAATGAATGAATATTTACACATGCGGTGAATATTTACATTGAATTGTTTTCTAAAAGCAGAGACTCTACGTATTAAATCAATATGAAACGTTTTGATTGAACTTTGCGAGCAGAAATAGATGAGACAGTAAGACATTCAGTGTCTCAAAATTGTAAAAAGAAAGCGCTTGGAAACAATTTCGGCAGTTATTTTAGTAAAAGAACTTATGAACTTTTATCACAAACATGAAATGAAGTGATGACAAACACTTTCCATGGCTTGGTTAATTGCAATTTTTATTTTAATAATTGTTCCAATAATTGTAATTGTTGTAACGTTATGTTTCTTGGAATAGTACGTGTGAATTTATATATATATATATATATATATATATATATATATATATATATATATTCCATGTTGCTAAATAGGTGCTTTAGAGTATAAACAAAACATTCTGAATTCATTTTCTTATTATAACTTCCTTGTCTTACATGAATTCATTCTAGGAGGCTCCAGTGATGTTCAGACGTGCATCATGACTTGGTTATTTAAAACTACAAAATCTGTTTTCATATTATTTGTTTATTTCATAGTTTTATTTGAGTTTATTAACGTTTTATTCGAGAAATAGTAATAGGGGAAATACATATAAGAGTAAAACTGTCATTTTACAAATAAAGTATCTTAAAACAAATGAAACCTAGTGTACGTAAAATAAAGAGAAATGAAAATGAACAAGAGTTTAAGTTCATTAAAATATTATCATTCATAAACAAAGAAAAGTAAATTGTGAAACAAATTGAACACAAATTACACAGAAATTAGATGATCGAAGCGGGTAAGAACAAATAATTGAGGTGAGAGAATAAGAGTTTCAAATATTTCAAGATAATAAACTTTTATGAGAAGTTTTGGTATTTAATAGTGAAATAAGATATTTTGAATGATATCGAAATTGAAAGGAAATTATATACAGTAATGGCTTCTTATCGGCTTTGATGGTATCATGATCCCAAGTTCACGGCTTCAAACCCGGGCAAAGTCGGGGATTTTTGATGTGCTAAAAATCGACGGCATACATGACGATTGTCGGCATGTAAAACAGATCTCAGGAAAGGCACTTGGCCGCACTTAGGTCCTGGCAAAATAGCGAATCTTCGCCTGCACTATCTGATATTCACATCAAACGTCAAAATTGGCGCACTAGCACCCCTAGGGAAAACAATGACAAACTACCCTAGGTATACTCGCTCTGGATAAGTCTCACAAAAAGGCGCTAGCGGCTTCTGGAGACCAGCCTACGCACTAATCAGTGTGTGGCCGTAAACGAAGAAATCACCTTAGCGGTGAAATATGTGCTTTTGATCGCCAATCCAGCAAATAAACAATAGAGAAACAAGCTATGGTGACCGAAAAAAGTCCTCCAGGAGAGCTCATAGGTTCGCACATCTCTCGACCTAGTTGCGCAGTGACGTTGAAGGGCACGGGAATGGCCTCGCCGGGCGGGGCTCTTGCGAGCGCCTGCGGGGAAGGCGCCAGGCAACCCGCCTGACACCCTCGCCAGGCCTTGCGGAGCTTTCGGGAACTAACCCGGTCTCACCCAAACTAGGTCACAAATCTCGACTTCTTCATTTTCAGATATCGAAATTTTAGGTATGAAAGCGTGATGTTTGAGTCATCTACAATATATTTTAAAATAAATTAAGTATTTTTAATTATGAAGAAAGTAAACAGTTCGGACTATTTACACTGGCCACATCAAATGTCTTCGAAACGATTTGAGTTATCATAATGCGATGTACGTTACTGAAGGTGGTGGAGAAAGCAAGATATTACATTTTCTTGAGGTAACTGTTGCACTGTAGCTTAAGTTCCAGGGCAGAAAGGATCTTCACAATGTTTTGGAACAGTTCAAATTTTATGTTATTTATAAAATATATCCGAAACATCACATTTGTTGGTGGTTAGCTATGAATAGATATTCTTAATTTATTGGCTCGGAGAATATGTGGTGTCCTCATTTTGCTGACCATCAGTATGTGACTTTAAAAGTTAGATCTTAAAAACTGCTTGTTTTAGGCATCAATATATTCGTAAATTTGACGCATTATGCCTGATTTCTCCGCATTTGTAAACATACACAATTATTTCATGCATTATCCCAAAGCAACTAAATTGACATTTGCCATTTAAACTATTAATTAATTGAGTATGTTGAACATACTGTTAGACATGTGCATTATACGCAAATAAAAATCTGAGTTCACGTTTGATGAAATATTCTCCACGACGCCAAAGACATTTAGTCGTGCGTGTGTGACGCAGGTCCTTCACCTGTGACCACAAATCACGTTCATGCCGCAGGCTGCACACAGTTTAGGTCGTCCAAACATCGTACAGTAACGCAACACCGACGCGCAACTCAAACGACGCGCCAGAATATCGCAAGAGGACTCGGTCGCACAACAGATATGTGCCACACTACACCATTCCATACGCGCATACGTGGCGACATGAAGACACACTGGTCACAGCAGTGTACCGTATAAACATGACCCGCCATGGCGTTACGTTAGAGGCCTTTCATAAATTACGTAACGTAAATATAGAGTATTTTGAATACCACATTTTCCTCTGTAACGCACGCTTGATCCACCCTAAGTAATTACGTAATGCTCGAGACAAGACCTCCCACCTACAGGAAGTAAAAAAAAATGATCCAAAAGTAACGAGTTGTATTGATTGATTTTTTCGTGTTTCCAGGCGAGTCAACTGCTTTGGTCATTAGTCCCGTTAGTGTAGTGCATGTTTTTATCGGGAGATGGCGGTGATATTCCCCTGCTAGATGGCGAGATCCGGTACCGACCTACCGTCGGCTAGTGGGGTTTTTCCCCCTAACCAGGACTCTCCCACCAGCGGGGCACCGCCCCAGTCGGAACAAGCTCTAAGCTCCCGACCGGTCTCTCGGAATATGTGGTAGTGTAGTGCATGTTAGTGTAAGTGTATGTGTGTTAAGGGAAAGGATAGGACAAGGAAGAAGCAGGACACATCGCGCGCGGTCCGTGACCCGTTTGGTAGGGTACTGCTCCGGCATTCGTCTGGTGTTGATTGGAGAAACCACGGAAAACTACCGATCAGAGCAGCCGGCCGCTAGAATTCTCCTCCAGACAGCGACTGAATTCGACCTAGCTGGAAAACTAGCGTCGAAAATCCTGCAGCCGTCAGGACTCGAACCTAGGACCTCCCGGTCAGAGGCGCTGCAGTGACATCAGTTGATGCACTGAGCTACCGCTCCCGGTACGACTTGTATTAATTTTTTTCGTGTTACACATTAAATTTTGTGATAATTGAAGTCAGAATTAGTTGACGATGTGATGCACCTAACAATGAGATCGGGATAATTTTATGAATGAAGGAAGGAGGCGTAGGCAAAGAAACTGTCTGACAAGCCGTGCACACGCCGTCATGGATAAAGCCTCGATTCTAATACACCAATTTAATTGGATTTTTGAATATTCTATAAAGAAGTTTTGAAATTTTTTTCATAATCTAACAGTTTTAATCAATACACCAAAAATTTTATTCATTGTAATAATTTATACGGAATCTGTTTTGAATTTTGAATTTTATTTGTCATTATTTTAATGTTCTAAAATGAATTATTTCATAAATGTAAAATTAAAAAAACTATCAGCATTACTTGGTAGTGAACTATCCCGTAAACCTGTAAAGGGAACCTCAATCTTCTCAATCCTCCTCTTTAGCCTTACGTTGATTGATTAGTGATTTCAGGCACTACAACTACTAATGTCATTAATCCTCTAAGTGTAGTGCATTTTTATATCGCAGGAGGTGTTGGCGATCTTCCTCCGCTGGTTGGAGAGATCCGGCGCTGACCTACGTCGGCCAGACATCTCCCATCAGCCAAGCACCTTCCCAACCCGGAGAAGCTCTGGTCTCCCGAAATATATACTACTTGCATGGCAACTAGTACTGGCTTGTGAGTGTAAGTGTATGTAAGTAAATGGGTGACGATACAACGAAGAGGAAGGAAAGGCAGCGCGCAGACCTTAGCAGCCGGTCGCTTGAATTCTCTTCCAGACAGTGACTGATGTGTTCCACAGCGCAACTACTAATGAGATACTATATCGTTATGAGAGTCTCCTCGGACAGTTTTGACACGATGTGACTGAGATACGTCGTAAATTTCCTTAACACGTTTTTGTAATTTTTTAAAAAATTTCGTTTCTCTTGAATTTTGATTTTTTGAAACTTTTCTGTAACTTTTGAACAAACAATTTTTAAGCTGTAACCGGAGGCTGCTCTGGTATTCACCTGTCGTTGATCGAAGAAACCACGGAATCATAGCAGCTGTTTGCTAGAATTCTCTTCCAGACAGTGACTGAATTCGACCTAGCTCTGTAGCTCGTGTCGATTGATTGATTGATTTTTTAGTGTTTCCGGGCGCGTCAACTGCTTCGGTCATTAGTCCCGTTAGTGTAGTGCATGTTTTTATCGGGAGATGGCGGTGATCTTCCCCCGCTGGATGGCGAGATCCGGCGCCGACCTACCGTCGGCTAGTGGGGTTTCACCCTAACCAGGACTCTCCCACCAGCGGGGCACCACCCCAGCCGGTATAAGCTCTAAGCTCCCGACCGGTCTCCCGGTATATGTAGTAGTGTAGTGCATGTTAGTGTAAGTGTGTGTGTAAGTGTGTGTGTGTGTGTATAAGAGGAAGAGGATAGGACAAGGAAGAGGAAGGATAGATCGCGCGCGGTCCGTGGCCCGTTTGGTAGGGTACTGTTCTGGCTTCGCGGTGTTGATCGGAGAAACCACGGAAAACCAAAAAAAACCCCGGAACCCCCGGTTGGAGTTGATGCACTGAGCTACCGCTACCGGTAGTTCGTGTCGAAAATCTTGCCACCGTCGGGAGTGGGAATCAATGACCTCCCGGTCAGAAACACTGCAGTGACATCAGTTAATGCCCTAACCCATCTTTACCCACTTCGCGTTACGTAATTTACGGATGCACCCTTCCGATGTGGGCGTGCCTTCAGCCTCAGGGAGGCGCAAGGATGGCGGCCCGCACGCTGGGCGTCAACGCAGCTCGCATGGGCGCGTCCGAGCCTCTTCGACGCACTGTGAAACGAGCGTGCAAGAATGCTCACTTGGTGTTATCAATGACCTCACGTCGTGCACAGCAAGCAATTTCTGGCATGCTCTTGTTTCAAAGAATGAAGGGCAACATTCGTTTTCTTCGCAATCATGGACATCCTCGGCCAGTCATGTGAAGGGCCTCGGCTGTCCGGGTGACGCCACGTCGAGGACACTGATGCCGACTGATGCAGAGTTGGCGCACGCAAACCCTGAAGAAGTCCACGACATGATGGTCGAAACTTCGGCAACGCTGCCCTCAACGTGGCGTCACCCGGACAGCCGAGGGTCTTCATTAGTTTTTTTCGTTATTTAATTCTCTTCACTCACAATTATTGCTGATAGTACACCATCAGAACTCGCACCTTTTGCATAAAAAAACATTTTCCAAAGAATTATTTCGATGAGTAATCGTCTCGAAAAATCTTTTGTATTTTCTGAAACACATTGCAACGTACTTTTGAATTGCTTTCGGAGACATTTATTCAACAAGATAATATTATATTTCTCGCAAGATTTGCTAGTGAACAATCACATTGTTAGTCAACATACTAGTTTTTCCCGTCTCTTTGAAGGGACGTACCCCATGTAATCAGTTGCGGATAATAACCCGATATTTGCAAACAATGTATACAATGATGTTGCGTAAAGATGAGAAATGAAAATTTTAATTTTGTGAAATTGACACAAATGTGTTTGTCACAATCATGATATAGTTGTGTTATTTGGGAAACAGACATTATTTTTCACTTCGAAAATTATTTCAATTCAGACCTCTAAATATTTTTTCACACTGTTAAAGATTTTTCCCCTTTTGAATAGACATTGTTTAAACCAACGCCTACTTCACACATATTTTATATCAAAATGTTATTATTTCGTTGATTTGAATATCTATCTTGCATTTTTAAACTAATATATTTGAATATTTGCCTCAGAGTTTACCCTTTTGAATTCCAGGAGAGAAGAGAAATGGGATTAAATATCAGGCTCATTTGGAAACTTAGTAAACTACACAATGTACGCGTTCATATGCCGACAATATACATTTCTACATTTTCAGTATCTTGGGAAAAGAAACTGAAAATGCGAACGCACTTATGCAAGAAAATTCCAAAAAATGTAGCAAAAATAGAGGAAAAGGTTGTAGCAGGTAGGTACCATTGCAATTAACGTCAGCACTTATGAATTATAATTTAGTTGATAATTATCATTTAATTATTTTTGATAATGATGACAACACGCAAGTTTAAATGGATACTAAAATGCTACTCGGTTTCCGATATGCTCTAGTGAACCGTGCGTGGCAGAAATAGGAATAATGTTTTTCCATCTAAATTACACAATAATTATTAGCCTTTGACTCTTGAGTTAAAAAATACAAATGATATAGACAGAATGATATTCTTCGTTATACACATTTTCTCAGGAACACCATACATAGAGGAGAAGAGCATTGTTAAAAAGACAAAATATATTATGACGGTGCTATGACAAACAAGCAAATATCCATAACAAGCGAATGAAACATCATTTAGGGTAAGGAAAAATCAAGGAAACTTTTTAAATTGTCCATGTGATTAAACATGTGGGCAAAGGCCACTATCGTATCGATTCTCAAAATATTTTCCGGAGATCCACAGGACAATGAAATGCAGCTCTCTTAGTTCCGTACAATGTTCTTCACCATACGGTTGACCAGGTTAACCATATTGTTACAATCAACAGCAGATATTCGGAGCGCAGCCCTCTTCCTGTTAGATATAATGCAGTGTAGAGTTGCACGTTTTTAAGGAGTGTGCATTATGTATTTTCAAGAAGTGTGCGTGATGTGATTTCAAAAAGTGAAATTTGAAGCAAATGGCAGGCTATCACACGAATAATAAAAGTTACATTCAAATACATCAACCATTCATTTGTAACGATGACCATCGTTGCAAGTTTTAAGATTGAAGGAAAACATTAAAAATAACAGAATTACCTCTTTTGGAATAATTTGATGTTAAACTCCAAGGATCTAGGGAAAAGAAATGAAGACATAAAACATAAATATTAATAGTTTTTTAAACATCTATCCCTCATCGGTCAATTAAGTTTATTGTTTATTTCAATAGGGGTTGCTGGAGGTAGCGCTCAACGTGTTTATGGGTAAAAACTTTCAAAATGTGTTCGAATGTTACTTGTTTCAAAATAATTCCATGAAATTAAGAAAATAACTAAGTCCGGAGAATTATCACAAGTATATACATTATTGTGAGGTTTCTTGCTATTTTATTCCTCAAGTGCGATGTCATGAAATCTCCTCCTCTCCGCGCCATCGACACGCCGAGGGGACGACACCAGAGCGCTCTGGCGGAGGGGGTTAGCAAAAGGTCCATGCGAACAGCGTGGGGCGGCTTCTGACTCAGCCAAGAGAAGACTCAATCTGCGCTTGATGCCGACAAATTGGAACACGTGCGTTCATTTTCAGTTCTATACCGCCAATCTCAAGCTTTCTTTAATTTACAAATCTGCAGGGCACCATTTCATCATTGCACTTTAACTACTGATGTACGAGTGAAGATTTTTTAATGAACCAGGAAATAATTAGGGTTTACAACCCCACGATTTAATTTTTAATACAAATAAAAGTATGTTAACATCTACCTTAGTTCATTTTCCAGCGCCTTGCGTCTGTGCATAATGAATTTACTACAACAGTTGCTACGTACAAACTTTCACAAGGGGATGAATAAGTGATGTTCAAGCAAAGCTGGAGGCAAAGAACAGAACAAAGGTGTTGCACAAAACTGACAAACAGTTTGTGTCGAATCGTTGGCGGTCAGTGCTATCGTGTAGTCCCTCTCTTAGGGTGGGTGCTTAGCTTGGATTGGACCGGCAAAGTGAGCACGTTGCATTGAAGCATGGGGAAGCATGTGGTGTTCTCATGTAAACAATGGACGTATAATCTCATTTACGATTTTCGTCCATTACATTGATTAAACTAATAAGCCATGATGATATAATAATATATTAAACAAAATATTTCTGTCAGTTATACTTTTCATTCGTATAAACATATTCATTTGTTCATAATGTATGTGAACGTGTGAATTAATGTAACGATTTGTGTTAAAATACTCCAAAAAATTGTTCTTCTACATTAGTTTTATCGACGATAATTTTGAAACATTATTCAATTTGACAACAAATTTCATTCGTAATCTAACATATTCTAGATGCTTTTCGTATGACTTGTGCGTCTTAAGGCGGCTCCACACATTCAGTATTCGGTGGGTAGCGACCGATCGACGAATCCCGAGTAGTGTGGATGGGTTGCTTGATTTTGACGAGCGACGAATATTCGGTGTTCGCCTACTCGCCGCGTGTCTATCTTTTTCACAAACAAGCATTTTCCGAAAACGATCAGTAGCTTGGGACTGGGCGAGCGGTCGCTTGGTACACTGCGAATTCCGAATGTGTGAACCCGTCTTTATGACTCTTCGACGATGGCCAGCTTCCCCAGCCAGGGTTGCCAGATCGTACCATAATAATGGAATCGTACCATAAATTACACCCCCAAAAATAAATGTATCTTAATACCATAATTGTACCATAATTTTTTAATAAAAAATAAATGCAATATTACTGATTTTACACTAAATATAAGATTGGAAATTAGTTCTCGCTCCCTCTAACTTTAACTAGTGAACCATTTATCTCACACCTCTCTCACAAGTCTGATTCAGTGCTGCCAGATAAAGAAAGAGAAATCCCCTAAATTTATTTGAAATTCACTTAATCAAAACTTACACATAATCTCAACAAACTAACAAAGTGAACAAAGTGAGTTTAGGGAGTAGGGATATTTTTTTCATCTAACAAAATATTTGTGGTGTATTCGGAAACTAACGCCAAGATCACAGCCGTCTGTGATGTCGGTGGAAAACTTGAAACATGTTAGAAAATTCAGACAACTTCATTTATCCTCAATATTTTTACATAAGCAATATATACAATTGTGACGGCCCCTTCGCCACAATAACCATAAAATTGTGTTTGATGAACTTGAGAGGCGCAGGTATCTTAGTAAGGAGAAACGTTCGCTAGTGATCGAATGTGAAGAAAACAACTGCAAAATTATGGCAAAGTGGGAATTTATTCAATCCTCAAAAGAATAGAAAATAAATAAATAATACTTGACATTTACTAAACCAGCCGCTTTGAAATTTTTTCATGAAAAAATGTTATAAAGACTTCCAAAAGGGCCACATGCATATTCGTTTAGCAAAACCTCTTACTTTGAATTTACACTAAACTTTCACATTAAATTTTACTCAACTCTTTCAATAACGTATTTTCAACAAAAATTCTCTTTTGTTTATCATTAAGTTCAATAAATTTCCCATCCAAAAAATCCTAATTCTATTTTTAAAAGAAATTCTCTCAATTGGAAAGCAGATCACTACACATTGTTAAAATTCAACCATTGATTTTATTTTCACTTGGTGCGTGGCTTTGAATTTGGAAAGTATATTCAATTGCAACAAACTCGTTGTGTCGGCCCGGTGGCCGAGATCGCTAAGGCAATAGTGTCGTGGTGATCTCGGACCAAAGTGTTCCAGGTTCGAGTCCCGTCTCGGGCATGGTTGTATTTGTGTTCGTCCTTTCCCCTTATCATCACCATATCGTTTCATCCTCATAGTTACCATACCGTTAACGGCAATAGTGGTCGCTAATGACCTAGAGGTTGATGCGACCTTAGCGCTAGTTTCCGGATACACCATTGATCATAAAGTGTAAAGTTGTATAGTGTAAAATCATTAAAAAAGCTTAAACATCTCCAAAATGTACAATAATTATACCATAATTTTGTACATTTCCATCGAACCATATTGTAGTATTATTTTATGCCCCCTGTTCCACAATTCACGCGATTACATCTGGCAACCCTGCCCCGGCCCATAAGGTTGCCAACAATGTTCATGTAAAAATGTCACTTGATAAGGAAGGGGGGAAAACCGCATTGGCACATTTCTTTTTATAAATATTTAATTTAGACTAATGTCTATTTGTTTCTTGTCTCTATTTGCGATTTAAGTGAAAAGATTTGTTTACAAAATGCAGATGAAGATTGTCTGAGCGTCTCCTTTTTTTAATCGCTAGCATGGTGTAAGAATAATACGAATAATAATTATACTTACGCCATGATCGCTAGACAGAGACACCATAGATTAACATATACATCCATCCATGGACGTTCATCCTATTATTCATCCATGGAGACACTATCAAGCATGCCTGTGGCAGCGTTCAGAAAAAGGATATTCACGATTTCTATTTTAAATTAAACAATAAACAATACATCGTAGCAGATGTTAGTCATGTGATAAAATAAATGACAACATATGTTAAAAATTTACCAAAAGGAGGACATTTAAAGTTCAAAGGAGGACGAGAGGGCAACTAACGTCAATGGAAGATTGCCCTCTCAAATGGAGGACGGTTGGCAACCCTACCGGCCCGCTACTCCGCGCGCACCCTCTGCCGAGACGCTCCGCGGCGCCCTTCGGCCCGACACGACGCGTGGGAGAGGCTTCATTTCGAGCAAATGGCTGCTAGCAAGACTTGCATCGCTTAAAACTACTGCTTCGTGGAATTCCGGGCAAAACAATTTGAGAACCGCAGATGAGGAGTAGGAATGGGACAGAGAGGGAGGTTATTTCTAAAGAGCAAGGGATCGACAATGGGCTCTTGCAAATCCTTTCTCTCTTGCTCGTAGTGCCGCATCTCGTAACAAAATCTGTCAATAGTTAGTCAATAGAACGCCTTTGAAATGTTGTTGGCTAAATTAAGAAGTCGTACAAACAAGATTATGAAAAAATACACCAAAATTAGCGTATTCTAAATTCTAAACTAAGTGACTATTACTATAAGAAGACACTAGGACGGTCTTCTAAAAAGTTAGTATATCTGGCTAGATATTTTGAAAACACTACCATATAGTCGTACTATATTTGCAAATTATTTCATGCAGAAAATATCATCAGTAAAATAGTATATACAAAAATGATCTATAGACTATAATGATACGGCAATTACATTTAACTGTTGTAAACATTTCTAAAATGTTTGTGAAATACGTAAATTACTTATCAAAATTTACTAAAATTAATCTACTGCTAATTCTATTTCTCTCAATGGGGATGGCAGTACATTCACCATATTTATTTCAGTCGAATGGATATGATGGAAACACTTTAATCTTAAGTATGTAATAGGTAATAACGTAACATATTATTACACTTTTTATTACTATTGCTAACACTTTGAAATAAAATCGTTCATCAGTGTCAAAAAGTAGAACTTGGGATAATATTAATTACAGCGTTGTTTTGAAATTCAAATACAGACACATCCTGATAAAGTCAAGTAGATGATCGGCTATTTACACTGTGTTTAGACCATTTTCCACTGGCAAATCAAACTTATGGCAATGTTAAATTTTGATGGTACAGAATAGTTGAAGAGTTAACTTTAATTAAGATAGTCTTAATTCATTATCAGTAAAATATTACGCCTAAAATGTGCTGATGTAATTTGAATGACCTGATGTTTTTCATTCGGTTTACTTGCAAACGGTACAGGCAAGAAAGTAAATTGTCTCCTCACGGTTGCAGAGCGCAGAAGAGCTAAAATTCAGCGCGCGAGGGGAAGCACTGGGTTGGTCCGAGATGGAGGTCAGCGCTAGATCTGCACTCTAGTGGAAGCCCTTCACAACAGCATCCACCTTTATTACTCGCGTAAGTTTTCTTGATACACGACCTCCGTAGTCCTCACCCAGCGCTGAATAGTACGGCCCATTAAGATACTTAGGTTCGACTCGGAACGGCACGTATCAGTTTACAATGCTGGCAACAACTGCCTCGTACTTTGAAAACAATTGTCGCATTTTTCATGGGACGCTTAGGCGCGTTAAGTTCATGTTCCCAATTGGTACGTCCTTTTAAGCCACGAGGAAGCCAGCCCCCCTCCTTCCGCATCAACGCTGTGGAATATCAAGAAAACTTGCGCGTGTAGTACACCACTCTCATCATAAAGGTTCCGACAGTTTAATTGGATTCGTAAATTCGTGTTTAATAAAATTATATTAAAATTGTGTTTCAATATTTTGTTATTCCTAATAATAATTATTGTCAATTTTATGATACAATTATATTAATGTATTCCACAATTATTACAATACATTTATTATTATTATTATTATTATTATTATTATTATTATTATTATTATTATTATTATTATTATTAATTTTATCATCATCCTACGTTTTCTCAACTATTTTTGCTGGTAGAAATGCTCACCTTCCTCGGAGTTGTTTTGGGGACAGGTTCGGTCACAGAAGAAGAACTTCATCTTATATCTGGACTTAAGAGAAAAATTTTCTTACGATATGGGCAGTTTGCAACAAAACTGCGCGCTGTCCCATGTTCAGAACGTTTTTAGGTAGTTTAAGTTCTGTTAAGTTTTTAAGGAAGTTTTTACTGACCAGGCCTTCCGCCGATATCACGAGTGGGTATGTTTTGGTAGAATTTAATTTCCAAATATGTTTTAGTTCATAAGATAAGTTTTCATATTTCGAAATTTTTTCTATTTATTTCTGCTTGATATTGTGGGATAATGGTACTTTATTATTATTTAATGGTACTTTTATTATTATTATTATTATTATTATTATTATATTTATTCTATTTTTTCTTTCGCAATAAAGTCTGAAACTTGAAACAAGGCTTGAAAAATTCACACAGGCTACAGATGCTTGTTCATTTGAGACACGTCTTGAACATGCCTATGTTTTTACGTTTATATTGCCTGAAGTGTTGCCAGAAGAAAATCGTTCTAAAGAACAGCGTTTATTTTGAGACGAATTTTTAATGTCTACTGCATGAAAAATAGATTAATTTACAATGAATTTTGTTAGCACTAAAAACTAGATTCCGAATGCAGAATATTTCTGTATTGCAGAATCTACACCCCCAAAAATTAAACGTCTCATCAATTCTTTTCCTAGATTTACGGATTTGAAATTGACAAATTTGAAAAAGAAAGATTTATTTATAATTTCTAAGTAAAACCATTTTAAGTTTTGGGGACAAAGCTGTGTGTATTCTGACATGTTAATTATCAAAAGAAAAACTATAGAATTGCGGCTTTAGCAACAAAAGGCTAACAATGAAAAGTATAATTTGTAACGCACATGCTAAGTAACTGTTCGCAATCAAATACTTGCATTAACAGTCGTATACCAATGGACGGATTAACGATGGATCTCAGATTAGTTTTCCCTTCTATCTATGATCAGGTAAGAAGTTACTGTTTCATCATTAACAACTTTTGTTGTTATAACTAGGGGCGAATTTTAATGAAATATAATTGATTTCATTTCACTTTCGAACAGTGCCTTTTAGTATAGATATTTCTACGTTTAGTATATATATTTTATGTTATGAAAAAAGAAGTGACCCATTTCTTTATGACTTTTTTGTATTTTTCAACGTATTCGACTAATACGTATTTTTTTCACGTCATTTTTAAAGCATTTTTCGCCGATTTCATTTCGTAATATTTACGAGATGCAACAAATTCTCCATAGAATTTCTGAGCAGCGTATTCGATTTCATTGCTTAGAAATTGTAATATGCTGTTGTAAGTATGTAATATAAGATTCCTGTGACTCATTTCACCGCCACAATCGGTTTGACCGATTTCGCGATCCCTAGAGACAGAGATTTCTTGGAACTCAGCTTGAAAAGTTTCGGTGTGGACGGTCCAAAACAAACCTTTGCAAGCTGAGTTCACTTCAAAGAATCAATTATATCAAAAACATCAAACAGCTTGGGTTGTTCATCTCAACTAGTTTTGATGTCTGAATTTCTACGTCCATTTTCTTTGCTTTAGGGCATTAAAAAAATTAATAACATTTCATGGATCATTTTTGACGGTTTTAGACCATCAAAATCCGCCCACTAATTACAACCATTCGTGATAATTATAACCATAAATGATAATTTCAAAATAATAAACAATTTCAATCCGGTGTAATTGCTGCGTGGGAACTCCGACATTCTCTTAAACCAATCCTGCTCGTAAACACGTTTTAGTATCTGATGAAGATAACAGTTGTGCAATCGATTCAACAGGCTGAATGTTGGGCTAGTACTTAAAAAACGACATGGCTATATATATATATATATATATATATATATATATATATATATATATATATATGTCCCTGTGGAAAAGATCCAAGCTGAAAATGTTTAAAATATGTATGTCCTTACCGTATTTAAAAATTAAAAATATTTTGACACAAATTGTCAGAAAATGATTGCAATATATGGTTAAATAATGTAGCATTAATTATTTGAATATTCAATTCAAAGATGCCTTATTTTAAGTAGCAAGACTGGTCATCTGACTACCAAAATTTCGCCATGCTCCTTTCATGTAGCGGAGAAAGAAGATATCACTCTGGCAGCGAAACAGGGGGTTTAAATTTATCTCAGTGACTTCTTTTAGGCCTGAGATACAGTAAATCTACAACATGGGTCAGCCGGCTTTACTTCTCCCCCGAAGGAACTTCAACGAACAATATTTTCGCTCTAAAAAAAATCCGCAGCTTCGATCGGGTTTTAACCCGTAAACTTGGCAACAACAGCTCGATTCGCTAACATAAATATTAAACATTTTCCTTCAATAATATTGCAATGTATTCTGGGGTCCAGCGTTTACCCTTCTCTTCTCAGTTTCTCATCCCACCATTCTCGTTGGTGTTCTCTGGCTACCGGAAGGCATTGATATGCGACTGTTAACAACTTTCTGTAGTAAACAGAATAATTTACTAGTCGAAAGATACATATACTTCGGCTTTATAACAAGGCGCATGAGATGGAATACGGAATCACGATGGAATATGGCACGGTTCTTCGCGTCTTTCTCGTTCGTGTCGTAGATGTCGTTTGATCTGCAGTATGCTTGATACGGTCGTGATCATGCAAAATCTAGCGGCACGACCGAGAAAGACGCCAAAAGTCGAGCCATACTCCATCATGAAGACCAGCCCACATGCGGCGTGTCGTAAGAACCAAAGTACGTATAAAGTGGTTGAAATTTCATTTGCATAAAAGTATTGTTGAAATAATTGTTAAATGTCCAGGAGCGGGTAGAGTGTGAAGTGTGGTCGGGTCGGGCGGCGCACCTGTCTCGCTGGAGAAGAGGATGGGCGGCGCCAGGTTGGCGTTGGCGTAGTGGCGCGGCCGCGAGTAGCGCGCGCGGCTGAACAGCTTGAGCACGAAGCAGATGAGCCCGCTGAGGATGATCAGCCCCGTCGCCACGCCGAACAGCGTGGGCACGTCTGCCCCGCGCAGGATCACCTGGTCTGCGTCACCACGCGCGCGCGAGCGCGCCACGCCGTCACCACGCCGCCACCACACCGCGCCCCGCCCGCCCGCCCACCGCCCGATCGCCGCTCGCCCGCGCGCCTAGCTCCGCCCCTCACGTACCAGTCGCGCGACTTTTCTTGACGTCTGAGCTCCCTACTGCTCAACTCAGCACGACTCGGTACGGTCTGGTCACAAGATTCGTCTCACACGGAACGGCACGGCACGATTGTCAGGGCTGCCAAGCTCTGCTTTCGAATGAATTCAGTTCTCGCGTTTTCGCAGTTAGTGTTGTACCCTGTGATTTATTCGATTCGGATTTTGGTAATATCATATCTCTTTAATAAGCAATATTATCGTTATCTAATTATTTTCACTTGTGGTTGCTATTAATTGTGTTATTATTTGTTATATTTTATCGTCTATAATGTCCTGTTGTATTAAGAGCGAAAGAGGCGCGAATAGTATTAATAATGTTACAGTTGGCAACACCCGTTGGATGTGACGTCGGGAGAAGCCTCCTCTCCCTGCACCCCGCGCTGGGAGACGTCAAGAAAAGTCGCGCGACTAGTACAACATAGCACAGGGCTTGTACTCACGTGATTGCCCTGTCTTCCTGCGGTACAGAAAATGGCGATTTCTTAAATGTTGTTAATCATATTCAGTTTATATTTTTTCTTGTTGTGGATGTTTGCGGTATTAAACTTTATGCAAAGATTATAAAAACAATGGAAATCAAACTATTTTAACCGGACAAGTTGAACGTAAGTAAGTAACGTAAGTACATTGCTATCCTACAGCAGATGGCTTGTACTCACGTGATGGTCCTCTCTTTCAGCGTTAAAGAAACTGGCACCTCCGTAAATATTGTTAGCCATATTCAGTTTACATTTTATTGTGGTCGTTTGAGGTAATAAACTTTACGCAAATATTTAAAAAACAATGTATATAGATTTTTTTGAATTGTAGAAGTCACTTTGTAACGTAAGTACATTGTTATCCTACAGCAGATGGCGCGTACTCACGTGCTTGTCCTCTCTTTCTGCGTTAAACAATGCGCCTTTGAAAATGTTAAGTCAACACAACAAACATTCAGTTTACATTTTCTTGTTGTGGACGTCTGAAGTATTGAACTTTTCGCAAAGATTTTAAAAGCAATGGAAATAGATCTATTTTAACTGTAACAAGTCGATACTTTGTAACGTAAGTACACTGTTTTCTTTTTATCTCAACCAGCGAAACGCTCAGAAGAACCGTGCTGGGAAATTTGGAGTTAGAAAAACGTGACTCCTAATCATATTTGAGCATCAGTAAGCGTCTAAAGGGCCAGTTAGATGCATGTGTTGTAATAGCTATTGAAGAAACTACCTTGGTTTGTTCGTCAGCGAATGTCGTTACAACATGACGTAGTTTCAACAGTCTAAATGCTACAGTACAGTATCGTTGTGTAGAAAGGCCGAGGTCATTTATTGGAAAACCCAAAAATCGATCCTTAATCTACTGAATTGCTTCCTCCAAGAATACATAACATATTTCAAAAAAGTATCAGTTTCCGAACAATTTGGTAATTTCTAAACTCGTAGCATCCTTGTGAGTGTGATTCGCGGCGTACCGTGCATTCTAGAAAGGATGCAACAGAACCGAAGTTGCTCGACGTTATAGTCATAGAGAAAATATACATAGCTGATTTATTACAAATATATTTTAACATTGTAATGTTTAACTTTGATTTTTAAAATTGAGGTTATGCAATTATGCACTCTTGAAAAATGAAAAAATAACACCATGATTCCGTCGCACTGGAAGAACGAAATTTTATAGAAACTCTCTCTAGATGTTATAGAACAATCGATCACACTCAAGGAGCACTCTCTTTAGGACGTGTCAAGCATCAGCACCCGTGTGTATTCTCCTCTTGCAGCAATGCAAGCTGAAACTTTCGCATGGAGACCTTTTTATTGGCAACGAATGTTATTTTGCGGATTGGACTGTCATGCTCTTTTCACCTGGTACTATAATTGCGCAATGTTTCCTGCCAGTGTTGCAGGACAAGCAATGGGTCATCCAGTCCCAATCATCCAGTCGCAATGGGACAAATTTGGGTATCATGATGGACAGGGTAGTTGACGTATACTTTGGAGAGCACGCTTGATGGTATGAGCTACATGTGGGCGTGCGTTGTCCTGTTGGAATAGCATATTGCTTTGTTGTTGCACAAACGGTACCATGACAGATAAACAATATTGATAGGGTAATTGGTATATACCTTGGAGATCACGTTTTGTGCTACGAACCTAGATGTGGGGTGCATTGTGCTGGTGGAATAGCACATCGCCTTGTTGTTTCACGAATGGTAATAAGATGGATAAAAATAAATTGTGCACCGTGGATGTACTGTTGAATGTGTAGATGAACTATTCAATGTTCCCTCAACAACCACCAGAAGCAGTCATTGTAAGCTATGGCTTTCCACATCATGTTGTCATGGTGTGCCGCGGGCGTATACACTGCCGATGTTGGCGCGTATCTGCGTGGTGTGGTGCCACGTACGCATGCGGGCATCATTGGCACCCAGGTAGAATCTGCCGCCATCATTAAAGGCAAACTCAGGGCGGCACTCGCGTCATCACCCCAGCGGTGTGTGCAACGAGGAGACGGGATGGATATCCCAAGCCGCCCCAATCTATTTCAGGTCGCCCCCAAATGCGCTCTCGTTGTGGCAGAGTCCGATACTCAATTTGAGTAGGGTGTTTTCTCCGGCGACTCCGGTGCTAGTCCGGAAAACTACTCGTAGTACCCTGAGCTAGTAGGGTGGACTCTTCCAAGCTTGATTAGCTAGGGTCATGGAAGTGTGAGAGTGATCAACCGCGAATTCCAATCGATGCCATTACGGCTGCGACATCGACCAATCGATGCTATTACGGCTAAGGCGTCGATGCCATGCTAGTATTGAAGACAAATCGCTTTCCTCCTTACAGGCTCGCTCCACTGGAGGCGAGATGCGTGTTGTTGAGGCATAAGCAGAAATCCGCCTAACGCCATGCATGATCGTAGCTCGCGTAAACGAGCCCTTCCCTTGTGAAGTCGTAGGCTTCCACGGCCAGAGTCATGTAGATGATCTTGGCTGTCCAGGTGACGCCGCGTCAAAAGCTGTGTTGCCGACGTTTCGAATATCTTGTCGTGGTCTTCCTCAGGCCACAACAGCCAAGACCACGACAAGATGGTAGAAACGTCGGCAACACAGCCTTCGACGCGGCGTCACCTGGACAGCCAAGATCATCTACGAGCCCTTCCCTTGATGACGAGGCGATGTAAGAAGCAAGGGAAGAGCACTTGGACTCGTCACAGTTCATGCGCTTATCTGACTCGTTACTTGTGTTGCGCTGGTCAACAAGGTTTTCTTCACAAGAAATCTGAATAGTGTATCTAGTGCATTTTGTCATACTGAATTCAAATATGTTGTCAGAATTTTTGCATCAGGCTCAGTTTTTTTGTGACCGTTACTTTTTAAAATCCGATTTTGCATTTTTGACCTGTCATTGGAACCTCCCCTCATAAAATATGCAGTGAATTTTTTCAAGCTGTATTTCAAGACTTTACATGTAATATCATGTTGAAGCACCAATAGGCAACACTGTTTCAGGTTCATTTATGTTTTGATCTGATCAAAACTTGAAATTTTATAATTTTTTGCTCAGTAATGAAATTTTGTAAAAGCTGTAGATAAACGTTCTGATAGACTCTTGTTCCAAACTCGAAATTTTCCATAAAATCAGTGCTGTTAAATTGAAACAAGAGATTTTTATACGATCACCGATAGGGACATTAATAGTTGATGAACATTTTTAAGGACTGTGAAATCCACTCGAAAAAAAGCCACGCAATCTTTCAAAAATGTATGTTGAAATTTCCTTGGAAAGCATGAAGCAGAAAACTATAGTGACAGATTGACTGATCTCCTGCATTCTTGTAAATCTACGGGATGTAACATGTCTTTGAGAATTCATTTCGTGGGGTCTCACTTTCACTTCTTCCCGAAAAATTGAGGAACCGTCAGTGATGAGCATGACAAGCGTTTTCATCAGAAAATTTCTACAATGGAAAATAGATGCCAAGGCAAGTCGAATTCTAATATGCTGGATAACCAAGAAGAGAGGTGTTCAGATAATAACCAAGAACCGGTTGAACCAAGAAGAGATATGTTCTGGAAGCAAAATAAGCCCGAAAATCACTATCTACCACTTTATATGCAAGGCAGAATTAATAATGTATAATTTATAGTTAGATAGCTAGTTCTTGATTTTATAATAAAATTCCTGCCTGACAGAGAAAAACTGAATTAATATTCGAATTCGGCATGAAAAATACTAGTAGAAAATACTTCTTGTGAAAGACAAAAAGTTTATTTTTGTAGACCAGTGTTATCGTACTTTGGGTGGTTAAATTGGTATTTTCTCTACGTTATTGTGGTCGATACTGCTGTTTTTTAAATTGTATCTTGGAACATCGGTACAATAATTTTGTATTGCGTTTTCGGTGACGACTTGACTGGACTACGAATAAAAGAAGATTTGGAATAAAAGGAGATTTGGAAAAGGAGATTTGGATAAAATTGATGATTATTTTGTTTTACAATTTTATTCGTATTTCACCTCCGTGGCAACATTGGATCTAAACTTGGTCTGAAATCGCGTTACGGAACTTCGTGTGAGGCTTCCGATATGGTACTGCGTATGATTCGGCAAAATTAGCGGGGATCTGTAGTCAGCATCTGAGTTGTAACTCTCCAGACCTAAGCTGATGGTCTCGTGCACCTTTCTATGACCTTCGGCGACAACATAGATGCACAGTGGACACCTCTCGCCTTTACGTGATAAGACCGCACGACTTCACGAAAACCCACGGTCTCACTCGAACTTTGACAGTCGAACAAACTATGTGTATCCACGCAATCGAGTACGCAAATATTGATGCATATACAAAAGGAACTCCTCATGTCGAAGAAACTACCAACTATTGGCTCTGAATGTGAACAACCGCTGGGATGCCGGACATCCAACGACTAATGACGTGATTGCTGGTTTGTCCGCAGCATTGCAAGTTTGATCACAGCATTAAATGCTTACTAATAGTTTCATATGCAAGTTTGGTAGATTCCAGTTAACTTCATGGTGTTTTTTTCATTTTACAGGAGTTTGAGACCTCATATTGCACCTTAAGGCCAATTTCAAGTCTACAATGTTTTTCAACCTCTCCTTATTTGGATTCCCTTATACACCATAGCGCAGCTGCCTTTTGAAACTCCTTTTCTGGTAACAATTCCACTCAAAATGCAATGGTAAGTAACGCCATAAATTGTCACACAATAACTATGCTACATTCCAAGTTTCCGATTACAACAAAGGCTAATTAGTGTCTACGCGCTCCACAAGTGACATTACTCATTACGGCAGTCTAAAGAATGTGTGAACATCAGAGGCAATATTGAATACTTCAAAACAGGAAACTTTAAGAAACAATTAATGATTGATTAATATCTCATATAGCAAACTACTAATAATATTACGTATTTACAAAAATATCGAAAATACGCATATAACATATCTACTTCTGCAAAAGGGATTCGATATATTTTAACGGGATTTTTGCTTAATATTCAATCAACAATAGATGTTTAGGATAATAAATTTATTATTATTATTATTATTATTATTATTATTATTATTATTATACTTGTCAGGAATCTTGAGGTTGCAATTCTAATTTTAAAGCCTCATTATTGTTATTGTCATTATTATGAATATTATTATTACTCCTTTTTTTATTAATTGTTTTCCTTTATAAATCAAGTTTCTAAAAATATAAAAACAAATTCTCGCAAGACTACAAAGACAAGAAAAGTATTGGATTTTATTTTTCATTTGTATTAAAAAAATCAGTAATAATGACATGAAGTTCCATAACCTATTAGTTACGTTAGAAAGCTGTACTGATTAGCAAGGCAGATATTATAGGTCCATTTGAAAACATCCTAAAGGAATTATTTGAGGAGAAACAAAGCCGCATCGCAGCCCAGACGGCGGAGACGTGCGCGGGCGAGTTGGCGTCTGACCTCGGAGTGACTGGAGCGCCTGCGGGGGCGCCGCTCACCCGGAGAGCAGAAGACGCGCCGGCTGGGCCGCTGCAGCGACACCTCGTGGTAGCCCGCCTTGCACTGGCACACGGCGTTGTGGTTGATCTGCGTGCACTCCGCGTTCGGGTCCGTGAAGCTGCACGTCTGCGCGTACAGGCACTGCGCCCCCAGCGCCACCGCTGCAACACACACGGAGCGGCCGCTCGAGCAAGGGCGTCGGGCACTGGCAATCATCACACGCAAACAGCTCGAATGCCGCGCTTACAGGTACATGGTACGTGCAAGTCTGTGTATGCACCGTATACGTTCAAGTATAGGTACCTGGTGTACATACATATACATGGTGGAAGCGGAGAAATACCTTTTCACAAAGTAGACATTCTTTTTGTTTTTTTTAGGAGAAAACGAACATTGGGGACAGAAATGGTGTTTCAACAACGGAAATTTGAAATTAAAAAAATAGTAATATAAAACGGTCCAACAAAAAAGACACAAGAGCAAGAAAGCTAAAAAAATACGCTATTTAAAACAATACACATATCAGTTAGGATTTAAAGAGAGAGATGGGGAAAAAGGAGGAGAAAGAGGGAGAGGGAGAGGGGGGAGAGAGGAAGAGATGGTCCCCTTTCTACAGTGTCTACACTTTCTACACAAAGAAAGAGAAATAGTATATCCGCAGAATTCACCAGCATTTAATTCAAAGTAAACCTATTCCTCAACAGTCACCGAATTCCCCTTGTTATAATCATGAATCTCAACAGATGAAAAATGTTCCTGGGTGATGTGTCAGCGGCAACGTTTGTGCCACGGATGCATCCGATATCGTATTACTACGACCTCTCCTCCCACTCTACAGTTTGTGTTCTGGCGTCGCGTTCAAAGGAACAGGCATGTTTTTACCTTCTCGTACTATAAAGATGTTACGTGAAGTTGCATTAAATCAATGTCGAGGTTTTGACAGAAATACACGATTCTTTTCCGTATAAGACAAAAAATAATAAAGTAATCCATGATAAACTAGTGGTGCTACAGAATGGCACAGACTTTTTCGTATGAGTTTTTTTCCTTCGGTCTGCACTAGCTATTCGGTCTTGCCACATACTCTTGCCAGCAGCCATCTATCGCCATGAAATTTTTTTTTTTTTTACATTTTCTTAACTTTTCGGTTTCCTAATAATCAACCGAAATATTAATTTAAGAATATCAAAGAAGAGTAAAACCTCGTCCTAAATAGCAATTTTCCATAAAATATTGGAAGACTTTCTAAGAAAATTGCGATTCAGCATTACTGCAAATTCGAAATTTGAAGCCTATTTTCACAGGAATTATTGAGTTTTCAAAAACCTTCATTAAACATTCATTTTAACAGAAAACAGTAGAGGTTTCGAGAAAATTTATATGACATTATTTAAAGATTATGTACTCATAAATATAAACATGTGAAGAATTCATATAATGTAAATATTACTGACGTGAGAGACAAGTTATTCGTCAATTATTTTAAACTTTTTGAAAAAAAACAAAAGAATTGAGCAATATAACGTTTATGACATTCTATAGGGTTCATTTGGCAATACCTCTACCAAAAATTTAAAGAAAAAATGTGGAGCCGTTTTTGAGAAAATCTTGTTTTTGTTGGTTTTTTAAATTGCGAATGTTACACGCACTATTGCACGAAATCTACAAAAATTTAAAAAAGAAATCTACATAACCTTAATGAAAGAAATAATTATGGACAACAAATGTCATTTCAAGGAAAAATCTGTCTTTAATTTTATAGTTGTTGGAAGACACCAAAATAAATTCAAACTTTTTAATTTTCGAAAATTCAGACTTAACCGTGAAAATCGAACTTATGCCACCTTTATAAGTGTATTTTAATCTATTCTTACAAGAAATGTAAAAAAATGGAAGTTTTTTGAGAAAATTTTGAAAATGTCCAGGGAGCTTCATGTAAAGTATCCCCAAAGTTTAAAGAATTTGTTTTAAAATTTGAAAGCATGAACTAGAGCCAGATGGACAGGAATTTCGTCTATTTTGAAAACATCCTAGGCGCTAGTAGTGTTCACAGACAAACAGCAAGATAGACAGACGGGTGGACGAACAGAGGGACGTTTTGAAAAAAACAACACTTTTTCGGTATCAAGGTTCCCTGAAACGTGTATTTCCGTTGAAATCACGAAGCGATTTTCTGCAGCATTACATAACTTTACACTATGAATATTACTCCATATATACGTATTATATGAGAAAGTAACTGGTGGTGTTACAGAATGGCACACTCTTATAGTAAAGTTTACTAATTTCATTGGTGTGGACTGGTTTTAAGGTCTTGCTCCATTCTTTTGCCAGATGCCATCTATCGCCGCCTAAAATACATTACCTATTTCTCAAATTTTCGGTTTCCTAATAGTAAAACCGAAATATTACTTTAAGAAAATCAAAGAAGAGTAATAGACCGTCATAAATGGCAATTTTCATTTAAAACTTTAGAGCCGTTTTTAAGAAAATGGCGTTTAAGCGTTACTGTAAAAGCGAAATTTGAAGTTCTTTGGACAAGAATCTATTGTGTTTTCGAAAATATTCATATAAATTTAAGAGAGATGTTTTTAAAAAGAATTACATTTGTGTAATTTTTGAAAAAACAAAAGAACATACCAAAATAAACTTTACGTCATATTAAACAGTGTAATTAGCAATATCAATTTCAAACGCTGGAAGTAAAACATTGGAGCTATTTTTGAGAAAGTGGCGTTCGAGCGTTTCTGAAAACGCGAAATTTTGAGCTCATTATCACAAAAAACTGTTGAGTTTTCGAGAAACTTATAGGATATTATTTAAAGAAAATGTACTCATAAATACAATAATGTGAACAAATTTCCGCTAATGTAAATATCAACAACACGAGAAGCTAGTCAAAAAAGTAAAATTTTTTAACATTTGAAAAAACCATAGAGGAATATGAAGATTATGTCATCTTATACAGTGCACTTAGCAATATTGCTGCCAAAAATTTAAGGAAAAAATTTGGAGCCGCTTTTGAGAAAATATTGTTTCTTAAAATTGATCATAATGCAGGCAATATTGCTCGAAAACTACTAAAATTTTCCAAAAAGTCTGCATGATCTTAATGAAAGAACCAATCACTGACAACAATTGTTTTAAGCAAAACCTTTTGTCTCCAATTTCATAGTTGTAGGTTCATAGTTGTGGAAATCGGACCTATAATAGCCTTTATAAGTGTATTCTTACAAGAAATTTAAATAAAAAATTCGGAGCCGTTTCTGAGAAAATTTTGAAAATGTTTGAGTGGCTTCCTGTAATGTAACCAAATTTTAAAGAATGATTTTCAAATTCCCAAAGGTTCGATAGAATGGAATGAATGTGTTCGAACCAGATGGACAGGGAGTTTCAATTTAGAAAAAATTCTACGAATGATTTAGGTGCTATTGGTGTTCACAGACGGACAGACAGGCGGTTGGACGTTTTGATTTCAAATGGTTTTTCAGGATCAAGGACCCAGAAAACAAATTCTTACTACACTACCTGTTAGAGGATATTTTTTTTATTTAGGAGCTGTATTAATCCACTTTTTCGTTATCAGGGCCCGGCAATGATTATTTTCTGCCGAAATTCCTCCGTTTATTCGCGTTGCATTACATAACTTTCTCTATACTACGTATATTACTCCGTATATACGTACGTACACGAGAAAGTACGAAGTGCTATTTATTTTCTATTTTCCTAAGTGACTAGACCTCCACAGACAACATTTTATGCAGTCTGCCTAGTCAACATTCATTTGTTTCGCCATTAAAACAAAGTTCGTGACAAAGGCCTTTTGTCCTTAAGCGCGAGGCTGATGTGCGGCTATTCGTTGGCTTCCAAGCGGCGTTTGTGAATGTGGCGCAGCTATCTGACACATCGCGGAGCTGGCACGCGTTGCTGAGCAACTTCGCAGCCGCGCTCACATCTTGCGGTACTTCTGCAAGCGCTCCGAAATGTCGTTAAACTGTTAACTGAAACCACAAAGCGACTTCAAAGCTCTTGGTGAAGACACATCTACGCTGAGAAGGGCACAATATTGCCAACATAACATGGTGCAAAACGGTGAATTATAATATTACTTTACTTTGTGTTACTAGGTACGTGGTAAAGAGAAATTATTGTAATGCTTCCGCCGAAATCAGCGATATTTCGAAAAAACCTCTTATTGTCGGTACTTGGTAACGAAAAAGTAGATAAATTTTGTTCCTATTTTTGGTACATTTGTTCCTCTAACACGTTGCTTAGCCAGAATACTCGTTGTAAGGGTCCTTGCTATCAACTGTTCGTTCGTCTGTGGTCAACGCTAGCGCCTAAAGTGTTCAGACAATATTCTGAAAAATTGGTGTTCCCCGATCCATCTAAACGCCTTGGAAGTTTAAAACGGATATTTAGTTTTTCTTGCGATACTTTAGAGGAAATATAAACATTTTTTAAAATTTTCTCGAAAATGGCTTTAAAACTTTTTATTAAATTCTTTCTTCCAATAACGTAAACGATGCTTAAAAATGGCCCAGATCTCAATTCGCTGAAATATCTGAATTTTTGAAATTTGCAACACTTGAATTTTTTCGGCGTCTTACTACAATTACAATTTTGAAGGATTTTTTTCATAATAAAATCGTTTCTTCAAAGATATATTTCTAGACATAAGGTCTTATACAATATTCCAAAAATGTAATTAGTTTTCGCGTAATTTGGCCTAAAACATACAATTTTTAAACATGTTTTAAACGGATTCAAATGCTTTCCTGGGATAGAGCATTAGACCCTAAAAGATGCGGAGATTCGGTTACAGTCAAACTCGCTGTATTTTTAAAAATTGCAAGAAAATAACATTTAATGAAATATATTCTAATTAATTAAACTAGCGTACCTGCGTGAGAACTCTCGCATATTAAGCTTCACCCTAATTTTTCCTAAGGGTATCATGAAACTGAAACATATGAACATGTGGTCCGTTTCCATCGTAGTTCCCTCATTAATTTGGTACATTGTTCTTGTAGACTACAGCACAACGTTAAATGAATGGTTTTACTACACGCATTGGACACAATCTTCATCGGTATCATGCAACTAATAACTCTACTTGCAGTTGTTGCTGCGAGAGTGAAACATAAATTAATACTATGCAAATAAACTTCGTCAATCTGCGCAAATCATGGTGTACACAGAAAGCGTAAATATAATATGGGGGAATCTAAGCCTTGTAAGCTCGACGTCACAAATGTATTCTGTATTCCTTCATGTATATGTGGTATTGGTAGTATCGATAAACACCAAACCTGCAAAACTTTTAATACAATGCAGATTACGGCGTGGAAAATATTTATTTGAGGCCAGTGGACTCAAAATTTTAATTTTTAATACCCTGGAATCGTTCGTTTAGGAGTTACTTAACATTATATCTGGCTAAGTATTGCGTTGCATGTAGCATAAATATTTGGATGCGGTTTTTAAAACAAATCTTTCATATTTTTAAAATCAAAGTGCAATTCGTCACGTCTCCATGAAATTCTCATTATTTAGAGACCGCAAAAGGTATGTATACTACTGAAATAATATAAGAGACGATTATATAAATAAATTTAAACAATTATTGCAATTTTTAAAGAAACGAATAGCTTTTGAGTCATTTCTGCGTATACTTGAAGCAATTGACAGAAAAATTCTAGAAATGGATCCAAGTTTTTTCTTTACACTTTTTATCGTGAAAAGTAAAATTCTCTGAAAATAGCGATGTCTCATTTTATTTCAATGTCGTTTAAATTTACAATTCAAAACACCTGATGACGAAGGCATGTTTTAGCATGAAACGTGTAATGTTTATCCAATTGTTTAAAATGTATTCACACATACTGCAATTTGTTTTTCACTTTGATTATTAAAAATAATTGAAAATTATTTCAAATCATATACGATAATGGACAATAATATCTGTTTTTTCAAATAGAAAGTCGGCTTATTCTACTTTTCTTATACGTTATTCTATTACACATTCCAAGACGCCATTTAAAATGTCAATTACAGAATTAAAATCAATTCGAGTTTTACAGTCTGGCAGAAGAAAGCGGATAGGGATTTCGGGGATCAAAATAACTTGCACCAATCATCCTCCATACGTCACCTTTCATTGCATATACGAGTATCACACAATTCATGAATGATGTTTCACTTTAAATAAATAAAATCAAATTCAAGCCTCTCGGTGTACAGAAGAACGGAAAATGATGTGAAAAATATGCGCCAAAAAAGTAGGTAGGACGGTTATTGATTTGAAATCAGATTAGCAGTCGAAACAAATACTTTTTTCGCTCAAGAAATCAACATTTACCACATCACTTAAAAGGATCTGCTTTTATTAACAGTGTTACCTGGCACTCCTAAGAGGAGGGGGTTAGAGTCACGTCGATATCATTCTTTTAAGGTTTCAATTTAAAGAACTTTAAAATAATTCATATCGAATATCAACTGTGTTTTGTTCTAAATATCATGCCATTTACTTTCTCGCCTTACTTCGAAAGAAGAGAAAGTACTGTAATACTGTGACAGATATCGGTAATCCTGCGACAGAAAAACGTATATTGTCGGGTCCTGATAACGAAGAAGTCGATAAATCTTGTTCCTATATACAGTAAATTACTGCCTATGACGTGTAGTCAAAACAGTATTTTGTAGCTTCTTGACTCCGAAATATCATTTGATGGCAAAACGTCTGTCAGTGTGTCTGTCTCACTGTTCTTCTGATAACCCGTCTGGCTGTCTGCCAGTGGTCAACGCTAGCGCCTAAACCGTTCAGACGAATTTCACACGAAAGAGACGGGTCAGGGCATCAAGCTAGGTCGAATTCAGTCGCTGTCTGGAGGATAATTCTAGCGGCCGGCCGCTCTGATCGGTAGTTTTCCGTGGTTTCTCCGAGATCAAAGATCGCATCTAACGGTGATTGGCATATATGCACCTGAAGAAGGACGAAAATTGGAAAACATCTTCTATGAAGATCTACAACAAACACTTGACAAAATATGCAAGACAGATCAAGTTATAAATGCCGGTGATTTTAATGCGGGAGTGGTAACCACCCCATACTTAATGTTTGGAGAAACTCATGTGAATTAAAATGCGAAAAGATTAAGAGACTTTGCAACAACAAATGAACACAAAATTAAGAAAACTTTCTTTAGGAAGAAAATTATTAATAAATATACTTGGAACGCTAGAGGATTTCAGTCACTCATAGAAATTGCATCTCATTGTAAATCAAAAACTATCACCAAGAGTGAGAGATACTCATGTATTTAGAGGGGTTGATATAAGATCACTATTTAGTAGTGACAAAGATCAGAAAGAGTTCAAGACGCATCTTTTAGAGGAAATCAGTACAAGAAATCTATATGTAAAGAGGCTAACAAAGGCACTAAAAACCCTGAGTGCGATGATGAACGGAACGGAAGATCGTAAAATATAATATCCTAAAAGTAGTCGTAGGGAAGATAAACAAAATTATTAGAGGTAGATGTCTTAAAATATGGGATGATAAAATTAAAACAGCTATTAAAGAAAAAAGGCTAGCGTACATGAGATACTTACAAAATGGTACTGAAGAAACTCAAGCTCTCTACCACTAAAACATAATTTGGGCAAGAAAATTACCAGAAAAGCTCATGAAGACTCCTAGAATAGTTTTATCAGTAGGATAGAGAAAGCAATCCGTGGAAGGCAGACATTAGCCTTCAAAATTCTAAGGCGCTTAAATGCCAAGGAGAAAGGTACAGCAAACATGTCTGTTAGATCGGAGAAAGATTGGAAGTCCTTCCAATCTCTTCTATGGAGACTGGAAATCCTTCCAATCTCCCTAGAACTCCTGAGTTCTATCAGGTGTATCGAAAACAGGTGTAGACGATGACATAGATCAAAATTTAAATAATTGTAACATTTATAAAGTATATGAAATATCCAAACATGAGATAAATAATGTAAAAAAATTGAAAAAACAAAAAAGCCTGACAAGATTAATACAGACCTCATAGCATTAGTACAGAACTTCTCAAACAAGGAGGAAGTTACTTCTCGGAAAGAATAGATATTTGTTAATAAATATGGGATAAAAAGGAAAATCCCTGAAAAGTGGAAATTAGCCACAGTTATACCATTGTTTAAAAGGATTAAGATGCTCATGTGACTACTACAGAGGGATTTGCCTCTTATGTACAGGCTATAAAATATAGAGTAAAATTCTAAGTGAAAGAATAAAAATATCTGAGAAGTTCTATTATTAGAAGAACAATGTGGTTTCAGAGAAGGATCATATTTCAGGAAAAGAATTATACTCTCAAATAATATCTCAATTAACAACTCGCTGTTCGCAGATGACCAGATTATTCTACAAGAGACAGATGATAGTTTGTAGAAACCAGTACACTCCCTCCAAAGAATCGGATATGAATATAACATGACAACATCCGTTCCAAAAATTTAAACTATGGCATTCCATGGGAAATATCCGGTCAGAACTAAGATCGTTGTGGAACACGTAAAAATATTTAATTACTTAGGTTGTAAAATTTCTTATGAGAGGAATGAAAATATAGAAAATAAATTACATAAATTTCAAAAAATTTGTGAATGAATTAAAAACACCTCGAAAATAAAATAATAAACGAAACTCAAATAAAATTCTACAAGATAATGGCAGTATCAATACTTCTCTATGGCTCAGAATCATGGGTTACTTCTAAGAAAGATATGTGAAAAGTACAGCCAGTTGAGATGAGCTTCCTGAGATCTCTTAAAGGCTGCTCTAGACTTGATAGAATAAGAAATACTGACATACGAAGAAAATTCAATATCTTCCCACTAACCACTTGTACAGAAGAAAATAAAACGAAATGGAAAGAACACAGAAAGAATGACCGATGGAACATTCCCAAGAGAAGTAATGAAAAATAGGAAGAGGAAGAAGAGATCCAGGTCACCCTAGAAGAAGATGCAGGCATCGCCCTAATTCCTGTAGGTAGAAGAAGAAGAGGAGGAATAAGAAGAAAATGAAGAAGAATGTTCTTCAATACTTCAGTAGAATCAAAATAAAAGCTGTGGGCATCAGAGGCTTCTGCTTCGTAATACCATTTATACATCGCTATTGCCGGTGTTAATTTTTTCCTGTTGTTGATTATGATTGTTTCTTAATATTTTATTGCTGTAGAATGTATTAAGTTGTGTAGTCTAAAGTTCACGTGACCATAAATAAGTATTTTTAAAATATCACTATACCATTACAGTTTTTTCTATGTGCCAAAGCAAGCAAGGCAAGTTTTCACTTTGACCTCCACTCCGTTATAGTTTCAAAGGGAACAAAAGAGATGGTGGGTGTTTAGAAGGGAATAGGGTTTTCCAAAAGATGACTTCGGTAAAGGTGACGTGTTTGTATTGTTTTTTTTGTGAACGGGATGTATTAACAATTCCCTAGTTCTTGCTGACGATATAAAATTCAACGCGAACTGAAAAGAGGAAATTCATTTTCTACTCTTAAATCAAATTGACCAATGTTTTTCCTAACAGTTATATTTTATTTTTTTGCGACAGTCTTTCCACTATTTTCAACTATTTTCTTGTTGCAATTACAAATCTTCCAGCCATCTAATGCAGCCGTATTTTCATTACAATATAATCAATTACATAATTAGACATAAAAGACGAAAGCACTACACAACGCTCTATTCACAAGAACCGAATACCAAAGCTCTCTAGTATCATTCCCAGATACTTATGAATAAGCAATTCGTTGTAACACCAACCCCTCTTAAGACGTCCTGCATAACTCTCGCGTCCGTTTCCGTAGCAACGAAGAAAGTTATCGAGGCGACAGCGGTCGGGGGGGGGGGGAAGGGAGAGGACAGGAGCGAAGACTGGCAAATGCAAGAGAGACTCCCTGAACGGCGAAGGATGGGGACACGATATGAAGGCTATAAATTTATTTATGCTCCCTCTGGGCGGGGCAACTTCTAATGCGCTTCCACTCGCCAACCCCCCCCCCTCGCCCTACGACCGAAGCGGCGTCGCCCGCGGCGAACGGGCCCCTTGATGCTGCTCCGAGCTGTGCGGGGAACACAGAGATCACGCCATTCGATCCTCTCACAGAATACCATTCAAACATGAATGACAGGAACAAACATGACAATTTTGTTCAGAAAAATCTGTTTTCACTAAATTATTTGTTACACATCGACCAAATAACAGTCCTTGATTGCGTATTTATTATGAAAAAACAGCAATATTCTCAATTAATTTAAATTGAAACAAGAGAAAAACTGGTACATGATTATATTTTTTATTTAATTTATTTAGTTGCATCAACA
Source organism: Teleogryllus oceanicus (assembly GCA_964035755.1). NCBI lineage: Eukaryota > Metazoa > Arthropoda > Insecta > Orthoptera > Gryllidae > Teleogryllus > Teleogryllus oceanicus. Next base: position 8,358,389 of record CAXIVR010000002.1, read on the forward strand.
GCTAGGTAATTAGCGACTATTCTGTAAGATTACAGTAAAAGGTTTTCACTGCGTATTCTTCACTGCCTATTTTTCACAGTTACGTATTTTTACACTTTTAACATTTTTGTACAATAAATGCCTAATGATCACAATTTACATTACACCAGTGGTTGAAAATATGTCAATTCATGTTATGATAAAATACATAGTACATGTATTGAAAAACAGTATCACACTTCCTTAGAGACATTAAGAATATGTTTTCTATGTTCTTGGATCCATGCCATCGCCGTTTAGGTCATTGGTCAGCGTGCTCGGTTTCCATGACGCGATCCCGGGTTCCATCCCCGGGCGGGCAAGATTATAGCGTGAGTTTTCCTGGCAATGTGCCAGTATATGCTGTGTGAAGATGAGAAAACTCGCTTCTCGGGTTGGGAAGACCAGAATACGGTGTGGGGATGTCTTTGTGCTAACCACACGTACCCCCTGAATCCATGGCCGCGAGGCCGGGACGCTGCTGGTAAGCCAAGGCTCGTACGTGAGCTATCGCGCCAAGTACAGACAGACAGACTCCAATCCATAACAACCTCCCTGGGGTAGCTTCACTTGCTGGCGCTAGTCAGAGGCGGAGGGTCGAGTGAGGTCCATAGCACGTCATACGCAGTTTCAACTGTTTTTTTGACGTAAAATCAATGAAAAAATCAATGAAAAAATTTCAAGTGTTTATTTTGTCTTCTCGCAGCAGTGTCATGCTATAGCAAGGTGCCCATTATGCAGGAGCAGCCTGGCAGTTAGGAGTTAATGCAGGCAAGCGGTATGTATGCATCCTTGCGGTTTACTACTACGCTTCAATTATTTTGAAAGGGGTTTCACAAGTTTTCGAAAATTGTTTTCGTGTACGATTGCGTGGAACATAAGCAACTTTAATTTCTACACATTTTTCTCAAAACTGTTCCAAATTTTTACTTAAAATTTGCTTCTCGTATGTATCAAAGGACAGTAAAAAGTGGTGCGAGGATCACTTTCGGCAAAATCCCAGTATTTTCGAAAATTGCAAAATTTTAACGTTTAAAAGTTGATGTCAAAATTGACACATGCGCAAAGGACACAGAACTGGAAGTCGCTAGGTCCAGATGGTATCCAAAATGTATGATGGAAATTCTTCACTGCCACGCATCCATTGGACTGTTCAATGAAGCATTGCATGGTCTAACTGTTTTTCCAAAGTACTTGTTAACAGGCAGAACATATAAGGTGCCCAAGGCAGATGATATCTCCCAGCCAAGATCTCGAACAATCACTTTGACTATCAACACTATATAAAATTTTGACTTCAATAATTTCTTCAAGAATATAGTCATTTAGTTGATCAGCACATTTTCATTGTTGAATAGAATAGCTGTCGCGTGAGAAACATGGGATGCAAATAATTATGAGCAATTGATAGTGTAATTAGGCAAGTACGAGAACACTCGTTAAATATTTCTGCAGGTTGGATATATTACAAAAAAGCTTTTGATTCGGTACCTCCCTCACTCATGGCCTCGATTCGTATAAGTGTCCTTGACTTGTGTAAGATTGATCGAAGACTGGTAGGTTTCTTGAGGATCTGCATGCCATTTGAATGAAAACTCATTTGCAGATTAAGAAGGGAACTTGCTGTTATGTGACGGAAGGCATTGCAATTGGGCATGGAATCTTTCAAGGGGAAAGCCTAAACCCGCTGTGGTTTTGTATAGCACTCACTTCTTTGAGCAGAATGCTCAGACAATGAAGATATGGGTTTTGAGTGAAGAAAAACACTGATGTTCGTACCTCGCACCAGCTCTACATGAATGATCTCACACTATATGCCTCTAATAGAGATCTCTTACGAAACGAGTTCGAATTGGTCAAGAGCTTCAGCGACGTAGTTTGTATGGAGTTTGATGTAGACAAATGCGCTACCCTTAATGTTGTCCGTGGGCTAGTCCAAAGCGAGGAGAAAAATATGAATATATCTGGTGACACGATTATTAAAACTCTCGGAACTGGGGACTCTTAGAAATATCTGGGAATGCTACAGTTATTTGGTTTTCGATTCAGACGTTAGAAACAAGTACAGAATGTGCTATTCAGAGGGCAAAAGTCTGCTAAACATGGATCAATCCCAGAAGAAAAATATATGCTATTAATACACGGGCTATTCCAATAGCTACTTACGCATTTGGTGTACAAAATGAATTGAAACATCCTTACAGGCTTTTGACAGGAAAATAAGAACTTCGCTTACAAACTATCGATTTCAGCACCCTCAAAGCTCAGAGCACTGGCTGTACATACCTCGAGGTTGTACAGGAAGAGTACTCCTTAATTTGGAGGCACTCTGCCGATAGAAAGAAGAAAAGCTACGTCAGTACTTTCTGTCCATTAACTCGTCGGTTCACAAAGCTATCTGTGATCAGGATAAAAAGGTGACTCCACTATATCTGGCATAACTCAACGAAGATTACCTGAAGCATGAAGACCGCATGACTGCCTCCCAAAGAAAACAAGTTTAAGGTATATTTCTTGCAACTTTAACTTTGGAGAACATTGATAAGAAAAGGTCAGTGGAGTGGCATCGAACTGGGGAGAGGGGGGTGGAACTCTTCGGTGACACTGAAGAATTCATTTTCTTTACTCACAATGAAGTTGTTAAAGCCAAAGCACATAAACGATTCGTTATGGATCAGCAAATTGATAGCCGATGTCGTCTATGTAAATGTACCAACGAGTCAATCCAACATATTTGGTATGGGTGCCCCGCATTAGCTCAAACAAGAATATATTAAGAGAAAACTGAGTTGCTGAAGTAATTAATCAGGCCCTTGCTAACAGATACGATCTCTTACAGGGTGAGCAGCATGTAGTGCAAGTGATCAGCAAAACAGAACAAGCAATCAGCAATAATTGGGCTCGAATTCTGTGGGATAGTGGAATCATCACTGATCGACAGTGGAATCAGATATAAAAAAATGTTCTGTTTGGTAAAATATCTCAACCACGATATATAACTTATGTTAGGGTCCTACAAAAGACTGGCTCGTAACGACTATTGCCGAGGAGAAGAGGAAATACCAACCATTGGCTGTTGAATTGAAGGACATGTACGGATTGCACGCAGTGGTAGTGCTTCCAATAGTTGTGTCAGCGCGTGGATTGGTGTCCAAGGAAAGACGCGCAAAGAAATTATAACTGAGACGCATTTGCGGACAATTCAGAAAGCTACATTATTGGGAACAGCAAATACTCGTATAGTTCGTAAACTTTTAACTTGCGTTGATGGATGTATAAAAAAACTTCTTGTTACACTTTACGTGCAAACCATTGCTATCTTGGTGATTTGGATCAAATATTACTTGATAGTATTTAGAACAATTCACTAATTTAAATGAAAGTAAAATTTTGAGTATCAAAGGAAATACATTATAAACATGTTTTTATGACATTATTTTGCTGTACGAAAACATAATTTTCAATACAACATATTACAAACATCACTCAGCTCACGAAAATTAAATGAAATATTTAATATACTGCCTGTAAAAGTTCTTACTTATGTTACATTTATCGATGATTCCTTTTCATAGCAACAATTCGTTATTTACCCTTCAACTGGCTTTCTTAATGCACACATGTAAATTGACACTGAATGTCAACGTGTTTTCTCGTGTGGACAAACCCGCGAGAATGACTGGTCCTTTCATTAAAATTTCGTCGTTGAAAGCGGTTGTGCGGTGTTATATTATCCAAATTCACGGCCTTTTTTCTCCATAATATTTTTTTCCATAACGGCAGTTTGAAATGTAAGCAAATCATCGCTATTTCGTCATGGTGTGAGTAGATAGCGAGAAAGAGAGAATGGGTGGAGAAGATAAGTGTTTTTTATTAATTAATGAAGTGGAGGCGACTGCGTCCTGCTTGACATTTTTGTAAAATTATAAGGCTCCCAGCATTCGTAGTTCTGAATCCCTTAGAACAGGCCTTAAGACCAAAGGGCATTATGGTCTATGAATATTATTGTAAAAGACTAAATCATTTATGCCATCTAGAAATTCAGTGTAAATCATCTATGAATTAAAATGTAACTATTTTATGTACTGGTAGACATTCCAAATGCGCTTCTTGCAATTAAGTACGAAGTACGTCGTATTAGTCATTTTTATTGCTGTTAACCTATTGAACAGTATAAGGGAGAAGAAGATAACTAGTTCATTTATTATTTTTTTTTCATCTCAACTTTGAAAATAAAGTAGTGTTATAAACAATTTTCTATGTGAACTTATCCTGACAGATATATCACACATGTTAATTTGTAAAAGCGGCAAATATGATAGGGCTCTGTCCGGAACTGCATTCAGTCTTTCGAATTCACAACTTGCAAAAATTCTATTCTTTTTCAGATATTGATTTAACGCAAATGTGACGAGATACTTTGCAAACTTGTAGTTTCTGTGGTTCTTTTACAATCATAATCCGATTACGGAATTATATAAGTAGTTACTCATTACGGTTAGTCATTTATAGAACTTCCGCAATTCAATGTAGTAAGCACGGAAAATTAGACTTATTCTATAATTATTTAAAAAATACTCGAACAAGAGGAGATAATTGTGGTCAGTAAATGAACCCTTTATTGTAGCAATATATTTTAATTAAAGCTTTGCATCGTAAATCAAAACATAAACATAGTAACGAATTGCTACGCAACGCACAGATGAAATATTACGACTTTTTGAAAGCTTCTGAGTATCGGAAAACCATCTCATCGCTTTTCTCTTTCTAAACGCTGTCTTTCCATGCATAATTCATGAGCAGCGTATTATCAAGATGATGGTAGTATTGTGTGTTATGTTCCGGCCTTCAGCTACTCAAAAGAGTAGTGCAGTAAAGATGTGAGGTGTCTCCAAGCTCCATATCACTCAATTAGGTACTCCGCGAAACGATAAAAAAAGCGCTGCTAAGAACTTAGAAAAATGCAGCGACTGGAAGAGATTGTAAACGAGAGGAGAGAGAGTGTAAGGGAAGGAAATGGATACGCGCAATCATTCCTGTTGGCACGAAAAAACTCCTCGCGTTCCGCACTTAATGGATTTTAAAGTACAGATATGTTCCATAGCGCAACTGAGATGCTATATCGTTATGAGAGTATCCTCCGACAGTTTTGACACGATGTGACTGATATCGTTAATTGACAATTTCTAATTAAAATTTGTTTCTTGATTATTTAATCATAACTTAAAAATTTGTATTAGTGTAATCATTTAATGATTCATGATCAAAGACTAGTAGACGAGTTTGAAAGAGTCTTTCAAGAAATGACTGAGGTCACAATATTATAACATTGTATATTAGTTTCAAATAAGAGTGTACTATTGTAAAACAATTAGCTGTCAAATTTTGTTACACAGCTAGCTCGTTCTTAGCAATGTGTCCTTTATATAAAACTGTAGTCAAATGAAGGTGTGGTGTGTGAACTGGCGATGATTCTAGGCGATAAAAGAAAATTGAGAAAGAGGTTGAACTCTGATGCACACAGCATACAACATTTAACAAATTCAATTTCGTGGTGAGCTAATTTCCGCCCGCCAAATTTCTTTCGTCGCTCAACTTTTATTTATTTATTTTATGTAAAAAAAACAGTTAAAAACTGCGCATGACGTGCTATGGGGAAAAGTGAATTGTGTGCACATTTTCAAAATTCTGTGATCCCTACACTAAGTCATATACTACTTAAATTTTGAATTTTGAAAGGGAGAAAAAAACAAAAACTCCCATGTAGTAAAATCTATTTTCAAGGATAAATAAGCAATAAATTTTAAACTTTGAAAGGGAGAAAAAAACAAACAAAAAACTCCCATGTAATAAAATCTATTTTCAAGGATAAATAAGCAATAATTTGAATTTTGAAAGGGAAAAAAAACAAAAAACTCCCATGTAATAAAATCTATTTTCAAGGATAAATAAGCAATAAAGTTTGGCTCTTATTACTTCCTGCCGCGACAACATGGAAACGATAATTTGAATAATTGTATTTCCCACTGAATTCTAGAAGACGTGCACAGAAAATGAAGTTACATTTATGTCCAGAAGAAACAAGGGGCCATCTCAGCATTTGCTCAATGGATCAGGGAAACTGGACGAAAAACCTGATCGAGATGGGGGTCATTGACCCGGAAGCTATAGTAGAATAGTTGTTACAGGTTGTTTATACTCATTTATACAGTCCAAATGGTAAATAATGCATTATGTATTATGGTAAATAATGCATATATTATTACTCAATTATGACACGAAGATTTCTTTGATAAGTAAGTGGGGTTTTGACGGCAGCACTGGTCACAGTGAGTACAAACGGAAGTTCGAAACAGGAGACGATCTCAGTGATGCAGACATGTTTATTACCTGTTTTGTACCGATTCAACTTTCAGTCACTTCATCAGAAACAAAAACTATTTTATGGCAAAATCCTCAACCTTCATCGACTCGTTATTGCAGACTGATGAAGCTTCAGTTCAGAAAAGAAACAGTTCAGCTAATTAAACATGAAGAAGAAATAATGTAAAATCAAATTAACCAACTTAAGCCCACTTTTGTTTTGATTGACGATTTTCAGTGTAATTGTTTTCACGACATGCTTATGCCTATGGTGGACGGAAAGGTATGACTCTGATAAGACCTTCAATGCAGAAATGTTATAACAGCAAAGCAACGCCGAAGAAAACGAATGATTTAGATGAAGCTCTAAAAAAATCTGAATCCAAAGAAAATCTGTAGTTTGATCTTTCTGCTCTACATGCGTGGATAGACGTTTTTGAATATTTTCTTCATCTGTCATATCATTCCGACGTCAGAAAATGGCAAATTTGCAGACAGAAATGATTCAGGCAAGACACAAGCAGACGAGAAGAAAAAATACATTGAAAAGAAATTTAGGGTCGGAATGGGTCTGCTGGTTGACAAAGTGAAACCCGGAGCAGCACATCAAGCGATGGAAATACAGCTTGGAGGCTCTTCAGACAACCTGATATTTCGTCAAGAATGACTGGTATCGATCAAGAAGCGATTAGAAAATATACTGTAATCCTTTAGAAATTATCATGGTGCAAGGAACTAGACGAGAAATCATTTCGAATGTACGCGTTAGAAACTGCTCGACTGACTGTACAAAAATATCCTTGGTTCTACTTACCAGTAACAGTTCACAAGATTGTGACATTGTGACATATCAATATGCGGGACCTTGTATTGCGTCACATTCATTGTAAACAGGGTGTATTGTAATGATAGACATTTGTAAATATGGCGGCCTAGCAACGGTAGACGAGATGTCGTCAAGGTCAACAAATTTCATTGCTTTGAACCACGGGGCGCGGCTAGTTGGTAAAGTAAACTGTTTGGGGATTGACCGAGAAATCAATGACAGTCTGGGGCGCGGCTAGTTGAATTTGTAAGTAATTGAGGGATTGGCTAGGCATGGAATTTTTTCTGACAAGAAACAGTAGAAAGGCGGACCGAGTTTTGAAGGGCTGAAAGAGTGGAATATGAAGGCATTCCGACTGATGCCGTGGTGCTGTGCGGATCGTGTGTAGGCAATTGGCGTTAGGAGTTTGGGAATTGTGAACATTTACTTTGGAGCGTATGATTGTCAGACTTAGAATAATGATGGAAGGTGGGAAATTGGAACTTGGAAATTTTTCGAGTGCAGCAGCTAGAATTGTGAACTTAGGTGAATTTGTCGGCAACAGGACTGGGAGTATTTGTTGCAGATATAGTTTGCTGAACTTTAATATTTTAAGTATACGCGTAAAAAGAACTGGGAACTTTTAAAAGGAGAATTAATTAAGTCTTATCAATTTATGAGGTGGTGAGGATCAGTGACTTGAGTACACTTGTGCCAGAGCGAATGAAAAGAAGATGGTATTTGGACCTGAAGCCATCAACGCCGGGGAAGATTGAAAATGATTCTACGCGGCGACATCGGTCGAGAGCACGCGAAGACGGGTACTGCAATATAAGGTTTGAGACTGGTCAAGACCAAAAGTTTCGTATTGTTAACAAGGAACATTGAATAAACTTACAAGTTTCTGTGAATAGAAAAGTTGATTTTCATTTAGACAATTCCAGCAAATGAGTAGCAAGAAATGTATATTTGCTTTTCAGATTCCTCGGCCACTCTGTACAGATGGCAGATCGAATAATCGGCTATTAGTAGGCAATAGCTATTATTTCTTATACGACTCATCGACCCAGTTAGCCGGATATTAATTTAATGGAAATAGCAGTTGAAGAGTAATTTTAATAATTGAATTAACGTAATCTTTTCCTGGCGCCCATATTCTTTTATAAATTTGGAACGGGTTACGTTGAATTTATATTTAATAATTTTAGAAGGGAAGAGGAAATATTAAATTTAAAAATTAAATCAGACAGTTTGTTTCAACATGGAGCAGAAATTATCAAAAACTATCTTATAGTTCTTATAGGACAACTGTCAGAAGAAGTCCTGGAAGCTCTTCACAAACAAATAAAATGCAATATGTAAAAATACACAAGGACGTTCTCAAGGAAAGCTACAAATGAAGATCTCATTTATTTGCTCTTGGTGACTTCTGATCTTTTAATTACAAGCTTACATACATCCAGAAAAAACAGAATTCAAAAATTACTGATCAGGATGTATTTACTCTCCTTGTCTCCAAAGAGAAAGAAAGTGAAAGTTCAAGCAGCGAAGATGAAATGGAATAACTGTAGTAAAAACTCACACACAATATCCCTCAGCGTAAAAATGTAAATATTTTTTAAAAATAATAGTTGATATTACTTATTAATATGCATTTCATTTACCATTTATTCAATTTCCAACGTTCCCTTATCCCGGAAACGTTTGAATTTGGACAGGGGAGTTTTGGCCAGATTTCAGCCCTTCCTGGCCCAGTGTGCAACACGGGAATTTCGTTTGAAAGGTCAGATCAGGCGCAGGCTGCCATGTTACATGGAGAACGATAAGTGTTGAGAAACATTTTAAAAGTGACCTGAAGTGAATATTTTCAACAAAAAACGACACGATGAAGGTGTAATTGAAATAAAAAATGCAATAATTAAAAAAAGGCTTCATTCATATGTTTGAATAACTTAAAAGAAGATGATAATTTTAGTAACCATATGGATTTAAAATTCCTGCTAATATTGTGACGCAAAGTAGCTGAAGTCGGCGACAACTGAAGTCAGTAGCTCACTCATGCCTTTCCATCATCGTTTAAAACAGGACTGTATTGAGACATATAGAGATGTGAAAGTATAGAAAGTGTAGAAAATATAGAAAATGAGGTGAAAGCGTCTGCCGGCGCCCCTTGTTGCTTTATGAGTCGCCCGCCGCTTCGGCTGCTCTGAGCGCGGGCGTAAAACGCGGCGCCGCCACCCCTCAGGCAAACAAACAAGCGAAGGGGGCGCCAGCGCTTTCTGACGCTCCCTCCCCCCCCAGCATCTCTTCACTGCCCACACGGGCTGTGGCGCTGCGGACGCTCCGCGGCCGCTGCAGGGGTTGATTAGTAAGTCCAGGCGTCACGCGTCAACTGCTAAGGTCATTAGTCCCGTAAGCGTTGTTTTTTATCGCGGGAGGTGCCGGTAATCTTTCCTCTCTGGATGGTGTGAATGTCTAATGATTTTGTAATGTTTGAGATAAAAAATTAATTGTTGATGAATTTTATCAGAAAGGGGTTTGATTTGAGTGTCGAAATTTCAAGATTCAAGATGAGAGAGATAGCTGATGAAATTGAATAGATGAGAAAATACAATTGTCATATGTTTTCTAAAATTACTTTGTTACTGTGTGTGTGTGTGTGTGTGTGTGTGTGTGTGTGTGTAAGTTTTGTTTCGGAACTATTTACACACCAGTAATTATCTGTAACTATTCCTTTATTCTCTATCTATAATTTCATTAATCTTCAATGATTTCTGGCTCTTGGTGAATCGTTACTCGTAACGCTCATTTAAACCACCAATTAACCCGATGAAAATTGATAATAGTGTTACGAATATTATAATTAGTTGAGAGTGTGTGAAATAGGATAAAATCATAAAACGTCGGCTAGAGGGATTTCTCTACCAGGAATCTCCCATCAGCGGAGCACCACCCCAAACGGTCTCCCGGCTTGTGTGGTAGTGTAGTTTATGTAAGTGTAAGTGTATGAAAGTACACGACAAGAAAAAAGAAGGAAATATCACCTGGAAGCATCCCCTGGTATTGATCGGAGAAACCAAGGAAAACTACCGATCAGAGCAGCCGACGGATAGAATTCTCCTCCAAACAGCGACTCAAGTCGACCTATCTACATAGGTACTGTCGAAAATCCTGCCACCATCGGAAGTGGAACCCTAGGACATCCTGGTCAGAGCACTGCAGTGACATCACACCCGGAACCACCGTAGCCCGTCCCGAATGATGAACAGAGGTGGTAGTGGAATGTGGTTGATATGTTGGCCCGTGCAATTGTTCGCAAGGGTGTTCGTGGTTTTGCTTCTCAACCCTACTTCCTCATATTCGTGCATTATTATTCCCCTTTGCAATTCGCTTCTTAATCGTTTTCACTATAGTTCTCAAATGCGATAAAACGTTTGAATGGGTCATCAATATAAAAGGAATAAATAAATATTAATCTTTTATCTTAAATGTAGTCAAAGTGTCTAGATTATTTGTATATTTACGTGGGTAATTTGATGTAAACAACATAGAGCATTCTGCTCGAATGTTGAATGCCATGTTTTTAATGTTTAACGAACACTTTTTCTGTTGAGATATTAAACGTCAACTTTAATCAGGTCGTAAAACAGTGTAAACAGCATACAGGCAGTAAAAGTCGCATTGTCAGAATGAATTAACTTTTAAGTAATGTAAGTGGATAATAAAAACAACAGAATCTTAAAGAATCATAAGCACACACTCTTTAACTAAACTTTAATTAAATTCACTATTGTAACGAACATTCTGCGGGGTTACTGTAGAAGACACTGTGGCTGGTTGGCAGCAGTTAGCAGTTTTTAATGTCTCAGCCGGTTTAGTTTTGTCAAGTTTGATTGTATCAAAGAAAACTATATTAGGTTACTGTATGGTATTTAAAAAAAATTGTTCATAACTGACTATCGACATTTAAGATCTGTTAAATTCATTAAGTCAAGACGTGCCCTCCAACACCACTAGTGGGATTGGTTAGTAGCGGCCTTGGGGAGGTTTGGCACTAGATTGTATTAGGTTGGCACACTACTTCCATGCGAATATGATACGAAAAAATGAAGAATTTTTCAATGTTTTATTTACACAAATAAATACAAACAATGTTATGAACGTTTGCTGAACACTATCACAATGAAAACTATAGCGATTTTGATCGTTTCAAAACCTTAATATTTTAAAAATCAGTCTTTTATTTGATTCAATCAGTGTTTTTCTGAATTTTAATAAATAGTGTTTCTTTTTTTAAATATATAACATATTTTATTGCTTCAGGTTCCATGCCAAAGATAAACTAACGATAGACGAGAAAGGCGAAGTTACAGATGTAAGCTCTAAAGAAAAAAGTGAATTATAATTTATTAGAAATGTAAACATCACTGGTTGATAACAAAGTCGTAGCCATTTTAAGCCATTTTATATTCGTTGAGTACAAGTCGTCCTTAACTTAAGAGGAACGACAAGAATTAAACCCTTCCCCTAAGTCGATTTTTCCTCCATGTTTCCTCCTCGACGCGTGTTTGAGAAAAAAAAATGAAAATGTCCTAGACTCTTCGTGTAAAGGACCCCCCAAAAATAAAACATTCAAGGAGCCGGGACATCAGCGAAATATATGGGGAATATCAGTTTTAATGAAAATCATACTGACGGTATAGCTGCTAGCGTTTTCCACAGACAGAAGGATGGAGAGACGGATAGACGTTTTTTCCATAAACAAATTTGTATCAAGGATTACACGTGTTAAAGGAAGTACTTTACTTCTTGCATGTTAATTAATCACGTTTTCTGTGTGAGGCATCTAGAATAAGAATTTTTCTGCCAAAAAATCGTCGTTTTCGCAGCAATAATAAACAACTTTCTCTACAATACGTACAGAGTATGCAAGAGAATAAAAATATGCATCTTATTAATAATGGCATTACAATAATGTACCATGAACGGTACTTTATTGAAATAGATTGGTCTCAAACACGTTCAGGGGTACAATACCTATTGGTCATTACTGAGTCGAGCAACTAACCACCATCAATGTTTTGAAACTTTTAGTGGCAACAACTAGAACTTAACCTGTGTTTGGAAATAAATAAAGAAAAAAAAGGAACAAATCAAATATTCGTCATTTTTAGGCAATGGATCTATTCACAAACGAGTATTTTGATTGCCTATGAGTTTCATTTCACGACTTAAGTAGACAATAGCCCAATAATTTTGAGAAAATTTGAACATTTCTTAACAGGAGTTTTATTAGCGCTTTTATCGTAGGTGAGAATAAAATTTCAGAAAAATAGTTGTTTTTTTGAAGATGACTGACAGAAAGAGGATATGGCAGGTTGACACTGCCAACCAACTGCAATTGAAAAGTGCCAACGAACTCTGATCGGGATTTATGAATAAAGATGGTTATTGAGGTGACAAGGAATCTTAAAACTTAAAAACTGACACACGAAAATCAAGACCTGGTTAAGGTTTCAGCTGAAAGAAAAAGAAGTAAAATATTTCCTTCCCAATAACCTCCAGAAGAAAACTAATGAATAACGAAATAATATTACTCTACAAGTTCTGAAACACATTGCAGAACACGGTTCCACCACCGATCATACTGAGAATTCTGTGGAAAGTTCGTTAGGCGGTGAAGGACCCGTGACACAAATCAAATGTTTATGGAAGCTACGAGTTCGATGAACGAAGGGTTGGATGCCAATGAAACCGGCCACTCAAGGTGGTACCAATTTCAATTCGACGCATATTAATGAACCATAAAATCAATCATGGTTTTGATGGTATTGTGGTTATCATGGCGGGATACTGATCCCACGTTCGCGGGTTTAAACCCGTTCAAAGTCAGGGGAATTTTTTCGGTGCCAAAAATCGACGGCATGCGTGCAGACGCTTGTCGGCATGTAAAACAGATCCCAGGAAAGGCATCTGTCTAATCCTGACAAAATTAAATCCTCCAGTAATTTAGCACTAATCAGAGTTTCGATTTGATTTTCTGGATAAGAATGCGGATAATGAATCTTGGTCTGCTACCTGGTATTCAAATCAAATGTCAAAATTGGCGCACTAGCGCCCCTAGGGAAAACCATGGCAAAGTACTCTAGGTATACTTGCCCAGGAAACTCTCCCAAGGTGGCGCTAGGGGCTTCTGGAGACTAGCCTTCCCACTAATCAGTGTGTGGCAGTAAAAGAAGAAAGGAAATGAACAAAGAGACGCAGCGTGGAGGGCGGCAGGGCGGCAGGGCGGCAGGGCGGCAGGGCGGCAGGGCGGCAGGGCGGCAGGGCGGCAGGGCGGCAGGGCGGCAGGGCGGCAGGGCGGCCGGTCACTTACGCTTTGCGCAGCCGGTCGCCCAGGCGCACGGGGAAGCTCTTGTCGCACTCGCACCGGCCGGTGATCTTGTCGCAGAAGACGTGCGACAGGCGGGGGTTGCAGGCAGCCTCGCAGCGGGAGCCCAGGTACAGCCCCAGCTCTGCAACACAGCACGCACGCCACACAGTCATCACTGGGAAATGACGCTGCTACAATAAATGGTCTACAGTTGCTATTTAATGGGAATCCACGTTTCTACGGAATGTTCCGGGGTTTCCGTACTTGTGATGAACGTTGCGAAGGCTGAAAAGAATTCGAGAAGCGAAAATCGCAACTGGCCGTGTCTGTTTCACAACTCCACTATTAGGAAAAAAAAAATGGAAATATTTTATGTATTGTATATATGAAGAATCCTGAGAGTGAGGTTTTACAGTGTCAACATTTCCGCAAAATACTGGTCGTCTTTTATTGACCCACCTTCATGATTTCCCACATATATTTAAAATAAGAGGTCAAGATCAACATAACTTATCATGTGGAAATGTGTGTTTCTACTTTTCTTAAGAAAGGGTCAAGTTTACTCTTTACGGTTTAATGGATCTGAAATGTTTCTGTATTTATGGACAATTAAATGGGAAGTTCAACAAGCAATTCAGTACGTAGAGATTCAAGTGGGATTGCAATGCTCAACTTCATAAAGTAAGTTATTTTATCAAACTTCAAACTTGCTGCCTGTCTTTTCTAAAGATAAAAATACAATATGCAACTTATGTAGAAGAAATAAAGAGAAAATATTATAATGCTGCCAAAAATCTATGGCGAGAATTAGATATAAATACAGTTTGGGTTTTATAGGTTTGCCAGTTAGTTTGAAGACATTGATGCCAATTAATGTATATCAATTCTCCAAATTATTGGCTTAACAAGGGGAATATAAAGAATTGAACATATTTACGGAAATATAATGTTTAGCTATGGGGCTACTGAAATAAAATCAACTATATAATCAACTATAAATTTGAGCTTTTATCCATCATCATGTCCTTTGTGAAGGAATAATACTTCCTGCCACGATAAATTGGAGAACGATAATTTGAATAAATATATTTCCCACTGAATTCTAGAAGACGTGCACAAATAATGAAGTTACATGTATGTCCAGAAGAAGAAAAAAGAGACCATCTCAGTATTTGCTCAAAAGATCAGGGAAGCTGAACGAAAAACCTGATCGAAATGGGGGTCATTGACCCAGAAGTTGAGGTACAATACTTGTAACAAGTTTTCTAGAATTATAAAATCCAAATGGTAAATAATACATTAAATATGGCTGTTAAAATTTAATGTTAATTTCCTTTTGATGATCAGTGTAGACTCTTATTGTATAGAAATATTTATGCAGCAGAAACGATTTTACATGGTATTTAAACTTTTCTATCGAATTTAATCGTTAAATGTCATATAGTAAAGTGTTGTAAAATAACAAAGTACATGTGTTGTATATGATTTTTTTACAATAAGCTATTGATACTGTCACCTGATGAATATGATTACTACGTCGAGTGTTATAGTTATAGACAGCGGCGTTTGCTGGAAATATATTCCAACCCCTAAGTAAGTCATTTTTGACAATCACCACTAATTCGTAAATCAACAGACAAGGTAATGGTAAAATTTCTAGATTAATGAAGAGAGGCTTACAAGAATGAGGTGGGTGGGATTTGGTTATTATTCGTACAATTATTGTTTGTAATCTAAAAGTAATCTAATATATAATTCCCCAGAATATTATGCCGTACTCAGGCGGGAATGAACATTCGCGAAATATACACAACGAGCAGTATGAAGGCTAACTGAATTTGAAATAATTCTGAACGTGTAGCATAATGAACTTAATTTTGTGTTCAATTTTAAATTGAATTGAATAAAAGTTTTGTTACCTTAACATCAGTCAATGGCACGCCGTTCATTTTCAGTGGAGTAGAGAATTATTAATTTGAAATGTAAAATTGCATTGAAACCGTTTTCTTTTCGTTTACGATTACATTTACGGAACCAGTTTGAAACATGTGATATTGTACTATTTACGCTTTCTTCTGTAAGAAATGTGTTTAAAAAATTAATACACAAGGGTCAAAACTTTCTGAAGTGAAATATTTTTTAAAGAAATATGGGATATTGCAAACAGTATTCCATCACTCAGCACTTGTAGCTTTACTAGTTTCCCATCCTCTACAATATCCTTATAATAGTACTACACAGGATATACAGGGAGGAAACGTCGATTCTTCGCAAATAAGGGCCCAAGCATATTTTGTTCAATAAACCGTAATAAGCACTCAAATTTGGTTTGAAAAAATACTTTCTATATATACATTACATATTGCACTTCATAAACATATAAATACTCCAGACATATGTAAATAGTTTATTATTTACAAAAGAGATGAATATATTTGTTCAGAAAGAAAAAATAACACAAGTAAATAAGCACCCAATATAGACAATTTGACTACTTTTTTATTTGTGGGTTATTTTTTCTTTCTGAACAAATGTATTAGTTTCTTTTGTAAATAATAAACAATTTACACGATTATAGAGTGTTTATGTACTTCTGCAAAGCACATTTTTGCCTAGAAAGTTTTTTTTAAATCTACTTTTGAGTACTTATTGCGGCCCAGCCATTCGGAATATCCAAGGACTTTATTAGACAAAATAGGTTTAAAATTGTATTAAGAATTTATTTTCGAAGTTTCGGCGTTTCCTCCCTGGACATACTGTATTTACCCCTTTTCCTAGTTCCTGCAATTAAGCATGATGGGATACGAAGGAGTAGGGCTAACTTGGAATTAAGTGTACTGTACAAGTGCCCAAATATTGTTAGTGCTAAAATCAAAAGTCTGGAGTGGGCTGGCTACGTCCATAAAATGGGTGACAATCGAGTATGAAAGGTGTACATGGGCAGCATGGCAGGAAGGAGAAGAATAGGAAGTCCTCATCTCAGATGGATTGACGAGGTAGAAGAAGACGTGAGATCATTAGGAAGAGATGACGAAGGAAACCCAAGACAGAGAGGAATGGGCTATGGTGATGAAGGAAGCAAAGGAAAAGCTCCAAGCGCCGCAACGCTAATCGAAGAAGAAGTCCTAGTTGCAGCTTGTTCGCGCCGAGCACTCCGCCCTTTCGAGCCCCTCGCCTACGACGGGGGCGGGGGCGGGGCCCGGCCGGGGCGGCGCCTTCACCTGTCGGCCACAGGGCGGCGCCGGGGGGGGGGCGGGCTGTTATCTATCGAGCGGCCCGCTTTCGTTGCTAGGCGACAGCCTCGGTGGCAGCGGCGCCGGCGCCGGCGCCGCTGGCGAAAGAGGGGTCGGCCCGCGCCGGCTGCCACACTCCAGAGGGCGGGGAGGGAACGAGGGAGGGGACGAGTGGAATGTGGGATTCGGTTAGACACGTCACCGCGCTGCGACGGGAGGAGCCTAGGGCAAACGCCTAGAATCCTCGCAGTTTCGGCTTTCAATATGCAAGCGTGGAACTAAGAGTATAATACTTATAAAGCGCTTACTTCATTATATTCAGTTCAATTCAATTACAGTAGATTCGGTAATCCGAGCCTCGCTAATGTCAGATTCCGTGTAATCCGACATAAAAAAAAGTCTGTTGTGCGCCAAGTTACCAAACAAGGGGCGATTATCATAAGCTGGTGACGGATTGGCAACACTGCGTTGAAGGTCACGTGTGTGGTGGTCCGTGCCAGTGTTAGTCAGTCTATCACATTTTTGTGACTGGTTCGCTGTCATGTACGTATGTATGCTTCTGTAATTTTAATTGTATATGCACATTAAATTTGACCTCTTATACATTGTAATTGAAAATTCCGTTAGGTTTGGGCTGTCCAGGTGACGCCGCGTCGAAGGCTGGGGTGCCGACGTTTCGACCGACATATCGCGGTCCTCTTCAGGGCTGTACTGCGCCAGGATGTTGGGCGCTCTGGTTTATATAGAGAAAGGGGCAGGCTGTGAAGGCCAATGTGTAGGCCAATCGGGCGCGACTAGGTGAAAGGAGGCGGGTGGGAGCAGCGGACGGACGGAAGCGGTCCGTGCTCCGACCGCGTGGGGCGGTCCGGTAGAGTGCGCGGCCTCCCGCGACCGCGCACTCCGCAGAGGTGCAATCCACGCATCGTGGAGGCGTAATCCCGCGTCCCCGTTGATATTCTGGGGATGTTTCGCGATTTCTAAGGCTTCCTTTATTCGCCTTGGCCACCACCTATCCTCTCTCGCGAGCACCTCGGTCTTGTCGAACAGGAAGTCATGGCCGGTTTCGCGGTAGCTCTCCACGCATGGGACTTCTCCTTCCAAAGAAGGTATTCGAAGGAGTTTTTCACCCTTAAGAATCCTCGGCCTCGGTCGGGTTTGAACCCGCAGACTTGGGTATAAGGGCACGATACGCTAACGGTTATATCGAAGCCGCTTATGTTAATTCAACAGGCAAAGTTACAATTAGGATTGGCTTAATAAATCAATCACAAGGACAATTTGTGTTTTGGTATTGAAGCTGTCGATTGGATGGCAGTGTCCACGATCTTTTCAGATCGTGATCTTCAAAAGACTTTGTTTTAATGTATTAGTATTATTATTACGATTATTAATATTATTATTATTATTATTATTATTATTATTATTATTATTATTATATTTGCAAATTTATTACAACTTAAGTTCGCTTATCGCATCCTAGCTTTCATTTGTTACAATCTTTCCAGTCGTTTTCATGCAGGTTTCTGCCTTCCATCGGTTTAGCTACTGCATCCTTCCAGTGTGTCCTCGGTCTCCCTCGTCTTTTTTTTTTCTTCTTTCAGCAGCGGTCCATTCGATCATCTTTCTTGGCCACCTTCCCTCACCATTCGACGCATGTGCCCATATCATCGCAGATATTTTGCCTCTACAGTGTCTAAAATTGTGGTTCCTATGTTTAGTCTTGCTAACACATCTTCATTTCTTATTCTGTCCTGAATCGTGATCTGACAACAACGCCGCCAATAACCCATTTCGGTTGCTCGTAATTTTTTCTTTAGTTGCTATGTGGTTGTTCACACTTCTGCTCTATAGATAACAATGCTCTCTACAATAGACTTGTATATCTTTATCCTCGTGCAAGGTCTTATTTGTGTGCTCGATAAAGTATTGTGCAGCTGTTTTGTAACTTGTTTACCTTTTCTTATTCTTTCAATAATTTCCGCTTCACTTTTATCATTCTTGGTAAACGTTACTCCAAGGTACTTGAAGCTATCAACTCCTTTGATAATACCACCTTGTAGCACCAAATTTCTGTTTACATTATCAACTACAATATACTCAATGTTTTAATTTAAAAGTGCTTTAATTGAAGTGTGGCTATCCGTCCGGGAGTTCAGAGGACGCTTTGTCAGCCAGCTGGACCTCGCGGACGCTCGCCGCAGGAGCAGGCCGAAAGAAGGGCAACAGCAGATGTGTGAACGTGGCTCTCGCCCCGACAGAGGCAGAAATATCCCTGGTGGTTCAGCACCGGTGGTATGTTGAATCGTGGGGGGCGAGTGTTAAATGATATTTTCACTCCAAAGAAAGGAATTGGCCTCTAGGGGGTCGCAAATTTCAGATGCAAGCCACCAAATCTAACGGCAAAATTTGTTTTGAATGTGAAAGCTTGAAACAGGACATACGATGGGTAGTTTTCTTTATTACGTAATTTCACAACAACTTGTTATATTATATTCATCATGCAAAATTTAGTGTGATAAAATCATGAATATAATATTGGCCACGAAAAAAACATTGTTCTAATTAACGAAAAATGTTGAAAAAACTGAAAAGTTTAACATTTTAATGGTATCGTTAGTGTTCTATTCGTAAAGCCCACTCATTAAACATTTGTTATGATTTTTTCTTCTATCACGTGGAATAAAAATTGGTTAATGTTTCAGGGCGAATTTAAATGCAAACACATTGTAACTAATCTACTTTACAGTGTATTATTTCTTTTTTACCACTGCGAGGACTAATCGTGATTATTCGTTGAAAGTAGATATAAAAGTTATCTCTTGTTTTATATATCGAATCGATGTTCACTGCTCTCAAAATTCATCCAGTCAGGGACAATGATAAACTACCATTTATTGAGAATCCGCGGATCAGGGGCACTAAAGCGCCTTCCATATTTACACTCGGTAAACGTAGATCATTATGGCTTCAAGAAACTTTTGTCATTAGCTCAATATCTCAAATGATTTGTCACATTAGGTACAATTTCAACAGCGGTAAAATGTGTAAAAATTTGGTGTCATGTTGACCAATTAAAGAAGTCAGCGGTACCAAAATAGAAGCTCTTTAAAGTATTTAATAGCAAATATTTCATGCAATCACGTAGATACGAGATTGACACTAATATTAATTTGAATTAGGGACAAATTGGAATAAATGAAAGGGTTTGAATGATTGAACCACAATGAATAATAAATTATTATTAAAATATTACATTCCATTAATATTATAACTATTAAAGTGTTTAATAAAATATTAAATACAGAAATAAGTAACGTGCTGAACTTTTCATCCAAAAGAGCGTGGAAAGTAATAGAAACCACAGCTTTGTTTCCTTCAGTAGACAAGCACAAGCGCGCCACGCCCCAGTGTTCTCATGAAGACTCAACTTCAATTTCATTCGCGCTAAAGGACAGAAGAACCCAAAGGCACTGAAAAGCGGAAACAAACGAACGCCAAAGACTAAATCGGCCGTGTCAGAGGGTGGCGGGCAGTGGAGTGGAAAATGTGCGACCTGGATGTTCTCCTTCTCCCTCGCGCTCATTTGCAGCCTGATTTGGCGCACACAGCTTGCGCCACTCCACACTTCGCGCTGCCCCCTCCCCCTCCCCCTCTCCCACCGCCTCGCTATGCTTCGCTGCGTCCACTCTCTGGCGGATCCGGGGTGGGTGCATTCCCCCCCAAAAGGCCTAGAGTTTGCGTTTACCTTTCTTTATTTGGCAAAATTGATTAAAATATTTATGTTCGAATTATGTAATTATTTAAACAATGATATTGTATAGTATTTTATCTACAGTATACACATAGTAAATTATATCCACAGTATGTATTGTAGAAATAATATACAATGTAATAACAAATATGTTTATTATTTAACAAATATCTATGATGCCCCCCCCCCAAATGATCGGCTGGATCCGCACCTGCAACCACTCCTTCACGCCACTCTTCGGCGCGGGATAATGATTTATTTATTTATTTATTTTACGTCAAAAAAACAGTTAAAAAACTGCGTATGACGTGCTATGGGGAAAAGTGAATTGTGTGCACATTTTCAAAATTCTGTGATCCCTACACTAAGTCATATACTACTTAAATTTTGAATTTTGAAACGGAGAAAAAACAAACAAAAAACTTCCATGTAATAAAATCTATTTTCAAGGATAAACAAGCAATAAATTTTGGCTCTTATTACTTCCTGCCGCGACAACATGGAAACGATAATTTGAATAATTGTATTTGATTATTTAGTGATTTCGGGCATAGCAACAGCTAAGATCATTAGTCCCGTACGTGTAAGGTATTTTTCATCGCGGGAGGTTGCGGTCATCTTCCCGCTTGGTTGGCTAGCCAGGTTTTTCCTCAAACCGGTATCTCCCACCAGCGGGGTACCGCCCCAGCCGGGACAAGCTCCGAGCCCCGACTGATCTCCCAGTATGTTCTGTAGTGTGGTGTATGTAAGTGTACGTATGTAAGAGGGTCAGGATTGAACAAAGAAGAAGTAGGAAAGATCGCGCGCGGTCCGTGGGCCGTTTGTTAGATGCAGCTACGGCATTCCTCTGGGGTTGATAAGAGAAACTACGGAAAACTACCGATAAAAGCACCCGGCTGCTAGGATTTTCCTAGAAATTTCCAGTCAGAGGTACTGCAGTAACATCAATTGATGCCCTGTACCACTCGCATTGTACGAGAATTTGAGGTTTACATAATATAATTAGAAATGTCTGTTTCAAATATATAGAATAGAATATATGGAACTCAAAGAGGCTTTACAAATCTGTAAAAATCGAAGAGCACTAGGGACAGATAATTTAAATACAGAATTATACAAATATCATCAATTATACAACAAAGATTCTTAGACTTTATAAATCAATGTTGTCAGCAAAGCAACATACCTAATGAATGGAAGAGAGCAATGGTAGTTCCTGTCTTTAAAAAAAGTCTCGATAACAGAATGTGAGAATTACAGAAGAATGAGTGAAAATATAAATTTATTAAAACAGGTAAATTTATTTATCTATTTAGATATCTATAAATAAGCCTATTAAACACGGCATGTAAAGTATATTCAAAAATACTTGCAAACAGACTAAGAAACATTGTAGACTGCATTAGAAGAACAATCTGAACTTCGGAAAGGAAAGTCCTGCTTAGACGATGTGTTTTCCATCAAACAAATGATTGAAAAGAGACGAGAATATAGTAGGAAGACATACGTGATGTTCATTGATTACATCAAAGCATGTAATAACGTCAATAGAAGAAAATTGTGGAAAGTTATGGTGACAAGAGGTATACCACTCTACCTAATGAAAACTACTCGAAATGTGTACTCAAGTATGCAGATTAGCGTAAGATTAAAATCTAGAACTGTTATAAACGATACAACATGCACTACACGTACGGGATGACGTTTGCACTTGACGCGCCACGAATCATCAAACTATATATTGCGAGAAAGCGTGTGCTGTTGAAGCATCACTTCTTAAATTATCATCTTAAATTTGATAGAATAATCGGGAAGGAGTCGCAGCCCTTCACAAGAGAAGAAATGATACTAAAGAATATTATGTCCGCTATGACTAACAAGTTATATACGAATATGTGCGTAATTAAATATTTACATAAAATCTCTCGGAGAACAAATGACTGTCAACTTGGCATATCAGAAATAATTATCACGCTTTTGAGATCTTTAAAGTATTAATAGGACAAAAGTTAGGTTTCTTTAGATCCAAAGGCTTACAAATAACATAATTAGAAATATTGCAAGTTGTCTCATCACTTGATACGAAAAATCTATGACTTACAAAATTAAATATTTACCAAGATTACGATGCCATTTGGAAAGGTTCCATTAATTTTTTTTCGCATTGCATGTTCTCAGTCACCTGTCTTTCTAGCTACAAAGTACTGCAGCCACAAGCGCAGCGCCTGTCGCAACTCGTGTCGTTGCTGCAAGCCCAGTCTTCTGTACCGGGGTGAACGTGTGTCAGCTTTGCACGAGCCACTCTCTCGTACAACCTCCCCGCCGCCTCCGCCGCCGCCTCCGCCTCCGCCGCCTCCGCCTCCGCCGCCGCCTCCGCCTCCGCCGCCGCCTCCGCCTCCGCCTCCGCCCCGCCCGCCCCGCCGCCGCCTCCGCGCCGCCTCCGCCCCGCCTCCGCCGCCGCCTCCGCCGCCGCCTCCGCCTCGCCGGCCTCCGCCCGCCTCCGCCGCCCCTCGCCGCCGCCGCCCCGCCTCACCTGCCGCCGCGCTCTCGCCCGCCTCCGGCCTCCGCCGCGCCGCCACCTCCGCAGACCTTCCCACGGCTTCGCCCGTAAACTGCGCGGCAAATAATCCGTCCGCCGCGCGCCGCGTCGTCTAATGGACACATGATCCACCAGGGATTCACCCCTCTCTGCTGGGAGTTCATATGGAGACCCTGCAATCGACGACGGCGGGATTGAATAAGCGCAATAACCACAGGAGGGCATGGTCGATTGATTAGTGATCCCAGGCGGGTCAACACCTAAGGTCTTTCATCCTTTAAGTGTAGTGTTAGTTTTTATCGCGGGGGTGGCAGCGATTTTTCCTAGCTTAATGGCGAGATCCTGCCGAACTACACGTCTGCTAACAGGGTTTCCCCTACCATCTTGACACAAATGTTGAAGTGTAGTGCATACAAGTATAAGTGTGTGTAAGGAGTAAGCGTGGGACAAGGAAGACGAAGGAAAGAACGCGCGAGGTCCGTGGCTCGATTGTTAGGGTACTGGTACGCTATTCACCTGGTGTTATCGGAGAAACCACGGAAAGCTACCGATCAGGGCAGCCGGTCGCTAGAACTCCTCTAGACCGCGGCTGAATTCAACCAAGCTATCTAGCTAGTGCCCAAAATCCTGGCACCGCCGGGACTCGAATCCTAGGAGCTCCCGGTCACAGGCACTTCAGTTGATTGCTGTTTTGGGCCCCTTAAGCCGCTAGGCGCGTGTGGAAAAGAAAGGCGTGAAAATGGTGAGAGATCGTCGGCGAAACACTGATCTGAGGTTCGGTTCTTCTCACTTCTCCAGTTCAAAAAGGAATCTGAATTGAAGGGAATCGCGCCAATAAGAATTTTTACCGAGAACGTGAATCGAATCACATTGGCTTTTTCCCAAACTTACGGGAAATTCCAATAGAAAACTATATCCACCCTTTCCCTTTTCCATTTGAAATGGGCATCACGTTTTCTCTCTGATATGTCACGTCTGCAACGAAAATGCTGCTGGAGCCGAGAAAAAGAAATAATCGTCAAAGAAATAATAGTCAAGGGTTTCTGCAGGCCTAAAAGCTTGAGTCATTGAAGAGCTACGTGGTCAAAATAATATTAATTTTTTCAAAACTTAAACATCTGAATGATTGAAAAAATTTGAATGCATGACTAGTGCAGTATTATTAATAATACTACATTCAACAAATCCATTCAAACTAGATGGAATATAATTAATGAGCCAAAGCAATTTTCTCTCGACATTTATCACAGAAAAGTATTCGATTGGCATCCCACAATTGATTTCGGAACTTCATTACTTTTATATGAGATAGTACAAACCATCGAATTTTCTTGATACATTGTTAATGGTGCCCGGAACTTACAACTTGTCCTGGCTGGTGCGGCGCCCCGGTGATGGAGATACCTGGTTGGGGCAATTCCCCGAAAGCGAATGGAAGTCGGAACCAGATCTGGTCATCCAGCGAAAGGTCACCCTCCACCGCCATGGTAATAACACGCACCATATTTACGGGAATAATGAGCTTAGCAGTAGAAACATCCGGAATCACCAATCAATTCATCAATCATTGTCAATGCTGTTAAAGGAACACGAGCAGACCTGCGAGTCAACTCTGGGTGGGGGCTGATGAGATGAAAGTTGGAAAGCTCCATTTCACACGAAAGGGGCAAAATCTCTTCTTCATCGTGCCGCGATCAGGACAGGAAAGGGGTATCACACTAATACACACCTTGCAGTGCAAGTTTGAACTTGAACAAGTGATGCACAGCGCACATCTTTGCTCGCGCAGTCAAAGAGACGTTTGTTTTTCGATCAAATATTTTTACTATCTCGACTAGCAGAATTGTACTACAATGAAGAAATACTTCAAATTCACTTTTTCAGTCGCGTAATATTCCTCAATGCTGTGTGTTAAGGCTTCGAAATGGCTTTCTTTTACATTGGTGGGGTGGGAGAGATTAGTATCTTTAGCGGACGGCTTCTAAAAAAGCCTTTCCTCTATTCTTGCTCCAGAGAGTTCTGAAATCACAAAATGAAGACTATCAACAAACAACGATGTTAAAACCTGGTTTAAACATTTAGTATTTGAAGCAAATATTATATGTAACCTGTTGGGATTTTATTTACGGTTTTCCAACTTAATTGTCTGCGTCTTTGCATATTTTGCTGCTCTGTCGCACAAAACAGCTGTATCACGGAGAACATATCGCCACAGAGCTCCGTCTATAAATCATTTAAAAGCTTTGCGATATGCCAAAATGTTTTACGTTGCAACGCGATCCTGACACAGCTGTCCCGGATGTTGATTTGTAACAATGCATGATATTAGCGTCGTAAGTAGGAGTAGTTACATTTTGTTGGAATTCAATACTTGCTGGCATCGACCCGGTCCAGGGAGGTTCTGCGCTCTGATGGCCGTCTTTGAAGCAGTTCCAGCATTTATTCTTTGGCAAATTGATTTCTATTTTTCTGTAATAAAGTTGACGGTTTTTAGAAAGAAAAAGTAACAAGTCATGTTTGGAATGTATACTATTTGCTCTTAATTTATACTGAAGAAAGGTTATAATTGTTTGTATTTGAAATTAGGCGCCATATTTGACTTGTTTTTGGCGCTTATGTGTTAACACTGTGGCTTCTTCTTCTATGGCAATTTCTTTCGCCACCGACGTACTCCTACAACTGTCTTGGTCAAAGCTACGATCGTGATTAAATATGAAATTGTCCTTTCACCTCTGAGATACAAAGTTCATCGGCAATCACAACTTTCTCTACCCACTACAGTTTGGCTTCCTCTGAGAATATTATGCCCAGTCAGTAGTGCTCCTATACTTGAGTTTTCATAACATGGCGCGTGAGAGGGTTGACTTCACGATGGAATATGGCACGGCTTTTCGCGCATTTCTCGGCCGTGCCACTAGATGTCGCTTCATCTGAAGCACTGCTCGATACGGCCGCGATCATGCGATATCTGGAGGTACGAACGAGAAAGACGCAAAAAAAGCCAAATTCCGTCGTCGAAACCGATCCCTTATGCGCCACGTTATGAAAACCCAAGTACACATCGCGGAGGCAAGTGTTTCCCAACTGGGCCGGCGTGACCGAGGAGTGTGTATGTATGTGTGTGTGTGTGTGTGTGTGTGTGTGTATGTGTGCCTGGGGCGGGGAAGCGGTGATGGGTGTGGAGACACAAACCCTGTCAGCAAACAGTGTCAAACCCTCACCCGCTGAACTTGACAATGTTCCGTTCCTCTGGCCGGTTTTATGCCTGCACACATCACCTACATGGAGGTTGAAAGAAGACGAATTGGGAGAAATTGGGGGTATCGATTAAGTTAGAAGAATCACCGTGCCAATGGGATTTGGAATATGATCACAATATTTTGCGATGTCATTTGAAACCTTATATTTGATTGGTTGATTGATTTGTTCGTGTTTCCAGGCGCATCAACTACGTTGGTCATTAGTACCGTAAGTTTAGTGCATGTTTTTTTCTCGGGACACGGCGGTGATCTTCCCCCGTTGGATGGCGCGATCCGGCACCGACCTACCGTCGGCTAGTGGGGTTTCCCCCTAACCAGGACTCTCCCACCAGCGGGGCACCGCCCCAGCCGGGACAAGCTCTAAGCTCCCGACCGGTGCCCCGGAATATGTGGATGTGTAGTGCATGTTAGTGTGTGTTTGTAAGGGGAGAGGGTAGGGCAAGGACATGTAAGGAAAGATCGCGCGCGGTCCGTGCCCCGTTTGGTAGGGTACTGCTCCGGCATTCACCTGGTGTTGATCGGAGAAACCACGGAAAACTACCGATCAGAGCAGCCGGCCGCTAGAATACTCCTTCAGACAGCGACTGAATTCTACGTAGTTGAAAAGCTAGTGTGGACAATCCTGCCACCCTCAGGGCTCGAACCTACGACCTACAGGTCAGAGGCGCTGCAATGCCATCAGTTGAGACATAATATTCACGTGATATAAAAATTGTCGTACAATATTTTCTGTCTCTCAATTTGCCCGTGCAATTCTCGAGAAAACTCGACCAAGTCGTCCGCAAATGTCATTGCAACATAGAACATTTTTTCTGTCATTACCACACTGCTTTCTGACTCATCTTTTGTAAAAATAAGGTAGTGTTGCTTCAAAATGACAGAAACTTTCTCGAGTTGATTTCATAATCTCTTTAGTTCGGAATAGCTTTTCGATATTGATCTAGTTGTTGGTAAAAAAAGTGTTTTTTTAAATATTTTCTATTCTATATTTCGGTTTCCTAATAGCAGAAATCCAATGTGATTGAAATAATATTAAGAAGAATAAAACGTGGTCGTATAAACAAATTTTTATTGAAAAAATTGGAGCCGTTTTTGAGAAAATGCCGATTCAGCATTTCTAACAATGCGCAAATTTGATATTTTTTCACAAAAAAATGTTGAGTTTTTGATAAACTACGTAGGAGAACGTTTGAAACGCTTGTACTTATAATATAATAATGTATAAAACCGCTCGTCATGTAATTATTATTTGGGAGACACATACAAATAACACTTGAGTAATATTTTAAAAATCAAAAGAATTAATCAAAACCGTAGTTTTGTCGAATTGTTCAGTCAATTTAGTACTATCTGTACAAAAGCGTTAAGAAGAAATTAGGAGCCGTTTTTAAGGGAATTTGTTTTAGTATTTCTCAGACAGACGAACTCAGACTATCGGGCAGACGAACAGACACGCAGACTGATAAACAGACAGGCAGACAGACGGGCGGGCGGGCGGGCGGGCGGGCTGACAGCATATTAGGAAAAGTTAATTAATTCAAAATATTTAAGGCGTGATTTATCAGAAAATTACACATCTCGCGTATTATGTTCATACGTGTGGAGTCGAATGATGGGTGAGTCATCAGAATGATGGGCGAGTCATGAGTCAATATGAGTACGTGGACGCATGGTGTTTTCTGATCAGAAGTTCGTGCGGTGAGTGAAACAAGCTTTTTCTTACCTCTATAATTTTAGAGGCCGAGGGCTTTTCTAGGGAAGCCGTGGTGTTGATGAAGGAAAAAAAAATAACAATACAAGTTTACTTCTATTGTCTAGACTAACCGGGGCGATTTGCAACTCTGTTATGGCTAATCTATCACAACAGAGACATGGGTTGTCCCGGATAACTTAGACAACACAAACTCCAGCCGCGGAAGCGTACGCAACCAATACATTTTTACCTTTTATCGTATATAAGTGCACCCGTGCGAGAACTCTCGCATGTTAAACGCCGACCCTCTTCCCTATTTTACCATTTCCATATTAAGCCTGTAATGTGTGTTTTTCTTCAAGACCCTCTTATCCTGACACTTGTTCTACATATATTCCTTGTAATTGATAACAATACAATACACCCTTCTCAATGCAAACTATACTTATTTAACTTTCCTATCGAGCAGAGATGAACAGGAGTGTAATTTAATCGTGTATAATAGCAAGTAATTAGTTTAATTTCACATTTAGCTGCAGATTCTGCACGTCTCTGAGCGAGGGGTAATATCGAGAAGCACCGGACCAACAAAAATGTATTAGAAAATTCAAGAAGATCTCCTCCTGTAGATTACGGTGTGAAAAATGTTTCTTGGATGCCTTCGGTCCCAAAATTTTAGTTTTTAGTGCCCTAGAACGCTTTGTTTAGGAGTTATTTAATGATATAGATTTTTAAAAAAAATGCTACAGAATGTTGCGGGTTGCATTTGGCATGAATATTAAGTTTCATGTTGCAGCGCCATCTAGTGGAGTTACAACAAAATTAACAGTACATAAACCTTCTGGGAGAAAAAAAAACACACGTAGATATGTCTACTTTCATGGGATTTTATGGCACATGGTGTCTGAGTTTACCGCTCTTATACATATATACTCTCGTATATACCAACATCTAACTTTACAGCTCAACATATCTCTCTCTCTCTCTCTCTCTCTCTCTTATATATATATATATATATATATATATATATATATATATATATATATATATATGTGTGTGTGTGTGTGTGTGTGTATATGTAGATGTATAAATATATATGTATATATATGTCGTGTAGAGAAAGTGATGTAATGTTTTGACGGGAATGTGCGTGGGCATGTGCTCACGTCTGCTCCCCGGCGCTCGCAGGGCGGAGCGCTGGTCCGCTCGTTGATGCGCAGCAGCCGTCGCGGGTGGTTCCGTCGCCGCTTGGCTGCCTTCTGCTGTCACTGCTCCCCCTCCCCCCTAGTCCAATACCACGGGTGGCTGCTAATTCGGATGAGTTATACAGCGCATGCACCGCAGTTCTGTATACTAAAAAGGTGTTTGTTTAACCCGGGTGTGTCCGTAATAGGTACGCCAGGGCCCGCAATATATCTCTCAGATATAGCTGCAAATTTTTGTGAATGCAAATGATCAGAAGGTCCATTTACTGACATATTTTATACATATTTTATTTAGTTTGGTCGTGTCCCCTAATGCAATTGTGAATGAATCTTACTCTGCAGAATTCTTATCTGAATAGTTAAGGTGAGAAAGGTAAAAATTGACAAAGCACACGCAGCAAATCATTAAACATCATATTATATAATATTAATACAATTTCCTCAAATTATTTTGACATATTCTAAACAAATATATAGTTTACTTTTTCACAAAAATATTTAGAAATTCTTTGTCTTTTTCTATTTTGCAAGGTTCCCGATTTTTCATTTCCCTCCATACGTCTCCTGCACATCTTCTTTCTCTTTGATAAGAAATTGTGACAGTCGATTGAAGATAAGGCAAATTATTACATTTTCTGAATAGGCACTTGCCAGAGACACTGCTTGAAGTAATGCTATGGTAGTACGTATCGCTCAGGCCAGGAGCTCACAGTACACTTGCGCCATTAGACCCACGGTTTATGACTGATATCGCGTAGGGCAGCAATCAAGTTTCTTCACATTCACGGGAAATGATTTACCGAAAGGATGGAAATAAAGAGCCAGGATATCTCCGAAAAGTACAATGAAGGAATACATGAAATATCAGACGGCTGCGTTCATCGCAATAATTCGGCAACATAAAATTGCCGTGGCTTGAATCTCACAGATCTATTGCGAGCACATCCGGGGACCAGGGACTCCCAACTTTTTCTTTTAATCGACCGTTTTCAAGTGAATTGTTCGAAATTACACTCAGCATGCAGAATCATTTTTTAAATTTATTTCGTCAGAAACTGTTAAAAACTGTATGTGACATATAGGGGAGAAAATAATCTGCGCACGCTTTCTTAGTTTCAAAACACATTTAAAAAAAAAATAAAATAAAAAATAATAAAATTATAGAAAACTTTTGTAAACGAACGAACAGACTTGATTTTTCTGTATTGTTAACAAAATAGAAACTCACTCTAAGCTCTACTACCACTACAAGCAAAAGGAAAGCTCAACAAAATGTGCGCATAGTGAAGCTACACTTACGTCCAGAAGCAAATCAAGGGCCATCTCAGCATTTGTTCAATGGATCTGGGAAACTGGACAAAAACCTGATCGAGATGGGTTGGATAACACCAAAAATTGCAAATAAACAATTTAATTATAACAAATTAGTACATCAATATTCTCGTAAATATTGCGATTTTCAATAACAGTAGGCTTCCTGTTTTAAGTAGCTGAATTCGTAATCTTCATTTTAATGCAATGGTTACAAAATGTTGAGTGTTTTTTATAAACTGACCATAAAATTTTTCTTGTGTGTTGGGGAGAATCGTTTTTTTCGTAATAGGGAATCGCTGTGATCGCTTATTAATATTTTTTTGAGTTTTGTGAACATCCTATCTTCTAAGAATGAACGACATATACGAAAAAAATGGAGCTAATTTTTAATTTATTATTATAGATTTTTCCTTTCTATCAAAAAACACATAATTCATTATTCTTACACATTCTCACCACATTCAATCATTATTCTTTTGTAATAAATGGGTTCTTAATTACATTGATCAGGCGCTGGTTTATATTCGGCTATTGACCCCCAAACGACACTTTGATCAACATTGATGCCCTTTAAAATTTCATCGACATTCGTGTAGGTACTTGCAAAAAATAAACATTCTCCACCATAATGTTCAATCCCTTTCAAATAAAACTGAGTTTATCGAGGCAGCTCTACAGAGCGATCTAAATCAAATGGACGTTCTTTGCTTTACAGAACATTGGTTATCTCCTAATGAACTTAGCATTTTCCAAATTCCAAACTTTACCTCGCAGGCTTTTATTGCAGAGAGAGAATCCATAAAGGTCCTACGTATGGGGGTTCCTGTATTTACGTTAGAAATAATATTGATTCTATCCCTTGGCGGAATTAAAGTGTACTCCATTGAAAATATTTTCGAAATTTCTGTTGTACATCTTACTTCACTAAAAGTGATAATACTTTGCATTTACAAACCTCCAACAAAGAGAACTGCAGATTACATTTCGTTCTTAGAAAACCTGGAGATAACACTTAACAAAGTCAGAAATCACTCTTTTGAATCCATTGTTGTATGCGGAGATTTTAACATTGATTTTCTGGTCGAATCTTGCGAGAAAGAAAAGTTTCTCAATTTAATTAATTCCTTTAATTTAGACATTACAATTAAAGTACCTACATGATCACACAACATTCGATGAAGGCAATTGATCAAATTATAATTAACAAAACTACTACTCGATATGAAGTTGAAACAAAAGATTTAGGATACAGTGACCACGATGCACAAATTCTTACCATTATAAGAAATGCGATCACTGACACAAATAATACACGTATGACTAGATTGTTTACTAAAAGTAAAATTAAATTATTCATTGATTACTTGATGCAGGAGTCATGGAAACGGTTTATAATACTGCTGATACAAACGACAAATATAATTCTTTTTTCAACACTTTCATTGCATTTTAACACTTGCTTTCCTCTTCAAAAACGAAAATTAAATATTTCACGGAAAAGCAATTCTTGGATAACACAAGGGATTAGGACATCTTGTAAAAACAAGCGAATTCTTTCTTTCATTTCTAAACGTCATGACGTATCTCAAGATTTCCTTATCTACTTTAAAAAATACAAAACATTGTTACGAAAAGTCATAAGGCAGGCCAAAATCATGAAAACGATCAGGATATTTTGAACTCAAATAATAAAACAGAAGCAATGTGGAATATAATAACACATACTACCAAATCAACTAGAAAACCCGTAGAGAATGTTGTTTTAAAATATAACGATATAAATGTGAACGATCCGGCAACAGTGGCTAATCTCTTTAACCAATACTTTTCGAGAATTGCTGCCGATCTCACTAAGGGTCTTCAGGCACAAAATTCAAAAACAGACAGTTCACCAAAATTTTAGACACAACGTTCGTATCCGAAACTTCTTCCTATGAAATTCTCAAAATAATCGGTAAACTAAAAATAAATATTCGTCCGGTTTAGATGAATTCCGATTCTTTGTTAAAGACTTGTGCGTATGCCATTATACACCCGTTAACTCACATATTTAATGCATCTTATGCACTGGAACGTTTCAGATATTTTCAAAACAGCTAAAATTAAGCCGCTTTTCAAACAAGGCAACAAAAATGAAATTCAAAATTATCGGCCCGTTTCTCTTTTATCAGTTTTTCAAAAATATTAGAGAGACTTTTTACGTACGAATGGAAACCTTTCTCACTAAACACGACGCGCTTTCAGATTGCCAACATGGATTTAGAAAATCAAAATCAACGGAAACAGCTATATTTTCTTTTCTTAAAGATGTCGCCTCATCATTGGATCAAAACGAGGCACCTATTGGATTATTTTTAGATCTCTCAAAAGCTTTTGACGTCATTGATCATGACATTTTACTTTCCAAATTACCTTTATATGGAATTCGTGGTATTGCTCTAGATTGGTTATGTTCGTACCTTAAACAACGATCTCAGAGAGTTGAAATACCTTACTGGAATGATGGAACATTACGTACGCACCCTTTCCGACTCTTTGCCCGTTGCATGGAGTTCCTCAAGGATCGATTTTAGGCCCTATTCTGTTCCTACTTTACGTAAACGATATGCCCTCGACGATTCGAAACGGAAAACGGTTCTCTTTGCGGATGATACGAACATCCTTTGCAATAAAGAAACAGTAAATAGTGCAATATCAGATGTTTCAAATTGGTTCCGAAATAACAAATTAATAGTAAACGAAAAGAAAACGGTTTTAATGCAGTTTTCCATTTCAAATAAACAATTCTGTGCTCCATTGAAATGAACGTGTACCATTGACTGATGTTAAGGCAACAAAATTTTTAGGTCTCTCAATTCAGTCAAACCTTAAATGGAACGTCCATTTAAATGAATTGAACACAAAATTAAGTTCATTATGCTACGCGTTCAGAATTCTTGCAAATTCAGTCAGCCTTCATACTGCTCGTTGTGTATACTTCGCGAATGTTCATTCCCGCCTGAGATATGGCATAATATTCTGGGGAAATACATCTTATAGCTCCCAGACTTTTAGATTACAAAACTAATTATACGAATAATAACCAAATCCCACCCACGTGATTCATGTAAGCCTCTCTTCATTAGTCTAGGAATTCTACCATTACCGTGTCTTTTATTTACGAATCAGTGGTTTTTGTCAAAAATGACTTGCTCAAGAGCGGGAATATATTTTCAGAAAATGCCGAAGTCTATTAATATAACACAAGACGTAGAAATCATATTCACAAGGTGACAGTAACAACAGATCATTACAAACAATTCACATACCAATACATGTACATTATTTTACAACACTTTGCCAGATGACATTAAACGATTAACTTCAATAGAAAAGTTTAAATCCCAAGTGAAATCGTTTCTGCTGCTTTACCATTTGAACTGTATAAATGAGTATAAACAACCAGTAACAACTATTGTACTACAGCTTCCGGGTAAATGACCCCCATCTCGATCAGGTTTTTCGGCCAGTTTCTGATCCATTGAGCAAATGCTGAGATGGCCCCTTGTTCTGCTTCTGGACATAAATGTAACTTAATTTTCTGTGCACGTCTTCTAGAATTCAGTGGGAAACACAATTCTTCAAATTATCGTTTCCATGTTGTCGCGGCAGGAAGTAATAAGAGCCAAAATTTATTGCTTATTTATCCTTGAAAATAGATTTTATTACATGGGAGTTCTTTTGTTTTTTTCTCCTTTCAAAATTCAAAATGTATTGCTTATTTATTACTTGAAAATAGATTTTACTACATGGGAGTTTTGATTTTTCTCCTTTCAAAATTCAAAATTTAAGTAGTATATGACTTAGTGTAGGGATCACAGAATTTTGAAAATGTGCACACAATTCACTTTTCCCATAGCACGTCATACGCAGTTTTTAACTGTTTTTGACGTAAAAAATAAAAAATAAAATAAATAAAAATCGACTCCACGTGGTCTATACCGACTCCGTAGGAACCACTGGTTTAAGCTATGACCGTCTCTCGGATTATTCGACAGTAGCCCTGGAACTTTTCACAGAATGTTCTCGAAAATTCATAACAACAACGAAAAGTATAACTGTAACGAATTTCTGTAATGAATTTCTGAGATTGCGTTCTAAAATAGTTCATGAATTATTCGCGAATGCTTAAGAAAAAAAGGTTTAGAATATAGTAACAATGTAAATCAATTTATGTGAACGTTTTTTCTGGTGTGTATATTAAGCGCTTAGAAACGATTGTTGGTTAAAAACGAACGCGTCTTAGAAGATTTTAGAAAATGAACTAAGCTAGCGTGTCACAAGTAGTTCCGTGAAGTGAGTTTTGCATGAGAGAAACATAGCTTTCTTGCTATAATTATTTTAATGTTACGTCAACGTTACAAATAATATGAGTCTGTGACATGCTCTAACGCCACTACCTTAGTTGTACAGTAATGCTTTGTAACAGTAACATATTTTAATTTTATTCTTTTCTTAATATAGCTTTTTGTGTTAAACTCTTTTGGTAAAAAATTAATTAATTTCTTTTCGCTAATGAAGATTCGGTTTTGTTTCATTGTACAATTAAAATGTCCATAACTAAAATTGAACACTCTTTATTTCAAAATAAGTCTTTTTAAAAGCACACACAAATAACACACACGCTTTTTCGTCACACACACTATTTCTCTCATACCTGCTCATTTCGTAAATAACCAATGCTAACACGAATAAATTTTTTTTTTTAAAAAAACCACGCGTACATTTAAAACTCCACAACCAATCAGAATTCAGAAAAGAATCAAAATAGTTTAATTAAGTCATTACAACCCAGACGTGTCTAAGGTATTTCCAATCAGCCATGAAACATGAAAAAATGTGCATATCATATTACGCATCTTCGTCAACAATATAAACAATAACTGAAACAAAATTGGTGAAGTAAACTAGCAGAGTAATGAAACAAAATTGTCACGATGTGATACAAGTAACATCATGGCGACGTAGGTCACATGAGTAAAGTGAGAGTCACGGAGTGACAGAGGTCACAGAGGACGTGAGAAATATAATTTCCTTATTTGTCTCCGCCATTATTTGAGTGGCGACGCGAAAGCACTATCTTCGTCGGTCGCGCAAACATCCGCCGGAACGCGCCTCGACGGCGCCTAAGGCAGCAACCCCCTCACCCGATCCCCATCACGAACAGCAAAAGGCATGGTGGGCAGCCCTCAACCTCGTTTCGCCACCACTCTGCCAGCGCTGCTTGAGCACCCCGAAGCCGCCAGACGCCATGATGGGAGAGTAGTAATCGCTCACTTTTTCTTGATACTCCACAGCGGGGGGGAGGACCGGAAGCGGTAGCTCAGTGCATCAAATGATGTCACTGCAGCGCCTCTGACCGGGAGGTCCTAGGTTCAGTCCTGACGGCGGCAGGATTTTTGACACCAGCTTTTCAGCTAGGTCGTGTTCAGTCGCTGTCTGGAGGAGAATTCTAGCGGCCGGCTGCTCTGATCGGTAGTTTTCCGTGGTTTCTCCGATCAACACCAGGCGAATGCCGGAGCAGTACCCTAACAAAAAAACCACGGACCGCGATCTTTCCTTCATCTTCCTTGTCCTATCCTCTCCCCTCACACACACTTAGACTAACATGCACTACACTACCCTATATTCCGGGAAATCAGTCGGGAGCTCAGAGCTTGACCCGGCTGGGGCGGTGCCCCGCTGGTGGGAGAGTCCTGGTTAGAGGGAAATCCCGTTAGCCGACGGTAGGCCGGCCGGGGGGAAGATTACCGCCATATCCCGAGGGAAAAACATACTACACTTACGCGACTAATGACATAAGCTATTGACGCGCCCGGAATCAATAACCAACTGACCGATCAACCAACCAACCAAACTCCTCTCTGCCACTATCATAGGTACACAATACAAGGTCAATTACTGTAGGTAATTTTCAGAGGCAATATGACGTCAACATATGTATGAATCAAATGATAAAGTTGTGCATAAATTTCGCAAAATTGAAATTATTTGTAAATGGAAACGAAAAAACATTGAACGCAGCATGTGGATAGAGGGGTATAATTGCACTCGGGGTAAATAACAAAACTCGATTCTATCGTCGCTCGTTTTTTTAACATGCCGCTCGTGCAATTATACCCCTATTTATCCACTCGTTTCGTTAATTACTGTAATTCACCGAAACCCAGATGTCTATCGCCATATATTTATTGATTTTTCACTCTACTTAAATCCCCTTGTTTACCTTTTTGAAGTTATCGATAGAGATATGATTTTTTTATGTTCATAATAGCTTGTAAGCTTCAATACATTATTAAAATGAGTCATATTGTAATGTTTCAAACTCTCAATTGAATCTATTATTACAGATTCAACAGCGAAAACAGCAAAAGAAACAGCAAGGATGTGGAAGCAATTTCAATAATTTTGTGAAGAAATAAAATACATTTTGTCAACACAAACTACAAATGAAGAAATTACCAACATTTTAAATTGGGACTAATATGCAAAGATTATTTGGTGAAGAGTGCAAGTACTATCAAAATTATGTGGAACTTTACAGGCAAAAGTATTCAGGAAAAGTTCTTTTTTGAGTACAAATATGTGTTCAATCCATTCAAAGCGTAGGAATCCCGCTGCTAATTATGCTTGTACGTCTTCCATTCTCGACTTCCATGGAATCCCTAGACATAGACCTTCCGTTCTTCCGTACTTCCGTGGAATCTCTAGACATAGAAAACTCAACATCTTGGAACTTGATGATTGATTGATTAATTGTTAGTGATTTGTTGCGCGTCAACTGCTAAGGTCAATAGTTCCGTAAGTATCGTGCATGTCTCTGTCTCTCTGTCTGTCTGTCTGTCTGTCTGTCTGTCTGTCTCTCCCTCTCTCTCTCTCTCTTTCTCTCGAGGGGGAGGTGATCTTCCCCCGCTGGATCACGAGATCCGGTGCTAACATACCGTCGGCTAGGTACCTCCCACCAACGGGGCACCGCCTCAGACAGAACAAGTTCTAAGCTCCCGACCAGTCCCTTGGGAGTCTGATAGTGTAGTGCATACTGTTTAAATTTATTCTAATGTCCTGCCAGTGTAGGTGGTTTTCTATGATTTACATTATTATTAAGATTTTCTCATACGTAGAAGTCCAACGGAGTTGGATCTGCAGAACGTATTGGAAACGAAGGATAGGACGAAGAGGTCCGATTGAGTTTCCATAAGTTTCCATAGTTTTGGGAAGGTATTAATAATGATATAAACCATAGAAAACTAGCTACACTAACGGCACATTGAGAATAAATTGAAATGGTATGTTCTGTTAACGCTGATGACACTTTCGCAAATTTTGGTGGAATAGTAGTTCAACTACTCAAAAGTGTATCCACATCGATAATAGGCATTCGGTTCATCTGTTGTACCTGCAAAATTGTAAGATGATTAGTTTTCATAATATTCTGTTTGTATGGATTAAGTTTTGTTATGTTCAGTTAGCTTTTTATTTGCTTGAAGTTTGTGTACATTGTTTGGCACCATTATATATTATATATATATATATATATATATATATATATATATTGTATGTATATAGAGTATACTCACTCGTTAAAGTGCCCCTCGTATTTAATTAGAAAATGGCTGTGATGCCGTGGTTGAAATGCAATATATAGGGATGACGCTCAGCGCTGCACGTTGATTATTCTTCCGAGCATCGAAATGTAGCAGTCTGGCGGTTCTGCTTTGAACGCAATTCGGAGTACCGACCGCCTTCCACCTCTATCTCCTCCGCTCTCCCCCCCCTCTCTCTCTCTCTCTTTCTCCCCATCGCCTCCCCCTCCCACTCCGAAGCACCCCGCGCGAGGCGCAGGCGCTCATAGCGCCTCCTGCTCGGTGGTTGATGGAGCCACTCTGGGCAGAACAGCGCTTCCCTCACAGTTACGCTGGTTGTTCGCGTACGTACACATTGCCCTAAGTAACGTGCACGAAAAGTTCGCGATATGCAGAACAAGGCTAGAAACAAACGAATGTACGTGCTTTATCAGCAAAACAAATCTTGCTGTACTTCTATAGTATTTGTGGAGTTTACAGTACATAAATATGAATAAACACTTGGATTTATATTTAAAACTAGTAGTGCTACAACTCATACGTTCACGTACTTGTTGTAAGTGTTACGTAATATTATAATATTGGTTGAACACGCCAAATTGTTTCCAACCTCAAAAAAAGGTACTAAGAGACGTCTCTAAGGCTGGAGCCAAAGTTTTGGTATTAGTGGTTCCCATTTACATTTCAGTATTTGTTTCCAAGAATCATATCCCAGTTTTATAACCATATTTTGAAGTATTGTAGGGAAAAATAGTTTTAAAAATTTGAGTAAATTTTTAAAATGAGTTTGGAACTTTGTTAGATATCCCCCAAAATTTAAATATAAGTTTTAAATTCAATAAGGCCAAATCATAACAGCATTTTAACCAAATCAATCGAAAATTTCAAATTTGGTGAAAATCCTCGTTGAGATTTAGGCGCTTCA
The DNA here is from genome assembly GCA_964035755.1 of Teleogryllus oceanicus. Classification (NCBI taxonomy): domain Eukaryota; kingdom Metazoa; phylum Arthropoda; class Insecta; order Orthoptera; family Gryllidae; genus Teleogryllus; species Teleogryllus oceanicus. The sequence continues at coordinate 8,397,490 of CAXIVR010000002.1, forward strand.
CGAGCCTTTTGCCGAAACCAATTTTTCAGTTCTCGAGACCCACATAACGAGTTTTTCTGTCAAACAAGTGACTCTCTTTGTTATGTCTTTGCAACAATTTCTCTACACATGCTTACACTAAAAAAAGTAAATTCAACGACATATAACCGACGTCGATACCACAAAAAATTCTCAATGAATAAATTCAAAATTTTTGCAGGATCTTCAGGATTGTCGCATTGTTCCTATAAGTTTGGTAAAGAATAAAACAATACAAAAGCGGGAAATAAATAATTTAAATACTATGTTGGTATATGCACCACTGTCTCTATTTGTCGCCTGTCATTAAGAGCAGATTGGTTCCTAGTATATTTCGCCAGTGGCAAATAGCGGCCCGGCAGAACTCCATCATAACATATTTCTTCAGAAGCCAGTAGTGATCCAGAAGAACTGGTATACAAAATAGATTCTCTAGATGCCAGTATCAGTCCATACGATTTTTAATCTTATAGCAAAGTAGTGTAAAGTAAAATGACAGAAAATTATAGTAATTTATGAGGGGAGCCCAGAGGAGGGTTAAATAGGGCAACTTACCCTAGGTACCGACTTAATTGGGGCCACAAAACGTTTTTCATTCAGTATAAATAAAAAAAAACATTTATCTCTAAAACAAATTAAACGCTTTAGGGTACTTCTGATGCATGGAGAAATTAATTCTGTTTATGAATGAGGGGAGGAGGCAATTATTTGTTTGAAATAAGGGGCCTCGTGTATCAACTGCCCCAAGATCCTGGTTTTCTATCTGTACCCCTACATTTTTAAAATTTGAACTAATTACTTTAAAAAGAATAACCTTAACACCGTGGTTCATATAAAATCGATCCTTTTCCTCTTTTAGAAGAATTTAATATAAAGGAATCCTGGGTTGCGCCCGGTATTTTGCTACTGGGGTAAAATTTGCAGGAATGTTCAAGAAAAGTGGAGTGGGGCAGGTGGAATATGAACTATGTTTCCTAAATAATATTCTACAAAATGAAACCTTTTAAATAATAATAATAATAATAATAATAATAATAATAATATAATTTATTACTGCAAATGAGCGTACGCTCAGTAGCAGTTAAACAAAAATAAATAATAAAAGAAACAATACATTCAAATTGAAATAACTGTAGTCGAATTAAATTTCATATACAATTTTCATTCGGATGTTCCAATTTAACAATGCCAGGTCGCCAACAAAAGCACAATACAACTCTGTACCAAATCACAGTCTGAAAATCACAGCAGCGTCGACCACAATAACCACATCCCCGTTTAACAATAGCAAAGCACAAAAACAGATGAAGTACATGGGCGAAGCGCGTGGAACGTAAAGAGGGTGAGCGCCCTCCCTTCGCTGCTTGTATTTCGCCTTCGTGGGGGGAGGGGTTCTCTTCCCCTCCTCTATCTACGTCATCCGCCGCTGCCACGCTTCTCCACGCAGGGAAGGGGTAGCTACCCGGCTGGATGGCGGGTGACGCCAATATTACACATATTAAAAGGACCAATAATACAAATAAACAAAAATACAAATAGACAAGAAGAAGAATTGATAAAAATGCCCATCACTACTTCGTTTTTGAACGTTCGTATACATTTTTGTAGATTTAGTTGTTCTGTGTACTCACACGACGCAGCTTGGTGTGGTCGGAAAGGAACAGAAATACGATATCCAAGTAACATTTAACTCAAGCAAAACATGCCGATATAACACTTCAGAACAAAATTTACTATTCTAGGCATGTGCTGATTGACCAATTGAAAGAAATATTTTATTTAAACTTCAGCAATATCCAGCAGCTAACAAAATTAATAATTAAAATAAAAATCTCGTCAGTGTAATTCTCACTTGGGGAAAAAGTTTTTCTTGCAATATTCTTAACTTATTTACCCGGGAAATGTGTAATGGATTGCATTATTCTGTAAAAACAAATTATTTAAATACGAATAAACATGAAACGGTTCGGTGACACAGGTTACAAACACACAGTTACACTCGGTTACACAGGATCCCAATAATTGCATGGGACGTTAATGACTCGCGTCTTCTCCACGCCTTCTCTCTTTGGAACTCACGTTACCCTGTGACGCCAGCCCATATTTTAGTGCACCATTGTTACGTGGTTTACACATCAGTGGTGAATTTCGTATTGGGATCAAGCAGGCAATTTGGAACAATTAAGCGTAGAGAGCTCAGTCTAATCAATAACTGTCATGGACTGTAGGAAAAAATGGAAATCAGGTATTCTTCAGCATTCTCACTTACGTCTTTCCAGGGCTTATTATTGAAAACAATCGAACAGAAATTGAAATTATCCTTTGAAAATGTCAATATTTCTCTGACACTCACTGTGCATGCCCCGTCGTTATTCAACCTTTACCTTGCCATGTATACCGATAAATCACGCTCATCAGTCTAGAGACTCACTTCTAAATTGTCAAGCCCCAGAACGCTCGATTTTGTACTGTCGCAAATCTCCACCTCCCTAAAATTATCACATGTGGTGCCTGAGGCAGCTGCCAGCAAGGCGGGGTAGCAACACCCTCCCGTGCCGAGAAGAGGGGCAGCGGTGGGGGACAGAAGACAGCCCGTCGAGTGTAGGGTTGTCGAAGTTCTTGTAGAAACATCGATATTATAAACATCTATGTAATAACTCCGATGTTTTTTAACATTGATATTTTGTGTTTCATGTTTCCTCTTTTACGATGTTTTGTGGATCAATGGAAAAATTCCAATGTTCACAATATTGCAAAAGTTAAAATTATGAAATATAAGTCATTGTAACTCTGTCAGGTCACGTGTTGGAACCGAAGGAGGCTTGTCTGTACTACCGTCATCAACTAATCTCTCTCGCCCGAGATGACTTCCATTCCCTTGTATTTCCTCTTTCTTCATATTCATTTCGCACGTAGAGAAGTGGTCGGCAAGTGCGCTGTGGGTGTAAGGTCTGCTCCTTCTCCTCGTACCCTTAGTCGCTGAATTGATGCACACGAATTGTCAAATTAAATTTTGTTGCACATGGATTTAATGTTAGAGGTTACTAAACGTTTAAAGAGGCTACTAAATGTTTTGTTACTTATGTCGCATCACTAGTCGAGTGGCGCGGAACAAGGAGGGGAGGATAGCCTTTCCCCGAACAAATACGACGTAGTATACGGAGCGAGCGAATAGCAACTCACCCTCTTACCGTTTATGACAGGTTCTTTGAACTCTCCATCAAAATCGGAGACAAAGGTGGAAAGAGCTACTATATGAGGCGCTGGTGTCGCTGGGTACAGATGCAGGTTAGGCGCGCCAACTTCCGCTTATACAAATTGGGTCATTTGTGAGAAATTACCCAATTTAGAAAAGGGTCTTCTAAATTTTAATTTATTAATATATATATATATATATATATATATATATATATATATATATATAAGCGTAGCTCAGTGCATCAACTGATGCCACTGCAGCGCCTCTGACCGGGAAGTTCTAGGCTCGAGTCCTGACGGCGGCAGGATTTTCGACACTAGCTTTTCAGCTAGATCGAATTCAGTCGCTGTCTAGAGGAGAATTCTAGCGGCTGGCTGCTCTGATCGATAGTTTTCCGTGGTTTCTCCGATCAACACCAGGCGAATGCCGGAGCAGTACCCTACCAAACGGGCCACGGACCGCGCGCGCTCTTTCCTTCCTCTTACTTGTCCTATCCATTCCCCTTTAAACACACACTTATACTAACATGCACTACACTACCACATATTCCGGGAGACCAGTCGGGAACTTAGAGCTTGTCCCGGCTGGGGCGGTGCCCCGCTGGTGGGAGAGTCCTTGTTAAGGGGAAACCCCACTACCTGACGGTAGGTCGGCCTCTTCCTTCGCCATCCAGCGGGGGAAGATCACCACCATCTCCCGAGAAAAAAACATACACTACACTAACGGACTAATGACCAAAGCAGTTGACGCGCCCGGAAACACGAAAAACAACTATATATATATATATATATATATATATATATATATATATATATATATATATATATATATAAGAAATATCTGAAGAAAGCGCGAGGATCGGCGCTATTTTTTGTAACATTCGCGCTCGCGTACGACCCGCGAACCGACGTAGCAGCCAGGCACGTTTTAATTGTTGTTGGCAGAATTTATTATTTTAGTTCGTGCAAGAAGATCCTAAAGGAGAGCGTGCCACTGTAAAGGCCTCCGCCACATTACATGGGAGTTTAAAGGCCCTGGTTTATACTCTCGTTTCAACTTACTTGATTTTGTACTGTGCTCTTGGCTATAGATTAGTTATTTTCTCTCCAGGCATTTGCCTGAAGCTACTTATATTTTCAGACTTTATTTTTGGAAAGGGCAGATCATTATTTATTGTTTCTTTGATGATGACCTGGCTGTTGTAACGGATTAAGGATAAAATTTTATTTTTATTTCTGTTCGAGTGCAGTTATTTCACAACACACTCCCAATAGCGAAACGGAAAAATCAGCAACTCTGCAACCCTGACTCAAATGCTGTCATCGCTACAAGCACTGTTGAGTCTTTGAAAGTGTGCTTTGATTCCACCTACTGATTTTTTTCCACTTCGGAGGATAATTAAAGCCCAATCCAAACGTTTGTCCAAATAGTTTCTGTCGTCCTTTCTTAAAAAATTGATAAAATTCCAATAGCCTCTGTAAAATAGTAACTGTGTCATTCCCGTGGCAATACACGTTGCGCGAAGTATAAAGTTTTGGCTCTTTACTCCTTGGATTCGGACGAAGGCAACAGGCGACAGTCGACCCCTAACTTGGCGACGCGCCATCCCCTTGCCTCCACGGCCCCCAGGGGTTCCCAACTCCCCTCCCTTGCTGGCAGCAGGACTCAAGCCAAGGCTACGTTACGCTACAACTGCAGCTCTCCTAAAAACCTTTTTGCGACGTCGCCTGCAAAACGACAGGAGCTGCAACAGCACATACTTTTGCACATTATTGTAGTATTGAAATAATCCAACAATATAACAACTTTGCAACTTGCATGCAACAAATTCTTCAGTCATTACTTAAGAAACTTTATCAAAAGAGGCGTTGGAGATTCAGTAAAAAAACAGATCAAGTTTTTACTTCGTCATTATAGGCAGCGGATGTTTAGGCACTACAAAATCGTCTTTTAGGCGCCTAAGAATGCACTGAAAATACCAAGAATAAGGAGAAACAAGGCAGTGTCATAAGTTACATAAACAATAAAGTGAAAACGTGTGTAATTTTTGTCTATATTAGTTTGTATACTTGACTGCACAAAACAAGTTCGTACATTTTAACGTAAAACCAGATTTACATTTTTAGAACTCTTCTACATTTTATTCTTAATATTTTGCATTAATCAGTAATATTTGCATATTACCAGTAATTTTTCAAGGGTCACTATTTCAAATTTGCGACGATAGGGAGACAAAATGAGTTTGAATGCGGAGAAGGATCTCCGAACATCTACTGATGTGACTGGCATGCATTTTAGAAGTCCAACACCAGCAACACTGAAATCTTCTGGGAATTTACATTTACTTTTACATAAACTTTTGGTGCCCTCGGTATATTGTCAATCGATCATGATCTCAGAACATGGCTGGTATTCATGAAATAGGAAAATGGGGGAAAAGCAGTTGGTATGCTTTTAGGAATTCTCTCGTATTTTCAAAAACGAGAGAATTCGAATAAAATTTGAAGATTTCGTAATGAATGGTCACGTTGGATCTTGACAGATTTTCTAATATCTTAGCATAAAAAATAAAAGGCAAAAAAGTCCTAAAAAGATATTTACGCAAAAAACGCATTTATGGTAAAGAAACGGAAAAATCAGCACTATAAAATTTCGTCATATATCATCATTTGTCATGTTTCGTGTATGTATATTCTCAGCCTTTAAATTAGTTTACTAAAATAAAATAGGCATTTCTCTGAACATCCGATGTCTAGTCATTATGAACTCTGTACACGCTTATGTAATGCTGCAAAACTGTCCGTCTGTCTGTAAACAACACTAGCGGACTATTTATAAGGAGTATTTCACCAAAATGTATATTCTACAATCGATGTAGCTGAACTTTTAACTCTACGATTTGGAGACGTTTCCAATTCGGATATTTTTTTAAAAATTGGTTTATTTAAGGTCGCTTCAACATCTAAGGTCACTAGCGACCACTATTGTTGTTAACGGTATGGTGACTATGTGGATGAAACGATATGGTGATTGATATAAGGGGTGAAAGGACGAACACAAATACAACCATGCTCGAGGCGGGACTCGAACCCGCGACCCGTCCGAGATCACTACGACACTACTGCCGAGATCACTACGACACTAGCGATCTCGGCCACCGGGCCGGCAATTCGGGTATTTGATTGAGGGCGGAAGTCACTTCGACACTTTCTAAACAATAGCCACAAATTTCTCTTTCACATTCTTTGTGAAATCAAATACGGAGCAGATCCCATTTTCATTACAAATTTAGAATTTTAGGAAATTGGGAAGATTTAAAAGTTTTTGGATCCCGTACAACTACTAAAATGAGAGATTTTGTTCTTAATTAATATCATGTAAATTGGTTGAAAATATGATTTCATTTTGTGGAAATTCCTGAATATATCAAAATGTAAAGAAAGTTTTCTCAAATACTATTTTTGTCAATGATTTTTTAAAAATGAAGTTTTAATGATTTGCCCGATTATAAATAGCTGTACAATATGGGGGTAGATACAATTTTCATTTAGAGTTTTGTAGAACATATTTTTACGTGCATCATAAGTATATGCATTTATTGCTCTATTCAAACAAATTTTTTAAAAAAGATAGGGCCGTTTTTTTGAGAAAATTTTGATATTTACTTTTGACAAAAGTACCTATTTGATTCAGAACTACACGAAAACCACGAACATTTTATTATTAACTTATTAAAAATCGTGTACATATATACACGGCTCACTAATCGCGAACGGTTCCAAGAACTTGACTGTCGTTCGTGGCGCCTGCTGGCGCTTTTAATTACAGGCGCCGCTTTTGCCGAAACTCGCTTCACTGCCTCAGCGTTGCTGGAGCGTATCCCGTGCTCCTGTTAAGGCGGCTCCACACATTCGTTATTCGGTGAACAGCGAGCAACCGCTCGTCGAATCCCGAGTAGTGTGGATGAGTTGCTTGCTATTTGCCGACTGACGAACATTCGCCGCTCGTCTAAAGGCGGCTCCACACACCCTTTATTCGGCGAACAGCGAGCAGCCGCTCGTCGAATCCCGAGTAGTGTGGATGAATTGCTTGCTATTTGCCGACTGACGAACATTCGCCGCTCGTCTAAAGGCGGCCCCACACACCCTTTATTCGGCGAACAGCGAGCAGCCGCTCGTCGAATCCCGAGTAGTGGGGATGAGTTGCTTGCTATTTGCCGAGCGACGAATATTCGGTATTCGCCCTACCCACCGCGTGCCGATCTTTTAAACACATCAAAGGGAGCGAACATTCGCCGAGCTCGTCAGCTGCTCGGGATTTGGCGAGCACTAACTCGCTGCTAATTTAGTGAGGGACGGCGATCTTTTCTAGAATAATGTCCCTTCTTTCTCCGCGTATGCGATCTATACACTAAAGATTCCGCACTCCATGCGTTTCGTCCACTCTCAAAACAATTTTCGACTTCCTTCACCTTCTGGAAAACACTACACAATGTTTTTGTCCGCTCCCCTGCAGATTGGCTCAATGTCCTAAGCGGTTGACTTTAACTTAAATATTCGACGAGTCTGAGCAAGACAAACCAAATATCGATTCTTGTTCGTCATTACGCGTTAAGCCATATGTTTTTCTACCTAAGCTTTTGTTATCTTCCTTGTGTTTTTGTCTCTACTACACTGTATTTGTCTTTTCTTAATACTTTCCTCTATAAATATTTTTTGATACGTAATAAATAGTGTTTTATATTTTAACACCTTAAGAATTTCGTAATATGGCTGGGATTGATTATCCAACAGTCCATATTTAAAAATTCGGATCATTTGTAGTATCATTTGGCATGGATTATCTTTTAATAAAAATTGCGTCTATACCATATTTGAAAGGGCACCGACCTGCTCTTCATGAGCAATAAGAAAAGTTTAGAGCAATTTTGAGAAAATCTTGAAAACAAAAACAGTTTCCCGGTAGGAAGGATCCAAAACATACACCATTTCCATCAAAACATCAACATGAATTTTTAGCTGTATTACAAAAGTTTATCTGTAGTAGTTGTAGAGGAGGAAAAGCAGCACGCCAAGTGTACATGAGGCGCATCCTTGCGTAATTGGACGAAACACAAGGCGCCCGCTCATTACGCCGCCTGCCATTGGAGTGCGTCGGGTGGCCGTACGAGAGGGGGGCGTTCGCAGCGCCAGCAGATGACGAAGGAGAGCGGCGCGCAGAGGAACGAGGGGGCGGCGCCACAGCGAGAGAGCAGCGGCGCCACAGCAGAGGGCGGACGGGCACCGATTACTCGCAGGCAGTTTGTCACCGCTGGCGCCACGGACACCGCCCGCCCGGCACCGCCGTTAACGCGCCGCTCCCCGCCTCACCCCACTCCATCCCATCCCCTCCCCACCGCCCACCATTCCGGTCCTTCGTCATGCCTCTCTCGGGTTCAACAACTGCCGACAGCTACCGCGCTTGATGCTTCTCCGTGTCGCGACACTTGCTGTGCATGTACAGCTCGTCCTTCAAACTAAGTGTTCATCTGATTTTGTACACCTCATTGAAATGTAAACGCGTTCGAAACACGACTGCTTCTCGCAAAATGTGTAGAAACTTTAAGTTGTTGTTTTAGTACTGTTATGCTGAACTCGATTTTGCCATCCAGAGATGGTGTCTTTTGAACGACTTGTGTTCAAACACGTTCAAAATTGCTTGGTGGGTTTTAAAAGATATTGCAGTAAATGAATACCTATCTTGGATACTATGTTACGGAGATATTAAAGGATTTAGTAAAGCTCAGAACCAAGTTAAAAGCACACGCGGCCAAAACACACACAACCAAAAACGGAGCACATTACTCAGAGTCGATAATTTATAGCATAATTATTATTTTTTTAATTATCATCACTTCGTTCTATAGGTCAAGGAAAAATACCATTTTCTTATCTGTAAGTCACTATCGACACACAACCCTACTAATGTGTTACTGCTGTATACGTAATTACTCGCAGTGGAAAATACACCAAATTTGAGAAGAAAAAAATAAAACATTGTAGATTACGAAATAAGGAGTTAGCAGATTCACATGACGCCCTAGTTAACGAATTTGTCCATTGATAGACACGGTTTTCATTGTCGGTAGTATGCATGATCACCATTACACTAGTCGCCATCACATTTTGAACGGAACTAGACGACTCCAGAAAACCTGGTTGCATGTATGATTGCTTCTGAAAGAAGTTGAAGGTTGGTGTGTCATTTTGCAGAAGGAGTACTGCAGTAATTAAGACGCCTGGAGAAAGAAAGGAGGATTGGTTTGGTTTGGTTTTTTCGTGTTTCCGGGCGCGTCAACAGCTTTGGACATTAGACCCGTTAGTGTAGTGCATGTTTTTTCTCGGGAGATGGCGGTGATCTTTCCCCGCTGGATGGCGAGATCCGGCGCCGACCTACCGTCGGCTAGTGGGGTTTCTCCCTAACCAGGACTCTCCCACCAGCGGGGCACCGCCCCAGCCGGGACAAGCTCTAAGCTCCCGACCGGTCTCCCGGAATATATGGTAGTGTAGTGCATGTTAGTGTAAGTGTGTGTGTGTGTAAGGGGGAGAGGATAGGACAAGAAAGAGGAAGGACAGATTGCGCGCGGTCCGTGGCCCGTTTGGTAGGGTACTGCTCCGGCATTCGCGTGGTGTTGATCGGAGAAACCACGGAAAACTACCGACCAGAGCAGCCGGCCGCTAGAATTCTCCTCCATGCAGCGACTGAATTCGACCTAGCTGAAAAGCTGGTGTCGAAAATCTTGCCGCCGTCAGGACTCGACTCTAGGACCTCCCGATCAGAAAGAAAGGAGGAAAATCTCATGATTCTCCTCGACTATCATCAGGATATAATCATTACGTCAAGCCACTATTCCACACTCCGACTAATGCCTTAGGCGGTTCCGATGGAAGGTTGCACAAGAAGGCAGGTATGGTTTTAGTGAGTAAAAATCTCACACGCGTGGTAGTAAGGGCTGCCCAGTGTCTTCTGAAGATTTCGACCTATACTCATAAGAAAATGTTGTGAAGGAGCGGTGTTAACGGGGAGGGGGAGGGTCCTGTCGACCGCCCATCAGCCTGACCAGAGGGAGGACGCCCTGAGACACACCGCTGTAATCCTGCTACCTGCCCCAGCCACCACTTCCCGGCCGCAGCTGTCTACAGAGAGTCAACGACGCTACATGACGTAATGACAATATCATCCTCACGGCTGCGCCACAACCAGCCCGTTAACCCTACAGAGAAGTACGGGTTAGACTAAAGTGGGCTGGCCATTAGTGTCCTGGTTGTGATCACGGAACGCTTTTACTCTGTGGAAGATACATTCATTTTGACATTGTTAGTAAATATGATATGATTCCTTATGCTTAAATGTATAAGCTCATTTAAAAGTAAAAATGCTCTGTAACTGCATGTCATCTCGTCTTCTCATTTATAACCCTCAAATTAGTTTTAATTAAATTTTCTTCAAACTTCACTTTTTTCTACTCTCTTAGTTTACTACGTATAGTACGTAGTTGGTTTGTGGTAGTAGTACTACTACATACGTAGTGAAGACAAATTATCGTAATGCTCAGGCAAAATGGCTATTTTTCGATAGAAAAAATTGTATTGTGGGACCCTGCTATCAAATGATTGAATGATTGATATTGATTCCGGGCGCGTCAACTACTAAGGTAATTAGTCAACTAAGTGTAGTGCATGCTTTTTCATTGAGAGGTGGCGGTGATCTTCCCCCACTGTATGGTGAGTTTCGGGCTCGACCTACCATCGACTAGCGGGGATTTCCCCAATCAGGTATCTCTCACTAGTGGGGCACCACCCTAGCCGGGACAAGTTCTAAGTCCCCGTCAGATCTCCCGGCACGTGTGGTAGTGTAGTGAATGTTAGTGTAAGTTTATGTGTGTGTGTGCAAAGGGTGAGGATAGGTCAAGGGAGAGGAAGGAAAGATCGCGCGCTCTCTGTGGCCCATTTGTTACGGTACTGCACCGTCATTCACCCGGTGTTGCTCGGAGAAACCACGGAAAACTACCGATCAGGCAGCCGGCCGCTAGATTTCTCCTCGAGACAGCGACTGAATTCCACCTAGCTGAAAAGCTAGAGTCAAAAATCCTACCGCCGTCCGGGCTCGAACATAGGACCTCCCGGTCAGAGTCACTGCAGTGACATCAGTTCCCTGCTATGAAAAATGTCAATAGAAGTTGTTTCTATACTTAGTAAATTACTTCCTCTAACAGAGGCAGGCATGTCTCTGTGTGTGTGGGAGGGCAAACTTTGGGTGTGTGTGACGGCGGGCATGGGCATTGGCGTGGGCATGCTGAGGCAGGCGGGCGAGGAATAGCGAACAGCGAACAGAGAGGGCGAGCGGGGACGGGGTGGGTGGGTGGGCGAGGAGAGGGCGGGGCGGAGGCGGTGAGGGCGGCTGCTGCGCGCCCGATGAGGACCCTTCGCCGCCGCTAATTGAATGAAGCTGCGCCGCCGAGGCCTAATGGGCGCGATCCAGCGAGGAGCCGCCGCCGGAGCCCAGTCCAATCACGAGGCGATGGCGGAGATTCAGGTCAATGACCTCCAACGTCCTCTTTTTTACCCATTATATCAGGAATATGCTTCTGCAGGAATTAGAGTTGATTCGCATTACAATGAAATGAGGGTACACAATTTCTAAGGAGATATTCAGTCCTTTGCTACTTTCATAAGTACAGTGACGCAAATGCCATTCACAGAATGAAAGGAGTGACTTTTAGTCAGTTTTAGGCCACCGTGTATTTCAGAATCTAGAGATCTTACTGTCTAAAATTTTGAAACTAGGGCAAATCTCATTAAAATAATAGTATGTAAAGTAAATCACATATTGTAAGATTAAAATTCTCCGGTTTCAGTACTGTGATTAACATCTGAGGCTAATTAAAACACCCATAAATTGATGACGTAGAAGAGAAACTATTTAATATAGCTTCGGATATTCAAATAGATCACAACTTCCAGTAATTCCCATTACTCTCAAAGTCGATTAAAGGTAATTTAAATGTGCAGAGAAAATTGAGTGTAAAGGTGAAGCGAATGTAACCCCTTGAAGGGCCATAGAGACTGAATATTTGTATATTTGATTCTCGGTTTTCGACTTATGAGGATCACAACAATGTAGCGAATAATAATTTTTGAATTATTCATGACGTGATTGATATTTCAACATTCGAATGAAGATCACAGAAATGAAATAATTTTAAAATTAGAACCGCGTTTAATTTGTCCTTTTAGAATCTGCTGAAGCGAGTCGAGAACTGGACTCTGATATTCAGGAATGTAAAGCGAACGGGGTGGCTACAAAACTCTGGAACGCATGAAATGTTCTGGTAGGACGGACAATTGAGTAGACACTTATAACATGAAACAATCTTTAATTGTTAACTTTCACACTCTACCTACAGTACAAGTCGTTAGAAATTTTGGCCGCCCTCGGCCGCTCGCATTCGCTTTGCACCTCCGCTTTTCTGCTGCTGTCGCTGTTGGTGGGGCGTAGAAGGGATGCGACATCGGTGTCGAGAATTTCAGAACATCGATGATTTTGTAGAAACATTTTTTAAAATATCGATGTATTAATGAGGATGTTTTAACATAGATGAGTTGCTGTCAATGTTCATTTCTTTTCCAATGTTTTTGTTTAAAAAAAACGCTGTCAAATTAAATTCTGTTGCACACGGATTAAATGTTAAAGGTTACTAAACTAGCTTCAAAACATCAATGGGTTTTAGTTGAAGTATTATTCACATCGATGTTTTAATTTTTAACATCAATGTTTGCTAACATCAATGTTTTGTTATCGATGCCGCATCACTAGCGTGGAGGCGGATGCCCCATCCGCCATGTCGCTGCCTCGGGCTGTACGCGGTGCAAGAACTTTTCGCACGCACTTCCTGTGAACCGAGAGCGGCGGCTCAGTGCATCAACTGATGCCACTGCAGTGCCTCTGACCGGGAGGTTCTAGCTGCTAGGCCCGACAGTGGTACGATTATCGACACTAGATTTTCAGCGAGGTCGAATTCATTCGCTGTTTGGAGAATACTTCTAGCGGCCTGTTGCTCTTATCGGTAGTTTTTCCTAGTTTCTCCGATCAACACCAGGCAAATGCCAGAGCAGTACCCTAACAAATGGGCCACGGAATGCGCGCGATCTTTCCTTCCTCTTCCTTGTCCTATCCTCACCCCTTATACACACACACATACACACACGCTAACATGCACTACTTTACTACACATGCCGGAAGACCTGTTGGGAGCTTAGAACTTGTCGCGGCTGGGGCGATGCCTGGCTGGTGCAAGATCCCTGGTTGGGCAAAAAACCCGCTAGTCGACGGTAGGTCGGCGCTGGATTTCGCCATCTAGTGTGGGAAGATCACCGCTATCTCCCGATGAAAAACATGCACTACACGAACGGGACCAATGACCTCGGTAGTTGACACGCACGGAACTACTAACAATCAATCAATCATTCAATGAACTTCCCGTGGCGTGGCCTCCAGCTCTGGCGGCCCCGTGTACTGCCTGCACGGAGCACGACCCTTCACCGGGCCGTTCAGGCGCCACAGTGCTGCTGCGCCTCGTGCTCGCATAGCGCGGTCTGGTTAAGAGTCCCAACGACCCGTTGTGAGAAGCTGGAGGCCACGCCACGAGAGGTTGATTGATTGTTAGTGGTTCCGTGCGCGTCATCTACTGACGTCATTAGTTCCGTAAGTGTAGTGTATGTTTTTCATCGGGAGGTGGCGGTGATCTTCCCACACTGAATGGCTTTTCCGGGCGCGTCAACAGCTAATGTGATTAGTCCCATAAAAGTAGCGCACGTTGGGAGCCCCGGGAATACTCCTCAGCTAGATGACGAGATCCGGCGCCGACCTACACGTCGGCTTGCGGAGTTTCCCCCTACCAGGTTTCTCTCACCAGCAGGGTATCGCCCCAGGCCGGGCCATCTCTAAGCTCCTGACTGGTCTCCAGACATGTGTGGTAGTGTAGTGCGTGAAACGGTGGGTACAAGTAAGACTAGGATAAGATAAGGATAGGAAAAGAAAGAGGAAGGAAAGAAGGCGCGCAGTTAGTGGCCCGTTTGTGAGGATACTGCTCCGTCGTTGGCCTGGTGTTCGGAGAAACGACGGAAAACTACCGATCAGACGAGCCGGTCCCTAAAATTATCTTCCAGTCAGCGGCTGATCACGACTTAGCTATCTAGCTGGCTTCTAAAACATTGCCATTGACCTTAGGTCACAGGCACTGCAGTGACATAAACTGAGACATCCTGAACCACCTAAGCCGGTGGCTGCCCTAGTGAAAAGCAGATCATACATCGACTGCTCTAATTAGAGCTTTCCCTAATCCGTGGGAATGGCGTCCAACATTCATCTGAGATGAATAGTGGCGCAGCGGCTTCTGCATCTCCCGCAGTCCGAAGTGGTGCAGCCTCGAAGAGGACGACGCCCAGCCCAACGCACCCCGGCGGGGGCTTTGGGCCACCGAACTGCGAAGGATTATCGCAAGACATCATCAACGGACAGGAGGATGCGCTACCATTCTTTCAGGAATGTATGATCTCTTAGTAAGTTAGGATCATGAGTCGTAAGAAGTTGAATTTATGACATGAAATAAAGAGTCGATTCTCAATATATATGGGTTTCGCATGTAAAACTTCTACTTTCATTAAAATTTGCGGAAATTGCAAATGATCAGTATTTTTATATTTCAATTTATTTAGTTGGAAAGTTTTCTAAATAAATACTGTTTGTACAATAATTGTAAACGTTTTGTGTTTTATGTTGGTGAAGAATTTGTAAGTCGGCGAAATTTGGAAAACACAAACGAAGAAACGAAAAGATAATTTATGATTCAGATCTGAGTAATTTAAACTTGGCACGCTTTCATGTCAGATGATAAAGATTTTACAAGGGTCGCTCCGATCGTATCCGTTGTCAAATTAAAAGGCAATTAATGAGAATTTGTGGGCAATGCTTTTATTGTACTAACATACACACATATTCGTTTTCCATATAGTCACTATGTACTTTTAGACATTAGACTTATATTACTAAACATTGTTGTATCCCTGCCTCATACACCTCTATCTCCGAATGATGGTAGAAAATAGTGACTGCCTTTTTTAGATTAACAATACAGTGAAATCTTTTGCCTCCCCTGAATGTCAGTGGAACCAATAATGGAAAAATTGTGATAATCGAGCGCAGCAAAATATGGTCAGAGTAGTGGATTGCTGAATACTTCCCAGTCAATTTTTTCAAGGCATTGCCGTGTTTTTGCTGTAACATGAGGTCTTGTATTTTAAGGAGGTGCAGGATGCCAGATGAAACAATTCTCGCGGCCCATTTTTAATTACCCTTCAGTGTTTCTTCAATATTTCGCAATATGCCTCAAAGTTAAAAATGGCTCCTTGACGTATGAAATCAATCAACAATAGACCATTTCAACCATCCAATCTACAGAAAACATTTGCCTATGATCGTTTATCACCTTTTTCGCTATTATTATCATTTTAGCGAGTCAAATTATTTTACAGTAATTAAGACTTCTAAAAATCTGTCATATCTTCACGAACTGGCGGCAATGTGTTATGGTAGGGATGCAAAAACTCTTTGTAGGATGTACCAAGCATTTGATGGAAACGGCGTTCTGGTACCTCGGGAATAATTATTAAATTATAAATACACCACTATTTCTATTAAATTAATAATTAATTTGAGGCGCGTTCCGAGACCTAAAATTTTAAAAATCAATCACGTATATATATATATATATATATATATATATATATATATATATATATATATATATATATATATACTGTGTGTTTATTATTGTTTGTGTTATGCAAACTACGTTACGAATAATTCTAACTAGAAGGAAAACAATTAAACTACTTTCAAAATAGTATTGTCTCACAATAAACCATACTGAATCTGTGTAATATTGGTTTAGTTTTTTGTCTTTGAGAAATGTATATAATAAGTGGTAAATATGTGTGTTTTCTGTTTGTTTTCTGTTTTATATGCGCCCATTATACCAGTTAAAAATCCTAACTGAAATGCTGAAAGAACGTACTTTAGGCACCTCAATCGCATTTTTTTAAACCTAAAAATCAGTGATCACTACTGATCACTAGATGCTTCGCGACCTCGCAGAAACGCTCCTACCCATCGCCACTGTCCAGAATGGAAAGTCATTAACCTCGATAGCTTCCACCAGATCACTGTGGCATTCTTCAGCATTACTCCCCTGGAGAACGACCATCTTGTTGTATGGACGCTGCTCGAAACGGGTTACATTCATTTTCGACGGCGGTTGTCACACGACTGATTTCACATTGCTCTTTGTGCTAATAGAGACACATAATAATAGTAATAATAATAATAATAATAATAATAATAATAAAAAAGATTCTTTTATTTCCAATTGTTTTGCAGAGATAATGCACGTTGTTGTAACAATCGATAACCAGTTATAATGGTTACGAATACTGAGTTTATAATTTATTACATGTCTACTTCTATATACTGTCTACTATAAACATCTACTGTGGTGAACACACATTAGAACACCATTTCTTTCACGCGACAAACAAAATTATGTCATCCGATAACAGAGAGAGATAACATCATCGCCCAAAATGCAAAAAATTTTTACTTTTCAATTCTACTCGGAGAACGAGTACGACTTCCCGGACGGCCTTTGTCGGTTGAGCGGTAGCCAAGAAGACACGGACTCGCGTATTCCCATCGGTGCACACGCCTCGGGAACGAGTCTCAACTCCTCCAACAACGACCGCAAGCTGCCCCGAGGTGCGCAAAAGTGGTAAACGCTGTGCGGAGGTGCTTCACAGACACCAAGTCTGAAGCCGTGACTGATAGCGCTGGCGGTAATTGTGAAACGAAGTGCGAGCCAAGCGGCGCGGGGCCGGGCGGGGCTCTCCGCCTAGGAGGCAGATGCGGCCACTCCCTAATTGCCTGTTAAGGGAGACAACTGCCCGGCGCGCTCGTTAGGCGACGCGGCGCGTCACTCAACCACCCGAGGCCGCCGCGTTGGAAGTTGGCGCAGTTGCTCGCTTCAAGCGAACTTCGCAACACCAGCTTGGTTGTTGCAAAGTTTTTCTATGGACGCAAGGAGAGAAAAATGTGGGCGGGGAGGAGCGGAATGATTGATTAATGATTCCGGGTGCGTCAACAGCTCAGTTCGTTAGTCCCGTAATTGATTGATTGATTTTTTCGTGTTTCCGGGAGCGGAAACTGCTTTGGTTATTAGTCCCGTTAGTGTAGTGCATGCTTTTCTCGGGAGATTGCGGTGATCTTCCCCCGCTGGATGGCGAGATCCGGCGCCGACCTACCGTTGGCTAGTGGGGTTTGCCCCTAACCAGGACTCTCCCACCAGCGGGGCTCCGCCCCAGCCGGAAAAAGCTCTAAGCTCCCAACCGGTCTCCCGGGATATGTAATAGTGTAGTGCATGTTAGTGTAAGTGTGTGTGTTAAGGGAAAGAATAGGACAAGGAAGAGGAAGGACAGATCGCGTGCGGTCCATGGCCCGTTTGATAGGGTACTGCTCCGGAATTCGCCTGGTGTTGATCGGAGGAACCACGGAAAACTACCGATTAGAGCAGCCGGCCGCTAGGATTCTCCTCCTCCAGACAGCGACTGAATTCGACCTAGCTGAAAAGCCAGTGCCGTAAATCCTGCCGCTATGGGGAGTGGGAACCTAGGACCTCCCGGTCAGAGGCGCTGCAGTTACATCAGTTGATGCACTGACCTACCGCTGCCGGTAGTCCCGTAATTGTAGTGTATTTTTATAAATCGCGAGAGGTGGTGATCTCGCGCTTTATGGCGTGATCCAGCGACATCCCATCGTCGGCTTGCGGGATTTTCCTCAACTAGGTATCTCCTGTCAGCGGGACATCGCCCCAACCGGAACAAACTAAGCTACAGACTGGTCTGTCGGCATGTATGGTAGAGTAATGCATGTAAGTAAGTGTGCGAGGGTAGGACAAGGAATAGAAAGGCTAGATCTCGCGCGATCAGTGGCCCGTTTGTTAGGGTACTGCTCCAGCAATCGCCTGATTTTCATCGAAGAAAACACGGAAAACTGTCTATCAAAGCCACCGGCCGCTACAACTCTCCAGACAGCGGCTGAATGTGACCTAGCTATCTAGCCAGAGTCGAAAATCCTGGCACAGTTGGGACGCGAACGTAGGAAATCCTGGTCATAGGCAATGCAGCGATATCAGCTGATGTCCTGAGTCATCTTTGCCGATCCGAGAGAGATTAATTCGCTGTGTTTCATATTGAGAAATGAATTAGAACTAACCGCGAGTAGGAAAATTTCAAAGAACCTTGCTAATCACTTTAATAAAGAGCATAGACGTAGCCTTACAGTGATGAAGAGTATCTGCGGATTGTGTAATCCTCAGAGGTTAATCGCGAAATCATCAGCACTTTTAATTCGTCTGGTGTGCTGCATGCGGACGATGTTTAAAGATTTTGCTAAACAGGGTGCAAGGCGACAAGATCCCTGCCTCCCACCATCGCGCAGCTGTTGAGCAAAAACGTGAGTTCAGGGCGCTGACTATTACGTCTTCAGGCAAAAATTGAAAATTCACCTGTATACAGGATACACACTGGATGACACCTGTTACACATGCAGAAGTCCGACAGCGCAGAGAGAGAGGTCGGCCCAAGTACGCGAACACCAGCACTGAGGATTCGAAAACCACGTTAGGCATTGTTGTCAGTAGTGAATCTCTCGTCAGGTTGCTCCAGATTCCGGCGATACTCACGTTGATAACGTCAAGGTGAATGCAGTGAGGAGACGGGTTGGGGGACCCGAGTGTTCTGGACTTCGGTCTGGGCACCCCCAGTTGGGCACTTGGCTTCGTCGAGGCAGTGCCCGATACTCAAGTGTTATCGAGTAGGCATTCGTCCCGGCGCAATGTGAGTGGAGTTTAATTAGTCTCCGGTGCTAGCCCGGAAAGCTGGTAGCTCTGTGCCCTATCCGGAGTGGCCCTGTCCAGACTTAATTGGGGTGGCGCCCCGGTGGGGTGCTGAGTTCCGGCGTATTCGGTTGCCAGCCCAAAGGTGCATTTCTATGCACATTAGAGAGAGGGATATAAGGGCTAGCACCTAGGAACCTGACCTGAGGTGTAAAATCCTCCGAGTAAGAAAAGAAGGTGTGGGGTAAAAGTCCATGTAGGATGTCCACTACAAGGCAGAAGTACTCGTACAATCTGCACGTTTTCTAGAGTTGTGGAATCCCTAACCTTTGGAGACCATAACCTAACTCTTTTATTATATTATGTTGAATTACGAATACAGGAAGCAACGAGCGGTTTGGTCTGTTAGAAAGATGAAGTATTGTGATAAACGGATTATTTAGGTCATCGGACTAATATTGGTATTTGACACACAGCTCTGGCAATATTAACCCTTTATTGCATAGTGTAACTCATTTGTAACATACTGTTTTTCAGGTCATAAACGCATTCTAACGATTTAATTATGAACTATTTTATATTACAAATATTGTACATCATGAGTATATGTCACCCCATGCATTGTTAGCCGGTAAACGCGATAAGATAACGAAATGAAGTGATAGTCATCTAGTGGTGTGAATCGGAACTTCCTAGTAACACACTCTGTTTCCGTATATCAAAAAATGAAACGCTTTTAGGAAAATAATCAAACTAAAATACGAATGATACTTATTTTATTGTCTTGCTTGATACTTATTTTATCACATAAACGATTTGATAAATAACTTTTTGAAATCGTGAAATCTAGCATATTTTGTGGGAGGAGAAAGAAAATTTAATTTTGTATTTTTCTCATGAAATATTTACTTCTAATTCTTTTATTATTTTTCCTCTAATTAAAATAAATAAATGTAAAATAAATTAATTAATTTAAATAAATAAATTTATTTACTGTAATAAAAAATTTAAAAAATCGTACAATAAAGGGTTAAGGTATTTGTACGTGTGGGACCAGTCTCGTGAGCCGGCTTGGAAGAATTTTGGCATAAAATTGCATTGGAAGTTATGTTTTGCACAGAATCAAAGTTGTTTCATCTAAACTAAAAGGCCAAAGGTGGGAGTCTCTTCGTTAAATCGGTAATACGTAGCGAAGCGCCAACTGATATCAATCGTGCGGTTAGATAGGGTTAGGAGATGTCGTGTAAATAGAAATTTATGACTGACCCAGCAGAAGTCGAATCTTCTCATATTTTATTCACTAGCCTTTCCAACGTATCAGAAGCCTGCTTATAACTTTTTCTGTCTTATTCCTCGTTACCTGAACGAACTTCACCAATCCTACCCAACTCGTACTCGTTAATGTTCACTTTATCAGTCTCCAATATTCTTTGAAAGTGTACCTACATCTTGCTTAATCCACCCATTTTCGATAATGTCAAAATTAACAAGTTAATGCGGGAATTATTCAGATTAGGACATTTACCGTAACGGACTAAAAATAACAGAAAGTCGTATTTGTATAAAATATCAGCTTTAATTTGCGTAATATAATTCTGGCTTTAGTTCCTTACTGCGGGTAAGTTTAAACGGTAATGGGCAGTACTTTTATGACGTTAATTCTAAAATCTTGGAATATGAGCTAAATCATGACATATTTCAGGCAAAAAGTATTGAACACAATCATTTCAAAGTATGTTCAAATATTTCACACACCATATCAAAGTATTGAAGACAACGATTTTCAAAGTATGTATGATCATTATTCAAATTAACATAATAATTGATCATACATTTCCTATTATCTTGGATTCTCGGTAAAGCCAAGAAGATTTTAATTTTAAACTTCAACTTGTAGGAAACATTAAATAATACAACATACAATGGAGTTATCAATATTTCGCTTTCAGTCACCAAAATTCAAAATTTGCGGAAAAAAAGACTAAATACTAGTATGAGCACCATGCACATTGTGCCCTGTCCTTATATTATTTTTTAATCTAACATAAATACTACGTCACTGAAACTGCAGGAAATAATTTTGATGATTTTACCATAAAACTGTTTTTATCAAAATTGTCTACGAGGCGTATCTAGAAAACGTTATGCTATATCGGCAACAAAATGAAAACAATTTCACGGTAATAATTTGTTGTAGCATTTCAATAATTTATTGTAGCAGATACAACACACGTTGCCCTATTTTTCTATATAATCAGCACCAGAACTGAAACATTGGTCATACCGTGTGATTAACATCGCAGTTGAAGACTACCAAATGAAATAGGTTCTAGTGTTTGACAGCCACCTGCAACTCTGTGACACTGTGACAGGCGCAACACTGACGGCAATTTCTTGTGGTGAAAGAAAAGATGGTTCCAATTTGCGTTTGCAAAAAATGTCATTTTTAATTATATTATTAATTTTATGAAATTAAATGTAAACGTAATACATTTACAAATGCTATTGTGAAGTGAATCGGAATCGTGAGACAGAGGCTTGGAGCTGGTGAGCCCATGTACTTGACCACTAAGGCTGTTCGATTCGATTGATCACTGTTAACGGGCGCGTTAACTGCTAAGATCATTTGTACCGTAAGTGTAGTGCATGTTGTTATGGCGGGAGGTGGTATTGATCTTCCTCCGATGAATTGCGTCATCCGGCGCCGACCTACAATCCGCTGGCGGGTTTTCCCCAACCTGGTATCTCCCATAAGCAGGGCACCGCCTCACCTCCAACAAGCTCTAAGCTCCCTAATTGTCTCGCGGTATGTTTGGTAGTCTAGTGTATGTAAGTATAAATGTGTTGATGTAAGGGTGGGGATAAAACAAGGGAAGGGAAGGAAAGATCGAGCCCGATCCGTGGCCCGTTTCTAAGGATAGTACTACTCAGGCATTCGCCTAGCGTTGATCGGAGAAACTACGGAAAACTACTGATGAGCAGCCGGCCGCTGGAACTCACCTCCAGACAGCGGCTGAATTCGACCTAGCTATGTAGCTAGTAATGATATATGTACGATATAACGATATATGTACCCATCTCGATCAGGTTTTTCGACCAGTTTCCCTGATCCATTGAGCAAATGCTGAGATGACCCCTTGTTTTGCTTCTGGACATAAATGTAACTCTATTTTCTGTGCACGTCTTCTAGAATTCAGTGGGAAATACAATTATTCAAATTATCGCTTCCATGTTGTCGCGGTAGGAAGTATTATTCCGAAGGACAAAATGAATAAGAGCCAAAATTTATTGCCTTTTTATCCTTGAACATAATTTTATTACATGGGAGCTCTCTATTTTTTTTTCCAAAATTGAAGTAGTATATGACTTAGGTAGGGATCACAGAATTTTGAGAATGCGCACACAATTCACTTTTCCCCATAGCACGTCATACGCAGTTTTCTAACTGTTTTTTTGACGTAAAATAAATAAATAAAAAACGACAATCCTGTCACCACTGAGACTCGATCCCTAGGGACTCCCGGACTGATGTTTGTGTGTTTAATTGATTGATTAATTTTTTCGTGTTTCCAGGCGCGTCAACTGCTTTGGTCATTAGTCCCGTTAGTGTAGTGCATGTTTTTTCTCGGGCGATGGCAGTGATCTTCTCCCGCTGGATGGCGAGATCCGGCACCGACCTACCGTCGGCTAGTGGGGTTTCCCCCTAACCAGGACTCTCCCACCAGCGGGGCACCACCCCAGACGGGACAAGCTTTAAGTTCCCGACCGATCTCCCGGAATATGTGGTAGTGTAGTGCTTGTTAGTGTAAGTGTGTGTAAAGGGGAGAGGATAGGACAAGGAATAGGAAGGACAGATCGCGCGCGGTCTGTGGCCCATTTGGTAGGGTACTGCTCCGACATTCGCCTGGTGTTGATTGCAGAAACTACGGAAAACTGGCAATCAGAGCAGCCGACCGCTAGAATTCTCCTCCAGACAGAATTGCCAAAAAAATCCTGCACCCGTCAGGACCCGAACCTAGAACCTCTCGGTCATCCGCTGCAGTGACATCAGTTGATGCACTGAGCTACCGCTCCCGGTTTGAATGTTTAAATTTGTGTTCAGATGCTTTCTTGTAAGTTTAAATTTATGCTTGAATGTATATGACACAGGGGTCATTACTAGTTTCTCGTATGACTATTGGCCATGGCACTATTTATACCTTAATAGTGTCATAATCTCTTGGCTTGACAGACAACTGTGTTAGCCAAGATGTGTGCCATTTGTGTTTCAAATTGAGAAAATATCTCTCTATATCCGAAACAAATGTGTAATAACTAAGCTGAAGATTTTTTTATATAAATTAATTTTGAACACTAAATTTATTTTGGGATGTAATATTATAATTTTAAATGTTTTGTAACGTTGAAAATTATTTTCTTTCTCGCCGTAATACAAGAAGTGAACCAACATCATTGATAATGTCGTAGAGTAACGTGATTATCTGATGGCTTTGTAATCCAGAATCCATCTCTAGTTAAACCGTCACTAGATGTTGCCAAGTCAGTTTCCTTCTCTCGCAGAGGTCGTGTAAACATGGAAATAGCGGGCTTCCCGCGAAGTCAGTTCCTCAACTGGATCGGAGGCATAAAGCCTTCCTCTGGTGGTCATTAACGTTTTATTGCCTTCGCGTTGTAAAGCAAAACGTTCCACTGTATCCGCAATTAACGAGCAACCGGGCCATTACATTGAAGAGAGCTACGTTCTTCGGGGCCAAAGATGTAGATTATGGAGACAGCGTAGGAGCCAATGCCCCCTGCGATTACCGATTCAAAGATAACGATGACGCTCACGAATGGGAGAGCCAGTATCGTGGGTTAACTTTCTTTTCGAAATTACATCACCGTAATCTGCGAAATTGAATCCGGGTTTATTGATCTGCCTTTACAAAGACCAGTATTTAGTGAACTCCAAAAAATAATTTTGGCAGAAACACCTTTATATGCAGTATCTGTGTTGAAATTGTGAAGACCTAACGGCAAATAATTTAAATTTTCACCCACGACTTCTTTTAAGAACTTCATTTAAAAAAGAATTTTGCTTTTTCGAAGAAAAGAATGCAATAGTATTCTATCATTACTTTAATCACAAAACGCATGATCTTCTTAAACTCCTATGTTTCTTGAGTTACTAAAGTGTTTGACGCTCGATTTTGCTGTCTGATGCTTCCATTGGTATTTCCAGCATTGGGGTATAGCTCAGCACACAAAAGCAGCTAAATCCCTCGCCAGCTCGCCATCGGGGTCGTTATGTCTCAATCACACGTCGACGGTGGTAATTAATTGTGCATGGGACCGGAGGCCGATGGGCGAATCGCGCCGCCTTCTACTCGCGCTCGCACCGCTTTCTACTCGCGCCGCTCCCTACACGCGCCGCCCCCTACTCGCGTCACTCCCTACTCGCGCCGCTACCTACTCGCGCCGCTTCCTACTCGCGCCGCTTCCTACTCGCACCGCTCCACCGCGCCGCTTCCTCTCGCGCCGCTCCTACCGCGCCGCTCACCGCGCCGCTTCCACCGCGCCGCTCCACTCGCGCCGCTTCCTACGCGCCGCTTCCACCGCGCCGCTTTCACCGCGCCGCTTCCACCGCGCCGCTTCCACCGCGCCGTTCCTACCGCGCCGCTTCCTACCGCGCCGCTTCCTACCGCGCCGCTCCCTACTCGCGGCCGCCTCGCGTCCCACCGCTCGTCGGTCGGCGGGGTGTACTCGTGAAGTCCATCGGGGCACCGCAAATGTCTTCCGATTTTGTTTAGCGAGCGGATATTGACGCTCCGTTCGCCCATCCCCTCCCTGCCGCAGCCGATCTCTGCCTTCGCGTTAATTACGTCCTGCCCTTGAGCATTTCTACTTAGTGGCGCTGGGATATCGCTACTATGACGCTGTCATGTTCACGGGAACCCCTGAGTTATTTGAACACAGGTGTCTCTTTCGTAAATCAAGATCTCTTTGATGCGTGCGAGATCAAAATCAAAATAAAATTACATTGGTAAATCCACATATTAGATTTACACAATATGCTAGAATTAATTTTTCAAGAGAAAATTAAATATGTATTTAAGATAATCATACGCATGTGATACCTCCTGAAGGGAAAGGAAAAAATAATTTATCTTCAAAATGAAAGAGGATATTTCATTTGTAAAGAATTGAAAAATTCCATAATATAAGGAAATACTGTGAGAGAACGCATTGCCTATATTAAAAGTGGTGGTGCGAGAAGGTATTGAATAAATGGTTTTGAAAAGAACAACTGTCAGGGAGAACACATTTGACTAATGCCTTTTCCAACCCCCTCAATTCTTCTTCCCCTTTTCCAACCCCCGAAATTGTATGAGGAACTAGAGTAAGAATCAAAAGAACAAAGTGAGAGGCTAGAAATGAGTTTAATGGCTCTCGAACATACTTGTGAGATATGAGTGTAAAGCTGTGAGAAAATTTGTAAATCCTTGAGGTTATATAATAAAAATGAAAGAATTACAAAGAGACAAATTACGTCGGAAATATATCATGGGAATAGACAAAATCATAAAAAAAGGAACACTGCCAAAGACTCAGAACGATGGAAACGACGAATTTGATTGTTTGATTGATTAGTGTTTCCGCTCGCGTCATCTGCTAATGTCATTAGTCCCATGACTGTAGTGCTTGATTTAACACGGATGGGTCATCTCTCGCTTATCCGCCAGCGACATGCGTCGCCGACCTACATGTCGGCTAACGCGCTTTCCTCATCTAGGTATCTCCCACCAGCGTGAACCGCCCCAGCCGGAACAAGCTCTAAGCTCCCCGACCGGTCTCCCGTGAAGTGCAATATTGAGTGTAAGTATGGGGTGAGACTCGAAAAGGAAGAGGAAGGAAAGATCGCACTCGATCCATGGCCAGTTTATGAGGGCACTGCTCCGGCATTCGTCTAGTGTTGATCGGGAAAACTACGGAAAACTATCTATCAGAGTAGCCGGTCGCTAGATTTATAGACAGCGGCTGACGACAAATTAGAGGACGGGTAAGTCTGACGGATGTACTGATTCAATGAATGTTCCTTTGTAAAAGTTTAGTAATAAATTTAAATAAAAATATAACAGCATTAACTCACTCGTATTGTTGTTGCGTAATATATAATACTAGTTGAAAGGGTAAAAATATTTGGTAGATGTGGGACGCGGACCTAAGCGTTTCCGCTTTGCGGAGTACTTTTTACACCTCGGAGCTGTTTCTGAACTCAAAGTATTGGTATCAATGGTTCACTTTTACGATTCATATTTTCAAGGGAAATTGGAATTGTGCCATTTAAACGTACTTTATGAGTATTCAAGGAAAAAAGTAAAGAAAGCATTTGGAGCCATTTTTGAAAAAAAGGAGCATGTTTTTTCATATACAATGCCACAAAAAAATTAAAATACATCGAACTCAGAGAGTTACGACATAAGACGAGAAGATTAAGGAATATCAAATCTGTGAAAATACATTGGGCAGTTCAGGCTCTGCTCATACAGAAGGACAGATGGGCGAAAAGACAGAGGTTTTATCGAAAAGCAATTTTTCGGTATCAAGTTTCAAGGGTCCACAAAAATTAATTCTTACATCATTAAGTGTTTGAGAATAGAAGGTATTATACACAAAACAGCATAAATTAACATTTGTTGGTAACAAAGGGGGTTTCTGTGCAACGAATGAAACACTCTATTGCTGTATGACACAGTGTTGTGTCGAGGTATGCACAGCAATACTCCCGAACGTGATCGCTCTAGTGTTAGCATTTTGAAGTTCTTAGACAGGTGTGTTTGATGGCCGTTGTACAAGATTTTATGGAGAAGCAAGACGCGGTGCTTATTTTTTCGAAAGAGATAATTTTTGTCTGTCGGTAGTACGCAGATACGTGATCGTACTTACGAAGATGGAACATGAAACGAATGCATGCGTTTTGTGCTGTTTGCAATTCCGTTATTGCTTAGTTTTTAAGTCGGTGAGCGAGAAATCACAGTAATGGAAATGGGGCATAATATGTAAATTAATCAGGTTCATACGTGTGTTTATAGGAAGTAGTTTTCGTACACGTTTTAGGGAGTAGAGGTCGTTGAAGACTTTTTGACAAATCTTACTTGCGTAGTCCAGCTGAGAGTACTATCTACGTGAATTCCTAGGTTCTTTACGTCGTTACACCAGGGTAGAGGAGAGCCATTTATACTAATGGACGGAAGGGCTTTATCTAATTTTTCGATGGCGTTGCAAGAGCCTATTAGTAAATTTTGGGACTAATTTGGGTTTAATAAAAGTCTTAGAGCTGTGGTCCTATGGTTGCATCAAAGTTCCTTCAGTGAATAATCTTTTCCCACTTGGAAACAAATGCAACAGCTGATATTGCTTCAGATTTCACACTAGAATAAAAACTTATTTTCCTCAGCAGTGCCAGTTTTGGACTTTAGTGAACACTAGTAACCAGAAGTAGGTCGAGTTGTGATTCCTTTCACGACAGCCTAGTAATGTGAGATTGGATTTTTAGCACCGAGAGGCACGAACACTAAAGATAATAAGTGAATGCCCAAATAAAGATGCTAATAAAGAATGTAAAGCTCTTCAAAGTAAGTAAGCAACGTTGTGTCCAGATTTGAAGAATTGATAATAAAGAAAAGTTTTGCTTTCCATTGAATTGTTTCAAAGGATAATCTGGCATAAAATGCATATCGATTAAATCGCAACAAATTAAATCGCAGAAAATGTACGTTCAACCGAAAGGATCTGTGGAACTAAAATGGTAAGAAATTGTTTAAAATCATCAAAATTGCGAACAAATATTGTGTGAATTGCCAAAAATATATTACTCTGGATCATAGTTTCGTAAATAGGGTATAGCCACATCATTGTCAAAGTGACCTAGATAAAGTTCACTGGATAGGAAAATGCTGCTGCAGTAATGAGCTCGTGCCGAAATGAAAGCCCTCCCCAATTCCGAGGCATTGCGACCGAGCATCAGTGGACGCGCTGACGTATCTGCCGGACGTCGCGCCGGTACCTCATCGACTGTCACGAGGCTCCAGAGGCCTCCTCCCGAAGCGTTTCTATCGACTCTGAATATTTCAGGTACTTGGAGCACGAACGACACAGCGTAAAAGGGGAGGGGCGGGAGGGCGCCGCGCGGCGGGGAGGGGGCGTGGCGGAGAAGGGGTGGGAGAGGGTGAGCGGGTGGGAAGGGAATGGAGATGGTGCGAGGCAGGACGATGGGCGAAGAGGCGGCGGAGAGGGGGGGAGGGGGGGGGGGGAGGGGGGGGAAGGGGGGAGGCAGGCGGGGGGGGCGGGCGGGGCAGGGCGGGGTGCGGCGGGCGGGGCGGGGCGGGGGGGGGGGGGGGGCGGGGCGGGGCGGGGCAGGGGCGACGGTGTCGTTGGCAGAAGTGGTGTCAGCGACGCCCCACCGCGCCGTGCCGTGCCCCAATGCGCCGGACGCGTCCGAATCTCCGGAATCGATTGGCACCCAGAGGCGGCGTGGAGAGCGCCTAGGGCGCATCCTATCAAACATTCCTCCGCGCACCTCGCAAGGGGCGAGCGAGGACGGGTCGAGAGCGCTCGACAGACGGCGGCAGAAGTAACAAGGACGTGGAACCATCGAAAGTCTCTTTGCTCTCCAAATTCGTAAAGAGTTAGAATTGGAAATGCTTTTATTTCCAGCAAAGTAAAGGCATGATTGCTTTCCTTCTTGTCCATTCATTTGATACGCAAGGAATGAGAGAATGACTTGAATTTTATTCCAGAGAGATAGCCATGAAAAGCGCTTTCGTTAAATTGACTCTAAACAATGTAGTACATCATAGATATTACTACACTACAGTTGAAAAATGTATCTGATCTACTGCAAACATTGAATTGTTCTCTTTGCGTATTATGACAAGATCAATTAAGAATATAAGATGTGTTTTATCAATTTATTTCTATCATCGCTAAGGATGCTGCAGAGATTCGTTTATTTTACATATGACAAACAATAATCAAAATCGGAAATATTGACCATCAAATTTACTAAGAAAGAAATGCAGAGGTTCTCTATTTTCTCTGCAAACGCAAAGCAAACGCTTTTGTGGAATACGTCATTCTAGGGAAAGTGCGAGATTTTTTCTATATTTGGGTAGTAAGCGTTTCGCCGTGATCGCTTTCCAACGGAACAGATGAAAAATAAAAAATAAAAATGTTTTTCTGCCGTGTATATGTAAACGAGTGGTTGAGTGAATATTGATTCCAGGGGCACCAACTTCTTAGGTCGTGATTCCGTCTGTGTTGTCCATGATAAATCCTGAATGGTGTTGAGGTTTATTCCCATTTGTGATGTACACATCGGCTTGTGGAGTTCCCCCTCCAGCTATGGAGCAATTACTCTAAAAAGGAACTGCTTTGACAGCTACTGCTTTGCAATTGGTGGCTATAGAACTGCAAGTTAACCTCATGCACTCATTTTATCAGTGCGTTCGTTAACATTTGTGAATGGCTTCATCACTATCTCTTGCATTGTCATCGCCCTGCATGATGCTCATTTGTTTCCCGACCTGTCAAAGTAGTTAATTGATTGATTGATTTTTTTCGTGTTTCCGGCCGTGTCAACTGCTTCGGTCATTAGTCCCGTTAGTGTAGTGCATGTTTTTCTTGGGAGATGGCGGTGATCTTTTCCCGCTGGATGGCGAGGTCCGGCGTCGTCGGCTAGTGGGGTTTCCCCCTAACCAGGACTCTCCCACCAGCGGGGCACCGCCCCAGCCTAGACAAGATCTAAACTCTCGACCGGTCTCCCGTAAGTGTAATGCATGTAAGTGTGTGTGTGTGTGTGTGTGTGTGTGAGGGGAGAGGATACGATAAGGAAGAGGAAGGATAGATCGCGCGCGGTCCGTGGCCCGTTTGGTAGGGTACTGCTTCGACATTCGCCTGGTGTTGATCGGAGAAACTACGGAAAACTGCCGATCAGAGCAGCCGGCCACAAGAATTCTCCTCCATACAGCGACTGAATTGGACCTCGCTGAAAAGCTAGTGTCGAAAATCCTGTCGCCGTCAGGACTCGAACCTAGGACCTCCCGATCGTCAAAGTAGTTCCTTTTTAGAGTAACTCCTCTATATCTCCTCAGCAGGGCAGCTCTAAGCTTCCGATTTGTCTCTCGTCATGCGCGGTACAGATATGCATGGAAGTGTGTAAGTATATGGAATGAGATAGATAGATAGATAGATTTATTAAAGTTCGCTTTGAGCTAATGCTCGGTGGCAAACATTATTACAATTAGATATACAATTACAAAACTATTACGAATATTTACAAATATAAGATTAATATCCTAGTTATAATTAATTTGGAGTTATCTATATGTTGACTTATAGCTTTTCTAACACTTCACTCCACTTCACTTCACTTCACTTCATTTCACTGCGCTGCACTACACTCCCCTCCCCTCCCCCTCCGTGCCCCCACCACACTACACTTCACTTCACTTCACTGAATAAGAGACATGACTATATTATTAATAATACTAACGATTATAATAATGAAACTAATAATAATAATAATAATAATGATAAAAGTCCCAGTGCTATTAATGATGACCTACATAGAATTAAGTATATTTTTAAATTTCACTACATTAGAAGGAAGAGTCTCTAGTCCTTTTGCAGGTAGTTTGTTCCAATCTACTATAGTACGATTCACAAAGGAGAACTTGCCTACATCAGTTCTTTGCTTTCTACATCGTATTTTCCAGGGATGGTCTCCTCTACTTTTATAATCAGATTTCTGTAATCTTTTACTGATGTCTGCCCATGCTGAGTCCCCTTTGTATGTCTTGTACATTACGCATAAACGCGCCCGTTCCCGTCTCTTAGATAAGGGTTCCCATTCATCTCGTCCATCAACGCGTGAGGTTAGGACAAGGATGAGAAAGCAGTGAGTGTTCACGGTCCAAAGCCATATTATACCTCTTCCGGATTTTAGGGTTCTCTTCATCACTCGCCTGGCATTGATTGGTGAAATCACGGAAATCTACCAGTTACCCAATGTGTACTATAGTCGCCAATCAGCCACCGTTATCCCAGCTAACGAAGCTCGGAGAGGCAAAAAGGTGTTTCCGCTGAGATTTTGCAGCCGGGCAATTTTGTGGAATTTTGTATTTAAAGAAGAATTGATGGATTATCCTAGGGACATATATCAGGAAATTAAGTCCAATAGTTCGTAATGTTTTGTATTCCTATACCCTATAATTCGAAAACTAAGACAGACGAAAACTGTTTTTATTACCAAATGAAATCTGCTGCAGGCTTACATCACTAAGCCACATGATTCATACTACATTTTAGGACCACTATATGTGTCTAGGGATAATAGACTTCAAAAAGATATGCTCGTAGAAGTTTCGGACAATAATACAGAATACAACTAAATTATGGAATTTAATATACAAACTATCGTTTATTTATATAGTATTTAGTAGTTCTAACGAGATATTCGTCTATTAATGAAGGGTGAGGAATTTTCCATAATATTTTGCCGCAAGGACTTGACTTTCGTGGAAGTACTAGATTTTTTGAAAGAAATTCACTATTTCTAAGATAAGTAAAAATTGGTAATAATAGAATTCTTCAATTATTTTCATCAGGAAGAATAATTATAATTTTTTAATAATAAAA
Source organism: Teleogryllus oceanicus (assembly GCA_964035755.1). Taxonomy (NCBI): domain Eukaryota; kingdom Metazoa; phylum Arthropoda; class Insecta; order Orthoptera; family Gryllidae; genus Teleogryllus; species Teleogryllus oceanicus. Next base: position 8,429,370 of record CAXIVR010000002.1, read on the forward strand.
TATATATTATAATAATTATTATATACGTTTTGTGGGTCCTTTTTACCGAAAAATCGAATGACGGCAAAACATCTGACCGTCTGTCCGTCTGTGAACGGCTAAACCGTTCAGACGATTTTCTGCAAAATTGATATTCCACAATCGATCTGGCTGATGTCGCGGCCCCTGAAATTTGAAATTGATACTTTAATTTTGGAGGTACTTTACGTGAAACCCCTGGGACATTTTCAAAATTAAAAAAAAATGGCTTCATTCTTTTTTTTATTACGTTTTGTTGTTGGATAGAGTGAAGGACGTTTAAATACACGGTGTAGGACTAATGTTGGCTGAGAACCCTGGTGTTTTAAAAATTGCAAAAGTTCAAGTTTTTTTCGGAGTCTACCTTCAACTAAAATATTAAAAATAGAGATGTTTTTCCCGATGAAATGTGTTCCTTAAAGATACAATTTGAAATATGCTCAGATACAAGAGAAAGTGTGTGCAGTTTTAGCTCCGCTAGTTATTTTCACACAAAAGATGTGAGTCACCTACCGTAAAGACACTACTTAACTCAAGAGAATATTATGTTTATTTACGTCAAATCTCGAGGGGGAAACTGGAAACTTCTCGAAGTTTGAACGACAATTAATTAGATTACAGATGTAATGGTTGAAGGAAGGGGTGTCGTATTCTTGTACAATCTTAATTCCTAACAGCCCTTTGCACCGTTTCAAGAGAAGCGCGGCGTGGGGATGCAGGCAGGATGCTCATTACACAGACAGGCGCGCGCGCGCACACGCACACGCACGCACACACACACACACACACACACACACATACACACACCCACATACACATACACATACACATACACATACACACAAAAATGGAATTTATGGAATTTAAAATTCGTTGTTTGTGAATAGATTTCGTTAGCAAGGAAACTGTCAATAAACAATTATGCGTGTAATAGAGGCCACGACTGAATATAAATGCATATCTGGCGATGCTAATGAAACTATTGGAAATATGTCAAAAAATGTTAGAAAATTTATGATGCAACAAATATAAAGATGGTGAAAAAATAAATCAAATATTAAATATAAGTGAGGAAGTCATTCTGGCGTATTTCGATAACGACGCAAAGAAGTACAAATCACTTGTGCTTAACATTGAGTACAAATACATACATATTTAGTCATGTGTCGTTTGTTTTCATTGTGTTGTAATCAAGGGTGACAATATTTAATCACTGGGGAGTAAGTATCTTCCTAGGGAGCGAATGTTTCACTTTCGTCCCTAATTTTCTAAGAATAAAAAACACTTTCTCACGGTCGTGAAAAAAACTATTTTAAAACTCATTCTCGCATTTGTAGTTTCATTTCGAGACGTCCGATGAGAGAGATTGGCCACCCAGCACCCTCGGCCTGGTGCTGCTCTTCAGGAGGCGAGTCCAGGGCTGCCCATTAGGAGATGAAACAAAACCCCACGCTTGTCGGCCCGGTGGCAGAGATCGCTAAGGCAGTAGTGTTGTAGTGATCTCGGACCGAAGGGTCACGGGTTCGAGTCCCGCCTCGGACAAGGTTGTATTTGTGTTCGTCCTTTCACCCCTTATCATCACCATTAAGTATTAAATCCTATAAAATTAGTAGTAAGATACAAGAAGTGAGAGGTTGTATGCTCAAACGTGAATGCTTAAAAAAGTTATGTATTACAAATAAAAAATGTTCAAACCCCTGAAAGGCAAACCTGCCGAACAGGAAGAAAATAAATTTAAAAACCGCGCCCCTCGCCCCCCAGGGGGTTTCTCGGTCATTTATTACTAGCACAGGCACACAAAAAAGTTGTCAGACCCAAATACTTGACACATGTTTCTCTATGTATTTCGACGCGCTGAATACGAATCTGAAGCCAGAACTACGCCATCAACTTCTTCAACATTTTTTAAATAAATAAATTTAAAACACACACACTGTGAAACGTACAATCTACAATTTTGAGGTTATTTTTTGCGATTTAAAAGAACAAAACTGGAGGGTGGTTTCCTAATTCTGGCTTTAAATTTGGATTTCGCGCGTCGACGTACATTGAGAAACATTTGTCAAGTCTGAGTCTGACAACAACATCCGAAAACAAAAAAAACAACGATTTTTCGGGATTTTTTCCAGATAAAAAGCTTCAGGGTGGTGGCGGGATTCTGCATTCATATTCGAATTCAGCGCGTTGACATACGTAGAGAAACATGTGTCAGGTCCATGGGTCATAAAGCAGATACTAGATGTTTTTGACGCACAGCGGTTGACGAAAGTCGACAAGGAAGGGGGAAAATTCGGTTCACCCTACGCGTGACTTATGGGGGTAGGAATTGAGCGAATTATGTTTTCAACATCAGAAACCAAAGTTTTAAAAAGTAGTTTTATTTACATGAAGTTGTACCGTGGTTCTAGACTTCTATAAATATGAACCGACATTGACTCATACATCGAGGAGCACGAGCAATGTCCGAAGGAAAAATGCTACTGTGAGCCACTTAGTTTTCGTTTATATACAAGTTTACTTATTATTCACCAGGAGATGAACATAATTTCTCTTGGTATCTTTACTAGTAAACATCTAAGTATACTATAGGTTACAATTAAGCAAGTGGACGTAACTGGAGTGTTTGTGTATAGGAATGAGGCCGAAGAGGTGATTGGCTGGGGCGGAGCAGCCTTCGCAACGAGGGCCTTTGAAAATAGACGAAGCTCCCTTGATAATCGACAGGAAACTTAAACAATGCTTGACATTAACCCGGTTTTGTTTTCTCTACGGCAAACACGTACACGCAACAGATGCGCGAAAGAGATGACCGGTGACCCAATTTTCAGTATCCAATAGCTTGATTGATTGATTTTTTCGTGTTTCCGGGCACGTCAACTGCTTTGGTCATTAGTCCCGTTAGAGTAGTGCATGTTTTTCTCGGGAGATGGCGGTGATCTTCCCCCGCTGGATGGCGAGATCCGGCGCCGACCTACCGTCGACTAGTGGGGTTTCCCCCTAACCAGGACTCTCCCACCAGCAGGACACCGCCCCAGCCGGGACAAGCTCTAAGCTCCAGACCGGTCTCCCGGAATATGTGGTAGTGTAGTGCATGTTAGTGTAAGTGGTGTGTGTAAGGGAAGAGTATAGTACAAGGAAGAGGAAGGACAGATCGTGCGCGGTCCGTGGCCCGTTTGGTAGGGTACTGCTCCGGCATTCGCCTGGTGTTGATCGGAAAAAACACGGGAAACTACTGATCAGAGCAGCCGGTCGCTAGAATTCTCCTCCAGACAGCGACGGAATTCGACCTAGCTGAGAAGTTATTGAAGAAGGATTTGAACCTAGAAGGATTTGAACCTAGGACCTCCGGGTCAGAGACGCTGCAGTGACATCAGTTGATTCACTGAGCTACCGCTCCCGGTCCAATAGCAAGAGATCAATGATGCTGCCATAGAACGCCAAGTACGATTGAGGACTCTTAATAGCAAGAACAAGCGAGGATATATTACTATGATCAGAGACTTGAGAGTTCAGAAAACATTATAATGATTAAGAGACTTGCGATGTTCAGAGATCATTATAGTGATTAAACTACTTGAGTGATTTAGAGATTTATTGAAACGTTTAGTGATGCAAAATTGTGTTTGCTGTCAGTTGCCTTAATAAAATACAAGATATTAGTAATGAACATTTTGTACCTCACGTATAATACTTGCCGCATATTTGAATGAATTTAATAAATTACAATATTGTTTGTATGGTTGCTTTTCTTCTGTATCTAAATTCTATTAATTAGTATTAACTGCCATATCATCAACCATTTTCAGTTTAAATCTTTTTCTTACATTCCAGGTCTCAATGTTAAATTTGTGTGTGTGTGTGTGTGTGTGTGTGTGTGTTGTGTGTACGCGCGCGCGTGTGTAGACGAAGGAATCCCCCTCTGAGATCATCATTAAAATTGTGTGATAAGCAGAAAGATCGATATTATAACATCAGTGTTTTACTTTTGAGTTTTTCTTCAGATCGATATATTTGTCCTAAAACATCGATGTTTTAAAAACGTTCTCATGATGTAAATAAAACTTCCAGTGTCTATTTTATTTGTGGGTTGATCGCAACCCACAGCCTTTGACAACTGTTACTGTTGTCAACCCCCAGGTGGCATTACACCGTTTGCTATTCGCAAACTTTCACCACTGTTGTTACTTTGTTACATTATTTTGTACGTAAAAATATCATTTAACTGCAATTTGAACCTTGACTACCTATAATATTGATTAGAAAATTAAGATGACAGTCAAATTTAAGACAAAATATACTTTAAACTAATACTGGCGTGTTATGTATCACATTACAATTAGGACATTTTACTTCGAAATGTTTCATCATAATTTAAACATCGATATTTTAAACATCAATGTTTTTGATGTTTTCATCGACATCGGAAAGGTGATGAATCAAATATCGATGTTTTGCTCAAATTTGTCATCACTAGTTACATCACGTCGGAAGAGAACGTGACGTATTACTATGTACACATCGTCTTAGATACTTAGAATTTAAATATTTAGTATAGAACGAAACGTGCAAGATTGTATTTCACTGGTTTAATTGTAACGATTTTTTCCCTCGAAACCTAAAACCGTATATAGAGAACCAAACACTAGTTTTATTTGCCAAGAGGGTAGTATTAAGAGAAAATGCAACTGAGGTGTGTACTTCAATTTAAACAGAGATTCACTTTAAGGTTACGAACTCAACGGAGAGGGGGCACACTCATCCAATCGGGTGCTTCGTTATAGCTTATATTTTTGGTATCAGAGTTCCCGGTTGGATGACAGTGTCCCCCTCTCCGTTCGGCTCGTGACCTTGAAGTGAAACTGTGTTTAAATCGGAGTACAATATTTATTATCTTAGTCATTTCTTCTGACATCTTGTGGCAAATCATATTGAATATGAATCAATTTATGTCATTAGTATGGCAATGTAAGTGTTGTTGATGTCATAATTGTATTCTTCTTCAATATATTAAGCAACATTCATATATACTAAGAAAATTCGCATTATTAAACTTACATACTTTGATTGCTCAGTTGAACATGGATTTTGGCTCACCTGAAACAAAAGAGACGTGTGAATGATATAATATTTAACTCTTAAAACAGATATGAGCAATGAAAAAGAAAAGCTACTTAAATTGAAATACAAAGAAGATGTGTTGAAATTGAATTACTGTAATAGATTTGCAATAAATCTCGAAACCGATAAAAAATAGGTATGTTTCATCTCAATGCTCCCGATGATTTTCCCGGAAATAAGAAAGGTATCACATGATTAAGATGAAATGTATTTTTTTGTTAAATATCGAAAAGACAAACGCCAAAAATATTATAAGACTTCAAGATATTGAATATTCATATGTTCAAAACAAACGCGTATGTCCATATCATGTAATTCAGGAGAGCCGATCTTCAGTCATAATGTCTGTGAAAAACTACGTTTAATGATAATTTTCAAAAATTGTCCTTTTTAAAATATCAAATATCATGAGAAGTATCGGTGATTTAAATGACAAAGAATCGGCAAAATATGTATCATACGCTACAGATTGCGAAGAGAATTCGAAAACAATATAAAATGGTTACTGATTTTGAAGTTTCTGCAAATTCCTTTGCTGTGGACATTGTAAAAGTAAAATGAGTTGCAGTGAGAAGTTGTAGATTTGCAGATTGACCGACACCTAAAAACAAATGCCCAAATCGTGTTTGCTTTCAATACTTTTAGAAAGTACTTAAAACACAAAATGTCGATTTCTTTGTTCATTGCAGAAATGCTGCAATGTTTGGTTAAATGCATATTTTTGGAAAATTGCTTTTCTAGACACTTATTGAAATTAATGCAAAGAAGTTTTTTAATGTACAAAACTTTAAAAGAGATTTTTACAAGTGACGTGGGGCAAACCTCTGTTGGAGATGAGAGAAAGCGTAAAATTTGGTTTAAAATAGTACTGTGTAAATGTAATTAAGGCGCGTGTTGAAGGTTGCATTCGCATGTTGGACTCGCCAGTGAACTTCTGCGATATACTTTGGTTTCGTGGCATGCCATCGGAATGTCTGGGGGGAAAAGCTTTTTCTGTATTACTCCTTCGAGTAAGCTGTGTGTTCCTTTCAACGATAAGGTGTTTCGCGGGTTGCATCGTGCGACGTCACATCAACTTCACGTTTGCAGATAAAATTAAAGGTCCTCGAAGTGACACTTTGGCGGATACCAATTTTAAGAAATAATTTAAATATTGTTGAGGTGAACATTATTTAATTAGAATAAAACATAAGAAACAACTTAGAAGCCTCTTTTTATTACTAGAAAATGAAAATAAAAGTTTTTATTGCTAGAAATGAAAATTAACGTTTTGTCGTAGATCACGTTTGACCAAGTGCGCTGAATTGATCATCTGCATGGTTTGTAAGTGTAACAAAAGCACTTTATACATTTCATCCACGAATCATTTTTACTCTCGCCGTTACTTCGTAAGAAGAGAAGTATTGTAATCGTGATGCGAAAAAGGCGAATTTGCGACATAAAAACTCTTATTGCCGGGCTCTGGTAATGAAACAGTGGAACAATCCAGTTACTAAATATAAAAAATGTTTTTTTCTAACATGTTATGTAGTCATAATCCATGATGTGTGGGGCCTTGATACCGAAAAATCGATTGACAGCAAAATGTGTCTCATCAATGATTGATTAATTGTCAGTGATTTCGGGCGCGTCAACTACTGAGAACATTAGTTCCGTAAGTGTAGTGTATGTTTTCATTTGGAGGTGGCGATGATCTTCCCCCGATGGATGGCGAGATCCGGCGCCGATCTACCGCCGACTAGCGAGGTTTTCCCCAATCAAGTACTTCCCATCAGCGGGGCACCGCCCCAATCGGGACAAGTTCTAAGCCCCCGAACGGTCTCCCGGGATGTGTGGTAGAATAGTGCAATGTTAGTGTAAGTGTGTATAAGGGGTTGGGATAGGACCATGAAGAGGAAGGAAAGATCGCGCGCGTTCCGTGGCCCGTTTGGTATGCTACTGTTCCGGCATTCGCCTGGTGTTGATCGGAGAAATCTCGGAGAACTACCTATTAGAGTAGCTGGCCGCTAGAATGTTCGTCCAGACAGTCACTGAATTCTACCTAGCTGACAAGCTAGTGTCGAAAATCCTGCCACCGTCGGCACTGGAACATAGGACCTCCCGGACAGAGGGACTGCAGTGCCATCAGTTGATGCAGTTTCAATTTTTTTAAAATAACGATTCCAATTTTTTAAATTATTTACCCTCAGCGTAACGGGCGCTTCAGAGAATCGTGCAGGGCTCATTGTCCCTGATTTTACTAAAATTACAATTTTTTTCGTCGTCTTTCTACAACCACACTATCAAAGAAAACTTTTTTTTTATTAATGATATCTATTTTTCAATGACAGATATTGAAATAAAATCTTGTACAATTTTTCGAAAGCACGAGTTGTTTCTGTGTGATTTTGGTTAAATGTAGTTATTTGTTTAACAATTATTTTCTCAAAAACTGCTCGATGTTTCCTCTTCAAATTTTCTTCTCGTATGTATCAAAGCATACCTTTTAATCCGCGTTCTACAACCGCCACACTGAAAGGACATTTTCTGTGGTTGGCGTTTACATTTATTTATTTATTTATTTGTATGTATTTTTTCTGTATTTTTATTTACTTTTTATTATTTATTTCAAGTTTTAATTATGTTTTGTTTTTTAACTAGTGAGTTTTCACATATTGTTTTATACAGAGTGCTACTGCTTTATTATAATTGTATCATGATTTTTGTGTAGTTTATCGCCAGTAACACTTGCGACCACTAAACAAATTTTCCTGTTATATTTCTTGTAGCCTGAAGATGGAAGAAAAAATGATCCACGGAACATCGCAATATTTGTGAATGGAGAGTAAAAACTTTAAATTCATGATTTTGTAATTTTATTTCTAAAATATTTGAAATATTTGAAATCTCTCCCGTCTATCAAGAAAATTATCTTCTGATATGAAAGTATAGTGTCGACAATTTCTTTTTTATGGAAGTTTAAGTTTAACTAGAGTTATTGAGATTGAAATGAAGCTCATGTTACATTCTAAATGAAGTTATAAATTTATGATATTTTTAAATAACGCGCCATTTATATAAAGATTGCTATATTGTACCTCTATATCTCAATATTTTTGAAGTACGTATCACCAATCTCAATTATGTGTCACTAATCTCAATTATGTATCACTAATCTCAATTATGTATCACTAATGTCAATTATATATCAATAATGTCAATTATATATCACTAATCTGAATTATATATCACTAATGTCAATTATGTATCACTAATCTCTATTATGTATCACTAATCTCAATACAATTTAACATTGGTTTTCATCATAAACTGGAAGGTATTTCGGAATTTCCGAATATCTCAAATTAAGTCAGGTAAGTTATTAAAGTATTTAAACTGTTAATTTCTCTTCCCTTTAATTAGAAATGAGTTGATTCGTTTTCAAAAGTGAAAGCAGAATGTATAAATAAAACCCACCTGAAAAAAGATTAAAAATCACTACCTTCGGGACTTTTCCGGAATTTCGTCTAACAGAAGGTCAAACAGATGCCGCATATAAAAATATAAATAGCTTTCCACGGCAAAGATATAAATACCAACCGAGAAGAATATAATTTTCATTCCAAGCGACGTCACCGCAAGGGCATCTTTTATTCTTTTTAAATAAAGATTCCAGCAGGCACACGCGTTACACACGAGGAGTGCCGCCGCCAGAACCTTCGAATGATTGATTGATTCATTGATTGATGTTTCCGGGTAGCAATAGCCATTGGCCTCTTTAAAGAAGTGAATACTCTATCCCGACAGATGATGGTGTTCCTCCACTACTGAGGTGGATCCGACGCTAACTCACACGTCGGTTTGCAGGGAAATTCTCAAGACCGCTCGAGTTCTCTTACAGATAGCGACTGAATTTGACATAGCTAGTTACAAAAATCCGGTGACGTCGGGAATCGAACCCTGGGACCTCTCAAGCACCGCCGGCGAGTCTTCGGCAATGCTGGCTCTGAGGTCACTTCGCCGGTCGGAAGCCTCACCGCTGGAGGCGAAGGATGTTGCTAAGGGATAGTGCCAGAAATTGACCAAAGTGTGTTCACAAGAGAAAGGATTATGTTCTGCCTCTACACATTCTATATTCATCAGATACATGCCGAAATAACCGCGCGTTGCGAGAATATTTTTCGCAATCACCTATTAGAGAGGATAAGAAATTAATTCTACCTATGAAGTGGAATCCATTTTATCATCGCCATGCTCCGCTCTGCTGCTCTCCTACGTGCTCACCCACCACTACCGGCTCCCGCCCCGCTCCGTTCCAGGAGCTCGTTCGTCAAAACAATTCACAATAATCCCATTATGGACCTTGGAGGAGACCTATCAAAAACCTTGGTGAATGCGAAGGTAGTGTAGTGGATGGGCGACAAGCCACAGCGGGGGAACTGATGAGAAAGCGGAAAACCGACTTCGCAGGTGATTGCACCTCAGGTGAGGGGTTAGAGAGCGCGGGCGGAGACGGCGCGAGCTGTGTTTTATGGAGAGGGTGCGCTAGGTAGCGCCGCCGCGGCCGCCGCCAGCGCCCCCGAGGGAGTCCGCGCGCCCAAAATAGCACCGCCCGCCCCATCCACCCCGACGCCCCGACGCCCCGCCCCGCTTCACCCCGCCCCGCCACGTCCCGCCGCGCCCCGCCCACGCATCTCCCCGCCCCTTCTCCCGCTCCGCCGCCTTCAAACGCGAGCCCAATCGAGGTGTCGGCTCGAATCTGGCTTTACGTTATCATGGGAAATCTCCACTTTCGGTTAATGGAATGAGACTTTTAACTAATTATACTAATTATACATGCATATCACAAATGTACAGAAACCAATTACCTAACACATTTATTTAATGTAGATGAGACGTGTCTAAAGAGTGTCATTTGGTCAGGGAAAAGCTGACGCTTTAGGTTTGACACTCAAATCCCATTCCAAGAACCGTACACTTTTTTGTCTCGAGAAGATGAGCCCATGACCCTTTCTTTGGCGTTGGATATAGCTCATAGCTCTTACGCCGAGATTTTCATTACCTCTCCCTTCTGCCATATCGGAAAAAAGTTGTTATTTTTGGGTGCAATCAAAAGTTGTAAGATGGCATTCCTAGTGAATAAGCAATCAAGCTGCAGACAAAACTTGATTCTCGCTCTGCTCTACGCGATCCGTTATGTTGGGGAAAATTCGTAATGGTCCTAATGGAACGTACAAAAAATGGAACTCGCTCGATGTAAAATAATTACATATGATCACACAATAATTACATGTAGTCACAAAAGTGACATGCCTTTATGCAATAGAACATTTATTGTTAAAACATTCTGACGTTTCTTATAACATATACATAAATTAATGTAAACATTTCCAATAAAGTTAGAGTAACATATTCGTTCATGTGTCATCAATGAAAAACAAATTCTAAGAGTCTGGGAGAAAAGAGTATTTTTTGCGACAAAAACAAATTTTAAAATTTCAAAAAAGTTTCCATCACCAGGTCAAATTTATTCGAGTTCATAAGAAAGGTGAAAGGGTGGGTATCGAGATAAATTTTATCTATCCACAAACCAAATTGAAATTTATAATCAAAATTGTGCATGACTGGAAAACTTAAAATGTATCGATATGCAGAGTTGAGGGTAATACAAAGTAGGGATGTCTCTTTGTAAATAAATTAGAAGGCAATCATCTCTACCAGCTACACTAACAAATGCTGCCCTTCAAGTTATTCCACAAAGGACTATTTCTTTACAAATAATGAGCCATCGTAAAAACTATGTATTATTAAAAATTACAATAATATAAATATTTATTTACACGTAGAAGATAATTATCAATAAATATCATCAAAGGCAATCGAATCTTGTCCCGAGTTTGATCCTTCCAGCGTAAAAATAATATTCATGGTCTTTCCAGTGTAACAATAACATATTAATCATCAAAAATTACTAATCTCCTTGTGAACGCAAACCACGCCACATTATCTGGCTTAAAAGGCAGCACGAGTAGATCACATTCCGCCGCCTTTGCAGACGGGTTCACGCCATCTCGGGCGAACTTCGTTCAAAGACACGTTATTCCGCTCTCCCTGAATTTTGCGGAGTCACACGACTCGCCATCTTATATACCCAAGATGTCACGTGTCTGGCCCCCCTGTCGGGAACTGCTCTCCTGGAACTTCGCGATGGCTGCCACGCATCTGCACCACGCCTTTTGCCAGCCTGTCTTTGCCAATCGGCTTCATTCTGACCCGTGCACCAGCTATTTTCGCATCTATTGTTTTCAATGATACAGGACATTTCTCTCGCAGCCTTCAGAGATGACAACTCTCGCCATCTGCTGACAGGATTGCACAACTGCGAGAGCTCTATATCTTACGGCGCCATACATTAGAACAGAGTGCCTACGAATAGTTTAAAACAAATTTCGAGACACGTTAAGGCAGACACATTTAGTTTATTTACCTTGTTTATATATTACTATTTTTTTCGTTTTTATTAATTGATCAACGTCAAAAACAGTTTTTTCTGTTTGAGCCGTAAGTGATGAGAAAGATTAATATTATATTTTCTGCCCAGAAACACGAGAGAATATCTGAATTTGTTCAATACAGTATTCGCCTCTCTCTTGGTTCACCCGACTTTCTCATGGTTTCCGCTACCTTCACTTTCTCCCTCTCTTTCTATTATATCTATGCCTTTATGGCTCATATTTTCTTTCCGTCTTCCCTCTCCGTCCTTGTCTCAGGCTTTGTTTCGCTCCCTTTGTTTCTTTCTCATTTAGGCTCATATTCTCTTTCCAGCCTCCTATTCTCATCTCCTGTCGTCTCACTCCGTCCCCTCTCAGACTCAGTCTCTCTCAGTCTCCTCTCTCTCTCAGTCCTCTCTCTCAGTCTCCTCTCTCTCAAGTCTCCTCTCTCAAGTCTCACCTCTCTCTCAAGTCTCACTCTCTCCTCAAGTCTCACTCTTCTCAGTCTCACTCTCCCTCAGTCTCACCTCTCTCTCAAGTCTCATCTCTCTCTCAAGTCCACTTCTCTCAAGTCTCACTCTCTCTCCTAAGTCTCACTTCTCTCTCAAGTCTCACTCTCTCAAGTCTCACTCTCTCTCTCAAGTCTCACTCTCTCAGTCTCCTCTCCTCAAGTCTCACTCTCTCTCAAGTCTCACTTCTCTCTCTCTCTCTTAAGTCTCACTCTCTCTCCAAGTCTCACTCTCTCTCTCTCTCCCAAGTCTCACTCTCTCTCAAGTCTCACTTCTCTCTCCAAGTCTCACTCTCCTCTCTCAAGTCTCACTTCTCTCTCAAGTCTCACTCTCTCTCAAGTCTCACTCTCTCTCAAGTCTCACTCTATTTTTATGCCTGTATTCGCCCTCTTTGTCTATGTATCTCTCTGACTTCTTTTCCTTTTCGTCCCTTCTCATTTCAGGAACTTCAGCTTCTTTTCACAAAAAATGCATTCATGTTTTCTTAACTGCTGGAAGAAAAGCAACGTGCATCACGTAAATCCAAACACACACGAACCATGATATTTAGATAGTACTTTCGCAAATCGTAAAGAGCTTTACAGCAAATATAATGGCGATTTTTGTATTATTTTGTATTTCACAGCATTTCGCTTTAAAGCAACAAATTCTGATACCCAACGTTCAGTATTTCTGTTTAAACACATCTGTTCATTTTGAGATAAACACAAATCTATCAAGCATACTCCTAAGAAAACTGTAGAAGCCGCACCGCATGAGCCCAGCGGCAAAGCTTTAGAACAAGGAGAGCAAGTATTGCTTCCTCTACTTTTCGAGTTACATGTTGTGAATATTGTTAAATGATTGCAGTGTGCTAAATATTCCAGAAGCGAAGCTCTTTGCTTTCTTTTGAACGCACATAACTCTCTGCTAGTCCACAAGTCGTCGCTTGCAACGCGGAGTCTGTTTTCATTGTCCGCTTTAACTTACGATGACATCACTCATCTAAGCGAAGGAATGAGATATACTGAAGTTTGCTCTGTTAAAAGCAAATAAAGGTGCACTGACTCGAGTCTTCGGGCGCCACACGACTCCAATTAATTCGCAGTAGCACAGTGCCTGCGATAATGTCCTGCTGTCTAGTTTCACAATTTTGCATTCATCAAATATCATTCGTTTCGGCGGTTTTAGTGCTGAAGTTAGATTTTCTGTGAATAGGAAGTTCAAGGTGTGTTTCAAGTGAGTATGAAGTACTACTGCGTAATATAAACTTTTCAGATTCGGCCAATTGAGAGTAGAAGTAGTGAAAAAGTTAAGATTGTAAACGAAGGATGGGCAATCCTGACTTACCAAACTTGCAACATTAATATTGGAAGAAGAAATTTGGGCGACTTTTACGATTCAATACGACTAGGTTTCGTGATTAAGAGGCTGTGCTAATAACATTAAGTTATATTGTTGATTATACATTCCATTTCGGTAGGAAAATCTGTGATCAACAATTCTCTTGAAACGATTAATGTGCTTCAAACAATCTGCACAATACTACAAAAGTAAAATAAAAATATTTATATCTCTTCTAAAATGTGTTAATATTTTCATTTTCATTATCACAAATGTGCGTTTTAATTGATTTGAAGGTTACACTATACCAATAACAGTTGCTTTTGTTACACTATTATTAAATTATATTTCAATGGACTTCAAACATGTGGGTACAGCGCAAGGAGTTGCTGCTCGCCCACCAGCATAAGGCACGCCTCGCCACTGCACGAGCCCTCGCCGTAGGGCGCATGCGCCGAGCGATATGATGCCAGGGCGCCTGAAGCCGGGAGGGGCCCCGGGCCCTTCACAGGGCGGCTCGCGCGGGGCGAGGGGGCGGCGGCGCGGGTGGCCGGCGATGGTAACATGATTTATCCCGGACGCGCGGGAGGCTAACTGCGCTAGGAGCGAGAGGGCGAGGCGGGGCGGAGTGCTGCGCAAGGCCGGGTGTGGGCGGAGCCGAGGAGAAGTGAGAAAGGGACGAGTCCAGAACGGAGGGAAGATGGCGGCGATTTCAATGGAAGGACCGACGCTAGAGGGACTACCGGTGGAACCGAGCTCCCATGAGGAACCTACGAGGTCGACGAGGCAGGGAGAATAGGGGATGGGGATGAGAGCAAGAGAAGCGGTTTGCGCACTGAGGTGGAGGACCAAACGTGCGCGTTTATAGACAACGAACGTACTGAGCGGTAAATGAGAGCTATGAATGTAATGAAATCGAATAACACCAACAACGATTCAAATTATGAATATTCGGCCTAATGTCAATAACCAATGATAGAGATTCGGCAAAAGCATATTCGAAATTTGTAAAATAATCAGTGAATTCTAGGGAAACGGTGAGAAAAGTGCCGTTAGGAGAGAGAGAATATGACTGAAAGACAAGGAAAAGGAGAGGAGCTGGAAAAGACGCCCTTGGTTTAGAGGCACAGTCTCTTTGACGAGGCAGCGCGCAGGAACAGCAGCCCCAGGACAACCGCTCCACCCCACCCCTCTCTGCCTCACCCCACCCCGCCTCGCCACTCCACGACATGCCATGCTCCACAACGCCGCGCCAACCGAGCCCCATCGACCCAAAACCTTCCCACGCCTCGCCAAGACCCCGAACGCGACTACCCGACACGCCACGCCCCGATATTCGCCTAACTCGCTACGCCACGCTGACCCCGTGCCCGCCACGCTCCACAAAGCCCCGCTCACGCGTTTCCCGCCCCCACGCGCCCCGCCCACACGCGCCCCGCCCCACGCGCTCCGCCTCCACGCGCCCCGCCCCCACGCGCCCCGCCCACACGCCCGCCCACACGCGCCCCGCCCACGCGCCCGCCCAACGCGCCCCGCCCACGCGCCCCGCCCACACGCGCCCCGCCCACACGCGCCCGCCCCACGCGCCCCGCCCCCACGCGCCCGCCCACACGCGCCCGGCCCACGCGCCCCACCCACGCGCCCCGCCAACACCCGCCCCGCCCACACTCGCCCCGCCCACACTCACCCCGCCCCCACGCGCCCCGCCCACACGCGCCCCGCCAACACGCGCCCGCCCCACGCGCCCCGCCCCACGCGCCCCGCCCACCGCGCCCGCCAACACGCGCCCGCCACACGCGCCCCGCCCCACGCGCCCCGCCCCACGCGCCCCGCCCACCGCGCCCCGCCCACCGCGCCCCGCCCACACGCGCCCCGCCCACGCGCCCCGCCCACACGCGCCCCGCCCACCGCGCCCGCCCACACGCGCCCCGCCCACACGCGCCCCGCCCACACGCGCCCCGCCCCACGCGCCCCGCCCCACGCGCCCGCCCCCACGCGCCCGCCCACACGCGCCCCGCCCACACGCGCCCCGCCCACACGCGCCCCGCCCACACGCGCCCCGCCCACACGCGCCCCGCCCACACGCGCCCCGCCCCCACGCGCCCCGCCCCCACGCGCCCCGCCCACACGCGCCCCGCCCACACGCGCCCCGCCCACACGCGCCCCGCCCACATGCGCCCCGCCCCCACGCGCCCCGCCCACCGCGCCCCGCCCACACGCGCCCGCCCACACGCGCTCCGCCTCCACGCGCCCCCACGCGCCCCGCCCCTACGCGCCCCGCCCCCATCCCGCCCAGCCCCCCCGCCGGCCCCCCAGCCCCCCGTTGCCCGCCCGGCCCCCCCACCGTGCAACGAACCACCCAGGGCAGCACAGCGGCCGCTCATAACGCGCGCATCCCAACTTCGTTACGCAGGCGGCGGCCGGGGCCCCGGTCACCGCCTCGCCGCCCGTGCCGCGCTCGCCACGAGGCAGATGCGATCAGCGCTATTTCCCGCCGTCGCCACCTCTTCGCGCCTCCCCTTTCGCACGCAACGTTCATACAAACGAGTAGAATATACTACATAGAGTGGCTGACCCTACGGTTTCAGTGCTGTTGGTGGACGCTCGCAGAACTAGGGGCGGCCATGTTTTTTGCATCAAAACATGTCAGGTGCCTGATGGTGGCGTGTAGAACTGTTGAACTGAATCACCGTGTTGTTTGTGTCAGAATGTATTTATTTTTTGTTGTGTCTTCGCTTATCTGTCTTTAATTTACATTAGTGGTTAGAATAATAATAATATACACAACGCCTTCAGAATGTTAGGCATATGACCGTAATAATATGTCATCAAACCACAAATATATCATTTTTGAAGTCTGCCGCCTTATTTGTGATCTGTGGTTTGATTCGTATGAAAATAACTAAAGCAGGAAACAATGTGTTTTTGAAGTTCCTCAATTCGTTCTGCTTACATATTGTGATTTCGTTTTTAAATGATTCGTTTTTTGGTCGTGATACACTAGAGTAAGTGGATTTATTTTACGCCTATCCCGCGTCCACCCGGCCTTAACCAGCGCCAAACGGAAGACTAGAATACTCTGTTTCTCCAGAAGGCGCTACTTTGACTGCAAAAAATATGGCTTCAAATTGCTGCAAAGATGAACTACTCTATGTAGTACATTCTAGCTCGTAGGTTTATAGGTATTTTCTGCGCCCAAGAGGACGGCGGTGAGGGGTCACGTCATTTGATGGCAGTTTTACAAATAAACGAATTGGCCAAACTGAGTAGTTTACATAATCAGGAAGATCTCGTGCTTCGAAAATACTCAATAATGTATTTTTTATAGGAAGTAATGTATTTTAAATTTGGAGGATTTAATTTTAAACAAGTTGGTGGATCACTAGCCATTATTAGTTGGCATATAAAGATCATCATTCCCATTGAATTTTTGAAGCTTTTTTAAACTATCATCTTTACGTGAACGCAATATAAATCTATTTTGGAAATGCAATGTAATTTACATATACAACCCACCGAGTTGCTTATTACGCCCAAAACAGTCCTCCCGTTTCCATCTGGCGAAGAGGTTATAATCTTTCTCTGTTAGACAAAATAAGAAATGCTGGAATAAGAAATAAAATGAAAGTGCAAACAACTTTGAACGAGACGATCGAAATGAAACAACTAAAAAGGTATGGACACATGAGAAGGTTGGAATCAGATAGACTTCCACAAAAAAATTGGGAATGGATATCCAATCGAAGAAGATGCAGCCAAGAAGGACATGAAACATGGCAATAACTGAAGTCATGCAAGAAAGAGAAATGGAATTAGAAAGACGTATGGGATAAAGAGGCGTAGAAATTAGGATGTGGGAAACGTCTAAAGCTGTAAAAAACCGCTAGATAGATAGAAAGATAGATGATAGATAGATAGATAGATAGATAGATAGATAGATAGATAGATAGATAGATAGATAGATAGATAGATAGATGATAGATGGATAGATAGATAGATAGATAGATAGATAGATAGATAGATAGATAGATAGATAGATAGATAGATAGATAGATAGAAGATAGATAGATAGATAGATAGATAGATAGATAGACAGACAGACTCCCGTTTCTTGTGCCAATACGCATTCCACTGGTATGCTCCATAAATCATTTCCTATCCTTTCATTCCTTTATGGATCACGGCGGCGTCTACGCGATTACCGAGGAACCAGCTGAGAAGGGCCGCGGCAACCTCAGCGATAGGTAGGGTTGCGGCCTGGGGAACTAGGGAGGGAGGGGAAATGGCGAGGGTGTGGAGGACGCCCCTTCCCAAGACCCTTAGGGTTGATCGAGAGTGAATGTAATACCAGGCGGGGCTAGGGGTATATCTTCGGAGAAGCTGACCCCTGAAGCGGAAAATAAAGGTTAGTTTACAAAAATAACCAAAATTTTCAACGCCTGAAATTTATATTTTTTTCTAGAGGAAGCCACCAACAGGAAATTATATCCGAATGTAGCAAGTGACTTAACGAATAGTTATGTTTGGGTGCCGCAATGCGGATTGTGGAGTATTTTTCCGTGTTGATCTGATCGATATCGCGCGCGGAAATCGGTGACATTGGCGACTCGTTGCGGTTCCTCTGCTCCTCGTTTCGCCCGACGCGCGCGGGCGTGTTTGCGTCCCAGCGCGGTCGACCGCGCGGATCCCCCTTGATTTACGCCCGCGCGCCCTCATCATGGGGCGCTTTACACAAACCGCGTTGCGTTTCCGCGAAATGAAATCGAAAACGTAATTGAGATGTCACAACGAAGGAGAGCAGCAAATATGAGCACTAATCTTATTTGAGAATTACGTCTCGCATTTGAAAGAACAGCACATGCTTTTGTGTTCTGTTTGTAACGCTTATATTATAATTATATAATTGGAAATTTCATGTTTTTGTGAGGTTTTGATGAGGTTTTTGTGATCAGTGTGGGGGGCTCGCGTCTGGCGTAATTTTAATTCGAATTTTACATAAGTAGCGTAGTACAAACACTTTTGCGCCCATATGTTCAAAATTCACTTCAGATCGGTGGAGTTTGTGTATTGACGGACAGTAGTACTGTCAATGTCATAGCGTTTTGACAAAAGCTAAATAAAACAAATAATATTATTTTATAACATTGTTCTTTATACAACCTTGTAATCTGCATGCACAGGGGCGCACATAGGATATTGAATGTCTTCCAATAGTACAGAAAATTAGTAAAAGATAAATAAAGTCTGATAAGGAAAGTTTGGGGTCCCATTTGCCCCTTCTACACCGTAACAAAGGAGAACCTGCCTACGTCTTTCACGGTATTATTGTACTTTTAAATGACTGATTCCTTTGCTTCTTTCACCAATATCTCTAATTAGAATTAAATTTTCTTAAACCCTCCGCCTCCCCCGATGACTCCTCCGTCATTCTTCTCACTTTGTTGCTGTCACCTCTCACGGCGCTTCCGGCAAAGAGGTTTCCTTTGCCCCGTCCTCTGAGAGTTCTCCTCGGTGTATATACCACCGCCTGCCACCCTCCGCGGCACGTCAAATTTGACAAGTTCCCTCTTCTCAGAAAAGACGTGCCCTTTCACGCCTCCGCAGACAAATTGGCGGCGACGGGACAAGAAAAACGGACGGGACCGAGGAAAGGAAGACAGAGAGAGAGAGAGAGAGAGAGAGAGAGAGAGAGAGAGAGAGAGAGAGCGAGTGACAGAGACAGGAGGCAAAGACCGAATGGAAGGTCCGAAAAAAGTGGGACAAAGTGTAGACATTTGTAAAATGAACATTGAGTTACAAAGCTAATTCACTATTTCTCATTTCGGTGTCGTCGGGAATAATAGTTAAAGCTTTCCCAACCAAAAGAAAAGTAAAAGAATCACACCGATGGGATTATAGAGAAGAATTCAAAGCAATGTAACAATCGATTCCTTACAGCAATACTATGTGTCAAGAGACAGTGAAGTGACTCAATTGCATGCAGCATAATGATAAAAGTACGTACTTTGTACATTCCACATAAATAATATTACAGTTACTCTTTAAATACATGATCACTAGTTGAATATGGCGTCTCCAACGCCGACGCGGAGACTGTTTTAAAATTATTTTTTGTGTTGAAAATTTCTTTCATTCTTCATTTCTTTCATGCGGAGCTTTGTTCAAACATGTTCTTATAGTATCTGGCATTGGACTTAACAATGATCGTAGTAGCTGATAATGTTATACTCCCCTTCAAAAATTCCCAATATCTAATGGCCTTGTATGTTACCTCCAAACGGGACATGAACTGGTAATATTGCAATTTCAAAATTATACATGCCGTAAAATATACATGGAAGGCATTGAGTTTAGAACTACATTTTTTAAGATTGTTGCTAATACGCACAATAATGCACAAAGGTCACCAGTAAGCTGTTCTTCTGGGTTACTCTCTAATACTAATAAGATCATTCTCACTTAGTTCCGAAAATTCTGCCGCTAAATCTTCTATAATTACATTTGATTGTTCCCCGGATTTCATTAACACTTCCATATTTTTCTCCCCTAGTTTTTGAAGAGATTAAAATTCCACAAACGCAGCCTAACTTCCACTTCTGCAATTACTCTATTAATAGTTTTGTATGCGAATCTAATAAAACATCAAAAGCCAATTATTTTTGTATGTTTATGTGAATAAGGAGTTGTGTGTTAAGTTTAATAAGAATATGTGTTAACTTTAATAAGAATAAGTTCTGGGTCACATTCACTTGAGAATAGGTATTTGTAGTGCACAACGTAAAAGTGAAAACTTTCGTTCAGTCTCTAACCATACTCACATTTTTGTTTTATCCGTATTCACTTGAATTCCTTCAAATTTAATAAGTTCTAAGGATATATTTTTCGTAGGTTTTTGCAAATTTATTTTTCAAATACGGCAATACTCTTATTTATAGCTTAAAATGAAATATGCCGCGCGATTCACTGTTTTGTTCAAATTAACTTGTTCATGTCAACAACAGTATTTCCAACGTCTTGCAAAACAATTATGAGGTATTGAGTGAAAATTGCCTTTGGGTACCGGAGTTTAATCAACGCCACCTACATAGATCTATTTACGACGTTGGTTTAATTCCCAGTTTACTCACTAAGATTGCAGCACGTTTTTGGAAATTTCATGGAATGTTCTGGGCGGATCCGAAAACTAATTATTAGTTCCCCATCAAGAGACCGAGACGCGTCGAATGCCACCTCATATATCTCGATTGGCGCACGGGAAGTGGTCTAGTCGTGTGTGATGGAAATCGCACATACGCACATCTGCACACTCGCGGAGGAGAAGTCTAGCGGCCGGATGCTCTGATCGGCAGTTTTTCGTGTTTTTTTTTTTCGATCAACACCCGGCGAATGTCGGAGTAGTAACCAAACACACGGCAACAGACCGCGCGCAATCTTTCCTTCTTCTTCCTTGTCCTATCCTCACCCCCGTACACACACACTTACACTAACATGCACTTACACTACCACACATGCCGGGACACCAGTCAGGTGCATAGAGCTTCTCTCAGTTAGAGCGGTGCCCCACTATGGGAGATTCATGGTAGGCGAAAACCCCGCCAGCCTACGTGCAGGTCGGCGCCGGATCTCACCATCCCTCGGGGGAAGATCTTCGTCATCTCCCAAGGAAAACACATATACTGTACATACAGGACTGGTGATCATAACAGTTGACGCGCCCAGCATCATTAATCTATCAATGAAAGACAACCGAAGATTCCGAATGAAATGTAACCCATTTAAGAAAATTTTGAGCTACTTGAGAATTACTTTTAATAAAGGAGTAAATTCCCAATATTCATTCCTTCTACATGTGTCTCTTAGATCAGGAACTGATTATAAGAGTTATTAGTATGAGTTATTATACAGGAGAATAATCTTTCGATGTAAAATAATTAGAGAAAAACTATCTAGAAAATGTAATATTGAGTATAAAATATAGAAAACGAATACTTAATAACGTTCTGCATGCTGATGCCTAAAATCCCTTATCTACAGTTTTTAATTTAGACTTGTAAGCTATAAATATGTGTACTGAAATGTGAATATCTCAAAATCAGTAAACAATAATTTAAAGAATATCAGTTACAAATAATTTAAACATTTGCGAATATTTTAATATGGCGAATATTTTAATATCTGAACAGTTTTAAGAGAAATCTCTGATGGTCAAATGTCACATGTTATTAAATGTCACATGTTATTGTTTTATCAACGATCAACGTTATACAGAACGTTGATTATGGTTGTGTGCCAACTTCTCAATAAAACATTACGT
The DNA here is from genome assembly GCA_964035755.1 of Teleogryllus oceanicus. Taxonomy (NCBI): domain Eukaryota; kingdom Metazoa; phylum Arthropoda; class Insecta; order Orthoptera; family Gryllidae; genus Teleogryllus; species Teleogryllus oceanicus. Next base: position 8,451,122 of record CAXIVR010000002.1, read on the forward strand.
CATTTATGCAATTGTTTTTAGTCTTCTTCGGTTATTGGCCTGAGTAGCTAGGGAAATTGAGGGAGATGAATCCCGTAAAAAATACTTTTACGGTGATTGATTCAGGGAGATAAAAAATACTATGGCGGTGATTACGAAGAATGAGGGCAATGCCTCGACGAACGGTCCCCGACCGAGTTGGCGCAGCAACGTGCGTCGAGTTCTCGTGCAGCCTTCGCCAGGGAAAGTGGCTTGGAAGCGACGGAGGTATTAATTCCCCAATTAAGAGGAGAGCATGAGGTGGTCCACACAATTACGTCCACGAGATCAAAGGGCAGAGATGACGGGTGCTCCCGCTCTGCTCCAGCCGTCGTTCCAGCAAAGGGCAGGTACGAGATCCGGCTATGAAAATCGTTGCCTCTCGAGCAGCATCTCCCTGAGAGATACATTATTACATCAAGCATTATTCCAAACCATCAATTTGCTGAGTAAGGTAACAAAGGAAGTGTAGAGTAACGCTGTTGTCATTAGGTAATGAATATCTTGCATGCCTTCCATTAATCTACCGCAATCTACACCACAGAAATTCCCATATTCGCGTGTAAACTGAAACGAACTTCTTTCGAAAGGTACTACGACCTCGCAGACAATGATTTGTTAGGAGTAAAGACGCAAAATATACGGGCTCCTTGGTAATGTAAAACAAATACTCAGGGGACTCTCTGAAACAAACATATCCTGTACAACATGAGAATATCAAAATAAGGATAATCGATACCAATCCGAACGCAAGATAATGTCTCCAACTAATGAGTGTGATTTGTAGACGGACAGACGCTGCGTTACAAACTTTACACTTTGCGTATTATATGTTATACCGCGAAAGATGGCGGTGATCCTACCCACTGAAATGTGATATCCGGCGCCAACCTACACGTCGGGCGTGGCGTTTTCCCCTCGAAATATCTTCCCCAATGGGACGCCGCCCAGTCTGGACTAAGTCTAAGCTCACGAAAGGGCTCCCGACATGTGTAATATGGTAGTGTATGTAAGTGTGTATGTATAAGAAGGGAAGAGAGGACCAGGATGAAGGAAGCAAGATAGCACGCAGTCCGTGGTCCATGTGTTAGGTAACAAATGGTATTGTTCAGAGAAAACCTGGAAAACTACCGATCAGAGAATATGACCGCTAGAATTCTCCTCCAGGCCGTGGCTGAATTCGACCTACCTAAAGCCGAAAATTCGCCTCGTCGAGGTTCGAACCCTAGAACCTCCGTTAGAAACTCTGCAGTGGACACGGTTGTTGTTCCTGAGCCATCTCAGTCTCTTATTGAAACAATCGACCATCGTATACTGTTGCAGGGGGCGCTCTAATTCTAGTAATCGAATTCGAATTCCTTCCTTTAGTGGTGGGCGCTTTCGGCAAGGCGAATGGCGTTAGGAGACAAGAAGCGAAAATACACACTATATAAATGATCATGTGAAGTACGATTCTGTGTGTGGAAGAACTTACATCTTGAAGAAATTTACCTCTGATGAGAAGTTGAAAAAAACTAAGAGAGTGTATTGTCGAGGCTATCTCGGATAGCCCCGACTTTTACTCCACCTACATAGGCAGAGAGATCCTTGTGCCATACAAGTACAGGGTCAAAAGCCCTAAGAGGCCTGGTGAGCGGCGATGTCCCTCCCCCTCCCCCTGGATGATGGCGCCTTGAAGAGGGACCTTTACTCGTGTTGGTGGGAGTGTATGGGTCCACACAGTTTTTCTTGTAACAATAACATTTGCAGTGTTAGGTTGGTATGCAGCATTTGTTGGTTGGTCGTTAGTGATTCCGGGCGCGTCAACAGATTAGGTCATTCGTTCCGTAAGTGTAGTGCATGTTTTTTTCTCGTGAGGTGGCGGTGATCTTTCCCTTCTGGATGGCGAGATCCGGCGCCGATGTACCGTCGGCTAGCGGGGTTTGCCCCTAACCAGGACTCTCCACCACCCAGGCACCGCCCCAGTCCGGACAAGCTCTAAGCTCCCGACCAATCTCCCAGAATATGTGGTAGTGTGGAGCATGTTAGTTTAAGTGTGTTTGTGCAAGAGGAGAGGATAGGACAAGGAAGAGGAAGGAAAGATCACGCGCGGTCCGTGGCCACGGACACGAGAAACTACCGATCAGAGCAACCGCATGCTAAAATTCTCCTCCAGACAGCGACTGAATTTGACCTAGCTGAAAAGCTAGTGTCGTAAATCCTGCTGTCGTCATAACTCGAAGCTAAGACCTCCCGGTCAGAGGCGCTGCAGTGCCATCAGTTGATGCACTGAGCTACCGCTCCCGGTTGCAGCATTTGTGTAGATGGTGTTAGTGTATATTATGTAGATAATAAGTCTCCTTCGCCGCCTCTAGATTAATGAATGATACTGAAGAAAATTGCACTGCTCCCTATGTATGGTCCCCTGATTGTGTCATTTTCCACATAGAGATTGATGTATCCAACAATTACAACAAATTTAAATAGTAGATAGTTTAGATTAAAGTATGCTTTAAATATAGATTATTTACCCTTTCAAATTAAATTTGAAGTCCCAATATTTTTCCCTAGAACATCCATCCAGCCGACAACCGGTTACCCTTCACTTCTCGATGGGACGCATATTCGACCTTACACTGCAACCCACCACACTTGCGGGCTCCTCTGACTCACACGACAACTCACTCCGCGACAACTCACACGAGACACAAGGGACAAACGTCCAATCCTAAGGCCGGACTTGAACCCGCGACCCTCTGGACCAAACTGCTGAGTCGGTACACGCTATTAGCCACCTCGGCCATCCAGGTCCCTCCTCATTCCTTTATCAACGTTGGTTGATTTAAGAGTAAATGATAGCAACGAGCGTTGTTGAAAAATGTGTTAAGCAGTATGTTATAATGGAGTCACCCACCAGCGAGGAGGGGTAGCTACCCGTTCCCTGCGAGGAGAAGCGTGGCAGCGGCGGATGACGTAGATAGAGGAGGGGAAGAGAACCCCTCCCCCCACGAAGGCGAAATACAAGCAGCGAAGGGAGGGCGCTCACCCTCTTTACGTTCCACGCGCTTCGCCCATGTACTTCATCTGTTTTTGTGCTTTGCTATTGTTAAACGGGGATGTGGTTATTGTGGTCGACGCTGCTGTGATTTTCAGACTGTGATTTGGAACAGAGTTGTATTGTGCCACTCACACCACTAAATTGTATTGTGTTTTTGTTGACGACCTAGCTTTGTTAAATTCTAATAAAAAATAGTTGAAATTTTATTTGGTAACAGTTATTTTACAGAATGGTTTGCTCACGTGAAACAGACACTGTTTTGCATCGAGAAAACTAGTTAAATATTTGATACAATACTCTTGCGGTCAAAATAGCCAAAACTCCCACTCCTTTCGTACCTAGCGAAAATAGGGCTCCAAAAAACGTGCGAGAATAATACACAAAGCCATAAATCACTGGTTCTCCTTTTTTGCCCCAAATAATTCTTTTAAAACAATTGCCGTCCATATGTTATCCAGAATTGTACAATCGTAATAATTTCTACCTTCTGAAAATCGTCAACTCTGGAACGTGGATTTCTCTCTTACCTGCGTCTCAATGATCTTATAATCTCTGGTTCCTCCCTGCCATTTCAAACTTATTATGCAACGCGAACTAAATAATTAATTCCAAGCATTATTTATTGTAGTATCCAATCAAAGACAAGAATTCGTAAAATTATTTTTATTCAAGTCCAAGTACAATTGCTGAAGTGCCGAATCACAAGAAGAATGTACCAAAAGCGGAACCGTATTGTTGTAGTCCAGAAGAAGTTCCAAAATCAGCTAAGTCGTCGAATATCCACTAGAGTGTTCCACGTCAATAGCACAGGTCGTCGTCGTAGTTGCTCTCCACACCTCTCTCGCCAATTCACTCGCCAGGATACAATCGCTAACACTGCCGCTCGCTATCTGCCCTGGCGTTGGCTCGGAGCCCTCTTATAGCCCGCTAGGGCTATTGGCCCGCCGACTAGCTGCGGAGTAGGGGCGGTGGCGAGTCCCTACCCGCTTGCTCGGGCGTGACGGCCGCGAGTGGACAGGCCAAGCCAGCTCGCACCGGTTGCCTTTTTCTCTCGCCAGAGGCGGTAACGCCCCGCTGACGTCACTCAGCGGCGGCTCCTTTAAATGTGTGCGGCCGGTCACGACATTTATTACCTTTCTATCACAGATCTTCCTCGCGTTTCCTCGAATCACTTTGCGAAATCATAGACAATGCTACCAACATTCAAATATACAATTCTATTTAAGCCAAAGACATCCTAAGCAAAGAAATTAACTGATGATCTGTTTGTTGACTACATAGATTTCTCTACTTCAAGTATAATTAATTATGTCAATACTTCTTAACGTGTTATTTTCTTATAGTTTCTAACTTTTAAGTCATATCAAAAAGTACATGGAATTATAAATGAGAATTGGAATATTTTGATACAATTTATGATCAAAATGCAACATTATTATTATTATTATTATCATTATTATTATTATTATATTTCACAAAGAAATTAGCTGATATGAATTAAGTACCTATATTTTGGAATTCTAGAAATAAACGTAGAAATATATAAAATTTAATGAATATGTAACTGTTTCCCAATAGTCTTGTAATTAGATTATTTCGCCGGATTTAGAATAATAAATACATAAATAAATATCCTAGCAGAGATATAAGACATTGCAGTATGCCTTTCTCACAGTACCGTTTTGCCGGAGCGTCACGCAGACAACTCATTTGTTACTCTACCGACAAGCCCACTCTCTTCTTATTTACTTCACTTAATCGCAATGTATAAGACGTAAACTGTCATTTATGCCAATCGTTTACTTCCACCCATAGTCTAATTTCCATCCAACACTCTTATGCAGAGATCATTGATCAGAGGTTAATACTTGGAGGCGCGGCGACGTCCAACAGGCGCTTCCTTCCACGCGATGTGCCGACCCGCCGACTCTCCTCCCCTCCCCGCGCCACGGCTACCCAACATTTCACACCCGCACCTCGCCTATTTCCCGCTGCGCCATTCCTCGCCGCGCATACCCCTCCGCGCCATTCCCTGCCATCCCGCCCGACCCGACCCGACCCGACCCGACCCGCCGACCCGCCCGGACCCGGACCGCCGACCCGACCCACCACTCCCTGCCCATTAGTTGCGAGTGTGATTGAAAAGCACATCAGTGAATCAGAAAGAGAAGTCTGGTGCTAAGTTTCTTCAATCAAACGCCGCGTCGTTGAAACACCTGTCCCTGCAACGTCAAGACTCTTCCCGCAACACAACACGCAAGGCATTTATTTCCTACTCGTAGTAGGCGATTCGGAGCTCTTGGAAATCGTACTTATGATATAGTATTTCGTTTTGTTAATTCGCGTAAATTAAATATTGTTTCAACAAATTCAAAGCTTGAAATGTTTTAATAATTCACTGAATACCTAGATTCTCACCTTGGATTTGATGTTCTTAATATCCTTATCAGGATAATTAATAGGACAGGTAATATTTAATAACCAAGGATTTATTTTGGACAATTTTTTGGGGGCAAGACAATAGACCAAAAATGTTCCTCCTAATTAAATAATTTTCGAACACCTTAACTGTAGTACCTTTCTCAAATCTGCAATGCCAAATATTTTAATAATATTAATTCTATGTGTATGTTCTATACATGAATATTAATTTAATTACACCTTTCATATTGTTTCTCCAATCCCTTTGTATTACCTTTCTTCTCATTCCTTGCGCTTCGTCACAGCACAAAGAAACAATGAAAAGGTATATAGATTATTTAGGGAGGTCACATTTACCGTTCGATTTGATTGGGGATGAAGCGTAAGTTCCCTTTAACGTTGGCTCTTTCGCTCATATTTCTTGAATCTCACAACGAGAACAGCCTTTCCAACTCACCCCTGCCTCATGACCAATGATTCGTTTTCTTTCGCTTCTAGGTGCGAAGCGGTGTAGCTCTCCAAGCGGAAATTTTCAAAACGTCCCTTTATGCTTTTCCCCACGGCTCACTTGCCTGCATTGCTTTTCCGACGTATCTTGAGTCTCTATTACCTCGTGTGCAGTTGGTCCACATCCTGCCGGTCGTACGTCCTCGCCTCCGCCACCGCCCTTGTCTCGCCTTCCGTCATCCGCCCCGCCCATCCTCCAACCCTCCCACCCCGCCTCCGCCCCGCCCTGACTCCGTTCTCGACTCAACCCCTCCCACCCTGCCCCTGCCTCCTCGCCCCCCGCCGCGCCCCGCCTCCCCCTGTCCCTGCCTCCGCCCAGCCCGACTCCACCATTGCTCCTGCGTCCGCCTCCAGTTTCGTCCCCGCCTCTTTCTCCGCCTCCGCCCCCGCCCCCGCACGCGCCTTCCGCTGCGCGCGAGATGGAGGTAGGAAGCTCCGATCACCGCGCGCCGTTTGCTTTGATTCATCGCCTGCGGAGGCGGTGCACTCGGCCCGGAAACGGCGATTGCATCTCTGGTCGCCCGGCGCCCTCGCATCCCCATCCTCCTCGTTCGCAGCATTGATTTTTCAATTTCGACGTCCCCCACTGACCCAGTTGAGCCCCTCACGCGCACCAGCCCGATTCTCCCTGCCTCCCCCCAGCGCCCCGCACTCAAAAAATACAGGGCGGAACATCACGCGTTTCATTGCCGGCCGTTTCGAAGAGCTGACATTTTCTAACGGGAGAAGTCTTGGACAACTTCCTTAATTATTTTGTGAATTTGTTAATAATGTTTGTATATCATTACTGTGAAATCTTTTAGTAGCAATTCAAGCGTAATAAATATTTTTTAATGTGACAAAACTTTTTGCAGGTGGGAAACACCTTTGAAGGTTCAAGTGGTATTTTAAAATTTCGTAACATTACAAATAATGCAAGAAAGTACGTGCTTGTGTATCCCCACTAGTTTAATTCTGGTGAGGGCCAGTGGATGGATCTGTACAGTCTCCTGCTAATGATTGAAGGCAGCCACCCTTACGGAGGCGTCGCACAGTGGGGCCAGAGGAGGGGAAAGTTGGCAAAAAGTTCAGAATCAAAATATACTTCAAAAGCTCTGTTTCACATGAAAGGAGTAGTAAAATGTCTCCTTCACCGTGCCCTGATCAGGAAAGGAAGGGAGAATCACGCCACTTCATTCAGTGCAAGTTTGAATTTGCACAAGAGATGCGCGGCGCACTTCTTCGCTCGGGCAGTAAGAAGAGAGGTGTGTTTTTCGATGCAAATATTGTTGCTCTCTCGACTAGCAGAATCGTACATGCAATGGATACGATACCTGGAGATATTTACTTTAAATCTTTATTTTTAAAAAAGCACATTCCTTGAATAATAATTTAGTAATTCCAAGTAGAAACTTCACGTGTCATAATGGAATGAAATTTTAAAATCCTGTTTTTCATGTTGTTTTTTAGTTCCCTTCCGAGAGTTTCCGGGATGTGCTATTAACTGAATATAACTCTAGAATTCATCTAATTTTCAAAACATGAATCAAAGTTTGCCTATGTTTCCCCCATTTTACGCTAAGATATTTTGTTCATCATGATGTGCACCGAGTTTTCTTAGTCTTTCTATCTACAATATTCATTTTTTTATGATCTGGTACTCAAAGCTCTTTATTAACAAGGAGGGATCTGTAGAGTATTATTAAATACACTGAAAAAAATGGAAGAAAAAGTTCAACCTAAAAGAAAAAAAAAGTTCTTTACAGGCTGTTAATTGCATCTAACCCACTGATTTCACAAACGCCTTAGAGAAAAATTATCACAAATTCATTGGTTCTAGTAGTCACACCAATGTTAATGGTTTCAAGTACAAGTTCACTTTTTGAAGAAGTGACCACATGATGAAAGTTCACACTTTTAGGTTATATAAATAAATATTTAAATGTTAAACAATTAAATAAGTCATTATTTAATTATAAAATGTGTTATTATTGCAAAACATTCCCAAAAACGCTTAAAAATACTTTTTGCCAACTTTTCCCTTTCCTGGTCCCACTGTGTGTCGCTTTAGACTGCGTACACACGCCACCACTCAGCAGCGCTTCCGAGTGGCGCGTCTGCTGGCAAACCATTGGTTTAAATGAAGGTATTCACAACGGCAGTGTAGTCGTGCTGCTGTGGGGCTTGGTGGCGGACCGCCACCAAGTGCACAGACGCGCGTCCCCACCACCAACAGCAGAACACAGTTCTAAAATGCAGCCTTCACACTAGACCACTCGGACGCGCCACTGAACCGGATATTATCTGCTGGCTGCCTTTCGTCCACCGGAACTCACAGTGGTGACTCGCGAACGATTCCTCTCTGGCGGTCAGTTAAGCTCGGCGGGGGCTGAGTGTGAAGGGCTCTGCCGCTTATCTGAGGCGCCACCGAGTGGCTCGGTGTAAAGGTAAATCCGCCGCGTGTAGTATCGTTGTTGGCTACTTCCGCGACGCCACCTTGCCCTTCGCTCCCATGCAGGGCAGTGCAGTGGGGGGAAGGGCCTGTCACCACGCGCGGAGAAGTAGAAGGTGCCCTCTGGGCCGTTCCCTATTTCCTTAAAGGCGTAAGGCGGAAGAGAGGGAGCAATAAGAACAGGGATGATCCCAGTCATGGCAAACAGAAATTTATTGGGGTAGCGTTACTTAGGCGCCTACTTACATAGGCACCTGACGTAGCCCAGCCTCGCCAAGGAGTGTTCTCCGGAAGAGAGACTTCGTAGCGGCCGTCGGACGGGTTGGCAACACTCCAAGTGCACAGCGGTCAGGGGAGGGAGCGGGAAGCTGCTAGCAGGACCCCGGAAGGTCAGTCAGAACCAGCGGGGCGAAGGAGTGTCGGCAGGGCCAGTTAGGGCCGATCTGAACCGACGGAGGAGTGGAAGGTCCGTGCACACGAGCGACGAGCTCACGAATAGCGCCCCCCCCCCCCGCCGCTAAGCGGAGATCAAGCTGTTATATAGGCCTTTACTGCTGAAGCGTTCTCTCCGAGGCGGAGCTACGCAATTTGCTTACGCGGGCGTCAGATGTTTGCGGCCACATAACAGCGGATGGTCATTCACTCCGCTCCCAACTCGTCCCTCCAGCTGATCCTCAAGCTCCCGGTCGCTCTTCACCCTTGTCTTCACGCTCCTGTACTTCCATTCAATTCTGAAAATACTTTCAAGATGCACGTTCGCCAAACACTAGTCGACTCATGAAATTCCTCTTCAGTTCTCGAACAGTCCACTCCAGTCATTCCACTCCAGATTTGATCCTACGCAAATGGCGGAAATTGGTTTGCACTTGATTTTCCTACTGCGGAACTGCTCAACCATTAGTTACACCTCTGCCAGCTCAGAAGTTATTCTCTGCATTGGAACTGAGGTAAAAGTTCTCGGGAAAAAATTCTTCTGCGGCTCCTCCCAACAAAATGTATGCGTGTGCACCGGTTGGACTCGCACACACCTTGCCTGCCCGCACGTGAAGTCGCCAGAACGGGGCGCGGCGCGTAGCCACGTATCGGTTCAGTCATCGCAAAAGAAGGTCGCGATTGGGCAATGACCCTGTCGCTCTTTCGTTGTTTTAAAAAACAATTTTCGCAAGTATACAGAGTAACTCGTACACCAATGTAAACATCAATAGTTTATTGAGCATTAGTTTACAATAATCCAGATCAACGTTTACCATTACTAGCCAGTTCAACAATCGTAGAAAACACAGTGTTTACTGAATAGTCTTCGTACCCAGTCAACGTTCCTCGTAACAGCGCAGCTCACCACCTACGGGCATTTAAACTCACAAGCACTACAACGTAAGCACTAGACACTTTACTTCAGGCACGAACTCTAACCACCTCTCCAATCAGGTTGCCATCTTCCTCAATTGGATTACCAATACTCCCTCTTGGCGCTCGCAACCCCTCCCATCTTTCTCGAAGGGTGCAAATGCCTCGCCTCGAATCTTTCGTTTCACTGGCTGCTTCTTAGAGCAGGCAAACCCCCAAAACGCGCGATATCCAGCTGCGTGCGAGCCATTTTCAAATGTCCCCACATTTGCATAACAGCAACATTTGTATTGCACTGCTGCATGGAAAATTTGGAGTGTCTTGGTAACAGTACTCTCTCGCTAAATCGACCTTTAAAAAAATTAATAGTCGCTCATGAAGTCTCGTTGAGGCAATTTTCGTAGCATGGCTCACTCTATTGCTCGAAGAGTCGGCTACAGAGAAGGTAGGTGCCTTCCCCCAAGATTAACTATTCAGGTAGCTGCCCGAAGAATCTTCGGGCGCTGACAGGTCACTTTAATTTAGGATGGCCGTAGAATCTAAAGGCGCACGATTAATACTGTGCTTATATACACCATTTTTCCGTTCGGTCACTATTTACGGAGGTTTCTACATCAATAAAGTAACGAAATACGCCGTTAGATTTCGTTTGCTGACATTTAATTGGTAACAAATAACAAAAGACACTAATCCAATGTTATGTTTAATGTAATGTTTTAACTGAATTTGTAATACTTTAATTAAAATAAACGTGTTAAACTTTTTAAATCAATTTTTGTGTTAATTAAATTAAAATGTTTTTCAAAATATTAAAGTAAAAATAAAAGTTTGACCTTCATATAAAAGTATAATATTGTTGTTTAAAAATAAAAAAAGGAATCTCTCTTCTATGTTTATTGGTCTAGAAGATATGGCCCTTCAAACATACCCCAAAACATTACGACCTGTGGTGGAAAAAAGTTGGGCAGAGGCTAGGACCTGAATGTATTAATAAGCGCACGCCCCCGGCTAGCCCCACTCGCCCATCGCTGCGAAGCCACCGCCGCCGCCACCGCCGCCCTCGCCGACACACGAGACGCGGTCCACCTGGCAGCGTCGCACGAGACATCTGGGCTGTCACGTGACTTCAACTTCTTCGTGTGTTCGCCCTGTCATCTCCACAGTGGAACCAGAAGCGGTAGCTCAGTGCATCAACTGATGTCGCTGCAGCGCCTCTGACCGGGAGGTCCTAGGTTCGAGTTCTGACGGCGGCAAGATTTTCGACACTACCTTTTCAGCTAGGTCAAATTCAGTCGCTGTGTGGAGGAGAATTCTAGCGGCCGGCTGCTCTGATCGGTAGTTTTCCGTGTTTTTTTTTTCGATCAACACCAGGTGAATGCCGGAGCAGTACCCTATCAAACGGGCCACGGACCATGTGCGATCTTTTCTTTCCTTCCTCTTCCTTGTTCCATCCTCTCTCTTTTCACACACACACACACACACACACTAACATGACATACACTACCACATATTCCGGGGACCGGACGCGAGCTTAGAGCTTGTCCCGGCTGGGGCGGTTCCCCGTTTGTGGGAGAGTCCTGGTTTTGCCAAATGTTCGGAAGGCGTCGTACACCATCTGCCCGTCTATTTCTGTTGATGTCTCATATTGACCGCGTAATTGCATGAGTGATTTCCTCTGCTGTTGTACCGGATCTCTCGGAGTGATTCTTTCATTTTGCTGAAGAGATCATAATTGTAGTATCCAATCAAAAGGCAAGAATTCATAAAGCAATTTTTATTCAAGACCAGGTACAATTGCTGAAGTTCCGTATCACCAGTAAAATGTATCAAAAGCGAAGCCGTGTTTTCGTTGTCCAGAAGAAGTCCCAAAATCAGTCGAGTCGTCATATATCCACAAGAGCGTTCCACTTTCGTTGCATAGGTCGTCGTCGTAGCTGATCTCCACTCTTCGCTCACCAAGTCACTCGCCAGGATCCAGTCACTAACACCGTCGCTCGCTATCTGCCCTGGTGTCGGGTCGGAGCCCTCTTATAGCCCGCTAGGGCTATTGGCCCGCCGACTAGCTGCGGAGTAGGGGCGGTGGCGAGTCCTACCCGCTTGCTCGGGCGTGACGGCCGCGCGCGGACAGTCCAGGTCGGTTCGCACCGGTCGCCTTCCTTTCCCACCAGGGACGGTAACGCTGACGTCACTCGGCGGCGGCTCCTTCAAATGCATGCGGGCTGTCGACAATAATCAAAGGGACTTCTATCGGGTGAGTAAAGTGGATGTTCCAGAATCTCCCATTGCCAGCGGCGCAAAGGGTTCTGGATAGCAGCTGCGGTGCGGCCGCCACCCGTGAAGCATCTCAGCATAATGTGAACGCTTGAACCCACCGTGCAACTGGGAAAAACGCTTCATCACCTTACGCTTCACGCTTTCCCAGAAGACATTCTTGCGCACTCCGGTCTCGTGCCATTTCAATTCTGAGCAACGAACGTTGCTCTACCCTTATAAACATGACATTAGCGCGCTTGCACTATTACTACGAAGTTCAACGATTTACACACTACAGTAGGCTGTTCCCGATTGCTGCACACACTCGTCTAGCAGACCTTCCGTTTGTTACCACAGATAGCTGCACACCGACTCAACGGCTGTAAATTACAGTAATATTTTTATTACTTTTTATACAACCTATGTATAAAATATTCTTCCTCTTAGTCTTCTTCGTTTAGTGCTACAATGTGAATCTTGGATGTGACTTGTGGCCTGTTCAAGAATGCTGTCCACTCCTTGCTGTCTCTTGCTCGGATTTTCCAAGCGCATCTCGGAATTTTTTAGGTCCTGAGGCAAATCACCGTACCATCTGATTCGTGGCCTTCCGTTATTGCAAGTTATTAGAGACTTCCACTTTATGATTAGCTTGGTACTTCTCTTAGAATTCATCCTTTCTAGATGTCCCAACCAGGTAATTCTTTTGGAATTTACATCTCTTACGGTGTTCCTATTTTTTTTCAAAACTCTAACTCATTTGTTCCTTTGTCTCCACATTTTTTCCGTCGATATTAGTGGGACCAAAAACGTTCCTGAGGATTTTCCTCTGAAATATTACCATCTTCTGTTCTGTTTACTATTTTAGCACCCATTTATCACACCCGTAAGTCACTTCTGATGTATATATTGAATATATCTGCAATTTAGACTTGTAGCAATTTGGGGTTAAAACATGTATAACGTATTTCATATATAGCAATATTTTAAACTCCAAATTACTCAAGAAACCATTATTTATTACTCATTAATTGTAAAGTAAAATCCACGCATTTGCAGCAGCTTAAATTATCTCAGAGAAAAATTATGACGAACCTTGAAATTCATACATTAGAACTGGCACGGAGTTACAGCTCTATTACTGCCTCTGAATTGAGTAGTTGATACACACTCGTGTTCAGATGCCTGACAGATGTGCATCACTCAAACGACCTGCCCATCTCCCTTCGTTACGCGACCGCACGCGTCCGCCAGCTGCAGCCGCGGGGCGGCGCGGGGCGGGGTGGGGCCGCGCAGGCAGAGATAGTTGGGTGCGGGTGGAGGGGAGGGCCGGCCCCTGCGGCAGCCGCTGCGGTGACATGCGCCGAGTGCACACCGGCACTCGCGCGCAAAGCCCCCCCCTCTCCCCGGCGACATGTCCCCTCCGTTCCCATTGCTCGTCTGTGGGAGGACTCCGTGCTAATACAGACTACTAGTACTGTTGAGTGTACGCTCCACGGTTCTCACTGATGAAGAGCGCGACAATAAAAGGCTTCAACCTACCGGCGATGATTCTGGATTTGAGGACCCTCCTGTTCATGGCAGCTACATTGGTTGATTGATTTTTTTGTGTTTCCGGGCGCGTCAACTGCTTCGGCCATTAGTCCCGTTAGTGTAGTGCATACTTTTTCTAGGGAGATGGTGATTTTCCCCTCGCTGGATGGCGAGATCCGGCGCCGACCTACCGTCGCTAGTGGGGTTTCCGCCTAACTCTCCCACCAGAGGGGCACCGCCCCAGCCGGGACAAGCTCTAAACTTCCGACCGGTCTCCCGGAATATGTGGTAGTGTAGTGCATGTTAGTGAAGTGAGTGTGTAAAGGGAGAGGATAGGACTAGGAAGGAATGGCAGATCGCGCGCGGTCCGTGGCCCGTTTGGTAGGGTACTGCTGCGGCATTCGCCTAGTGTTGATCGGAGAAACCACGGAAAACTACCGATCAGAGAAGCCGGCCGCTAGAATTCTCCTCCAGACAGCGACTGAATTCGACCTAGCTGACAAGCTAGTGTCGAAAATCCTGCCACCGTCAGGACTCGAATCTAGTACTCCCGGTCAGAGGCGCTGCAGTGGCATCAGTTGATGCACTGAGCTACCGCTCCCGGTATGCCAGTTACAAATAAGCGCATGTTTTCACGAGACTCTTCGTATAATAAAACGTGTTTTACAGTTTAAAACACTATTGAAGTATTACTTCATGAATTCACTAAATTATTACTGACATTTGTCGACATTGTGTACAGACTCAGAATAAACTTACGAACTTTAAATTATGTACAAGGTCGAAGATTATCACAAATAGCCTATGAACGAGTGGGAAATGTCATTTAACAATGTTCCACATGTGATATTTGCCCCTGATCTTTAGGCAACTCCGCAAACACAAGTTCTGCTGCTGTCAAAGATTTCGGAATCATATCGCACGCTAGTGCACGGAAAGTTCCCTACTAATCAAATGCTCTGGTCACATGTGTTACAATGTTACATGAAATTTGTCACCACATGTTCATTGGAAACGAATGGTATTTATAACTCGCAGCTCGTATCGTTTATAATTGGTAACGGGTTCATAATATTACTATTCTATCTCGTTTCGAATCATAGATTTTATTTACAAAAAATATTTAACTTTAATGATAAAGTTGTAAGAGACAGTTCAAAAAATGATAGCATTTTGTCATTTCTGAATGTTCATATATTTCTGTAGACTTTAGATCTGCGCTATTTTCGTAAACGTATATTCCTCTACTTGAAGAATCAAAAATGTGGTTGAAACTAAGTACTAAAAAAACTTTCAAACTCAAAACATCGACAAATCGATCGGGGAATATGAATTTTGGTAAAAACCCTGTGAACGGTTTACGCACTAGTGTTGTTTACAGACCCAAAACAGGAATGTCCATCAAAAAATTGACTGCGAGAAGCATTTCAAGTCTTTTTCGTATCTGCGTATACGAGAAAGTAAATTAGAGATAGTAAATAATTGCACCGACTTTCAAATATTAAGCCATTATAATCAGTTTTGTAATGAAGTACTTAACCACCCTAGTGCGGTAATGTACTTCATTACCACACTAGGACGGTAAACTAATAGCGTACTTTGCCACTCTTTTTTGGACAATATTTTGGGCTTCTTCGTCCTGAATCCTACACTTTTCGCCTTTTAAAAACGCTACTAACTGAATAAACGTACTGATACCAATGTTTTCTTGGATATCCGGTATATAATACTGGTATTAATACCAGTCGCATAGCATCGCGGCGTCACTGTCCTGCGACGACATGCGAAACGTCAGCCTCTCAGCCAACAACGTGGCGTCACCCTAACAGTCAAGAAGACATGAACTCGAGCCGTTTACATTTCATATCAATGTTGTCATTAAGTGATCCCGATATGGAATGAACTGTTTTTCCATCAATTTTTAAAAATTAAATACTCACGATCATATTTCTTTCTTGATTTGTTGGGTAACAATATTTCTAAAGCAGCATTTGTTGCTATTTCTATTTCCAAATCAGAACTATATTCATTCACGTCGAAAAGTATACTCCATAAGTGTTTCAATTGTTCTCCTTGTTGAGAACAGTGTCGCCACTTATGGGAGAAATATGTTAATACTAATTGAAGGCATAGAACGAAATTTCACATTAAATCTAACGAATTATTACAAAGTGGATAAAACGTTGTGCTATATTTGTGTCGTAACATCTTATTAGAATACTCAATTGGTTACCAAAGTCGGCCTAACGGCCTCGTTTGGCAATTTCCCAACATCGTATTGTAATCAGATGCCTTACAACATATATCGTAAATAACTATTAGTAAATATAAGTACTTAAAGTGCAATTTTAGTACTATTGCTAAAATTTTTTAAAGCATCAGCTACTATTGTTCTTAACAATGTTTTTATGCTTGAATGAAAATAAAATGAAAGTCAATAAGGCTGTCTAAATAGTGTATGGCAAAATGGTAAAAGGGAATTGATTTTATTTTACTCTCAAAATAAAATGCCACTTTTACCGCTCGTACCTTTAAATAACTTGTAAGTGAACACAGTAGAATTAACTGTAAAGAAGGCATAGGTCGTGGAGAAGTACCTGAAAAACATTTTAATGAACTGTACACACCAAACAGTAATGACAATTATTATTTTAAAGTTAAATCAATATATTTAAATTTCGAATTCACAGTTTTTAGATATTTGACTGAACCTCGGTATTAATAGAATCAGTCGTCGAGAAGATACTTGTTTTCGCATTATTATTTGTGTATTATCGCATACAGGTATCATCGCATTATCATACTTGTAGTACATCTCTTCATACTACCTATTTGTTCTATTTCCGCAATAGTTTTGGTTTGGGAATTTTTAAACGCTAGCGCTAATAACATTACTAGTAACATTAAAAAATGATTTCTATAACGGCTGCACTGTGCTAGCATAAAAACATTTAAATTGCATATTAACGCAACATTGCGTAAACCTGTATGAATACTTACTTTCAAATAAAGTTAAAACTGGAAGTAGAGGGTAAAGAGGAAGAAACGTCAATAGTAACCAATATTTTAGGATGATTTCAATTTTTTGGGCGCAGTTTTTGTTCAGAACGGTAATTGTCCGGTATGTCCTTTAACAAGCCAATCAGATCAATAAAACTTTCATCGCTAAAAACTTCATGAGACAAATCATTGTTATCACAGAAACGAATCCAAACTTCTCTATAGCAAAATACCAAATCTGTGAAGAGCACACATTAATGGCATCAGATAGTCGCGAAATATCACGCCTCTCCTCGACGAATACCAATTCTCTAAATAAAACACGAACACAGCAGCGAGCAATTTATCATTCAGGCTCCATTAACACCCTAACACACAGGCACCAGCTCGTTGCGGACCCGTCACATGCGGAACTCGCGTTGGCGTGCTCATTCTACGAACACTGCCCATATCGACCGACCTTCACCTCCTTAAGCGGAGTTTCGCGATGGAATTTTGACGGGAAATTGTGTCACGGGAGCACGTGACATCGTCTATATAAGCAATTTCCAATGCCTCAGAAATTGAATGAAAACTATGCAACCTCCGGGTATGTGTGGTGTCTGTGTCCATGAATACCCAGGAACTCGGGGAAAATCCAAAAACAATGAAATAGTTTCAATTTTGTTTGAGAAATGAACATTTTTGACTTGTTATTTCGTCTATTACCATACTGCACGTTCTAGCTGAATTATCACACTCAGAACATCATTGCTTACGTCACATCTGACGGTATACGAAAGTAATGCTCCAAGGGGGAGGTCCCGATATTAAAAATTTGCTAACGCATGTTCCGTTATGGAAGAGAAACTTTGTGCTATTCTTGGTATATAAATATGTTTTACACTGTTTAATGTACTATGTTATTGCAATATTCGTGAAGTTTGCCTTTTATTACAGTGTTAAACGAGAGTATTTTGTATGCTAGTTTTTAAGCAATGCACGTGCTACGTTTTGGAAAAGAATTTTGTATGGTTTTGTTCAGCAGCGTTTTTGTTCCTGCAGGTCACTACTTTCATTATAAAAGTGCAATAAACAATATCATCCTTGAGTTTTACTTGCTTTTATTGGCGTAGTTTAGGTTCACATCGTCAATAAACACGTTTCAAACTCATTGTACAAAGGCAAGTGATTTAAATATATGCACGTTCATGTGGGTGACTTACTTACAGCGATCATTACCATTGAAGTTCTCATAGCAGAGAACCAACAGCACAAGAGCAGCAAGTCGCCTTGGGGGATAAAGCCTGAGCGCGTAGTTTTGATGTAGTCGCTGTTTATAGGATCTTCATGAAGATATAATAACCACCGGGAGCGCTAGCTTAGTGCATCAACTAATGTCACTGCAGCGCCTCTGACCGGGAGGTCCTAGGTTCGAGTCCTGACGGCGGCAGTATTTTCGACACTAGCTTGTCAGCTAAGTCGAATTCAGTCGCTGTCTGGAGGAGAATTCTAGCGGCCGGCTGCTCTGATCGGTAGTTTTCCTGTTCTCCGATCAACACCAGGCGAATGCCGGAGCAGTACCCTACCAAACGGGCCACGGACCGCGCGCGATCTGTCCTTCCCCTTCCTTGTCCTATCCTCTCCCCTTACACACTCACTTACACTAACATGCACTACACTATCACATATTCCGGGAGACCGCTCGGAAGTTTAGAGCTTGTCCCGGTTGGGGCGGTGTCCCGCTGGTGGGAGAGTCCTGTTTGGGGGTAACCCCACTAGCCGACGGTAGGTCGGCGCCGGATCTCATCATCCAGCGAGGAGAAAATCACCGCCATTTCTCGAGAAAAAACATGCACTTCACTAACGGGACTAATGACCGAAGCAGTTGACGCGCCCGGAAACACGAAAAAAACAATCAATCAATATAGCCGGCCAGAACGCGCCGCGACACGTTTGGCTTGCATGGTATTAAACATTTCCATTTTGTAACTTTGTCAACATTACCGTACATAGTTCAAACAAAATGTTTGTACAAGTTAATTCTTTAAGAAATATATATTAAATGAACTGAAAATATTGGGGTTGCGCGTCACAGAGAAATTGTGCGTGTGTGCAGTGTTATCTAATGCCATCTAAAGGGAAAATATAAAAGAAGAAAACGTTGGTAGTCAGATATTCAGATGTTCACAGACAGAAACGACTCTCGTCTGGAACAAAATGACGGTGGTGTTCGTGTGCGCAGGCATGCTGGTGAATGGACGAATCCATGTGTTTGCATCCGCCATACTGGACCCACTCCCGGGGTTATGGTATACGTGACCATCAATTCCGCATCTGCATCGCCTCTGGTATTCATTGAGGGGACCATGGCAAGTGGTATGTATGTACGTAACGCCATTACTCCTGTCCCCCTAACATATCTGGACACGTTGAGCGCATCATCTTTCCAGCAGGTTAACGCGTGTCCCCCTTTCTCCAGGGCGACTCAACGTTCTCTAGAGGATGTACGCCTTTTATCTTGACCTGCAGATTCGTGGGAACGCAGCCCAATCAAACACGTATGGGTCATCATGGGACGCAGCCTTTCTTCCAGCCCCACACCGGCCACAGCCATAGTCCAACTGCGCCAACATGTACAGCGAACTGTACCACAGGGAGCCATACAGCACCTTTACGACAGATGACATGCGTGAATCGCTGCCTGTGTGTATACAGGGTGTACACCCCCTATTCAGTGATACTCTGGACGAGTTCTCAGATCATGCAATAAATGTTACAGCTGCCCCAAATGTAATCAACCACGATACCAGAGATTTCTTCTTCTGTGCTAACATGCAGGTCAATCCGTGCATTCGTACAAGCGGTTCTTCAATGCATTATCACGAGTGTAGTTTCGTATTACTGAAAAACTAGATGAAAAGTAAACTGTACAAACTATTACAAGCACATTTCATTTTTACAATATCTTGCTACTTATAATTTGTCCTGTATCCAACACTATTGTTCTCTTTTTTCCCTAAGTTTATATATCATAAGACGTAATAGAAATAAAAATATACGAAATGAATAATTTAGATTAAAATTTCAAGTCACTCGTCTTAACAAAAATGTATATTTTCCTAATGCATCTGCAATAGTATTTATACTCTAAAAAATGGAGGCTCGTCTTAAAATATTATATACATAAAGACAATATGTATATATAACATGCATGTAAAATATAAACTACAATATGTATCTTTTCCGTCTTTTTTCTGGTTTACATATTTAGCAATTTTTGCGCCATGATAGGCTGTTTTTCTGATCGCTGTCTACGTATAATAGTTTTTTTAGAATGAGCTGAATTCTGTAATGTAACTCAAAAACAATATTACGACATTTTATTCTTCTCGGCATATTTCTTTCAATGGGATCTCAGTGGAGTCTCTGAAATATCGCTCCTATTTCTTCTTAAATTCCGTGTTTTGTCTTTATATGTTTTGGTAGAAATGTATAAAACAAACTCATGAACAGCACAATGCGCAATATTCGGTAAAATATCATCATAGTCCATCTTCTTGTTCTTCTTCACGTACTCAACTCCGTGCACTTTGTATTGTAATAACTTATCATATAATATATTCTGTTAATAAGATCTACACACCGATCATGTTGCCTTAATGAAATGACAGTCAATGCTTTTACTCTTTTTTTTTTTAGATATAAGACTCCAGAGACCCACATCCATAGTAAAACCGAAAAACGTTGGCCCCTCCTGCCTTGCTCGAGATGACATGAAAAGTCGCATTTCACGATTGTGAAAATTTTAACTTTTTTCAAAATAAGGCCATAAAAATCAAGATGTTCCCTTTATTGTGTGAATGTATGGGAAGTATACATAAAACACTATGCGAATTTTAGTGGATAAAAGCTTTGATAAACTATTTTACCATTAGGATGATGAAAATATTTTATCTCCTACTAATACACGAGGTACCTTGAAGAAAACCATGAGCTCGAAGGGTTCGTGAAAATGTAAAAGGTTGAAGAACCCTGCTCTAGAGGACATGAACTCCCTTGGCATTTCTTTCTCGATCTTTCGCAGCGTCCTTGCTACGACTGCTGCTTTGAATACCAAAAGTATCGATCGTCAAGACGCCTCTCTTAACCATTGTCATAAGTACTTCAATAATACTGTCACTGTCAACATCACTTCCAAAGTCATTCTCTAATCATCTACGAACTTAAATGTTTGCACCAAATGCGTTTCCAGAAGACCTCGCCGACACCCGCATCTCTCATCTCCGTGGCTGCTCGAATTAATCTGCCTGGGCTATCTTCTAAACACATGGACACAATATCTCTAACTGGTTTACAACGTGTCAATAGAAGGAAACAAACGTGGATGCGAAACGCTAAACCCGGAAACGAAAAAAGGAATATTTGCAAGTATTAAAGTTTTCAAAATTGCATCCCCATCTCGAGACTCAATGAATCAAAAAACACAAAATATGGACACTAGTGATGTTACAAAACGGATAAGACTTCCTCTTATTATGTTCTTTAATAATCCCTTGATCCGGGGTTGGTTTTGAATGAATAAATGAAACAAAATCTTATTGCCTTAAACATTTAGTTTACATTGCCAAATAATACACAGAAAAAACATTTACATTACTATTATATATAACTTTTGTGGTTTATACTTACAATAAAATTAACAACACGTACGTACATTATTTATATACATAAAAACAATAGAGATACAATAGAATGAGGTCCACAACTACTTATTTATTAATTTTTTGTAACAAAGTGATTGATTGATTTTGTCGTGTTTCCGGGCGCGTCAACTGCTTCGGTCATTAGTCCCGTTAGTGTGGTGCATGTTTTCCCTGGGAGATGGCAGTGATCTTCTCCCGCTGGATGGCGAGATCCGGCGCCGATCTACCGTCGGCTAATGGGGTTTCCCCCTAACCAGGACTCTCCTACCAGCGGGGCACCGCCCCAGCCAGGACAAGCTCTAAGCTCCCGACAGGTCTCCCGGAATATGTGGTAGTGTAGTGCATGTTAGTGTAAGTGTGTGTGTGTAAGGGGAGAGGATAGGGCAAGGAAGAGGAAGGACAGATCGAGCGCGGTCCGTGGCACGTTTGGTAGGGTACTGCTCCGGCATTTGCCTGGTGTTGATCAGAGAAACCACGGAAAATTACCGATCAGAGTAGCCGGCCGCTAGAATTCTCCTCCAGACAGCGACTGTATTCGACCTAGATGAGAAGCTAGTATCGAAAATCCTGCCGCCGTCCGGACTGGAACCTGGGACCTCCCGGTCAGGGGCGCTGCAGTGACATCAGTTGATGCACTGAGCTACCGCTCCCGATTTTTGTAACAAATCTTTCTTCAATCTGTTACCTATATTAGTTCCCCCGTTGCTTTTCAATTTTCGCAATTTTATCTGCTTTTTGTCTGCAATAATTATAATTTAAATGTATCCATTAATTACATTAACCCCCCTTGGCATTGTATATTTTGTGAGGTTCATTTGCTAGAGGTTTGTATAATAATATTCCCTTACATTTCACATTGTGTAATTTAATTTGCTGTCTTATTTTGTATTTTATTGGTATTTCATTTATATTTTCTTTTCTTTACATTGTAGACTGATGGTGACGGCAAAGCCGGCTACCTGAATAAGTTTACTAATTTGACGGAGATGACCTTTATTTCTTCATATAATAACGTCAACAACTCCACTTGACAATTCCCACAATACGTAATCTTTCTCTCAAAATGAGTTCAAAAACACTCTTCCGATTGGTTTCGTTGGTTTGGTTTTTTCGTGTTTCCGGGCGCGTCAACTGCTTTGGTCATTAGTCCCGGTAATGTATTGCATGTTTTTTTCTCGGGAGATGGCGGTGATCTTCCCTCGCTGGATGGCGAGATCCGGCACCGACCTACCGTCGGCTAGTGGGGTTTCCCCCTAACCAGGACTCTCCCACCAACGGGGCACCGCCCCAGCCGGGACAAGCTCTAAGCCCCCGACGGGTCTCCCGCAATATGTGAGTGTAATAGTGTGGTGCATGTTAGTGTAAGTGTGTGTGTGTGTGTAAGAGGAGAAGATAGGACAAAGAAGAAGAAGTACAGATCGCGCGCAGTCCGTGGCCCGTTTGGTAGGGTACTGCTCCGGCATTCACCTGGTGTTGATCGGAGAAACCACGGAAAACTACCGATCAGAGCAGTCGGCCGCTAGAATTCTCCTCCAGGCAGCGACTGAATTCGACCTAGCTGAACAGCTAGTGTCGAAAATCCTGCCGCCGTCACGACTCGAACCTAGGACCTCCCGGTCAGAGGCGCTGCCGTGGCATCAGTTGATGCACTGAGCTATCGCTGCCAGTCACTCTTCCGACCTGCCATCTATCAGCACATGAAAGACCTAACAGAGCGTATCGCGTTGCCTACCGCTCTCCTGGGTGCGATTCGCAGCGAAGAGATCCCTCGTGATCCCGTAACATCACACTCACGCAGCCTTTAGGTCAATTTCGATCCAGAACCATTACGTATACGCACATAGTAAACCGTATCCCTATTTCGGTGCTTGCTCCATTGTTCCAGTATCGTAATCCAATTCCTCAATTACACACACAGCCAGATTACACATCAATAACACACCCGTTCAAACCAAGAGATAATGGAAGTGTTAGGATATTGTGTGATACTCGAGGGACTGGGAATACTACCTCCCTTAAGCCACGCACACACGCACGCACGTTAAAACATTCGTGCCTTACTGGGTTTCGAATCCACACCCCTTGTCCACGTAGTTGACCTCACCTGGCCCAAGTCTCTACTGAAAGTTCTTGTAAAAGGAATAAATAACTACATATTTTCTTTATAAGACAATTTGTACAACACAATAATGATATTTTCTACTAATTTATTATATTTATTGATGTGTTGTATTATTATTTTGAAAAGTATTTCCAGGATGAGAAAAAAGAAAATATTATGTGAGAGTAGAAACTATTTAATATTAACTAGCTGTCACATAAGTTTTACACTGTTCGATGGGAATCTTATCCGATATTTTCCTTCTGTTCAGTTGTAGAATCCCCGCGAGATTTTTGAGCATTCGGATGACCGTTAGTCCGGGGAAACACTCACATTCTACACACACTCGCATTTTAACGGTCGTCGAGTACATATATCTCATGGAAACCAAAATTAAGGAAAAGTAGGGCACGTTCTATAAACTGCTTTTGTATTCATGGCATGGAAAAATCCTTTCTTTCTCCTTTAGTAAGAAACACACAGTAAGGATGTCATAAGTTTCAAACCAGTAAAAGAGTTTTTAACACTGTAACCTAACATTCAATTCTCCATCAGTTTTCTCTATCAACCAGTGATTAAAAATTACGTTGGAGCTGTTAGTTCGCTCAAACCGAAATTATAATAAAAAGAAGAATCACTTTTCAAAAGCACAGTGCTAAAAAATTTCAAGTTTCGAAACACAAAGTTCTTATGCAGAAGGCCAAGGGTGAACTTCCCGCTCACTTCTTCTGCAGTCTAACGCTTATGGCATTGCTTCTCGCACCGAGAGTTTCATTCGAGTACATAAATAAGATCCTTTCATTATTCATAGTTCAAACAACAGCAAGACGGAACCACAAACCGTTAGAATAGTTGAACGCCGAGTAATGGCTAGTGAAATTTTAAAGTGTGCGCAGCGTTCACCCCTCGACCTACGGTGGGTTAATTTTAGATGCTTATATCACGTAGAACAAAAGATCTTGAATGACGAAAAGGGCTAAAAGTGGACTTACGAAACATTTGAATAACCCCCACGGTTTTAATATCCAGCCATTTGCAATTTTTTCTATGCGAATACTGTGCAATGCGAGGCTAGAAATGACTAAGAATTGCCATACTGCCGAGGTCTTTCTGGAACATTCGAGAAACGTACTATTTGTATGGGGAAATAGCTCATTGCCAGTCGCTAAAGAGTACGATTGGTAGCGGAATAGACTACGGAAACAAAGTTCACTTTTAAGGTGTTGCACAGACAACCGTCTTGATTGATCGCGAGAACTCACGGATACGCCCGATCAGTTCTGTAATCTAGAATTACCATTCAGCTTCTTACCAAGCCTCGAACATTCGCAATCATCGAGAGACGAATATACCTCCTAGCAGTCTCCGAATCTTTTTTTTTTTTAATTTATTGTCTTCCTGTTCAACATACATACATGTTTTTCAGGGTTGTGAATAGAAATATACATAACGTTGGGTTTATTTCCTAACTGTGGGTGCCCTGATGGGTTCGTTCAATGTTTTTGGTTTATGTTGAAAAATTTTAATTATTTTTGAAAGAAAATTGAAATTACAGAGAATGAACGTTGATATGATTATTCGATGGAGGATATATCACAAGGCCAATTTCCTACTGATTTATGGTGGTCGGAATATGTCTATAGGGAAGCGTGAATTTATACGTAAGTTGGGTTCTGCTGTGCGTCCAAGGTTGAATATGGAAGCGCTGGGAGAGTGGAGAGTGATGAAAAGAAATCTTCGGACAGTTTGGAAATGTGTTCTTTTATTGTGGGAATTTGCAGTTCATGGTGGATTTGCTTGTTTGAAATAAACCATGGGGCTTTAATGATAATTCTTGTAACTTTATTTTGTATAGTTTGCAGTATGTTTATGTTACATTTTGCGGCATTTCCCCATATCGGGAAAGCGTACGTCATTGTTGGTCTAATTATTGATTTGTAAATTATTATTCCGGTATATATTTTAATGAAAGATTTTTTGTTAATTGGAGCGTAAAGTTGGGATATTTTTGCTTGTGTTTTTGTTCCTGTTGTGTGGATGTGTTTTCCAGTTTAGTTTTGTGTCAAGTTGCATTCCTAGATACTTGACTGCTGTTTTACTTGGTAGCCAGGGAATATTTTCATTGTGCATAATTAACTGGGGAGGGGTGATGAGGTATTTTAGGGTGAAAAGTTTTGCCTACGTTTTATATGGATTTATTTTAATTCTCCAATTCATTGAATATGTCGAGGTCGTCTTGTAAGTTATTCCTAGCTGTTGTAATCTCTCCATGCTTTGAGAATAGTACAGTGTCATCAGCGTAAAGCGCTATTTGCGAATCTAGTAGGTGTGGAGAATCAGATATAGATAAATTGAATAATACTGGGGAAAATGGGGAACCTTGAGGCAGTCCTGCTGAAATCTGACGTAAGGGTGATATTGCATTGTTAATTTTGACTTGGAACTTCCTTTGATTTAAAAAACTTTCAAGAATTTTGTATAAGTAGTCTGGAGTGCCTATTTGTCTTAATTCGTAAAGAAGGCTTTGATGCCATATTTTGTCAAAGGCTTTAGTTGTATCCAGAAATGTTGCGATAGTGTGTTGTTTTGTATAGAATCCTTGCGCTATGTATTCGGTTAGTCGTAATGTTTGATGTGTTGTGGAGTGGTTAGGTCGGAAATTGTGTATCTGGGATTACGTGAATGTTTGTTAAAAATAGTGTTAATCGTTTTAATATCAGTTTCTCTAATGTTTTTGTCAATGTGGGGAGTAGGCTTATTGGTCTATAGTATGCTGGATATTTTGAATTTTTTCCTGGTTTGAACTACGAATCTTGAATTACGGACTCTCATCTATGATGGGTAATTCACCTGATATGTATTCTATGATTTTAACAAACCTTTTCGTTGCATTCATGAGAACAGTATGTTGGAGTATTACAAGTCGATGTTCTAGAGATAATTGTCAAAATTTATATGAATAAATCAGAGTTTCTACTACACCTCATATTGTTTTTCATTGTTATGTTTTGTCTGCGACGTGTTATTGCCATTGAGTCTTATCAATTGTCCCACCTTGCGGCGGCGATGGTGTAGCAGTTAGCGTATCGGGCTGCTATACCCAAGTTTGCGGGTTCAAACCCGATCGAAGCCGTGGATTTTTAAGGGCGAAAAAATCCTTCGTACGCCTTCCTTCGGAGGGGAAGTAAAGCCGGTGTCCTATGTTAGCACATTTACTGCATGTAAAAGATCCTCAAGCCTAAATGATGCCTTTGAGCTAAATTCAAATCGCCTGTTTCGTCGCCCAAGTAATACCTTCTTTCTCCCCTAGTAGGTGAAAGGAGCGTAACGAAATTTGCGTGGTCAGACGG
Source organism: Teleogryllus oceanicus (assembly GCA_964035755.1). Classification (NCBI taxonomy): domain Eukaryota; kingdom Metazoa; phylum Arthropoda; class Insecta; order Orthoptera; family Gryllidae; genus Teleogryllus; species Teleogryllus oceanicus. Next base: position 8,477,802 of record CAXIVR010000002.1, read on the forward strand.
AAGAGCCAGGCCTCATGGCCTGAGTCTCGCCACGTAAAATAAGGCAAATTCAATTCAATCTTCTCCATTCTCTGCCTCTGGTAAGGCAAGCATTATTAATACTAGCAGTGAGTCTTTGGAATAATGACAATAGAATTCGCTGACCTCTTCCCTGCCTGGAAATTTGAAATCATCTGACCTCTGGATTGAATCGTGAAAGGCAAACACTAACTGTTGCGGCTCTGTGACAAAGTTGAAGAGCGCGCCTAAAGCGGCGCGAGGCGGCAGCGGCGGCGGGTGGCGGCTGGGCATCAGACCGGCAAAGACGCCCGTCCAATGAGAAGTAATCAGCTAGCCGGCGAGCCGTTGGCCGTGATGAGAGGCTACGGCGCCGGCTGCTTGATAAGGGAGCACCGCCAGAGACGGAGCAGACTGAGAGGAAGACTTAGTATCAGAGAAACAGTGGTTTCGGAGGAGTACGCATTAGACAAAGCTATGTTCTGACCGCTATTGTATTTTTTGTTTCTATGTAAATATTGCCGTTACTGTGTAAATAAACTTGTTGTTTGAAAAGTGAGTGTTTTTTCTTAACATAACACAAACCTTTCTACTCTTCGGATAAGTCTGTGCTCAACTTGAGGCCATGCCCCCATCTAAGTGGGACACAAGGATCGTTCCCTCGCGGCGGAGAGGGCATGTCGGGAGGGAGACGCCGCGATGCAACTTCATCCCACCCCAGGCTCAAGAATCGTCCGACTGCATCCCGCGGTCAATTTTCCTTCATCCCCGCTTCCCACTTAATTCCATTTCATATTTGTTACCTGAAGGCTAACTCCGTCCTCTTCGTTCTCCGGTGTTTCAGAAAGTAAAAAATATATCTCACCCAGGCTCAAAACTCCGCGCCCCAATTTTCCTTCATCCCCGCTTCCCACTCAATTCCATTTCATATTTGTTACCTGAGAAGGCTAACTCCGTCCCTCTTCGTTCTTCCGGTGTTTCAGAAAGTAAAAATATTATCTCACCCCAGGCTCAAGAATCGTCCGACTGCATCCCGCGGTCAATTTTCCTTATCCCCGCTTCCCACTAATTCCATTTCATATTTGTTACCTGAGAAGCTAACTCCGTCCCGCTTCGTTCTTCCGGTGTTTCAGAAAAGTAAAAAATATTATCTCACCCCAGGCTCAAGAATCGTCCGACTGCATCCCGCGGTCAATTTTCCTTCATCCCCGCTTCCCACTCAATGGTGTTTCAGAAAGTAAAAAATATTATCTCACCCCAGGCTCAAGAATCGTCCGACTGCATCCCGCGGTCAATTTTCCTTCATCCCCGCTTCCCACTTAATTCCATTTCATATTTGTTACCTGAGAAGGCTAACTCCGTCCCGCTTCGTTCTTCCGGTGTTTCAGAAAGTAAAAAATATTATCTCACCCCAGGCTCAAGAATCGTCCGACTGCATCCCGCGGTCAATTTTCCTTCATCCCCGCTTCCCACTCAATTCCATTTCATATTTGTTACCTGAGAAAGCTAACTGTCCCGTTCGTTCTTCCGGTGTTTCAGAAAGTAAAAATATTATCTCACCCAGGCTCAAGAATCGTCCGACTGCATCCGCGGTCAATTTTCCTACATCCCGCTTCCACTCAATTCCATTTCATATTTGTTACCTGTGAAGGCTAACTCCGTCCCTTCGTTCTTCCGGTGTTTCAGAAAGTAAAAATATTATCTCACCCCAGGCTCAAGAATCGTCCGACTGCATCCGCGTCAATTTTCCTTCATCCCGCTTCCACTTAATTCCATTTATTTGTTACCTGAGAAGGCTAACTCTGTCCCGCTTCGTTCTTCCGGTGTTTCAGAAAGTAAAAATATTATCTCACCCCAGGCTCAAGAATCGTCCGACTGCATCCCGCGGTCAATTTTCTTCATCCCCGCTTCCACTCAATTCCATTTCATATTTGTTACCTGAGAAAGCTAACCGTCCCGCTTCGTTCTTCCGGTGTTTCAGAAAAGAGTAAAAATATTATCTCACCCAGGCTCAAGAATCGTCCGACTGCATCCCGCGGTCAATTTTCCTTCATCCCCGCTTCCACTCAATTCCATTTCATATTTGTTACCTGAGAAGGCTAACTCCGTCCGCTTCGTTCATCCGGTGTTTCAGAAAGAGTAAAAAATATTATCCCACCCCAGGTTCAAGAATCGTCCGACTGCATCCCGCGGTCAATTTTCCTACATCCCCGCTTCCCACTCAATTCCATTTCATATTTGTTACCTGAGAAGGCTAACTCCGTCCCGCTTCGTTCTTCCGGTGTTTCAGAAAAGAGTAAAAAATATCTCACCCCAGGCTCAAGAATCGTCCGACTGCATCCCGCGGTCAATTTTCCTACATCCCCGCTTCCCACTCAATTCCATTTCATATTTGTTACCTGAGAAGGCTAACTCCGTCCCGCTTCGTTCTTCCGGTGTTTCAGAAAGTAAAATATTATCTCACCCCAGGCTCAAGAATCGTCCGACTGCATCCGCGGTCAATTTTCCTTCATCCCCGCTTCCCACTCAATTCCATTTCATATTTGTTACCTGAGAAGGCTAACTCCGTCCCGCTTCGTTCTTCCGGTGTTTCAGAAAAGAGTAAAAATATTATCCCACCCCAGGTTCAAGAATCGTCCGACTGCATCCTGCGGTCAATTTTCCTACATCCCCGCTTCCCACTCAATTCCATTTCATATTTGTTACCTGAGAAGGCTAACTCCGTCCCGCTTCGTTCTTCCGGTGTTTCAGAAAGTAAAAAATATTATCTCACCCCAGGCTCAAGAATCGTCCGACTGCATCCCGCGGTCAATTTTCCTACATCCCCGCTTCCCACTCAATTCCATTTCATATTTGTTACCTGAGAAGGCTAACTCCGTCCCGCTTCGTTCTTCCGGTGTTTCAGAAAGTAAAAAATATTATCTCACCCCAGGCTCAAGAATCGTCCGACTGCATCCCGCGGTCAATTTTCCTTCATCCCCGCTTCCCACTCAATTCCATTTCATATTTGTTACCTGAGAAGGCTAACTCCGTCCCGCTTCGTTCTTCCGGTGTTTCAGAAAAGAGTAAAAAATATTATCTCACCCCAGGCTCAAGAATCGTCCGACTGCATCCCGCGGTCAATTTTCCTTCATCCCGCTTCCCACTCAATTCCATTTCATATTTGTTACCTGAGAAGGCTAACTCCGTCCCGCTTCGTTCTTCCGGTGTTTCAGAAAGTAAAAAATATTATCTCACCCCAGGCTCAAGAATCGTCCGACTGCATCCCGCGGTCAATTTTCTTTCATCCCCGCTTCCCACTTAATTCCAATTCATATTTGTTACCTGAGAAGGCTAACTCCGTCCCTCTTCGTTAATCCGGTGTTTCAGAAAGAGTAAAAAATGTAGTTGAGTTTGCATTCATAAATAACGCATATAGATATTCTTGCACCGATTCAGAGAAAACCTGAAACACAGGTGAACAAGGCTGAATCTTCGGAATTGTGTATAATAAGCCACTGAGCTAAGACGACGCTCGAGATAAGAAGATTCCAAGAAATTTTAAGCGGTGGTTTTTATCATTGGCAGTGCTCTAAAAGGTCATGAAAATATTTCTTGAAAGCAGACATAAGTGGATCATTTAACTGATCAATGTGATTCTAAGCAGACCACGGGAAATGCATCCTCGTATTAAGGAGGAAAACAGAACGGGATGCGGTCAGGCAATGCCTTTTCCGGAAGATAGGTAAACGGCTTAGGAAACGGTGACCGCGGGTTAGGCCCTGGGGCTCTCCTGGCGGGATCTCGTTAGGCGGGAGCGCGACAAGGCCGGCGGGCGAAGCATGGCGGTGGCGGCGTAGAGGAATAGGAAGCGACGGCGCGGGCACAGAAATTGGCTGGAGCGCCAACTGCACCGGGTGCAATTGCGAGAACAACAGCGTTAAAACCGGGAGCGGTAGCTCAGTGCATCAGCTGATGTCACTGCAGCGCCTCTGACCGGGAGGTCCTAGGTTCGATTCCTGACGGTAGCAGAATTTTCGACACTAGCTATTCAGCTACATCTAATTTAGTCGCTGTCTGGAGGAGAATTCGAGCGGCCGGCTGCTCTGATCGGTAGTTTTCCGTGGTTTCTCCGAACAACACCAGGCGAATGCCGAAGACGTACCCTACTTAACGGGCCACGGACCGCACGCGATCTGTCCTTCCTCTTCCTTGTCCTATCCTCTCCCCTTACACACACACACTTACACTAACATGCACTACACTACCACATATCCCGGGAGACCGCTCGGGAGCTTGGAGCTTGTCCCGGCTGGGTCGGTGCCCGGCTGGTGGGAGAGTCTTGGTTAGGGGCAAACCCCACTAGCCGACGGCAGGTCGGCGCCGGATCTCACCATCCAGCGGGGGAAGATCACTCCCATCTCCCGAGAAAAAGCATGCACTACAGTAACGGGACTAATAACCAAAGCAGTTCACGCGCCCGGAAACACGAAAAAATCAATCAATCAATCAAACAGCGTTAAAGACACGGAGAGGGAGAGGGCAGATGTGAGAGTGCGTGGGGGCGGTCGGGTGCGAGAGGGGGAGCGGGGGCGGGTTCGCGATCCAAGCGGGATTTCGAGAGCGAGGGCGGGCGGGCGCCGGCTCCTAGGCCGCGCGGCGGCGGGGGCGGGTGCGCCGGCAACCCTGCCCGCCACCGTCCGCGCCGCCCAACCCGCCCGCAGGCCGCCCGCAAACGTCGCCCCTATCGATTTGCGCTACTCTTTTGCAAGATTTTCTTTCTTTATCATTTTTTTCTCTACTGGAACTCCTCCACTGCTTCGTTCAAACTATCCTCTTTCTCACCGCAAAAATGTTTCCCTCGCTTATTTCTTTTGCGTTTGCTTGGCGGTTCGCGGATCTTGACGACATGAGTAATCCCCTGGGTATTTCGGGCGGGGCATCGCCTGAGGTGATTAGAGCAGGGGGCGCGGGCGGCGGGGGCTACTGAGCCGCTGAGAAAGACACATCGCTTCGAAGCTACAAACTCAAACAAATGTGTGTCGTGACGTGCGAAGACTAGCGCGCCCCAGCCACCCGATACACCAGCGGTGCTATGGTGGTGAGTTTGTTAAATTGAAGGCTGACGGGCATACCAACTGATATGGACATTATTTCTGTGTTATTAATGTACTGTATGTCATGAGGAGAAAAGATCACGCGTGGTTTGTTCGAGCATTCATCTGGTATTGTTTGGAGAAATTACAGGAAGTTAAAAGTTAGAGTAGCCGGCCAGCCAAGCGTAGGTGACTCTCACCGACCGGGTCGTGGCAGTGGCTCTAGCCGAGAGGCACTGGTCGTCGACCGGGTCGTAGCAGTGGCTCTAACCGAGAGGCACTGGTCGTCGACGGGTCGCAGCAGTGTCTCTAGCCGAGAGGCACTGGTCGTCGACCGGGTTGCAGCAGTGCCCTTTAACCGAGAGGTCCTAGGGTTCGAGACCGGCGGTGGCAGATTCCCTTTAACCGAGAGGTCCTAGGGTTCGAGTCCGGCGGTGGCAGAATTTTCGACACTACTTGCATAACTAGGTCAAATTCAGGCACTGTCTTGAAGATAACTTTGCGGCTGACTGCTCTGATCGGCAGTTCTCCAATCAGCACCAGGTGAATGCTGGAGCGGTACCCTAACAAACGGGCAACGGACCGCGCGCGATCATTCCTTGGTTTTCATTGTTCTATCCTCATCCTTACTTACACACACTTATACTTATATGCACTACACTACCACACACGTCGGAAGACCACTTGGTAGCCTAGAGATTGTCCCGGCTTGGTCGGTGCCCTGCTGGTGGGAGATACCTGTTTGGAGGAACTTAGTAAACCGCTGTGAAGATCTGCGCCGGATCTCCCCATCTAGCGAGGAATGATTACCGCCACCTCCTACGATAAACATGTTACACACTTACGGGAGTAAACACAGTTGACACGCCGGGAATCACTTAACAAACAAGCAAGCATCCGGTCAGCCGAATTCTCCTTTCTAATTCCCCAGTGAATTAGAAGCACCATGAGTAAGAGACCTGTAAGCCTATATATTTTAGATTTCTTAGAAAATTAGGGTCTTATTATTCTGTGCTGTTATATTATATGTACATTTCTATTACACTAACGTTTTCATTAGAGTTTTTATTTTTGAGATTGATCCATCTCGGTTGAAATACCGCACCCAAAGGGCTTATAGCTGCTTCAACGCAGTTACAATTTCATACGCATTCCTTTCAAACGACTAAGGCACCGTTTAAAAAAAGCTAAGGTTAAGCTGCTCCTCAAAGAAAGTATAAACACAACAAAAAAGGAATACAAAATCAAGAGGGCAATTCACAGAAGAACAAAAGGTACAAGGGCGAAAATAGGAGAGATGGATCATTATACTGAAGTCAACCTACAGTCACAATTTGCGTAAACTCTTTTGTCACAAATATTTTTAACAGAGTCAAGTCAAGCAGTGGCAAGTATTTTTAAAAGATGTTTTCACATTTTGTTTTACTTTTTCGCCTTCTACGAATTTGCATAGTAAAGAGAACGTATTATAATGTTGCAGCGGAAAATGCCGATTTTTCGTCACAAAAACACGTATTGAGAGAACTCCATACCCAAAACGTTAATTTATCTTATTCTTTTACTTCGTAAATTACCTTCTTTAACATGTCGTGTATTCAAAATCCAGGTTGTGTGAGTCCATAATGGCGAAAAGGTGGTTTTGAAGTAAAACGTGTCTCTCGGCGCTAGCGCCTAGACCACAAAGACGATTTTCTCCTACATTCATATTCACTTATATAAATGACCTAACTCATGTCTCTAGAAGTTTAACATACGTATTTTGAATTTTTGGGATACTTTACATAAAGCATCAACATTTTCAAATATTTCTCAAATAGCTCCATTGTTTTAAAGCTCTTTCCTCGGATAGTGCAAAAGACGCTTAAAAAATGGTGTAATATTGGTGATAATAGTATGTCATAATCGTGTAATATTTGTAATAATGTCATATTCGTTGAACCTTCTAAATTTTCGATAATTGCAAAAGTCTCAAATAATTCAAAACAATATGCTGTTGTAGAATCAATAGTTTTTGTATTAGTATGTAGTCTTTACGTAATTGTTTCTTGAAGATGAAGCAACTTAAAAAATAAAGATGTTCTCAAAAACAAGCTCCAAACTTTTCTTTATATTTTTTCTTGGGAATAAAACAAAGGGTGTATAAAATAACCATTTTCGTTGAACTTTCTGAATTTTCGAAAACTGTAAAAGTTAAAAATAATCAAAGAAAAATGTGTGATTGTAGCACAAAAGTAATTACTAATAAGACATGTATTTGCATACTCTTCGTTTACTTTAAGAAATTTTGTTTATAGCTGTCATTTATTGTTATTCTCAAATTTCTTTTGTAAAATTGTAAAGATTTTTCGTTGTCAGGGAGCCAAAACATAAATTATATCTGCAAAGGATATTTGGGAATTTCGCAGGACCTGGGCACCCAGTGTTCGAAATTCGACCGCAATGTATTACATGTTTAATATTTAACGTTATTGACGATCTTTTGCCAAGAAGTTGTATGCCTATATAATTATTGCATTTTTTAAAATTTGTTTTATTACGTAAACGTTCTGTTACGTAGTGTATACAATGAATTTATTTTATTTCATTTTAAATGTATTTAACACATGTTCTACGTAAAATTTACCTTTTTGCATTCCGTCACCACATAAACCACCACATAAACCACCACATAAACCACCACATAAACCACTGTGCGTGCAACAAGCTTACAAACAAGTACAATTATTTTCGTCGTTATTAATATACTATACTATACTACACTATACTGAATAGATTACGGTGTGAGGAACGTACAGCGTACATTTGTGTGTTGTGGGTTGCATGCAGTCCCTGGGTGTTGCGGGTATGTATGTGCGCCTGTCTGATATTTATAAGACACGTTTAATGTATTTGTAACACAAATTGTATATACATTTTGGCTTTTTGCACTCCTTCTCCCAAAAACTTATAACAACACTAAACTATAAACAATATATACCAATAGAAACTACATAAAACTATGCCAGATCTCACACTCCTCCGTGAGCGCATACTCTTAAAAACTGGTTAAAATTTATCTTTTCACATATTGATATACAGATTCTTATAAATGAAACTTTTCAGTTCCAGTTTTTTTTTAGAATTACACCAATTTAATTTTTCTTGGTTCTGTTTATTGAATTTCAATCTGACTTATTTGTCTCCAAGGCACCGTTCTATTAGTTTTGTCACCTGTATATTTTCATGTTGCATCTTGATTTTGTTTTACTTCTTTTCCATTTATCTTTATTTCTGGGTCGTTTCCTAAATGTACTCTCAGTTTGCATATTCACACTCTTCATCACATCCATTTTAGTAACCATAATGCATTTGATCTCTGTAGATCTCTCTAGTGGACTAAATGAGAACTGTTGAATGGGCTATTTCCTGGAAGAAAAGCAAATATCTCCATTTGTCAAAAAGGAATAGAGAGTTAAAAAGCTATCTAAAATAAAGTACAACCATAACAGCTACGAAAGTATACAGTAGATCATTACAAAACTAAAAAAAGTCGTATTTTCGTAAAAGAGTGTCTTGTTTTGCCGACTTGGTCTCATGAATAAACGTTCATGATTAAGAAGAAGAATTCATGAATGTGAAGCGAATTGGCGTTCATGAATAAGAAGTTTTATCGAATACGAATGATGGGCGGTTTTATTTACACGTTATAACATGTAAATAAAACCGCCCATCGTTCTTATTAAAAACTGAGGATACAACTGGCAATATGAATACCAAAAAGACACTTTTTCTTCATCAATATGCGACGTATCTTAGCGAATATAATATACTAATTTGAGCGTATCTTGTACACGACTTACGAGTACAAGTGATTAACCAACAGTAATACATGATTATGTAAGTAAAACAGGATCAAATATTAGATTTAATTAAACAATATTTATAATGAATACAATTTGCATATTTACTTTCTCTACAAGGTGTTGAACTATGTAATATACAAACATGTAAATGGTTTATTATAAATCACACACTTCAGTTCTAGCAAAACACACTTCATTCACCCGCTTTTTCTGGGCTGAATTTTCGACGGCATTTTTGTCAAAAGCTTGACCTAGATTTTGAACATTCGCTCACATTTCATAAAATTAATAACAATATTCGCCAACCTGCCCACGTGACTCGGCCACTCATTGCCAGCAATCAAGTGCTCGCACAAAGCGTCTCTTGCATCAGCGACTCGGTCTTTGTTTCTTTTCAAGCGACCATCCTCACGCACGTTATTCCGAAACAATTTGTAATAAACCATTGTTTTTTTCGTATTTGTTTATTGAGCGCGACTGCAACAAGAGGTATTGTTATTTTTTAGTTGATGAGGGAAGTGCCTTTCTCTAAGCTAAGCTTTCTCTAAGCTCAAAGCATTCTCTAAGCGGATTAGTTATATGATATCTAGGGTAAAGTCATTTTCACGCCAATTTAATATACAATTATTTTAATACTTTTTATCCACCAAAAATTAAAATGACTGATTAATTAACTGAAAACAAAGAGTTGAGAAATGTCTTCTATAAAATACAGTGTATTACAAAATATCTCGCTTAAATCTCAGATCACAACAAAAAATTCCAAAAATGTTTAATGTATAAATACGTTTCCAAGAATATAAAAAATAGATTTTACATATTTGAAGATCAATAATTTTTGTTTTATAATTCTTTTAGTGAAAATAAGCAGAAACACAACCGTGTATGGAATTTTAATTAAACTTCCTTTTTAAACGCAAGTTTGATCAGTTATGTATCCACCGTTTAGTAAAAAATGATGAAGCTCTTTAACATTCTATTCTGGTTTTGATGTCTCTCCGGGGCATCTGTGGAACTTCCCGCCCCTCCACCGAATTTATTGATTGTTTGGTGTTTCCGAACACGACAACTTCTCAGGTCTTTATTCTCATAAGTGTAATACTTGTTTTACTGCGGGAGGTGGCGATGATCTTCCCCCACTAGTCGGCGAGATCCGGCGCCGACCAAGCGGTCGGTAATTTTTTTATTGATTGATTGGCAATTTCAGACACGTCAACTGGTAAGGTCATTTTCCCGTCAATTAGTACATGCTTTTATTGCGGAAGGTGGCGATGATCTTCCCCCATTGGTTGGCGAGATCTGGTGCCGAACAAGCAGTCGGCTTGCGGTGGTTTTCCGCATCCACGTATATCCAACCAGTCGTGCACTGCCCAGCCGAGAATAGCTCTAAGCACGCATCAGGTGTCCCAGCATGTGTAATAGTGTAGTGCATGTGTTGTACATGTATTGTGTAGGGTGGTCTGTTAGGGTACTGCTTCGGCATTTAATGGTCCGTGTGTTAGGGTGCTGCTCCGTCTTTTGCCTGGTGTTGATCGGAGGAACCACGGAAAACTACAGATCAATTCAGCCGGCCGCTAGAATTCTTCTTCAGTCAACGACTGAATTCGACCTCGTAATGTAGCTAAGAGTCCAAAATTCTGCCTCTGTTGGCACTCAAATCCTAGGACCTGCCGGTCAGAGGCACTCCAACGACATCAAATGATGCTGTGAACCATCTAGTTCGGTTTTCCTACGTTTAGTAATCTGTGGAGTATCAATGCGATTCCTGCCATGGTTTGCCTCTCGCCAGTGCTACTTACCCGGGGCACCTGCGTAAATCCCCGCCCTTCCTCGCTATTGCTCGCGTAAGCGGAACAGTCGATAAAATATTTGCTCTGATGAAACGGAAAGCGCGCGAACGTGTAAACAGAAATATTGATCAAACTTATGTCTCCCGTTGACTCCTTCCTGGAAAACTGGAGCATTTGTGCACACATTTATATCTGCATAACTCTTTTATGATTACACTTATTTGACATGTTCAGGGTGTTTATATTTCAGCATTTCACACGTGTTTTGCAACTTTTGCAAACCAAACAAATAATGTTCACACGAAATCAATATCGCAAAGGAATGCGCGCGGGAAACCATCCTTTGCACACATTTTGGCTTCGATCAATAAATTGATCCAATAGATTGTAAACTTTGTAAACTTTTAATATTATTTTTTGGTTTATTCTCAATTTTCGCCGAATTTAAATAATCATCATTAAGGAGCGCACCCAGAATACTTTTTGGCCTCTACTCTGTTACAATCTGCTACGTAGAGTCTAACGCTAAGGCGGTCTCTCTACAGCAGTTTCCACTCGAAGGGTCGTTGGTTCGAGCGCTCCCAGTGTGCACGAATGTTATCTTTTGAGTAGTAGCATGCTCGAGGCTTTTTTACAAACCGCTTCGTATCACCGAAAGAAATAACATTTATATTTTATTGATACGTTACAGCTTCATGTTGCTCTCGATGCGGAGCTCAATATACACTGCATAACTTACCTGGAGAGGATCATGGTTATGAGGGAAATATGAAAACAGGTGAATGATGATACATGTTGTCTAATGGAGGGAATTATGAAACAGAATTATGAGGGAAATATGAGAAGACAAATCGGATGAAGCTATTCTCTAGTAAATTACTAAAGAAGTAAACCTGAATCAATAAAATTAGATTAAAAAAGTATGTATGTACCACGGCGTTAACTAGTCCTATTGATTTCGGGCGACAAAACGTCTTAGGGCATTTGGCGCTCGGCCTTGTTGCCCTTATAACGCCCTTGGTGCATAAATAACTACCTCTATTATAGTCCCTTTCTTTGCCCCGTTCTAGGAACGAGTAAGCAGGCGATGATGGGAGGTAGTGGCCTGCCGTGGTCGAGGGAGGGAGAGGAAGAGCTGCCAGTGCGTCCACGGACGACGTGCGTGCCATCAGTGCCAAATTCTAATAAATTCAAGCGCCGCAGCGAACACCTTGATATAAGCGACGGACATCACATATGCCAGACTACCTAAGCCACCCCCTTTGGCCTCTCATCATTATGATAACCCACAATGCGACTCGGAGGAAAGGAAGTACAGGAGACATACCGCGATAAGGGAATCATCCCGCGAGTACGACCGTGACTAAGCTATTAATTGATTGATTGATTGATTGATAGTTATTCCAAGCCCGTCAACAGCTACGGTCATTAATCCCGTAAGTGTGGTGCATTTTTGCTCGTGAGATGGCGGTGATTTTTTCTTTCTCCTGAATGGCAAGATTCCGGGAACGTATTCCCCAGCGGCCTGCCCAGCATCGGTGTGGTAGTATAGTGCATATGAGTGTGTGTAAGTAGGATATAACAAGCAATGGGAAGGAAAGATTGCGCGCGGTCCGTGGCCCGTTTGGTAGGTTCTACTCCGGCATTCGCCTGGTTTTGATATGAGCAACCGCGGAAAATTACCGATCAGAACAGCAGGCCGCTAGATTTCTCCTCCAGACAGCGACAGAACTCGACCTAGCTATCTGGCTAGTGTCGTAAATCCTGTCATAGTCGGGACTTGAACCTTGGACCTCCCGATCAGAGGCAATATCGTGATATAATTTGATGTCCTGAGCCACCTCTTCCGGTCTGACTGAGCTATACTCACGACCAACTATTCCTAATCTATGAACCCGAACGACGACTCATGCCGACACTCGCGATGTGGGTCACGTAAGCTATGTAGATTGTGACGTAGACAAGGTTATTTCAACTCTGGGCCCATGACTAGAAGAGTTCAGATACTGTTTTCCTGTCGTGTGGTTGTTCATCACGAGGTGACCGTGAGCACTCTCGCTTGCAACGTGTAACTGTTTCAGTATCTATTAAGTTATTTTGTTCGTTTTGAAGAATCTCCTTTCCGAGGAAACCTTTTCCTTCAATTCCCAACATAAAACTGTGTGTCGCAGGCGCAAAGGGTTCAGAAATTCGACGCCCGAAAGAATCATAAGGCGAATGGTTTCGTTCGTGACAGCTGTTCTCGCAGACCCCACTGGTTTGCACAAAACGTAATGGGCACACTTGGCCCGTAACCCACGCGTGTGTGAACTCCTTCAACTTAAGTTCGAAAAATGTTAAATTGAATTGATGTAAATTGGGAAAACTGAATTGGTAAATGATGCTTCGCACAAGTGCTCAATTGAAAATAAAATTTTCATTTTCAAATGATTAATTTAGCAACGCATTATTAGGTAGTATCAGTAGGTCTGCACATTGAAAGGTGATACAACAGCACATACTTTCTCTATTATTGGCGACGTTTGCCTTATATAATGCTGGGTGAATACGTGCGAAAATTGGGCAAATGTGAAATCTTTTGAATATAGCTAAGTGTATATTTGTTACTTATAATACTTAACGTGCACTTTGGCACAGTAAGTGTAGAGTACACTATATATTGAGATGTTGCTTAGATATCTTTTCGATGCTAGCGACAGGTTCAATCTCTTTGGTATCGTTCCAGTGACCCAAGAGTTGGTTCGGCAAGTATTCCTAATCGCAAAACTGTTTTTCCAAACTGAGATTTGACCTTTGAAAACAATGACTAGCGTACTAATAATTATACTGCCGTATTGAATAAAATATTTTGATGCCCTGTCATACATAAATAGATAATAGTTTTAAGGGAATGTACAATGAGTATGTTAAACTTATTAAAATAGAAAATTAATCTTTGATTTTGGAAAATTAAGCTATTACTAAAAGACTAATCATAAATTAAAATTGACCCATCCGACATTATTGCAGCATTTGAAACTTCTGCACGCACATATACTATGTTGTCAGAAAATCGCGATAAATGCTTTCATTTCTTAAAGACATCCAAACCTACATAACAATTTAAAATATCACAATATATTACATAACAATACACTACGTACATATATACATACATACATACATACATACACAAGATATATTTGTATATACGTTGTATAAGAGAAAGTAAATATTATATTTTTACAGTGTTTAAATGTGCCAAATATGATCCATAAAAATTGATAAATACGAAAAAATGTTTCAGACAAATATTATTTTATTTATTTATTTATTTATTTTTACGTCAAAAAAGTTATTATATATTACTGTTGGCACGAAACCTCTGCTGCTGGAGCAGCAGCATTCAGCAAGCTCAAGAGCGACAAAGAAGATACTCTCGTGTAACACTACAGAATATTAAATACTTTAATACAAAGTCTTTATAAATAGTACAACAACATTGTACAGTACATACCAATACAGATTACAACAATTCTTTATTTATCAAGAATAATTAAAACGCAAGTTCTTGATAACGCAACACGTGAATTGCAAATATTTAATGAGCAGTGCCTTTTTACTAGAAGCCTTGCTACCGCATGACATCAGCCGTGCCGTGTCGCGCTGAGTATGATACTTCAGTCGTTACGCGCAGTACGAGAATAAGCGGAATAACACTATCAAAGGTATGCATTTTTCGGTCAATATCGAAACCATGTAGCTATGAATATAAGGAGATAGCATGACGTCCCAACCTTGAAGCCACCTCTCCAATTTTGTGAGTCCGGAATGCTTGTGGCATAGACAAACTGCGTGAGAGTGCTCTGTGGCTTGTAGCTGTGCTAGTGTTCAGTTGAGTTGTTTGTCACAGTTTCTAATATTTAAAATCCTTGTTGAGAATAGCTAGCTTTTTGTCACAGTTCGTTATGGTTACTTGTGTGGCTAATGGCTGTACAAACCGTACGGGAAAACCGGAAATTACTTTCTGCAAGTAAGTGGCTACTCCATGTAATTTGGAATATTTAGTAACTCTGTAAGTTATTCGTTAATTTTCGTGAATTTTTCTTAAATATTTTTTGCAGATTAAAATCGGAGAGCATTGTGGATTAGAGCAGTACAAAGAGACAATTGGCAGCCTAGCAATTACAACGGGTTATGTTCGGCTCATATCCAAGAACACGATTTTTATAGAACTTCTTTATTGTGAGTACGTTCGCAGTTCCATTAAATTTTCCAACTTTTCCAGCAAGATTTTTCCCTAGGTAATAGGCATCTGTCGCTAACTATAGACACCTTTTACAGGGCCGGAGACTGCATAGTTTGCTTTCAATTTCTCCGCACGTTGAAAATTCATATAGGCAACTGAAAAACGACGACACAGCAGTATTAACGCCGTTACACCCCTTTTCTTTCTGTACCGCGTTTTTTTAACTCGCATCGCATCTATTAATGTCGTACGTGTTACTGTATTAGGTATCAAATAGCTGAATAAATGTTTCAAAATATTTATTACATTTTTAAGTTATATTATAACTGTAATTTTAATTAATAAAACGTTTTCACCCATTTTTCGTCATTTTTTTTCACGGTGCTATTCCAAGCCGCGGTAAGTTGCATCCAGCTACCAAACAATTCCTGTGGACTCAGACCTTTTACAACAACTATCGCGAATTGTGATGGTACTCATACAGCCCATCACCCCAGAAGAGCTCATTTGAGTTGTTGGTATTCGGCGACTATCCATTTGAGAACAACTAACAGGGCGGGCCGCTACAATCAAAACATATCACACTGATGCATTTCGTGGTGAATGAAGGAGAGTTGTTAAAAATTAGTCAAGTGAGAAGACATACTATAAATATACTAACATGATTTGATAAAATATCAATGTTATAGTGAAAAATAAGTACATATATTTTTATTAGATTTAACGGTAGGTTACCGAGAGTTAATGCATTGCTCTCCGATCACCCTCTATCATGATAATTGTGCTCCTACAAATTGCGCTGTCACCTGTGCAACGTTAATGATGTACGTAATATAAATATCACATACGTATTTTACTAGTTTTAACTACAAATAAATTAAAAAATGAGTCGCCTCAGTCCTCTGTCGTTTCACTTCCATGCGCTAGAAGGCGCCCCAGGCCCATCGGTCCGAGCGAAGAGGGGGCCCGCATGTAGCCCGGCGAGTCCGATTACTCCGAAATCCCTCCCCGTCCTTCATCCTCCAACCCTTTCATGCAGGACGCGGAGAAGCGACTATTGAGCGCGGTGTTCCGCTGCTGTAAAAGGGAGGGCGACGAAGAAAAAAGCTTCGCGTCCCAGGTGGGCGCATGTCCAGCGGTGAGCGGGTGCTGTTCGAACAAGACGGCAGTGGCGGAGCGGGGCGGGGAGGGGCGGGGCGGGGAGGGGTGGGGCGGGGCGGGGCGGGCGGGGCGGGCGGGGGGGGCGGGCGGGGCGGGCGGGGGGGCGGGGCGGGGGGGGCAGGCGGAGAGGAGCAGGCGGGGCGGCGGGACGGGCAGGGTGGGCGGGGCGGAGCGGGAGGGGGGAACAAGCGGAGCGGGCGGGGCAGGCAGAGAGGCGCCCTCACACTCGAGGTTAAAATTAGACACGAGCAATTTGCCGTGCTTTGGCCTTTCAATCACACGTATCCTTCCTATCAATAAAAATTTCTGTTCCATCAGATTTTAAGGGGAAAAAAAGTAACAAAAATGTAGAGGACGAACACAATAGAAAATAGATTAAAATCTGTGGTGGGTTCTCCTGAAGTTACACTGATGTTTCAAGCGCTGACTTTACTTGTTTGATAAAATACTGTCTCTCAATTTTGAGTAAAAAAAATATGACGCAACTTTCTTTTGGAGTGCTAAGAGAAATTTTAAATAGAAATTACGTGAAATTAATTACATAAATTAATTAATTAAACTGAAATAGACTTGTTAAGATGAATAATATAAACATAATATGAAAAGAAGAAATTTCACTTTATTCATATAAGAAATTTAATGACTAAATAGTTATTTATGAGAAAATATTGGAAATGTGTCAAGAACTTCCTGGAATTATTCCCCAAATTCAAAGAAGTTGATTCAGATTTGCAGAGCATCGTGAAGTTCAAACAGATTTCATGACAGTACTCGCATTAACAGTATTCCTATTTCTATAAATAGTTAAGGCGCTAGTGCGATTCACACACGACAGACGGACGGACGATTTGGCGTAAATCCATGTTTTGGTTTAAAGTACCATCAAATGGTTGATTCTAACTACACAAAGTTTTTGAGAAAGTAATGTACTGCTTATTAGAAGAAGGCTTTTCGGTATCAGGGCACAACAATGCAATTTTGTCTCTCAAAAAATCGCCGTTTTTTTCTGCAGTATAACATAACTTTCTCTATTAAAACATAGCTTACTTTGCATTTACTTACGTCTAAGAGAAACTAAAAGTAGAAATATTTAAATTAAAGCGATTAGTCGTTTCATTTGCCTACTATTTTAAATTTTCTTATCAAAATTACGCTTTTACATCAATGCTCAAATGATATTTTCTCAAAAACAGCTCAAAATGTTTCAACGAAAATATATAGCACCAGGTTTTACTCTTACATATTATTCTTAGTCACATTTCAATTCTACCATTAGGGGACCAAAAACATACACTTTTGTGCGAAAAAATGAGCAAAAGAGGCGACGAGAATGGTATAAAACCGAAAGTTAGTCATGAAAGTATGAAACAAACTAGACGAGAAAATCTAGCCATTCTGTAACACACGTTTTCTTCGAGTTCCGAGCCTTAGCTAGAACGTCAATCATCAAGGCATCCAGCCAATAGGCGAGTATAAGCTATCGATTCTGGCGTGAGCGCCTGAACACGGGCGGCTTCCGCAGGCGCAAGGCCCAACGCGGCATTCCTGCCCGCGTCGATATGAGCAGCGAGTGACAGATGAAGCGAGGCGCGAGCAGTAAAATTCAAAAGACAGCAGCGCGGCGGAATTGCCTTAGCGAGGGAGCGAGGAAGGAGAGGGGAGGGAGTAGGCGCACGGGGCCACGAGGAAACAGCGAACAATCGCGGCCATCCTCCGCCCCGGCCACCGCGCGCGGCGGCGCGCGGCCAACGCTGACGTCACTTGCACGTGGATGACGTCAGGCGCCCGTGGCGGCGCGGCCGTTGACTGCCGGGCCGGTGCGCCCTTGCCTGGAGCCAGATGCGCGGGCGACGCCGCGGCACCGCCGCGGCCGCAGGCACCGTCACCTCTCAGCGAAGCCAAGGCACGTTAACGACCGGCGAATCACACTGGCTGAGGTGGCTCAGGGCATCGACTGATGTGCCTCCAGAGTCTGACCTCATGGATCCCTCGGATTCAATAGGCACAGCTACGCATTCAGCCGCGTCTGGAGGAGAATTCAATTCTACAGGCCGGCTGCTCTGCTAGGGAACTTTCTCCGTGGTTTCTCCGATCAACATTAGGAAATGCCGGAGCAGTGCTAAACAAACCAATCCTAGAACAGGTAGCGGTAGCTCGTGTATCAACTGATGTCACTGCAGCGCCTAACGCGGGAGGGTCCTAGGTTCGAGTCCGACGGTGGCAGGATTTCGACACAGCAATCTCGCGGCGAATCTCGCGCGTCCGGGAAGAATTCCAGCGGCCGGCGCCTGACGGAGCCTGGTCTGTCAACCCAGCGAAGCTGAGCAGTACACCTACCAAACGGGCCACGGACGGCGTGCGATCTGTTTCCTCATCCTGTCCTATCCTCTCCCTGTACCACACACACTGCGTCAGCACCCACATTTCCGGAGGCTTAGGCTGTCCCGACGCGGGTCCCTCTAGGAAGGGAGAGTCCTACGACGGGAACCACTAGCCGAGGTCAGGTCGGCGACGGAATCTCCCCATCCAGCGCAGGAAGATCAGCCGCCATCTACCCAGAAAAACATGCACTTCACTAACGGACTATGACCAGCGCCCGGGAAACATTGTAAGATCAATCAATCAACCGATCCTAGAATACGTGCGATCTTCCCTTTCTCTTCCTTGTCCTATCCTCACCCATTACTTATTCTCAATGACACTTTCATGCACTACACTATCGAACATGGCGGGCGACCAGTGGAGAACTTGTAGCTTGTTTCGGCTGGGGAGGTGCCCCGCTGCTGGGAGATAACTGGTTGGGAAAACCTTGCAATCTGACATGTGTGTCCGCACCGGATCTCGCTAGGAAGCGCACGTCCCGAGATAAAATATGCATCACTTTTACGGCTCTAATGACCTTAGGAGATGACGCGCCCGGAACCACTAATCAATCCAGCGAATCAGAAGAAATTTTACGTTACTTCTAGTGTTGTCAGCCGTTTTTGAAAACCTATTAATATTGTGGTTTCGATTGTAAAGTCTTTAATCTACACAAGAAGTGGTTGAGGGATTATTCGAAAACTTGGAACGAAAGGAGACAATCTTTTAACTGGGTTCACACAGTCACCCTATGCACCTTGCAGGGGTAAGGAGGGTTCCCTAAAGTTTGATACCTATTTTATAACCCCAGATCACCTAGTAAGGGTATTCATGATGTGCTTACTTGAAATCTTGTATGTACTGCATTATTTCATTTTTCCACAAAAAGGACGTATCGATGGGTTAGTATTTAGTACGTGACTATTCTTAAATTACTCTATTATTCATACTACAATATGAGGCAAGATGTATAACAAAAGTTTAGAGAAATAGGAGTATGAAATTCTCTTTAAATAGATTTGAATTAAATAAAGTATTTTCATTTCCATTCATTTGATGCATTTTTGTCATTTTAATATTTCATCTGTTTCAAATGACCCTCAAGGTGGATGGGAGAGAAGTGTGGTTTTAGTTGAGAGGAAGATCTAATATTTTCAAGAATGTTAACCCACACCTGAAATGATAATGAAAAAATAACGATAATTATTTTTAATAAATAACGTATGTGTAACAAAATATAGTATCGGGTCATTAGTACAAATATAGCAAACATTACATCAACATATTAGGTTAGAAGATATCAGATTACATGAAAAATCTGGATACTATTCAACAGTTTATGTTTCGTGTAAAATCCTCCCTTGTCGTAACGTCTTTACGAAGGAGACTCGTTCGATTGTTGCAATCTTCAAAACACGAATGTTTGTTCTGAATTTTTTGCACGAGAACGTAGTTCCAATTTGTAGAACTGACTCCTAGTTGGTAGGTCGAATTCAACCGATGTCAAGAAGAATTCTAGTGAATGTCGGAACAGTAGCGTAAAACGTATCTCCATATAATCAACATTCCCCGAGCAGCGAGCTAGTGCTCGCTCAATCCCGAACAGTTGATATGTTCAGCGAATGCCCACTTCCTGTTAAGACCGCCCCATCACCAATCGGCAATCGCCGAGCAGCGAGACTAGTGCTCGCCCAATCCCGACAGCTGATATGTTCGCGAATGCCCCTCCTGTTATGACGCTACAAAGACCGGATCGCCCAGCAGGGTTTGTGTGCCAATCCGAACGCTGAATGTTCGCGTCACTCGGCACGCACTCATCACTATTCGGCATTCGCGAGCGGTAGCCGCTGTTCGCCCACTGAACGCGATATGTCAGGAGCCACTCCGTTAGTGTCCACAAACGGCATCGCCGGAGGGCAGTGCAGCATCCGAAATGATATGTTCGACGAATGCACTTCCGTTCAGACGCTCCCTCGGAGTCGGCCCGGAGCGGTTGCTTTGCTCAATCCCGAAACAAATTTATATGTTAAGGCCCCCTTTAAACTCAAGCCAAGCATCGAGCAGCGACCTTGCTCGCTCAGTCCCGAACAGTTATATGTAGCACCCACTCTACTGCACACATCGGCATTCCAGAGCGACAGTTTTCGCTCGAACCAACAGTGATAGTAGCGAATCCATCTTTAACTCTTCAATATCATTCGCCAGCAGCGAGCTAGTGCTCTCAATCCCAAAGTTAAAGCGTCTCAGCGATTGCCTTATTCTGTAAATGACCAATCGGCCGCCTACAGCATATTGCTCGTTCAATTTCCGAAGTTATATGTCAGCGGTGCCATTCCTGTAAGACGTCATAATCGGACTCTTCGGATGAGCACAATGCTGCTATCCAGAATATCCCATATGTCAGCGAGGCACCGCAAGAGTCTCCACATCGGAGTCGTCCGACAGGAGTTTAGTGCCTTCCTCAATCGCCTAACATGAATGTTAACACGTGCCCACTGTGGTTAAACCTGCCCACCAGCATTACACAGCAGTGTCCCTCGAAAGGATAGTTCCGAGGCGCACTTCCGTCTAAGTGCCACTATCATTCGCGAGCACGACTGTGCTCTCCAATCCTGACATTGAACGTTCAGCGAATGCCCATGCCTATGAAGTTCCAACAATCGGCATTGCGAGCGCGAGCTCAGTGCGCTGATTCCTGCAGCGATATGTTCAGGAAGCGTCCTGTTAGAGTCCGACACATGGATTCGGACACTAGCTTCTCAATCCGAAGTCGATATGTTCAGCAAGCCCTGGAAGAGATTCTAGCACAATCGGCTTGCTCGAGCAGGAGCTGTGTTCTCCATTTCCCAACCCGGTGATATGCCGGAAGCCCACTCCTAAACGCGCCATCGGACCGCCGGCGCGATTTACCCCATTCCAACTTATATACTATCCCCTCCTTAAGACCACTACACAACGCATCGCCGAACACAGCTCCTCAATCCGAAGGATATGTTTAGCGAGCTGACTTGTCGCCGCACAATCGGCTGGGAGCGACCATCTCCCCTGATATGAGCGAGTCCGCTTAGGAAACGCCACTACCGGCATACGTCGGCGCGAGCATGCTCGCCAATCCGAACAGGTGATAGTATCAGCAAGCCCACTCCAGTTAAGACTGCCACACAATCGGATCTGCCGAGAGCGAGCAGTGCTCGCTCAATCCCGAACAGTTGATATGTTCAGCGAGTGCCACTTCCTGTTAAGATCGCTTCACACAATCGGCATTCGCCGAGCAGCGAGCTAGTGCTCGCCCCATTCCGAACAGTTGATATGTTCAGCGAATGCCCACTTCCTGTTAAGACCGCCCGACACAATCGGCATTCGCCGAGCAGCGAGCTAGTGCACGCCCCATTCCGAACAGTTGATATGTTCAGCGAATGCCCACTTCCTGTTAAGACCGCCCGCACAATCGGCATTCGCCGAGCAGCGAGCTAGTGCTCGCTCAATCCCGAACAGTTGATATGCAGCGAGTGCCCACTTCCTGTTAAGACCGCCCCACACAATCGGCATTCGCCGAGCAGCGAGCTAGTGCTCGCTCAATCCCGAACAGTTGATATGTTCAGCGAGTGCCCACTTCCTGTTAAGACTGCCCCACACAATCGGCATTCGCCGAGCAGCGAGCTAGTGCTCGCTCAATCCCGAACAGTTGATATGTTCAGCGAATGCCCACTTCCTGTTAAGACCGCCCCACACAATCGGCATTCGCCGAGCAGCGAGCTAGTGCTCGCTCAATCCCGAACAGTTGATATGTTCGTCGAATGTTCACTCCCTTTGATGAGTACAAAAGACCGATACGCGGTGGGTAGTGTGATCGCCGAATGTTCGTCACTCGGCAAATAGCAACTCAGTCACACTACTTGAGATTCGGCGAGCGGTTGTTCGCTACTCACCGAATAACAAGTGTGTGTAACCGCTTTAACACATAAGGCAAGCATCGCGCGACCTTCGCCTTTCTAGTCCCCGTACACATTTATGTGCACTACACTACTGCACATTCTGGGAGACCAGTCGAAAGTTTATTGCTCGACCCACGCAGGGAAAGAGGTACATACATTTACACTCTTCAATATAATCAACTCCGTTTTTAGTGACTTTTCTCCAAATGTTAGGAAGGCGTCGTACACCATCTGCGCATTTATTTCTGTAAATGACTCATATTGCCCGTCCTACAGCATATTTTTTTCTCTGGAATTCTGCCGGGTTCTTCGCAGGTGTTCTTTCATTTTGCTGAAGAGATCATAATCACAGGGACTCATATCGGATGAGCAAAATGGATGTTCCAGAATATCCCATTGTCAGCGGCGCAAGAGTTCTCCACGTGGAGTCGTCCTGTACAGGGTTTATCCTTCACTTCATATCTGCCTAATATGAACGTTTTAACCCATCGTGCGACTGTGGAGTATGGAAACTCTGCCTCACCACATACTACATGCAGTCCCTGAAGATATTCTTGCGTACTTCCGTCTCGTGCCACTTCAATTCTGAGCCACGACTGTTGCTCTACATTTGTGAGCATGACGTTACGACGCTTGCGCTATAGCGATGAAGTTCAACAAACTGGTAGCGGTAGCGGTAGCTCAGTCAGGCAACTGATGTCACTGCAGCGCCTCTGACCGGAAGGTCCTAGGTTCGAGTCCTGACGGCGACAGGATTTTCGACACTAGCTTTTCAGCTAGGTCGAATTCAGTAGCGGCCTGGAGGAGAATTCTAGCGGCCGGCTGCTCTGATAGGTAGTTTTCTGTGATTTCTTCGATCAACACCAGGTGAATGCCGGAGCAGTACACTACCAAACGGGCCACGGACCGCGCGCGATTTATCTTTCCTCTTCCTTATACTATCCTCTCCCCTTACATACACACTTACACTAACATGAACTACACTACCACATATTCCGGGAGATCAGTCGGGAGCTTAGAGCTTGTCCCGGCTGGGGCGCTGGGGCTGGGACCCATCTCCCTGATGGGAGAGTCCTGGTTAGGGAGAAACGCCACTAGCCGACAGTAGGTCGGCGCCGGATCTCGTCATCCAGCGGGGGAAGATCACCGCCATCTCTCAAGAAAAAAATGCACTACACTAACGGGACTAATGACCAAAGCAGTTGACGTGCCCGGAAACACAAAAAAAATCAATCAATCAATCAAAAAGTTCAACAATGTACACAATGCAGTAGACTGATAGAGTACTGTTCCCGCTCGCTGCACACACTCGTCTAAAAGTCCTTCCTTTAGTCACGAGTTGAGTTTAAGTTACAGCAATATTCTCTCTTTTTATCCAACCTATGTATATATGGAAGATGTTTCAGCACACAATTGCAAGTCGCATCCCGCCTGAGGCTAGACAATTTTGGTTCCCGGGCAATGCTGAAACGTAGTCTCTCCCCCCCCCCCGTCGAAAAAAGTTAAAGATGTTTCAAGAAACTACGAGTTCTTTCATTTATTTCAACAAAGAACAAAAATGTTGTTTCAGCTAGATAATGTTTTTGGAAATATATTTTAAATAATACTTTTAAGTAAAACTATTTAGTGATCAAGTAATCCAATTTCTACGGTGAGCTTGAAACATTCGAAAATTAGTGTTCAATAAAATCATTTGTTAAGTACATGAATTAATAAATATGAATTTCAGTAGAACCTATTTTAATGTTGGCGTCATTTCATTCATTTCATAGAATCGTACCTTATAATTAATGGCTATAATTAACTATTTAAGGTAAAAATTCAGTTGAAAATTTTATGAAATATCAGACTACTGTATCGCGATTTTCTCGAGTTCCAATTTATTTTTCAGTATTTTTACTTATTTTCCCCATCATCTGGCCCCTTGACTTGCAGGGTCCCGGGCGATCACCCGGTCTGCCCAAGCCTAACGCTCTGCCTGAGGCGTAACATCCCAGCGAGCGCGCAAATCTCACGATCGGGTCCCTGCGAGTGGCGATGGTCGTCTAACCCCATCGCTTTGCTCTCCCGTCCGTTCCCCGCGCGCTCTGCGGCTGTCGCCCGAAGCTCCCTGACCGCCCTCGTAAATATTCATCGCTGGGGGCGGGCGAGCGCGCGCGCTGAGCCCACGGGAGGTGGGGGGCGGGGCTCACCTGCGCCTCCAACCAGTGTTTATGTGCCGCGCCGCGCCGCCCGCGCCAGAGGCCGTCGCTCTCTTCTCGGCGTCGCCCCTGTCAGCGGCTGCAAAATATGCGCGGCCAATGGCAGCCACAGACACAGAGGGCCGGCTCGCCGCCGAACAGAACCCTCGTGACGGCTTCTGTTATCTCTAACAAATTAGGCTGGCTGTGGTGGCTCAGGGCGTCAATTTATGCCACTGTAGTGGCTCTCGCCGGGAAGTCCTGGAGTTGAGTCCCAACGGCGGCGAAGCTGGATAGGTAGGTCGAATTCGGCCGCTGTCTGGAGGAGAATTCTTGCGGCCGGCCGCTCTGATCGGTAGTTTGGCATGGTTTCTCTGATCAACACCAACCGAATGCCGCAGCAATACCCTAACAAACGGGCCACGGACCGTGGGTGATCTTTCCTTGCCATATCCTATCCCCTTACACACACTTACAAGCACTAATTGCCATACACGTCGGGAGACAAGTTGCCAGTTTAGAGCCTGACTTGCCTCGGGCGGTGCCCGGCCATCTACTGAGGAAACGCAAGCACTACACTTACGGGACTAATGACCTTAGCAGTTGACGCGCCTGTAATCACTAATCAAACACGAAGTCCGGTTCATCGCGGAGCAGAATACTCATGAGTGCTTTTGTTATCTCAAACAAACTAGAGATGAAAGCGAAGGCTTACGTGGCCGGAGTCAGTATCTACTTCGCTGTCCGGCATTTTGTCTTGAGGAAAGTCACAGCATGACAGCCGAAAAGTTGGTATCTGGACGTAGATCGCGATGTCTCCGAACAGCCAAGTGGATACGAACTAGAGATGTTGCGATGGCACATGCTTTAGAGCATTACTTTCAAGTTTTGCAATTTTTTCAAATTCAGAGAATTCAACAAAACTGAGACTGTGCCATTTTCATTCTGTGGAAAAATTTAAAGGAGAAATTTGAAGCTGTTTTTCATAAAAGGTATTTTTATAAATTAACTTAACCTCAAGAATAAATTACGCAAAAACACTCGTTTTTTCAAAAGATTGTACATATTAAGAACTAGATATTTAGAACATATTTCAATAAATATTGTTGTCTTAAATGAAATATTGTACAATACAATACAATACATTATAGTTAGTTCACTTGAATTAGAACCAGTACTCATTTTTGTACCGTCCTTTGATACGTACGAGGAGAAAAATATTAAAAAATTGAAGCCGTTTTTAAGAAAATAATTCTTTAAAATTTACCTATATTTTACGCATAATTACGCGAAAACTAATCGCATTTTGAAAAATTGTACAAGATCTTATTTCAATATCTGACTTTGAACAATAGATTCCATAAAAGACAAAACCTATGTCTTCAATATTGTTCTTACATGAAGACGCAGAAAAATATGAACTTTCGAAATTTTCAAAAAAATCAAGGATTTCATCGAAAATAATATCTTTATTTTTTAAGACGTCCTTTAAGCTATCTGAAGACAAAACGTAATGAAAAATTTGAAGCCATTTTCAGAAGATTTTGAAAATGTTTAATCTACATGTAAAATACCCCTCAAACACCAAAATATCCATTTCGAACTGAAGTACATTGATATCTTTCATATCGAACGGAAAATATCAATTTCGGAGAAAATAGTGTAATGAGTTTAGGCGCTAGAGTTGACCACAGACAGAAAAATAACCAGACGTTTTGCTGTCAGTTGATTTTTCAGTATCAACGATCAAAAACCTAATATTGACTAAACAACGTTGTAGAGAAAATAATTTACTAATATAGGATCAAAATTTATCCAATTTGTTTGTTAGCAGGGCCCGGAAATGAATTTTTTGTAAAAATCGCGTATTTCCGCAAAATCTTCTACTTCTAACAATACTTGTTCTTTATTACTTACGTAGTAGAGTAAGAAAGTAAAACTAGAAGGAAAATATCATGGAACAAAAGTATTTTGAGACAGTATTTTAGAACATTAAAATTGCTTTTCAAAACATTTTGGCAGAAACAATAAAGGTTTGAAAGTAAACAGCCTGGTATTTGCTGATTTTCATGTTATCTTTGAATGTCTAACAAATGTTACAATAGAATTGGATATTTTGGGAAATACTTCCAACAAAACTAGTTTCAGAATTTCATTATAAAAAAATATTCCAACATTTTCAACTTCTAATATCAATTAAATAGGCAAAGCGAAACAATTAAAATTATTTTGAATGTCAATACAAAAAAAATTAGAAAAGATTCTTAGGATGCAAAGAGCAGATGCTAATTGTAAGAATTTTTACAAAAAATGCTTATGCATTACTTCTCAAAATAAAACACCATAAAAATAATCTTAGTGGTCAAAGTGGAATGTCTATGCGTGAGCAAATGCCTTTACAAAATTATGAATTTGAGATATTAGTAATATAAGATCCAATGAAAAATACAAAACAAAGAGAATTTGAAGTAATGAATTACGACTGGTGTGGTATGTTACCAGAATATACATTAAAGAAATATGTATTGAAAAAATATCTTTAGCTCCTGGAAAATTATATTAATATTCTCTCAATAGAATGGATGACAAAAGACTGCCGAAACGATTTTGAAACGAAATACATTTGGAAGAAGAAATAAAGAGAATTCATGCAAGAGATTAAATAATATTTGAAAAATATAAAAGAAGAACGAATTACGAAAATATAATGTTTAAAATAAGTTTAAAATGGAAGTGTTTCAAGGCAAATAAGACAAGAAACCCGTTAGCCCAAGAAAAAACAGTGGCAGAATGAAAGTTTGTAAAGAGAAGAAAAGAAAAAAACTAAAGAGAATTATACAAAATTAGCCCGTATTTTTTGCAATTTCTCGCCCTTAGCGCTTTCACGCAAACTTGTATTAACACATTTTGGAAGGGTCAATAAGCTTCCGTCCATTACATCTTACTCCGCTGGAAAAATTTAATTCTTTTTGAAATTAGAAGCGTATTTGTCGCCGACTGCACGTTGCGAAAATGTTTGTCTTTTTTTTACTTCCGCCTGTCTTTTATTTCCGTCCGTCACTGGTCCGGGCAGAGGTCTCTGTGGCGACAAGCATCGGTCTTCTGCAAGGTCGCAAAAACAGAGCACGGCTGGAGCGACCGACTACTACTTTGTAATAAGTGTTTAGTGACCTCAAAATTAAAATCACATAGTACGCATTCATTAACCTGAATCACACCACTAAATACTAGATTTCTTTGTTGGCCCGAGCACGGTATAGAGCGGGTTAAAGAATTCGTTCTCTATTTCTATAAATGAAATAGTTTGTTCTGCGTATGACTAAGTTTTGCACAAATATATTTATTGCAACACACACAACTATATTCTTGTTCGTTATCAGATGGTGGTTACGGTACTCTATCGGGAAAGGTTAGTCTAGACAAAAATTTATAGAATAAAGTAGGAAAGAAAACTTTTCAGAAAAAAAATTACTCAGGGAAATAATCATTATGATGAAAAGCCAAGAACTGAAGGGTTAGATATAGACGATGTACGGACCAGTGAGTTGGATTGATTGATTGATTGATTTTTTCGTGTTTCCGGGCGCGTCAACTGCTTCGGTCATTAGTCCCGTTAGTGTAGTGCATGTTTTTTTCTCGTTAGATGGCGGTGATCTTCCCCAGCCGAAAGGCGATATCCGGCACCGACCTACCGTCGGCTAGTGGGGTTTCCCCCTAACAAGGACTCTCCCACAAACGGAGCACCGCCCCAGCCGGGACAAGCTCTAAGCTCCCGACCGGTCTCCCAGAATATGCCAGTGAGTTGGAGAGTTGTGTGTCTGTTGCTCAAGCTGGCTGAACTGAAGTGAATAAATGAATGAATGAATGAATATGATCATTGAAGTGGAATTCGATTTTCGAGTTCTGGTGGTTATCTAAACTTCCGAATGTACCGTCTTCTAGTAAAGGAAAATATTTTAAATATTGTATAAATTTAAGGAGTTAATATTTCAGAAAATTTATAGTGAGCTTTTTAAAGTAAAGTAAAGTAAAGTACCGTTTTTGTATTAAAAAAATTATCACTTCTCAAACTTCACAGAGAATAAAGTGATTTGTAAAAGATAATTCAGTGTGATAGTTGTTGCAACGAACACGCTCAGAGACAATTGCAATATAGGAATCAAGGTAAATTGGTAGTCGTGCTTTTTATTTCCCTTGTTGGAGATGTGCCAATGGATGTGAAATATACGTGCAGATCCTTTCGGAGAGAATTACGAGGTTTCGATTATATGAAAGCAGCGTTTAAGTGTTATTTTCTATCCCGAGTGTGCGCGCGGGTGACCATTCGTCTTGCACGGGTGCTGAGCCCGCCGGGCTTGCGGAATGGGATCGCGCGCGCTCACGCAATTTATCGTCCTTCGTTGCGCGTGCGCGTCTGGATGAATGCGGACGTGGAGGTGCCGACGCATCTCAGGAAGAGAGATGCCTGCGACCGGACATGCCACTAGTGCATTTATCAGTGCATCAACTGATGTCACTGCAGCGCCTCTGACTGAGAAGTCCTAGGTTCGAGTTCTGACGGCGGTAGGATTTTCGACACTAGCGTTTCAGCTACGTCGAATTCTGTCGTTGTCTGGAGGAGAATTCTAGCGGCCGGCTGCTCTGATCGGTAGTTTTCCGTGGTTTCTCCGATGCCAGGCAAATGCCGGAGCAGTATCCTACCAAACGGGCTACGGACCGCGCGCGATCTTTCCTTCATCTTCCTTGTCCTATCCTCTCCCCTTACACACAAACACACACACACACTAATATGCACTACACTACCACATATTCCGGGAGACCGGTCGGGTTCTTAGCGCTTGTCGCGGTTGGGGCTGTGCCCCGCTGGTGGGAGAGTCTTGGTTAGGGGGAAACCTCACTAGCGGACAGTAGGTCGGAGCCGGATCTCGCCATCCAGCGGGGTAAGATCACCGCCATCTCTCGTGAAAAAGCATGCACTACACTTACGGGACTACTGACCAAAACTGTTGACACGCCCGAAAACACGAAAAAAATCAATCAATCAATGACTAGTGTATTTCTTTCGCACACACCAACGTCCAAGTTAAATACGGGAAAAGTTATTGTTCGGAAGATATGATATTAAATATGTTTTTGTTATTACAGAAAAGGATTTAGATACTACAAATCTCAGGTTTTACGCCACTTGTAAATTTCGACATCAGCAGTTCAGTGTCAAGAAACATGTCGTGGAGGAATTGTGAAGCCAGCATTCTATCGTAGTTTTCGTAGTTTTCCGATGCAGAAATGCGTTCAGACACAAATGGCATATTAATGAACTTGCGATTTTCCTTCATTTCGCTATTCATATCATCCCATCACACACCACACACTAAACAATGCATACACTGACCATATTCCGGAAAACCGTGGTTCTAGTGTTGTGCGGCTAGAAGGCTTGCCCCGTGTGGAGAGTCGTGGTATGGAAACCATTGGATTGAGCGTAGGTCGGTGCCGGATCTGCATCCAGCGAAATTTACCGCCATCCTACGTGAAAAGCATCACATCCTTAGGGACTACTGACCAAAACTGTTGCACGCCCAGAACGAAAATATCAATCAATCATGATTGTGTCTTTTCGACACAATCGTCCAATTAAAACTGAAGTAATTCTGTCGGAAGATATGATATAAATATGTTTCTGTATACATGAAAGATTGTGATTTGGCAAACTCAGGTTTAGCCTAAGTCAAACAAATTTACGTCCATTACTGTTGACGAAACTGAATATCGATACGTTAATTTGAGTATGTTGTGGAATATTAATCATACTATTCGTATGTAATAAAACAAATTGTCAATTTTTCATACAGAATCGAAATTAACATATTTAATTGATATCTTTAGAGAATCCTGATTAGGTATTAAAAACAAGAATAACAGCAATAAACACTCACGAACAAAAAACGAATTAGACACAAGGACCACGCAAAATGGGCAATAAAGCGAATAGTCACAAAGAAAAGAAGGTCAATCTGCCACTGCGAGAGTGTAGCTCCAACATTCCGAAATTGAGTCTTAGAATACTGTTGAATGGCATGAGAGTACCAATTTAACGACGTCCTGACAGGAAATGAAGGATGAATGCACGGTCCGTAGCCGTCTTATGGACTCTAACAATTGCGGCCTCCTACAGATTTTGAATAACATGGAAACCTAATTGTACCGATAGAATTCGGGTCAATTCCCTCAGACCGATGCCGATGAAATTGAGTCTGCTCGATTTGGGGAAAATGCTTCGTCCTAAGGATACGACAGGTTCTTGTTGTAACGAGCCCTTGAGACATTTCGACACATAGGTTGTCAATTGATTGATCATTTGTTGATTGATTTTCGGTTTCTGGCGCGTAGACTTTGACATTTTTCCCGTTAGGTGGCATTTCTTTCATGGGAGATCGGCTGACTTCCCAACTTTGGGATGATCCCACGACCACAATCGAGGGGGTTTCCCTAACAGTCTCCACCGACTGGTTCCCGCCAGGCGGAGAAGCTCTAAGCTCACCGGTCTCCGGATATATGCATGTGTGTGGTTATGTGTGTGTGTGTGTAAGAGGAGAGGATAGCAGACTGAGAACAATATTTGACGAGTACATGAAACATATTACTGCGGTACTGCTCCGGCATTCGCCTAGTATTGATAGAAGAAACAAAGGAAATCTACCGACCAGAGCAGCCGGTCACGTTACAAGTTGGAAACCATTGTTAGAATAATATTTTGAACGAGTACATGAAACATATTACTGCAATGACCATTGCACACGAGCGAGAGAACCTCTGCGAAGGCTGAGCTGAAATCTGTAAACCGTGGAGGTTCTTGTCTGAAAATAAATGAACTGATAAATTGACAACTCGATGTCCGATATCACGACACCGCCCACTAGGACAAAGTAAGATCTTAGTAATTACCACCCGTAGATAATTAAAGAACAGATACTACATAGAAATTCTGAATTGGAATAGCAAGGATTTCGTTTTACCCTGAGAATAGCAGTAGCGCGCGGAAAGGTAGAAATTCACTCAGTCGGCGAGCAGATGGCGCAAGTTTTCGAAAGGGTGCAAGAAAGTATGTGGAATCGCAGTTTGAAGGAAATTATGAAATTGGGTGTGATAAGAAACTGCTCTTTAACACCACATCATTGCATTGTCAAATGAAGGATTGTAAAATAATATATGGATTAGAAAAAGTGTTAATTACCATAGTAATAGAAAATAAGCTGTAAACCTGCAGTGGGCCAAAATAATCGTACAAAAATGTTCATTAATAACAGGATTATTGTGATTATGCACACAAAATGCATATTGAATAGTAAGTATTAAATCCTGAGAAGTTTCAAATAGAGAAATGGTAGGGTAATCTTGTAAATACGAGTAGGTGAGGAAATAAATGTATTGTTTGAATAAACTTTTTTGTTCGCAAAAGCACACATCGATTTGTGAGTTCATTTGTGTTTCCTAAAAAGTATTCAAACAATATTATATATTTATGCAAATAAAATGCTTGGATGTCATAATACTTTTTATTTTTTACAATGTTATAACTTGTTATTGCTCGGAGCTCGTTATTCAATGCATAACTTATCTGGATCGAGAGGACTTATTTCCCTCGTGGTGACGAGGAAAATATGAAAACAGTTTAATGTTGCTACATGTTCTCTTAGGGAGGGAATTACGAAAGGTAATTATGGGAGGGAAATATGAAATTACCAACTGAGTTAAGTTAACAACTCGTTACTAGAAGAAGTAAATTTGCCTAATTAAAATTAGGTAAAAAATAAAATCATGTATGTATGTCGGGCGTTAACTGGTTCTAATTATTAAGCTGCGACAAAAAGCCTGAGGGTCTTTGGCCCCTTATAACCCTTCTAACGCCCTTGGTGCATGTATAACTACTTCAGCATTATTTAATTCTTATATCTGCACTCACTGTCTGAATAAGAACTCTCGGTTGTATCCTCGAAAATTAGAAGATACCGCACAAATACCAGAATATTATTAATAATTATTAAAAATGTATGATAGCATGGATCATTATCTAATCCAAAAATCCATCCGCTTGAATTCGGAAAAATCAAATTAGGAAGCGAGGTTGTAACCCGAAGCAGACTCCCTACGCTAACAAAAGCGAGACGGATCTGTACATTTTTTTTCCTCTTTGGAGTGAACGCAGATGGCTGCGTTTGCGTGGAGAGCTGTCGGTTAACGTCAGCGCTTTCTAAAGCTCACGGCGCTCGTCTCTTGTCAGCTGACGCCTCGCGGAAAGTTTTTGCGCCGTTTTCACTGCGGAGGTCACGCGCCCGGCCGCAATCCGACTTGGATCCTCCCTGAGGCTGTCGGCTGTCGCGGCGCCGGTTAATTCATTTCCATTAGCAGTTCTCGCGTAATTACGCTCCTATTCTTGCTCGCGTAATGCCCAGCAAGATAATCTCTGGCAGCCTCCCAGCTTTCAAACGCGCCCTGTGAGTCATTCCCCTCATCAACTTTGCATTCATTGGCAGCTATGCTGTAAAACCACTGTTCCAGTCAAAACCACGTGCCGTTCACTTCGGTTTAATTTGCATTCTTTTGTCCGTTATGTACTGCCGTATATTTTAATTTATCTTGTTCAATCCCACAGTTGGATACTAATGTAAATCTTGTGCAATTTCAGCAGTACTCCTTTGGGTAATGGAATATAAAACCTGATTGTATCCTTTTGTAGCATCTTGCTGAGCAACGCAATGGCAAATTTATTCATTACGAATTAAACATCAAAATAATTACCTCACACTTCAAATGAACAAACATTCGGCACAATAAATTTTTTATTATCGCGAGTGAAGTTAATGCAATGAACTGCAAATCTTAAAACTTATCTTACATATCCCTGTTCGAATGAACTGTACTGATAATATCTTTATTCTTTCTTTCTTTTTCATGATGTAAATAAAAAATGAATGCCTTCCAAGGGTACTCTGTAACACTCTATTCAAGTCTATAACTTTTCAGCCTCAAAACAAACAAAAATTGCAGCAGTATGCTTTTTTTGTGTGCAATTGCAGATCATTTTTGTTGTGTTGAAACATTATAGTTCTTTTTATTAATAATTTCATAGAAATATTTATTTTATGCATATTAAGTTCAATTTATAATTAGTTTTAATTATCTTTTTGGCAAGATATTGGAGGAAAGTATAAATAGTGAAATGTATATTTTATGATATTTTAAACATTGATCCTATGAAAAAATATTACAAGTAGCTGATTATTCAGGCTTTTATTTATACGAACGATGGATTTAGATATTTCTTAACTTCTATGACTGGCTCTCATTAGGTTGTAAATGAACGAGTGAAAATTGTTTGTCGAATCAAAACTGTGAACACGTTGTAACCTATTACAAAGTGTTTAAAGTGTGAAGAACTTTATTACTGTGTATAGATTGAGCAGCGGAAAATATGGGTGGGCTTCTACCGTCACATTCTTCACTTACCAGGAGGATTTTACTCCCCAGGGCAGGCACCTAGGCTCTTTGGCATTTATCCACACCCCTTTCCTGTGCCAAGAACACCTTCAGCCTGCTATTCGAATCTCGGCAGAACGCAGTTACTCTTCACGGGAACCTCCCCAAATAAGCCTGGCTCGGGACACTGTCAGCTCAGAGGTACTAGCTTTCCAGGCCTACACCGGAGTCAAATTAATCGCCAATGCGCTAGGACAGATCCTCGTAAGCTGCCCTTAGTGTCGGTCACTACCACGATGAAGCCAAATGCCCAACTGGGGGCCTCCTCGACTAAGGCCCGGATGGATCCCAATCCGTTTCCTTACCTCCTCCAGCTTCACTGTCCCCTCACTACCGGTGAGTACCACCGGAATCTAGTGCAACCTAAGATTCGAGTTCCTCGTCCAAGACTTCTTTATGTGGGTTTGGGAACAAGTCCCGCCTCCAATGCTGCTGCGGGTAGGTGGCGGGTAAGACCTCCTCACTGCACTCATCTTGGTGCTATCGACGTGAGTACCGCCAAGAAACTAGGGTCCGGGTGGACTGTTGAAGTCAACACAATGAACCTCAGATCTTCCGCCCATCGGTGCAACCCTGCGGGAAATGGACGACCGGAAGGTCCGAGGTTCTTGGATGGAATAAGCAGTGAACGTTGTGTTTTGTGACCGCATACTATTCCCTTAGAAAGGCAGGTAGCACGCCTTTATCTGCTTAGCGTGCCCGAATAGGCACGCTGTATGAAGCTGTAGATAGTTCAAACTTGCACCTCAAAATGTTGCAGTAATGCAATTAGAACTTTATGTTGCATTTCATAACATCCTAAACGGTGTCACGGTGTGCAGTTCAGAATTTTGAGAAAAAAAAATTAAGAACTTTTTTAAAAAATTATCTAATGGTGTAATGAATTTTTTTTATAATACAGGCAGATAAGGGACGCCCATCGGCGGTTTTGAAATGCGCGGCACGACGTACGGTCGAACAACGGCCCGAGAGTTACTGTTCGTGCTACGTACAAACGTTGAAACGGCCGGGAGTGGCAACCGTCGTGAGATTTTTGGACCTATCTGGTGAGGAAAAACACTGGAAGATCGCGACCTGTGGTGATGCTGCTCGAGGCCATATTGCGTTCGAATATTAATGGCACGAGAATTTGATTGAAATCAATAATGATCGTGAATAGAGGTAGGAGCATACATAAATCCGACGATATTAATTACTGCACGATATCAATTACGTGTTGCTAAAGTTATTAAACATTCAATACATACGAAACTGTTTGTTTCAGCTTTGATGATTTTGAGCATTACGAAATGTTTGAATTTGAGTTGCTTATACATTGTATCATTCTTCTCATATATAATGCATCGTAATGTTGGGAGAAGTACGTGAAGAGTTGTTCCCCCACAAACTGAAACGTTTCTATTGAGGAGAGCCGGAGTATGGGCGATATCAACGGAGACATCTTTTCAAGAGACCAGAAGAAGAAGATTCCTTCTGCGACGTATGAACAACTTTGATGTAAGATCTACTCCAAATCTTTCTCTTTCAGAAAATCATAACATGTGAAGAAAAAAAAGAATATTATTTGGAATATATTGCAGGGGAATAAGCTGGTGTATCAGAGGAGAGGGCCGACTAAAGGTACTTATAACTCAACGTCAGGTGAAGGTTTCCGGGCACTATTGTTGCATCGTTTAGCGATTAAACTTTAATCTGAGAAAAAAGGGGAGTTTTGCAGCTTCAATTGAAAATGATTGTAGCAAAATCTAATTGCTTTATGAGAAAATAAATATCTCTAATTTATTACTTAATAAAGAAATACAG
The DNA here is from genome assembly GCA_964035755.1 of Teleogryllus oceanicus. Classification (NCBI taxonomy): domain Eukaryota; kingdom Metazoa; phylum Arthropoda; class Insecta; order Orthoptera; family Gryllidae; genus Teleogryllus; species Teleogryllus oceanicus. The sequence continues at coordinate 8,513,711 of CAXIVR010000002.1, forward strand.
TTAGCTAGTAACTAGTATGAAAAGTTGTGACAATTTTTTGAAAACGATTCATGCTTCACGAACACCATTTAGCGTGTATGATTTGTACAAACCGCAGCTGCAGTGTTTCACTTTATTACATTTTTAATCTTGTGAACAAGTCTGTAAATTCTGATTAACGAAAGGTGCAGATTTGTAAATAGTGCACTTGACTTTATTGTGTTGTAAATAAGTATTACATTTCACTGTGTAAAGGGAAGAACCATGACAGAAGGAAGGATTATTTTAAATCAAGAGAAAAGTGAAGTTAAATATACACCTAAACTTTCAGTTTTATCATTGCTAGAAGTGAAGCTGATTACGCGTAGACGGTGTTTTTTTCATTAGTAAGTTTTTCTTTATTTTTTATTGTAATTGTATTCAGATACAAATAAACGTAGTAAAATGATTAATGTTTTTTTGGAAAAATCCTAAATTGCTTGTTTTATAAAATAGGAACTCCATGTCTCTATCTCTTAGTTAATCCTGAATGGAACCTCTTAGGATTTGAGCATTCCCACCACAATATTTCTTTAAGAAAAGCTGTGATTGACGGTCACTGACAATTGATGCCAAGTGAGAGTATTATATGTTTTAATATTGGAATTAATTAATTGACCAGCATTAAGTTCACATCATAATGATAACTTAATGATTAATATTTACTTTAGTTTTATGATAGTTTTAGTAAATGATTAATATTCATATGAAATTTAATTTTATTACAAATAGTGCATAGTTACATATTAGTTTTAAAAAGAAATTCGCACTTGTTGCTAAATATAGTGTATAAGGAGCCTCTTATCTTATCATTCCTTCAAAAGCAGCAATGCAGTCATGTTTAACCAAAGATATATCGGTCGATAAGCGAAGGTGAGGGCAGTTGTAGTATATACGAAATATTTCAAGATTAAGTAATTAAAAGTGATTTAATGCAAGTGGGCGTGTGATTTCTGGCCTGGTCATTCATTACCCGCCTAGGGACAATGACAATGTATTCCGTCTGGTCATTAATTCTAGTTATTAAACCAGTATAGAGACGCATGAATACTTTACAGATCGCTACATATACAGGGAATTTTCAGCAAGAGCAATGATCAAAATGAGGACTTCCAAAATCCTAACTAACGCAAACCATATTCCGTTCTGGCTCCCCCCCCCACTCACACTTAAATTAGTCACTCCTAACAACCAAAAGCAAAAATAAAGTAGTGATGCTACAAAATGGCACATACTTTCTAGTACTGGTTATTTTTTTATTATTTTTAGTGCCTAAAGAACTACTAGGGCCTCTTGCGGTATCTATTGCTTCACTGGTGCGCAGTGAAGAACATCTTCGCACGCTCCCAACCATCGTATGGCGCTACATCGGCCCTATATCTTCACATCTTTGCCCATGATATTCCTTGGCACCACATTGGTGCTTGCTATTATATTGGAAGAGATACCCAGATCCTCAATTAAATACACAGATTCCACAAAGCTGCCTGTCAAACCAAGATATAATCGAAGGATTTTCTTACAGATTTAATATATGCCTCAGTCAGAGCTGGAAAATTGAGTCTTACGTGGGTTTCGAACCCACCGTAATTGTGTACACGTACTTTGGCTCAACTACCTCGAGTTTCTGACTTACGAGGACAAAACCCTTTAACTATTGTAAACGTCCTACGGCATTTTAGGATAATCTGATTGCACAATAATATAACTACAACTGACCTTTTGAGTTTCTCCCTACTAGAGAGAAAGTTATGTAATTCTGCGAGAACAAAATAGCGAATTTTCGGCAGAAAAACTTATTACAGGGCCCTGGTAACGAAAAAGTGGATAAATTCAGTTAATAAATTTAGAAAAATTTCTCTATCACGTGGTGTAGCCAAATACCATGTGCCGTGGATCTTTGATACTGAAACATTGAATAACCGCAAAACGCCTGTCTGTATGTCCGACTGTGAACAACACTAGCGACTACACCATTCAGCCGATTTTCGCTAAAATTGATATTTCCCGATCAATCTGGCTGATGTCGCAGTTCTTTGACTTTGAAACCTATATTTTAATTTGGGGGATATTTTACATGAAGCCCTGGGGACATTTTCAAAATTTTAAAAAACGTGTCTCCATCGTTTTTGTTTAAATTTTGTTTTTGTGAAGGACATTTAATAGAATGTTCCAGGTCTCGTGTTCGTTGAAAACCATGATTTTCCGAAAATTAGGGTAGTTCAATTTTTTTCGGAGTCATCCTACGACTAAAATATTAAAGATAAAGATTTTTCCCTTCATGAAATCTGTTCCTTAAAAGATAGATTTTTAAACGAGGTCTTGTACAATTTTTCGAAAATGTGAGTACTTTTCGCATTAATTTGCGTGAAAATACAGCGGAGAAAGTATGTGCTATTTAGCGCCACTAGATATGCTTTAAAGTGTTTTCTAGTATTGAATATCTGAATCCAAAGGATTTCGAAACAATTCGTTTGCATAGCAACAAAGTAAACAAAATTGTTTACATTGTGTAGAATCCTCGCACATCGCAACATCGCTTTACATTAATTCAACAATATCACATTCAGCAATTAACTTTTTCATAATTAAGTACATAACATATTGTAGAACTAATATTTTGTAATATTAATTATTTTATAATACATTATTTACTAATCAAGCAATCTAATCTTAAACCTATTTTAAATCTGCAACGTTGACAACCTGCGTGATTTGCCTGCGTACATCAGTCTGAATTTACACTGGGCAACAGTGGGATAAGCGGACGTGTATGAGAACGTCGCCACATGAGAGGCAGAGGGGCTTGTTGGCCCGCGGCCTGCCTTGCGCGGCCTGTGGGGAGGGGGAAGCGTGCGCGGTGTAACGTCTCAATCGACAGGGAGGCACAGATAGAGCGTCATCGACTTCCCGTCGATCGCTTCATGAGAGTCGAAAAGAGAAACGAAAGTCCTTCTCGACCACAAGAAATAACAACTTCATGACAAGACTTCCGTTTTCATGTTTCACAACTTATATTCACTTCTTTAAATACAGAGGTTATCCTGCAAATGTCTTGGCGTATCGTGCATACAGTTGCATACAATCCGCAACCTATGGAACAGAGAAGCTCTCGATCTAGGCTTCACGACCTTTCGAAGCGCTCTGCTTGTTTATTCAGTTTTTTTAACAAGATACCCCATGGCTAGGGGGAGACAAAAGACTAGAGACTGACCGGGAGCGGTAGCGCAGTGCATCAACTGATGGCACTGCAGCGCCTCTGACCAGAAGGTCCTAGGTTCGAGTCCTGACGGCGGTAGGATTTTCGACACTAGCATTTCAGCTAGGTCGAATTCAGTCGCTATTTGGAGGAGAATTTTAGCGGCCGTCTGCTCTGATCGGTAGTTTTCCGTGGTTTCTCCGATCAGCACCAGGCGAATGCCGGTGCAGTACCCTACCAAACGAGCCACGGACCGCGCGCGATCTTTCCTTCCTCTTGCTTGTCCTATCCTGTCCCCTTACACACACACTTACACTAACACAGTACACTACCACATATTCCGGGAGACCGGCGGGAGCTTAGAGCTTGTCCCGGCTGGGGCGGTGCCCCGCTGGTGGGAGAGTCCTGGTTAGGCAGAAACCCCACTAGCCGGTAGGTCGGCGCCGGATCACCGCCATCTCGCGAGAAAAGCATGCACTACACTAACGGGATTAATGACTAAAGCAGTTGACGCGCCCGGAAACACGAAAAAATCAATCAATCTAGAGTTCAATCATTAGACACTGGATTTTTATGTAATTACATTTTTTTCTTTCTACTTACTGATCTCAAAATTGTAATCTTGAAGTCGCCGTCCTAACACATTATCCAGATTTTCGTCACACATTTTTACTGGATGGCCAGAAGCTCTGATCTGGTAGGGCGGCCCGACCAAGGCATTGTATGGGGGAGGTTACCGTGAGGGTCAACTGCGTTCTGGCGGGACCCAGATATCAGCCCTGAGGCGTATTTGTACTTCTGCGGGGGGTGCGGACAGAGGCTAGCGCTTACGTGCTCACCCCGGGGTGAATTCTCCCTTGTAAAGTACAAATGAGTCATAGGCGCACGGCCAGCACTCTACTACTACTTATGTTCACACATAGGCGTAGAAAATAATTCAAATTTGGCGCCTAACTTCAAATAGAAACAATTATAACCCCTCTTTGGTGTCAATGAAAAACCAAGAGTGTGCATTTTAAACGAGACGCCTCCAGAGTACGATTAATTTTCCGCCCAAAACCGTGAAATTCAGTCCAAAGAAAGGCAAAGCGCAATTACAAAGAAATAAGCTTCGAAACTATTCCGCAATGTGCCAACAGAGCGCAGCGCTGCCCGGCCACGCGGGCTGTCAGCATAAAACGTTGCCAATTGTTGGTTGCTGAGTCTATTGCGAACGGTGGAGGTGAGGACGTGTCCTCCACTCAGCGATGTCTCGTGATTTCTAAGTTGTGCGTTGACTCATTGTGTCAAGTTCTGCGTCCACATTTTGTGTTCTGACTAGTGTGTAGTGTTTTCGTGATCAATTGTATTTCCTGTTTGTAAAATTCTGTGTTTCAACTGGTGATTTCAAGAAAATAATGTTGCCTCCATAAGACGTAAACAATCGACATGACCTCGGAGAACATCTGCCAGCCGGAATCTGAATTTATAATGAATTCGTCTACTACAAGTCAAGCTGAACTACAAACTCAGTTGTTTCTTCAACACCAATATCAGCAGAAGCAGCAACAACTCATTTTACATCAGATACCACAAGGTACAGTGATAGCAATGCAATTGCCCTTTTTTCCTCCTGCAGTACAGTCTTCAAGTTCAAGTTCAACCGATGTAACACTCATTCAGATTCAGAACTTAATCGAATAACCCACGGTAATTAAAATAGTGACAGCAACACTCATAAATGGCAAGTTGTTGTAAGCAAGCGCATGAGATTTAAATCTCACAGCTCTGAAATCAAAAACAATCAAAATCAAAGTGCAAATATAAGTGGCATACTATGCAATAGATTTGCAGATCTCGAACTAATTAATGACGATGAATCCAATGATAAAGAAATCGATGAAAGCCACAAATCCAGCAACATTCAGAAGGTGCAAAAGCCACCGCCAATGTTTCTCCCTGAGGTAAATGACTTTCACGCAATGTCAGAAACTTTACAAAAAGTCGTGAAGAAGGAAGAATTTTACTGCAAGCTTATAGGTCAAGATAAATTTAAAATCTTACCGGCAACAAAAGAAGCTTATCGATCACTTATAAAATACATTACTAAAGAGAAAATTGAGTTTCACAGCTATCAGCTAAAACAAGAAAGAGCATTTAGGATAGTCATAAAATATGCATCCTGCAATAAATATTGATGAACTGAAAGCAGAAATAGAAGAAAACGGTTATACTGTAAGAAACATTCGTAACTGCAAACACCGTGTAACAAAAGCTCCTTACCGGTATTTTTATTGATTTAGAATCAAAAGATAATAACAAAGACATTTATAAATTGCAGTACCTCCAAAACACCAAAATAATAATTGAAGCTCCAAGAGTAAAGCAAGATCTTGTACAATGCCATCACTGCCAAACTTGGGAGCACAAAAGCACTACTGCAACCATCCTTATCGGTGCGTAGTATGCGGCGAGAATTGCAATAGCAGAACTTGTGATAACAAGAAAAACAAGACGAAGCCTGCAAAATGCGCCCTTTGTGAAGGTCCTCATACAGCAAGTTATAAAGAATGTGAAATTTATCAAAAAATACGCAATAAAAAATATCCACAGGCGTCTAAAATTCCACAAGATTAAAACTACAGTGCTTTACAAAACAATATGAATACAGGCCAAGAAATATTCCCACCTACTTCGATAAATAATTTACATCAGCGTAGTACTTATACACAAGCACTGAACAAACTAACAAAAGAAGAATAGTCTAGAACAACAATGCAACAAACATGGAGTCTAATACTCAATTATTTTCAATAATACAACAGATTTTCGAATGATTTGAAACTATACTCAACAGACAAGCAGAACAAATAAGTGCAAATCTTGTGTCAAAACTGCTAACTAAATAATGAACAAATCATAGAAGATAGCAGCTTGGAACGTCAATGGATTGCTACAACACCGAGAAGAAGTCAAGTGTTTTCTTCTGTTAACAAATACGGATATCATGCTCATTTCAGAAACTCACTTTACCAGCAAAAGTTTTTCTCGCTTCAAGGATACAACATGTATTATACAAATCATCCGGATGGTACAGCACATGGAGGAACAGCTATACTTGTTCGTGAAAAATTAAACATCACTTACATTCTCAATATAGCACCAAGTATTTGCAGGCAACATCCATTCAAGTAAGAAAAGCAGTCGGAACATTGAATATTGCAGCAATATACTGCCCTCCGTAGCATAAATTCCAGAATTTACAATGCGCAAGCTTCTTCAGAACACTCGGATCAAGATTTATTTCTGGGGGTGACTACAATTCTAAACATCCATTGTGGGGCTCCAGACTAACCTCCCGAAAGGTAAATCTCCATATGAAACTATAATAAACGAAAATTATCCTCGTACTCTTCCGCCAACCACTTATTGGCCGACAGACACTAACAAAATTCCTGATGTATTAGATTTCTTTATTGTAAAAGGAGTTAACAAAGTTACATTCACACCTTCTGGTCACAAGAGAAAAGGTGAAATAAAAACATAAATTAAAGAAACAATGGCAAATCACTAAAGACCCAGCAGTCAAAAAAGACTAAATTCAGCTTCGCAAAACCTCAAAAGATTACTTCAAGAATATCGAAACCACTTATATACTGCCAACATCCCATCATCTGTAAACGCATTGACAGCAACCTACGCGGACGACACAGCCATCTTAGCTCGACACGAAAATTCAGCAGAAGCATCTCGTCTCGTCGAAGAACATCTGCAATCCATCCACAAGTGGCAGAAACACTGACGCCTCAAGATCAATGACAAGAAGTCTGCCCAAGTCACCTTCAGTCTGAAGCACGAAACGGGTCCACCTATAAAAATCGGATCGCAATGTATTCCTCAAAATGACTCGGCAAAATATCTCGGATTTACTATGGACAGAAGGCTCACATGGAAAAACATATAAAGAATAAAGAAAAGAATTAGACGTAAAACTTAGAAGGTTAAACTGGTAAGAATTTAAATCAAACAAAGTAATTGTGTATAAAGCAATATTAAAACCAGAATGGACATATGGAATTCAACTTTGGGGAACAGCTCAAAATTCTAATATTGAAATATTTCAACGCTTCCAATCAATAGCCTTAAGAAAATGTGTAAATGCCCCCTGATACGTAACGAATGCAACATTACACAAAGACTTAAAGATTCCAACTATAAAAGAAGAAATCAAGAATACCAGTGCAAAATACCTACAAAGACTACATAACCATTCGAATATCCTAGCTATCAACTTACTAGACAATAGTGACTCCGCCAGACGACTTCAACAACATCATACTTTAGACCTTCCATATCGACTTGAAATTATTCATTCCAGAAATTATAATTAATAGTTAATTTTGATTAATAATGTATCATCGGTGGAGTACGGTCATGGGATTTTACTCCTCTCGTGTATTTGTTTACGTAAATCTATGTAATTTTGCCAGATGTTTGTTCACAAACAAATTGCAAAATAAAATATAATAAAAAAATTGTTTGTTTACCGGAATTCTAGCTACTTCTAGCAAAGACGCTATTAGCACGCATTGGTGCAAATGGACAGCCGAACCAGCCGTGTCTGGATCACGTTGCAAAGGAAGACATCCTCGCATCCCAGCAAGCTGTTAGACGATTTACTGACGAACTGTGTTTGCGAAGCTCCGTGGCGATAGGTTCTCCGTGATCCAGCTGTTTGGCGCGGCAGAGGGATATAAGCGTGGTACACATGAACGCGCGAGTAAGATGTAAAGAAAGGTAATTGTTTAATCCTAGGACTGGTAACACATAATTTCTTGAAATAATTAATGTTAAAAATCAGATTCCAACGCCAATATGTGCTGACATTTCAATTTTTTGTCTTTTGAGAATTATCTCCTGCAAGAACCAAGAAAGACGATTTTTCCAGTCGTCCACCATAGCTCTCCCACCCCGCTAATACACAGCAAAGCTTCAACAGAGGAATTTGAAGATCTGAAGGTGCTTCCCATTTGCATTCAACCCAGTGTTTCCCTGCGCGGTTCTAAGAGAGTGTTGAAACAGCTGAGCCAAATATCACCACAAGGAGGATCACCGCCGCAAGGGAATTTGGTAATCCTCTTTGGGGCCGCACCGTACTGTGGCACGACGGCAGTGGCACTAACAAGTCCTTCCCGAAGCAGCCCCTGGCACGCAGATCAGAGTCAGTTCATTCCACTGACCCACCATTGCGTGTAGAAGGAAATAAAATGAGCACTTTAGAGAGAACGCAACCTCCCTACACCTCAGATTAGCATTCAACATTCCAAGAAGTAATGATAAAAGAAGCACGTAAACAATATCGTAAATAATATGCAATGTCACATTTTATAACGATAAAATGTGTGTTGAAATGTGATTCACATTTCATAACAAAATGTATTGGTTCAAATCCAACCCACCACGATAGATTTTCAGTGTCAGAAATCCTCCACGTCACGCTTATAAAAGACGACAGGTGCCTGGCAAAACTGAATCTCTCTATGTGTATGCCGACCTAAGATATACCCGTTCTATCGACCAGACAGCGCGTATATTACTACCTGTGACAAACATCTGGCGGGGAAAATCAAATCTCAAGGGCGATGAGGGAGTCGCCAAAGAGGTTCTAAGCCTTACAGGAAGCTTGGGTCGACAACGGAGGTGCAACGCGGCCCATACCCTCACTCTCCGGATTTATCCCCCAAAATAAAAAAATACGTCATTGATGTTGGAACAATAACATTCACCGTACATTTTATATCGCATTAATTTTTTCCATTCTGTTACGAGGAGTTAACCTCGTATTTACGGCTGTAAATCAGCTTTAAATATGTTTATGAAATGAAACTATTTTGATCGTTTACACTTTCGAATTAAGCTCCAGTTACAAACCATATAATAATCTAGACAATGTTATTCTATCTACAGGTTAGTATTATTATTATATTTTTCTATTTTAATAATAATTAATAAACTATTATTATTCTAGTATTTTAATTTGTAATAATACAATTTAAAAACTCATAATATATACGTTCCTAAGGAATATGTAAGTCAAATTTATAAATTAAGAAATCACGAAAAAAGATGTAATGACTAAAAATAAATATAAGATCATGAAAAATCCAAAGGAAAACTGAGAAATTTTCTGACTTAACTTTATAAAAATCCCACACACTACGCAAAAATACATGACATGGAGTAAAATACATGCCCTATGATAATTACTAATAATATTTCGGAAGAGCCGACCTTAGATCCGATCCGGCGTCAAACCAATTTCAGAAACTTGAGAATTAAGTTTAAATTCGTGACTTACGGAGCGTAGTTATAAGTAATATCGCTCAAAGCGACAGTTGCCAGGAAAGTTTCCAGGTATTAGAACCTGGTGCTTCTTGATCCACGCTTCGTAAAATTAATGTGTCAAAGCCTAGTACTCCGAAGTGAGTTTTCAATTCCGTTTTAAAGGAGAAAACATTCTCAAATTCCACAATAAATTTGGAAAGCCATTCCAGGGACTTACTATTGTATGTCTCAATTAATTTCTTTATATTTTTGTTGAAATTTTCTTTTTCACCTTCAAGCAATTTCCTCGTAAATTTGGAGTATAGTTGAAGCTTAAAGCATTGTGTAAGTCAGATATCGCGTATTTATTGTGTAAAAATGTATGCTTCAACCTTGTCAATAATCATTCGTCCATGATGCAAAACAGGTAGTTGAAGAAGCCCCAGCCGTTTCTCATAGCTGAAATTATATAAATCTGAGGATAATTTCGTTTCTCGCTTTTGTGATTTTTTCAGCAAAGCGATGTCATTAGTGAAGGAAACAGATCAGAGATTCATATTACAGAAATAGGCGTGCATATGATTTGTAGATTTTTGTAAATAATTCTCCGATTTTATGAAGTAGTTGAAAGTATCTCTAATTCTAAAGCAACGAGTGTCTACTCGTTTAGTAATATCTGGGATGTACCAATTACTTTAAGATTATTATTGGTATGAAGTCCTAAGTCATTTTGTGAGGGATTTGGTGAGGCTATGGTATTTCAAATAATATATCGTGTGTGAGGAATATTTTTCCTTGCATGCAGAACTACATATTTTGTGTTCAACATCTTATATCATTTTCTGAGATCATTTCACGATTTCTTGTCATTTTGTTAATTGGAGGTCAACGTATTACCAGAAATCTTATGGTCATCACTCATTAGTATTGGAGGTTATAGATGGTGACCATTCTCTACCCACGACAAACAAATACATCATATAAAAATGGCTCAATTTTGAGCCTTTTCCCACATCACTATGGATGGATTTGAGAGAATTAACAAAACAAGTAGGGTGTGGATTTGAGAGAATTATCTAAATTCAAACTTTAATAGTCCTGTTTTCTTTCGTGCTCCATTTCAAGAGATTTTTCTCGAGTACCAAACTGCCCATGTCAACAAAGTAGTTTTCTATATCTAATCTTAACAAAAGGTTTCTCGCAATAAAGAAACATATCACTTGGCAGTTCTTTATCGAAATCCTTTGTCCAAATGTTTCAACCTTATCGGAAGATTGTCACAGTAAATGTGTCTTGAAGAAAAAACATGTTGACTAATGGCCATTGGCCACACCCCTCCCAACCCAGACCCATCCCATCGCGCTCCTTCCTATCTCGCTTCGTCCTATCCCCACAACCCCGCACCATCCCACCCCAACTCCCCTCCCTCATCATCACACACCTTCCCTGCCTCTGTCCAGCCTCGTCAGTCGCTCCACCCGCCTCCCGCTCCACCCGTCCCCACGTCCGTCCGCCCGTGCCTCCAGCCCGTCACGTCCCTCCTCTCTGTCCCCTCCGTCCGTCCGCCGTCCGCCGTCCGTCCCTGCCTCCTCCCGTCCCGCCCCGTCCGCCCTCTCCGTCCGCCCTGCCCGTCCCGTCCCGCCGCTCCGTCCGCCTCCGTCTCGCCCGCTGCCTCCGTCCCGTCCCGCTCCGCCCCGTCCCGCTCCGTCCTACCCTATCCTACTCCGCCCTGCCCCGACCCACTCTTACCTACCGCGACCTATCCTGCTCTATCCTTGCCCGCCTCTCCATTATCTTCCCTTCCCTGTCCTAAGACCGCCTCACCGTGCCCCGCCGCACCGCGCCGTCGTCGCGCAGAATGCTGGCGCCGCGCCGCTTACCGTAAATGAGAGCGAACGGCGCGGCGTTGGGCCGCGCGGCAAATGAGGCCGCCAGGGTTTGCTCCCCCGCCCCCTCCCCCTCCACCCCCCAACCCCGCCCACCGCGCCCCTCGCGTCAGACTCTTCTGCCTGCGCCTCAACAGAAAGGCAATTGGCAACCAGAAAAAACATTGCTTTTTTTATGAAGCTACTGTGATTTGTTTATCAAGTGTTCTATCGCGAACTTTCAGAACAATTTTTATCAATATGTGATGAAACGGATTAATATCAACAATCAATGATATTCATTGTGGCGTAATGTTTTCTCTCTGATAATCGTATTTTCTTTTGTAAATAAGTAATTCTTATAGTTTCTTCTCCCAACTTTTATTTCTTAAATTCCACCTTTTTATCTTCTATTCCCGTTATCGTCTATTCTCAAGTTTAGAACTTAAGATTAGGAAGCGCCCTCCTAGATAAGACAGTAACTCGTTATAAAAGCATTAAATTGATTTTTGGAGAGGATTTCCCAAACAAAAATTACGTTTCTGACGAACATTTCCAGACAGTGTACTCCCAACATTGCGCCAGTAAATTTCAATTATCTCAGTAGGATGATATTAATGTATTCATACTCACTTTCAGAACATTATACTCTTGCAGTATAACAGAAATAGTCCGCGACGTAATTTTCTTTATACGGCATAGTCTGTCTGAATACGCTAACATGGGTGCAACGTGAATTAAAATGTGGTAAATAATGCTTCCAAAATGCCACACAGATATTAAAAAAAAAGAATATTGGTAACAATGGAGGCGGTGTTGCCAGATGAAGCGCAGCTTAAACGAGCATAAAAGCTTCTCCCGCCTGCCGTGCCGCTCTGTGTCGTTCTAAAATATTTCCGCCCAGCGGACAGCGCGTCCAACGACTCTCACGTCAATTACCCTCAACAATGAGGACCACACTGCCAACGGCGCCGTCCAATTATGTGTCGCCAACTGTTTCGGGTCCAAAACGACTGTTCAAAACAGGTATAGGGGTAAATGTGGAGTTAGGAAGACAAAAATTCCCAGATAAACAGCGGAGATAGGAAAAGAAGAATGAAATGTTCCAAATAAGAAAAAGAAATTTGAGAGGAGGCGTATTGTACGTCCGTTGATGCTTTTCTGTGCATGTTAAAAGAGGAAGTGATTATGCATGAAAGGACTTCCTTAATGGACGAGTCAGGGCGAAAAGTAACAAATTAATCGTAAAATGAACATTGTAAACTGATCGAAAGAATATATGTACCTAAAAAATATAATTTTTGTGTACACGAAACGGAACATTTTAATAACGTTTCAAGAGTAATTTAGTTCACCGCTTGAAATTTACGACAATATATTTTCTCCTGGAAGTATTTTACCCATTAACGAATACACATAATAACAATAATAATAATAATAATAATAATAATAATAATAATAATAATAATAATAATAATATTCGTTTACTTCACGACTAAAGATGTTATGAGTCTATTGAATACAAGATCTACTCCGGGTTGCAACTATCTTCCTAAGGAGAAGATCTAGGGGCTGTCAGAGCCTTTACAATATTTCGCAAGTGGGTTATTTACAATAAAGCAATGTCTTGTATTTGCCCGTTTTTTTATTGACCTAGCAGGTTAGCCTTGTTCATACACAAATTTTGCGGAACAAATCCAAGAGTTCCAACATCTATAAGGATGACCTGCACTTTTACGCCTCACATTCGGTTGATCTCGATTTTCAAACTCTTGTGTTTAAGTCGTTTCTCTGCCTCCTTGGTTACGACGTTTAGATCGGCACTGAGGAGCAACATCTGCAAATAGACACGTATTTTTTTTATCCAAATCCCGGATAACAATATTCTGTTTGTTTGCCGCAATGGTGCGATCAATTTCAATTTGTTGATCGTACAATACAGTATACAGTCCCACAGACGTCATCGTGTCTTTTCATGTAATAGGTCTTCGACTTCTGGTAGAATGGGACAAGCTAAGACAATATGATCATTGGATTCTATTTGTTCCTGGCATTTATCTCCTGGGAAATTTTGAGAACCGCTTTATCATTATTATTATTATTATTATTATTATTATTATTATTATTATTATTATTATTATTATTATTTTTATTAATTATTATTATTATTATTATTATTATATATTATTATTATTATCCTATTATTATCTTATCATTATCCTTATCATTATCCTTATCATTATCTCATCATTATCCTTATATTATCTTATCATTATCCTTATCATTATCCTTATCATTATCCTTATCATTATCTTATCATTATCCTTATCATTATCCTATATTATCCTTATATTATCCCTTTTCATTATCTCTTATCATTATCTTATCATTATCTTATCATTATCCCTTTCATTATCTCTTATCTCTATTCTATCCTTATCCTATCTCTTATTCTATTCTTATCTCTATTCTTATCTCTTATTCCTTTTCTCTATTCTTATTTCCTATCTTTATCTCTATTCCTTATCTCTTATCTCTTATCATTATCACTATTACATACATTATCATTATCATTACATTATTACATTACATTATCATATCATTAAATTTTTATTATTTACATTATCATTATCATTACATTACATTATATTACATTATCATTATCATTACATTATTATTACATTACATTACATTATCATTACATTACATTATTATTACATTATTATTACATTATCATTACATTACATTATCATTATTATTAATTACATTACATTACATTACATTACATTATCATTACATTCATTACATTACATTCATTACATTACATTATTATCTCATTATTATTCTTATTCTATCTCTATTCTTTTTCTATTCTTATTCTATTCTATTCTATTATATTACATTATTATTAAATTTCATTATTATTATTATTACAAATCATTACATTACATTACATTAATTATTACATTATTATTACATTATTATTACATTAATTATTATTATCATACATTACATTATCATTACATTATCATTACATTACATTATCATTACATTATCATTATCATTATCATTACTATACATTATCATTATCATTATCAATATACATTACATTATCTATTACATTACATTATTACATTACATTACATTACATTACATTACATTATTACATACATTACATACATTACATATCATACATCACATCACTACATTACATAATACATACTATAATACTATCATATATCATCATTACATTACATTACATTACCACATTACATATTACATTACATTATACATTACATTATCATTACATTACATTACATTCATATCATTACTTACATTAATTATCATTACATTACATTATATTACATTACATTATATTATCATTATCATATCATTATCATTACATTACATTACATTACATTATCATTTATTAATTATTATTATTATTATTATGCGTCTAATTAGACTAAAGAGGTGAGTCGGAAAATAATATGCAGTTTGTTTCTGTAAGTTAGTAGAATTGCTGTTGTTATTATTATTCCTATATTATTACTATTATTCCTTATTATTATTATTACTACTATTATTACTATTATTACTATTATTATTACTGGAGCTTTATGGAGCGGCGAGGCTCACGCGCCGGCTTCCCGCCCACCCCACGTTAATCCGCTCGGACGCATGAAGGTTCGCGCGGGGGTGGAGTGCGGGGTGCAGCGGCAGCCACTGCGGTGCGGCGCGCCCTTGGCCCTGCGTCACCGCCCCCTCCCCGCCCCCCTTCGCCCCTCGCCCCCACCCGTCGCGGCGCGCTGCGGATAGGGCGGGGCGGCGGCGGCGGCGGCGGTGGGGGCGTCGCGCACAGAACACTGACGGGGCGCGAACAAGCACGAATCGTCGCGAAGCGCTTCACTAGGCTATATAAGACGGGAGGGGGCCCAAAAAAATGATTTTGGTCAGGCTTACACGACTGTGTAAAGTCATGAATAGAGCCCGAAGTTCAGGAATTTATTTCACACAAAAAGGCAGGTAAAATGCATTCAATTTACCTAAAATAGGTAGGCAAAAAGCCATTTATTCTAGCTAAGGTAGGTATTTCTATTTTTAAAAGTAAATATAGTATCAATAACAAAAAGGCATTTTGCCAAACTTCTGGGCTCTAGCAATGAATAATGTGTGTCACAGCACATTGAGAAAAATACTTGTTCGCGGCCAACGGATTCCTTTACGCTGCGTATAAGCAGTTAGTGAAACGATCAAACTAGTATTCGTTTTGCTGTAACATAGTGGACGTGTATTACATAACCGCACAGAGAATGCGCTGAGGCAGGGTTGCCAAAATGTTTACCCAGCGGAGGACATTTTACATTTTTATACTCCACGTTGTATAGACATTGTACTCAACAATTTCAAACCATTAATAGCCTTTAAAAATCGTATTAGACTTCGCGTCATTAAAAATGAAAGCTTCCGGTTGGATAACTGCGCTCTCGCACTCACCTTCGTTATCCGCCAAACAATAAGCATAAATAAGTTTTATATCACAATAAGTCGAATGATTATTTTTATATTGGCCATTCATTTGAATAAAAATTCAAGAAGTATAAGTCCGTTTAATGAATTAAATCACTTCAAAATTGCCGGTATTATTTTCAATTCAACAGAACTAAAAGGAGGACAATCCATGTATATCTAAAAAGGAAGAGAACAATATGAAAAAGGAGGACATGTCCTCCAAAAGGAGATGGCAACTCTGCTCTGAGTGAACTATCAGCTGGAGCCAACCGATGCGCCTAAACCTGCTAAGTTCTCCAATACACACGACGATGAGGGAAAATATTCCTTTAATTTAAAAATTAAAGAATAGACTAAACAACTAAAACAGAGAGAGCTTGTAGGCTTCATCTAAATTTGTGGTTGAATATTCATGGTTTGTTTCTTAACAACATTACAGTTACCTCGAAGTACCTAAATTTGAAACTACATGTGTTTGTATTTTTGCTGATAGTGAGTAAGATAATTTACTTCTTTACATGATCACGCATCACTGCATTTGCAACGTTTGACTTAATATGTTCGGCGTGTTAAGACATTGATTCTCAAAATACAGGTCTACAAAATGAAACTTGTAATCGTATGAAATATAAGCATATTTTCTAAGCCCTCAAAGAGACTTTTATTTGGGGCAGCAGTCCCCGATACCTATACGTTAACTATAAATTACTGAGAATCACATTCATGTCGACAGTGTTGCCAGCTGGCAACGACCACTCCCGGCAGGAAAATGTCTCATTCTATTCTGCGAGTTTGTGAAGGATTGATTCAAGTAACATGAGAATGATCTTGCATGAAGTCCGTGACCACCTAATACCACGAATGAACCTTGAGGTATATTTGAGGTCCGACATGGTGAAGACGGTTGAGGATAGATCACTACCGCCCCGCACAGAACGTGAACTACAGAACATGCTGGCACGCTTCTGATGTGATATAACTGGGGTTGCCTTTTGCAACCTCGTTAACTCGATGCTGTCGGCGTGACCGCGATTATTCTAAGTAAAAGAGACGCTACAGCATATTATGTTGGGGTCATTACGTGGATTTTCCACACTAGCTAGATAGCTAGGACGCATTCAGGTGCTACCTTGCGGAGAATCCTAGCGGCCAGCTGTCCTGATTCGTAGTTTTCCGTGGTTTCTCCGATGAACATTAGGCGAATGTCGGAACAGTACAAACGGGCAACGGAGCGCGCGCAATCTTTCCTTCCCTTTCCTTGTCATATACTCACTTTACATATATACACTACCACGCAGGCAGTCTGCAGCATAAATCTCGTCCCGACTGGGGCGTTGACCCGCTGATGGGCGATTCCTGGATAGGAGAATCACTGCTATCCGACGTGTAGGTTGGCGCCGGATCTTGCCATTCAGCTAGAGATGATCACTTACGGGACTGACGATCTTAGCAATTAACGCGCCCGCATCACTAAACCACTAATAAATCCATGGGGGTCATTACGCGATGGCTCATCGTTGTATACGTCCGCCGTTAAACATACTTGTATGCAACCGAAAATTACTGGAGCATCGCAAGCGGCCCCTTTAGAAAACAACCTCGCGTGCCAGGTGCTCGCGCTTCGCACCGCCGCAATTTCCCTCCCGCGCTCCACCTGCAAATGCGATGCGTAAACGAGCGCGCGCAATCCCGTGGGCAACGCCCAGCGGGGGGGGGAAGGCCGGCGCGGCGTCGCTGAGCGCCCACCGCAGAGATTCTCGCCCGCTGGTTTACCCCCCCCCCGCACTCAAGATGGCGGATCCCTCGCTGGGTCGCCTCGCCTGGCGTCGCGTCGCCCCGCTCCGCCGCGCCTCCGCCTCGCCGCACGCAGCCCGCTTAACAATTGATCTGGAAGCCGGGAGACCCGGCGACCCGCGGCCCGGCCCGCCACGCTCGGCCTCGCCCCGCTTCGTTCCGCTCCAATCCACTTCCCTCCCTCCGCATCACCGCCCCGCTTCGCCCCGCTCCGACCCGCTCCGCACCGCTCCGACCCGCTCCGCACCGCTCCGCACGCCGCCCGCCTCGCCCCCTGCGCCACCCCCCCACCCGCCCCCCGCCCACCCTGCCCACCGCCCACCCCCCACCCGCTCCACCCCGCCCCCGCTCCACCCGCCCCCTCCACCCCGCCCACTCAGCTCCACCCCGCCCCGCTCCACCCCCCCCGCTCCACCGCCCACCCACTCCCCGCCCACGCTCCACCTGCCCACCCCGCCACCCGCCACGCCCACGCCTCCCACCCCGCGCTCCACCCGCTCCACCCGCCCCACCCGCCCGCTCCCGCCACCCACGCCCGCCACCGCGCCCACCCCGCTCCGCTCCACCCCTGCCTCGCTCACGCGCCACCCGCTCCGCTCCGCACCACCCCGCTCCGCTCCGCGCCGCTCCCCCCACGCTCCCCCGCCTCGCCACGTTCCACCCCGCCCCCCCTGCCACGCTCCACCCCGCCCCGCCCCGCTCCACCCCGCTCCATCCCGTTCCGCACCTCCGCTCCGCGCCACATACATTACACAGTTGTTTCGATCAGATCCCTTCCGGTAGAAGTCTTGAAATATTTAATATTGAACATACGTTACATTTTATACACATAATTACAAAAAACTGTCAACCCGTTATTGCACTTCTGAATGTGATATCTATGACGTAGGAATTAAAAACATTCTGTAGATCTGTGTAAATAACATACAATTAGAAATATCGAATCTGTCTGTGTTTATATATGTAAACACGGAAAGAAAACCACAACAATTCGATAAAACTAATTCACCTAATAGGTAAATAAATTAAACTTACCCCCTGCATGGAGAACATTGAGCTCTCATCTCACTAGCCGTTTCCCAACATACCTGTAAAAAAAGAAAACAAATTATTAACGTTCACAGTTCAATCTCGTGAGCTCCTTAACACACAACAGGCGGTGAACCTGAAGATGCTGATTTGCATGAAACAGCGCATACTGAATATGACGGAAAGGCAGGTTTAAAACAATTAAAAGACACACAAATTCAAAGATGGCTTGAAAGAATCCACGTATATTCGAACAGAGCTCAAGAACAGTACATAAGAGCACGGCTTAAAGAACTAACGGCTCGCCTTGCGCCGAATCTCGCCAATGCGGTTCAAAATAAACGGGGAAGGGTGAGACGGACCTGCAGCCACTACACAGCGTCTCCGCTTGTCAGGATGCAACGTCTTCTACACAAGACTTATTCACGGCAGCCGGCGACTCATTACCTCACTCCTCTTCTACCCTCCGCGTTGACGTCACCCGCCGAACATCACAAGAAAAGAGGAGATACGCCAAAGCGGGAAGGCGGGGAAAGGACGCACAGAGAATCCTCAAGCAACATTAAACCACGAGACTAATTATGATACAAATGGGATGAAGTGACCACTAAGGAATTTTACTAAGAGTGAAATGGTTCTAAATAAGAATAAGAAAAATGTAAATACTAATAATAATAAATAAATAATAAATATAAATAAATAAATAATAAATATAAATAAATAAAAATATAAATAATTTAGGAGGCTGTGAATAAAAAAAAGTTTGTGGGATATTTTTTCAAAATCAAATAATAGTCACAACATATTACTCTAATTTTATTCAGTTCCTCCAGATAAAGGTCAACGACCTTCGAAACGTTGGTTCCTAAAATCATGCAAAAAATCATAATAAAAATTGATACAATATAAATATCTGCCTAAAAAATTAAAGGACCTTCCAAGAATTACAAGAAAAATACAACACATAAAATATTAAGGAACTCACATACGAGACTATAAGGAAAGAGATTTTCCTCGCACTGGCTTAGTTGATTGAATTGTGTTTTCGGGCGCGACAACTGCAAAGGTCTTTCGTCCCGTAACGGCATAACTATATCATATTCTTGACTTGTTTACCAATCTTCAGCTAAAAAGCTTCTAATATGACGGAGTTCTACGAGTCATATTTCCGTACACAAAGTACTACATTTTAAACAAGTACTTGTAGCACAAATTGCACGTGCATCATATCAAAGGATTAGCATTGCCATTACATCTATTACAATGCAAAAGTGAACATGTGAGTTAAATGAAGATAATAGTATTATAAATACCCCTGGTATCAAATATGGACATTAACCATGAATAGAATTTTATATATTCTTTTTAACTCCATTGCAAATCATCTCCAATTTCCCAGAAAATCTATACAAACGCTGGAGTCCGGTTTCAAAACTAAGTGTGATTGTCCACTTTTGAAACAAAGACACAGTTGAGTGTCCAATTTTGAAACAAACACCAAAATTCCAGTATTTTCTAGGAAAGCATTTTTTAATAGCAATTAATCACAAAAATAAATTAAAAATCGAAGAATATACTACATAGTACTTCTTTACTACATGGTATGCATTATTGTACAATGTCACAAAATTTGCATTGCAACATCATCTTTCATTTCCATATAAAATCATTTACATTCATTATTTTTGTTAACCAGTTTATTGCTTTCTCCAATAATTTTTTCTGAGTTAATTTACTCATTTTTATTCATAAAAAAAGGAATAATTTAAAATAAAGTGAATTCTTCCAACTCTAATGGAATATTAAAAATCACACAAAAATAAAATTATTGTTCACAATAATAATGTCACCAATATGCTTAGCTACGTTTTTTCTCCACAGACCATTTCCACTTTTCTGAGTATCTCACTCAATTCCTTGACTTATTAGGATTTTCATCCAAATTCTTTTTCGTGTTGGAATATTTAACAAATCCTAGTAGAGAAAATACTACTCGCAACAAGGGAAAAGCTACCACAGTAGTCTTTTCGACAAAACAATCGTTATCATATTGTAATGTACGCTGACTGAATGGGCTATGTCAGAAATTGAAACATATAGGCGGACAACATACCCGCTTTTTAAACCAAAAGCATATTTTAAAAGCAAAAAATAATACTTTCTGATCGTTTTTCATACAATTTACCTTCAGATTCACAATTACATGCAAAATGAATTACAATGATATCTAATTATTTTTCGATTTTTGCGGTGTATGTACGGCTTTCATTCGAGCCGCCCCAATTCGTACCACAATTTTGGTTACTCAGTTCGAAACATTTGAGCATTAAAGTAACAACGAAAAAACGTCAATAAAACCTTTGCATTGGCTGCATCAATTTACTGTAAATAGTAGCAGAACTTTTCGAAATTGAAAACTTTGAAAAATATATAAAATCTTTTGAAGAACCTTAGTTGTTGAACAATTATTTCACTAGTAATAAATTAAGATATTTTCCTCGTTTTACAAAATTAACTAATATGAAACCTCCGTTGATGGACCACAGCTCATGCCCGAACAACCTCTTCATAGCGGAATATATTCTTGGTCCGGGAAAAAATGTTTTGTTAGAACTCCTATACAGCGTACATCTCTTTTGAGTCGACTTCTCGTTATGGTTGTTATGAAGATGTTTCATTGTCAAATATATTTTTTGAAGGAAACTGTTGTGTGAAGTATTTTGTAATATTATTTACAAGTCATTCAAATAATCATAGTATAAATACATCGAGGGTTACACCTTTCATAAATAAAAGCAAATCAATTTTGTTTCTCATTAAGTTCTTTAACTCGTCTGCGAAAACGCAGAGAAATTACACGTCAGTCAAAGAAAACATTGTAACACGCTCCTGTTTTGCAAACTTCCCACAGGAGCAAGCTCGCGCAACGTCTATCGGAATTCCATTTTCACAGTCCGCGAAACGAGAAAGACGTAAGAACATTCGCACACCCTACGTCCTGTGACAAGCCTCCTCAGACAGAAGAAAGGAGCTGGAATCGACGCCGATAAGGGAAGGCGCGTCGGGGTTTCTCGCAAACTCCGCGACGCGACCGTCGCTTGTCGCGCGTCGCCGCGCAGGGAACTCGCACACAATGCCGGCAGACAACTGAGCGTCGCGCCGCGCCACGCTGTGTTCCGGCCCCGCGGACGTGGTGCCTCGCTCTGTGAGGCAATGTTCCCGACTCTTCGTTCAGAGCCCTGGCTTATTCAGCAAGTTGGAAAGAAAAGACTTCGGCATTATTGATTCCCAGTGGTGGAAAGTCGACTTACTCGATTGAGACGGATTCGGGAAAACGTTAATTCATGTTGTAGTATTCATTTGATAAAAATGTATCAGCTATTTTATATATTATAATGTAACTTTCAAGTTTCCGAAATAATACCAGTCGTATTTCCAAACTCCGTTAGAAATTTTCTCAATTCGAGTCACTGTCAATCTTTTCAATTGAAAATCAGCGAGCCTACAATACAATTATGGCTTCACAAAATCTCTTATAATATGAATAATAATTTTCTAAACTCAAAGTCAGTCTCATCACTCTTACATATTATTTAGTTTTCATATGACATTTATCACAAGTAACACTATAATAGCAAATACTTTCTCCAATTACTGAAGGTGGTTACGTAACAATTTATTGCAACTTCTAACCTAAAATCACCTACCATCTCTTGAGAAACAAAACGCGAGAGATGAGATAAACGTTCATACCTTTACTGTTTTGCAAATTCAAAAGTTTAAAACGAAATAGCTTTCTCTCAATTGAGAGTAGGAGAAATTAGTGTATTGGAAGCTGAGATCATTAATGAAAAAACGGAAATTAGACAAAATAAATACTATTTAACTAACGAGACTTTTTTATTTTGGATCGGTTATTAAAGAACTTTTTATGACATAACAAAAAATCATAAATACATTTTTGTAATAAAAAATAAATAAATTGAAAAACTGACCCACAATACTGTACTATCAGGTAATGGGAACCCACAGCAAAACAACAGGACCCTCATCTTTCTCCTTTTAAATCACAAAAAACGAATTTTTGTGTTTATAGCATAAAATAAACTTCAACAAACGGGACACGGACCACGCGCGATCTCTCCTTTCTCTTCCTTGTCCTATCATCTTCCCTTACACACTCACACTAACATGCACTACACTACCACATATTCCGGGAGGCCGGTTGGGAGTTTAGAGAGCTTGTCCCGGCTGGGGCGGTGCCCCGCTGGTGGGAGAGTCCTGCTTAGGGGGAAATCCCACTAGCCGACAGTAGGTCGGCGCCGGATCTCGCCATCCAGCGGATGAAGATCCCCGCCATCTCCCGAGAAAAAAACATACACTCCACTAATGGGACTAATGACCAAAGCAGTTGACGCGCCCGAAAACACGAAAAAATCAATCAATCAAAAGGAAAGGAGGAAAGATCGCGCGCGCACCATGGCCCTCGATTGTTACGGCATTTACATTACATTTATTTTGAACTGCAATTGAGTATGACCCGGTGGCAGTTAAATAATAATAATTACAATAATTATAACAATAATAATAATAAAAATAAAAATAATAATAATAATAATAATAATAATAATAATACATAAAAGATCGGACCTGATAAAGGAAAACCTCCCTTACTACAAATATCTACCAGAACAAGTTTTGTCTAATAAGAGAACAAAATCTTGTGGATACTCCCATTGTTACAGATAGAACAGTGAAGCAAATAAGCCTGATATTGTCGTATTCGACAAAACTACTCGTAGGGCAATAATAATTGATATCGCAGTCCCACTGGATCATAATCTGCTGACAACTATTGCAGAAAAGAGGAGAAAATATCAGCCACTCTCAGTTGAGCTGAAAACTTGTACAAACTAATAGAGGTAGATATTGTACCGTGGTTATTTCAACTAATGGGCTTGTGGCTGAAGATTGGAGGATTGTGAAAGAAAACTCCATCTAAATGAGTGGCACCTCAGAACCATGCAGAAGGCCGTGTTGCTGGCAACCACCAACATTGTGCGCAAGGTTCTCTCCTAAATCAATGAAGGGAACCTGAGTGCACTGAAGCAAGAACTTCTCACCATCTGTCTCACCATATGTGTTGACGTTCTGTCCTTGAGTTATACTTGAAAACTCCGAAGAGCATGAAATTTTGAAATATGAAATAATAATAATAATAATAATAATAATAATAATAATAATAATAATAATAATAATAAAGGAGTACAGTACAAGCCGAAGATGCAATAATCATACTATCCCTAATATTAAGTATTATAACAATTATTTCAACTCTGTCATGATATCCAATAATTATATGTTGGTAATGCTAAAATTTAATACAAGCTACATAAATATAAATATAAATATAAAATCAATAAAACAAATCAGTCCATATAACTTTTACCTAAGAAGAAACAAATGTCCTACTGTCCACATCAACGATAATCCAATATTACAAATGGAAAGTGTAAAATACTTAGGGATACATCTAGACAAACGTTTAACATGGAAAAATTACATTTTAGCCGAGAAAAAGCACCTACAACTGCAAGTAAGAAAACTATACTGATACTAGGATACCACTCAAACTATCACTGGAAATAAAACTATTGCTTTATAAATCCATAATAATTCCAATTTGGACCTACAGCATCCAAATCTGGGGCACAGCAAGCAAGAGTAATCTCTCTATCATCCAGAGATTTCAGTCCAAGACCTCAAGAATGATCGGCAGCAGCGCCTTGGTTCATCACAAACGCAGCATTACACAAAGACTTAAAATGCCACTGTCTTAGAAAGAATAGAATCAATCAGCTCAAATTATCTCCAGCGTCTTGAAACCATCCAAATCACTTAGCCTCAACCTCCTTGACAATAGTGCAGATATCCATCGTCTAACCAGAACCTCACCCATACAACTCTCATACAGATACTCAAGAAGTAACTGAAACATGATCACCACCAAATTATAATTCCAATTGCTGTCAACCTAAAATAATAATAATTGCTTTTGTTATAGTACGAAGAAGAAGATGAAGAGTACCTGATGGATACCTTCACTACTAATCATTGTATAATAACTCACCGCACTTACTCAATTAATGTATATTACTCTCATATTGTTCCAACTTATTTCTAAAACTTCGTACACTTAGAGGAAAAGCTTTCAAAATTGCTGCGGGTAAACTGTTCCAATCTTTAATGGTTCTGTTACAAAAGGAAAATTTCCCAAGATCTGAATTTTGTTTCCTTGTTCTAATTTTTTGAGTGTGATCGCTTCAGCTGAAATAATTTGGTTTTTCTAGTCTAACCTGAATTTCCTTCCAAGCTGGTTGACCTATGTACGATTTATGAAGAGGGCAAAGCATCGCCCTTGTTCTTCTTGTTTCTAGAGGTTCCCATGTCTTTTTTTGCATTAGTACTATAGGTAAATTTATTCGCTTTCCTCTGTATTCTATCTAGATTTTTCCGCTGCGACTTTCTGTATGGATCCCAACATGCTACTCCGTATTCCATGAGAGGGCGAACCGGCGAAAAATATGCTAATTTTTTTGCGTTTGCAGAACTTTTCTTTAGAATTCGCATTACAAGGACTTCCACGTTTTTCTTACTACCTGATTTATATGCTTCTCCCACCCTAATTTACTATCTAGATGAATGCCTAAATACTTGCATGATGAGACTCTTGGGATGACGATCACCAAACGATAGTCTGGCTCCTCATAATTTCGTCCCCACCCGAACGTTATTGTTTTGCTTTTCGATCCGTTAATTCCCATGTCATTTTTGCAGCCCAATCACGTAAATGTTCTAAATCCTGCTTAATATTTGTTCGTCAGCGCTACTTTTGATTTTTCGGTATATAACACAATCGTCTGCAAATAATCGCACCTTTATTGTATGTTAACATGGAGATCATTTCGTACGCTAAGAAAAGTAATGGTCCTAAAACACTTCCCTTTGGAACCCTGAAGTAACAATACCCGTAGTCGAAAACTGAGTGCTAATTCGAACTTTGTGTTTCCTGTCTCTAACAAATTCGCTAACCCACATCACAACTCTAGTATCAACTCCTGAAGTTAATAATTTCCTCATTTATATGGCGTTGATCGGAGAAGCCACGGAAAACTAAGGAGAATAAAGAAGGATAAGAAAGGAGAGAACGCAAGCGGTACCTAGCTCGTTTGTTAGGGCTTTGCGCCAATATTCGCTTGATGTTGATAAGAGAAATCACGGAAAACTACCGATCAGAGCAGCCGGTCGCTAGAATTCTCCTCCAGGCAGCGACAGAACTCGATCCAGCTACCCCTGTAGCCGGGAAATCCTAGGGTTCGAGCCTCGCAGGTGGCAGTATTTTCGACACTTGCTACATAAATATCTTCAATTCAGCTGCTGTCTGGAAGAGAATTCTAGCAGTCAGCTGCTCTCCTAATTTTCCGTGATTTCTCTGATCAATATCAAGCGAATATTGGCGCAGAACTCTAACAAACGGGCCATGTACCGCTCGCGTTCTTTCTTTTCCTTCTCCTATCCTCACCCTTACTTACACACACTCACACTTGCAAGCACTCCATCACACAAGTCAGGAGACCAGCCGGGAGTTTAGTGTTTGTCTCGGCAGGGCGGTACTTCACTGGTGGAAGATTCCTGATTGGGAAAAATCCCGCAAGCCAAGGTGCGGGTCGGCGCGCGATCTCACCATCCAGCAGGGGAAGGTCACCGCCACCTTCCGAGATGCACATACATGCATTACACTTACGGGACTAATGGTATCAGTTGACGCGCCCGTTAACACTTGTCAATCAATCAACTGGCACCGTTGTTTGTCTAAGTCTCCTAGAAAATACAAACCAAATGCGTTTACAAGAAGAAACGTTAAGAGAAGGTTTCAGAATGATTGGTTTAATTTGTTTTTCACTCGTTTCTCCAAAAGATCAAAGAAATAACTAGTAACTAATTAGAATGCAACATATTTGTATTTCAATATCAGTCACTTTTATATAAAATATACTTTGGAAAAAAAAACAAGGAAAAGGAAAAACACAGAAATTGGTTTGTGTCGGAGTCTATAGCATTTGAGATATTCCTTTGCATCAAAATTGAATGTCCTTCTACTCCGTTTGAGCCGACCTCCCGACGCGGCACAAAGCCTTTGCGGAGCTCCTAAAAATTCACCCCGAGGGATGCGCTCTATCTTTTCATTAATCCGTGGTCGGTGCTCGCGACAGATGTTATCTATGAAAACTCAGTTAACCGCTGCAGCTGCCTGCCCCGTCCCCCGCACCGCTGTGAACCTGGAAGCACCAGCGCGTGCCAGTGTGTCAGCTCCCACTCTCCTGCATTTCTACGATTTACCTGCGGTCGCCGCGCAGGCTCACCTTTGACGGCCTTACGCGGATTTCGAACACACAGCCTTAGTGCCCGCGCACGTGGGAGCACTTGCACCAAAGCTCTTTGTCACGATGTGAGCTCACTTAACTGTTGTAATTGTAAACGTGGTACAGTTATGTAAATTAATGAGCATTAAATACGTATATAATATACGTGAAGTCGTAGGCTTCCGCGGCCAGAGTCATGTAAATGATCTTGGCTGTCCAGGTGACGCCGCGTGTTGCCGACGAAGGCTGTGTTGCCGACGTTTCGACCATCTTGTCGTGGTCTTCCTCAGGGCTGTTATGTATAACGACCTGACAGCCAAGATCATTTACTTGTATATAATATACGTATAATATATATATATATATATATATATATATATATATATATATATAAAAAATATATATATATATATATATATATATCCAAGGGCTTTTTCCAGCCGACAATCGGTCACACTTCCCAACGGGACGCGTATTCAACCATACATTAGATTAGACCAATTCTAGCGGCCGGCTGCTCTGATCGGTAGTTTTCCATGGTTTCTCCGATCAACATCAATGCGAATAGCAGAGCAGCACCGAAACAAAAGGGCCAAGGACCGCTCGCGATCTCTCCTTCCCCTTTCTTGTCCTATCCTCATCCCTTACACACACACACACACACACACACACACACTAACATGCACTACACTGCCACACATGCCGGGAGATCGGTCGGGAGCTGAGAGCTTGTCCCTGCTGGGGCGGTGACCCGATGGTGGGAAATACCTGGTTGAAGAAAACGATAGGTCGGCGCTAGATCTCACCATCCAGGGGTGGTGGCAAGAGAACCTCTACCTTACGGGCAAAACACATGCACTAACTTGCGAGACTAATTACCTTAGCTGTTGACGCGCCCGGAATCACTAGTAAGCAATCTATCAACTAGACACCAACACACTTGCGGGCTTGTCTGATCAGGGGCCAACAGAACAAGAGGCCCTCCGCGATAACACATACATGAGAGACAAGGGACAAACAATCATGCTCAAAGCGGGACTCGATCTCGCGACTCTTCGGACTGGAAAGCTGAGTCGGTACACGCTATTAGCCACCTCGACCATCCAGGTCGTGAAATTTATATAATAGAAATAATTTTCATTGAATATGATTGTGAAAATTATTACAATCTTGGCTGTCCGGGTGACGTCGCGTTAATTGATGTGGTGCCGACGTTTCGATCATCATGTCGTGATCTTCATCAGGGCTCGTAATGCCTTGTTTATTTATAACAATCGCCAATCGTAGCTAGAGGGCTGCCTGTCAACCGCGGGATGGTGATTGTGAAAATTATTTATTTATTCTCTTTGCTACAGACCTCTATTTTTTGTACTGACAGTCAGGCTGTTGACACCAATCAGTCGAGCACGCACTTCGCGTGGGCGACGGTCGTTTCTTTCCACACAGCTGTTCTCTGCGTGGCTAAATTTAAGTTATCAGAATTCCAGTAGTTAATATTTCGGATGATGAGAACCGCGAGAGATGGCTCAGGGCATCAACCGATGTCACTGCAGTCTCCAACCAAAATCATCGATAGAAAGGAAGCTTACAATTTCATAAATGAATTTTACTTTCTGGAGGTATTTACTCAGTAAAGGAAAAGTATTCTTAAGATGCAGCGAAGAGTGGCTATTTTTCGACAAAAAATTCGTATTTTGGATCCCTAATAACCAGCCAGCATAAACGAACCAAAGAAGCTACAACAGTACAACAACTTTCTCGTATTATTGGGAAAGATAACGTAATATTATAATATTGCAATTTCTGCCTTCAGCCAGATATCACCTAAAAATGTCCAAATAAATTCACACAAAGCGCCTGCTGTGCATATATGCAATTATGTCAGTAGTCAAGAATAATAGCCCTTTCTTACTACTACAAAAGAAACAAGCATGAATAGATCTCAACTGTTATAATATGTTCAGCACAATTTACAGACAAGAAAGGATAGTTTCCCAAATAAATTGAATATCCAGGACTAAAGGTCATTCAATATATCACCTTATGAATGCATAGGAAAGCACGGTATAATTACGTAGTAATGTCAATCTTCCTGAATTTAATATCGTTGAATGAATCACTTCATTGAGCATTGACACTTTGTAACCTTAAACTTAAGTAAATAAAGCCTCATTATTTCATCCATGTCGGCGCCCAAAAATGAAATTTTCGGAACAATTTCTCGTGGCACAACGTCGCATAAAAGATTATTTTATGAAATTCCTCATAAATAACCAACATGTAGCATTTAATTTTTAGCGTACGCAATAGCGTACTAATTTTTTTCAATTTCTCTCTAAAATTATTTTTGTCATATTTTAAAGAGAGAAAAAGCAATTCGGCTAATTTCAATTTAGGTATGCGGATTGGTTGAAAGAAAATACATCAATATATTTTGCATACAGATTGTAAAAAACAGTAAAAATCGAATTAATACTCGGATTTTGAGTAGTAAATTATAATTAAAATAACATTGATTATTTTTCATTTTCATTTGATTCGTTCCTGTTTTCCGAGATTTTTTCTCATGGCACATACTTAGTGGGACATCTGTATATTCATATATCATTTATTTCCAGTGTAGATTACATGGATGGCACAAGTTTTTTTTTCAAAAAATCGATCTTGCAAAGCCAAATAAAACTTTTTAACATGAAAATATCGTCCAATCCAGGAAAAGTTAGAGTCATTTGAAAAAAATTGAAAATATGTCAGAGGGTTCACATAAAGTAAATCTGAACAATTAAAAGATAGATTTTACAGAGATTCGAGTGAGATATCCAATCGTGAGATAACCCTTTGGGGGAATATTTTATGGACGTTTCAGATGCTAGTTCAGAGATGGACGAACAGAAAGACAAGACGGACAGTTTACCGAATACCACTTGTTCTTTATCAAGGTCCCAGAAAACGTCTCAATTTGCCTTCGTCCACCCCTGTATCACTACACACTCATTCAGGGAATAACTGTTGAGTTTCAAACATCGTTTTTTAAATATCAAGTTGTTTAAAGAGAAGAAATGTCATCTCTTTACCCAAACCATGAGCTTATTGTAATGCTGAATTTATTTGTAGTCTTAAAATCCAAACACTTAACTCCTCCATAATGTGCGAGTTCATTTAAAAACACCTCAGTTATTTCCTCTATAGAAGAAATTCTGCAATTGGAAGTATTCTGAATTTTGAATACGTAAATTTTGATTTTAAGCTTAGCTTCTCACACATACTTCAGAATTAAGGTATGTTAGTGATATTACAAGGATGATTAAGATTGGGACAGGTGGGGAGGCGATACATGCAATTTTGTACACGCAAATCGGGATGTGTGAATGGAAGGACATGTTGCACATAACTTTATCAAATTAGAAATTTTTTAGCTGAAACTTGGAAAATACAACTGAAGTAATAACTAATTGTGCGATTTCCGAGATCATTAAGGTATTTAAATTTCTATGTGTACTTGACATGAAGTTTCTGTGATATTTTCAGAATTTTCTGGAAAATCTCGTCATAATTTTTTCTTAACTTTGGAATGGAATAAAAGAAAATCGTTTGGAATAAAAGAAAGGGCGTTTACCACAATGTTATAGTTCCAATTTTCATTAAAACCTGTGAAATTTTTAAAATTGCAAAAATTGAAAATTTATTTATATTTTAACTTTATCTACACCTCCGATATTATAATCAGAGACTACCTTTCTCAACACAATTCATTCCTCAATTTTAGATTTTCGAATAATACCATGTACTTTTTACTTTCTCGCCTCGGAGTAGAGATAGTTATGTAAGGATAGGGACCTGGTAACAAAAAGTGGTTGAACAAGAGTTGTAAAACCAAAATTTAAAAAATCCCCTAACAAGTGGTGTAAATACAATACATGTCTTGTGGGACTTTGATACTGAAAAAACAAATGACGACAAAACGTCCGTTCGTCTGCCCGTTCGTCTGCCCGTTCGTCTGCCCGTTCGTCTGCCCGTTCGTCTGCCCGTTCGTCTGCCCGTTCGTCTGCCCGTTCGTCTGCCCGTTCGTCTGCCCGTTCGTCTGCCCGTTCGTCTGCCCGTTCGTCTGCCCGTTCGTCTGCCCGTTCGTCTGCCCGTTCGTCTGCCCGTTCGTCTGCGCGCTCCCGTTCGTCTGCCCGTTCGTCTGCCCGTTCGTCTGCCGTTCGTCTGCCCGTTCGTCCGCCCGTTCGTCTGCCCGTTCGTCTGCTCGTTCGTCTGCTCGTTCGTCTGCTCGTTCGTCCGTGAACGACGTTAGCAGCTAAACCGTTCAGTCAATTTTCTTCAAAACTGATATTCCCCCATCAATCTGGCTGATGAATATACGGCCTCTTGAATTTGAAATCGATATTTTAATTTTGGGGAGTATTTACACGAAACCCCTGGTACATTTTCCAAATTTTCAAAAATGGCGCCATCGTTTTTTATTCAATTTTGCTGTTTGATAGTGTGAAGGACGTTAAAGAGAATGGTTCAGGTCTCATGTCTGTTAAAAACCCTAATTTTTCGAAAATTGCAAAACTTCAAATTTTTTTCGGAGTCTTCTTTCGACTGAAATATTAAAGATAGAGATTTTTACCTTAATGCAATCTGATCCTTATAGATATATTTTAAAATAAGGTCATATACAATTTTTCGAAAATTCGAATACTTTTCGCGCAATTTTGCATGGAAATACGGGCGAGAAAGCATACGCTATTTTAGCACCACTAGTTTCAAGTATGAGTAATAGTTGAGCAATACGTAGGAACAATAAAAAAGGGAAAATGTCTGTCAACTGTGCATTCGTTTTAGGTTTTCGAATCAATTCCAAGCGTCGTTACCTGCTACGGTGGTGCTAGCAGCTGCGCTCGTAGAAAGGACTCATATGTAAGTTCGCGGGAACAAACCCGAAATGTGTCAATACGACCAGAATGAAGATCAAAGTTACAGTGATATCGACTGAAACCTCAAATCAACAGTTATCACTTAACATGGATTCACGTAAGTGCAACGCAAGCGAATGTATTTCCTGCGTTTTACACGATTTTCGGCCCTAGTGACGTCGCCATTCTTTCACTGGCCAGCACGAATGGGAAGAGTTTTCTGTACGGCAGGCCTTTGCGCGGAGCCGCATGTGCTCTGTAATGACCGCGGCTCCCTCCCCTCACGCTCGCTCCCTCACCGCACTCTGTCTCGCCTCGCCCCGCCCCTCCTACCCCTTCCCTCCCCGGCACGCCGCGCCCCGCCCCACCGTCCTCCTCCTGGCCCCGGCCCTCCGCCCCGCCCCGCCCGCCTCCCCACTCCGCCCCGCCCCCTCCCCGCCCCCCTCACCGCACCCCCCCCCCGCCCCGCACTCGCCTCGCCCCCAAAGCGGCCTTCGCTAAGCGCCTACCCCCCGAGATTGCACGCGAGATGGCGCGCACTTCACTCGACGGAAATAGACTGCACCTCACGCGCGCGAGCCTTACAACAAGAGGAGTTGTCGCTTTCTTCAGCTGCATAGAAGATTCGTTCTGTTGACTATTAATAAGCGGCACGAGATTGGGTCATTGGGTCAATTTTTTTTTGGTATTTCATTTTATGTAGTACTTCTTCACCTAGACGATGGAGGTCTTCTACAAAATTCGTGCACTTCTACTTTCTTCTAGTTTATTAATGAGCATGAACAGAATTAAGCTATTCCGCAAGGAAAAGTCCCACTGCCAATAAGATTAGGAATCTCAGGAGCACGAGCAAGAAGAATCAAGGTGTCGGAACTTTTGGTCACATAAGTCGATGTGCAAGCTGTGAAATTAAGTAATGTGTTCGTAAAAATATAATTATATGCCGATTTTATTTTAAAAATAAGTATAAAATTGTTTCAAAATTTCGGTTGAATATTGTTTCAAGGGGAAGAATTTTGACAACTTATTTTATATTTTAAAGCACTTTACTTCACATATTAATGGTTATAAAATGCACAAAAAAGGATTTATAAGGTGTCATGGTCACATCTATTTTGTAATCTCAATTGCTTGAAAATATTGTATTTCTCTGAACTGTGAAAACATCTCTTGATGCCCCCATATTTAAAGGGTTTGTACGCAGAATAAAACAAGTGTATCTCTTCATCACTTACCTATAACTATTACTTTAACTAAACCTATTAGTTTATCGCATACTACAGACATAGCAAAGTTAAATAATGCTGCAGCAAAACATGGCGACTTTTCCAAAGAAAAATTCTCCATTTCATAAAAAATTGACTATATCCTCATATGTAGAATAATACTTCCAATAACACGTTTCGTAGCCAGTATTTGACGTATTGTAGTCAGAACGACACAGAGTCGTATTCTGTGTCGTTCGTACTAAAACAATGCCCACACACAAACTGCTTATAAAATTATTGGGCGTTTCGGTGTAACCGTTACGAATTTATGTTTTAAACATGGGCGCCAGGAAAAGGTTACGTTAATATTATTAAAATTAATCTTCAACCATTATCTAAATAAAATCAATATCCCGCTAGCTGGGTCGATGGGTTTCGTTAGAAATAATCGCTATTACCTACTAATAGCCGATTATCCGATCTGCCATCTATACAGAGTGGCGAGGAATTTGAAAACAAATATATATTGTCTAGCTACTTATTAGCTGTAATTGGCCAAATGAAAATCGGTTGTTCTATTTCAAAAGAAATTTATGGTTTATTCTCAATGTCAGGCGAAAATATGACTTCAAACATTTGTAACAAATAAAGAATGTTCTTTTGGTCATCAGCTTTTTCGAACCTTATCCTGCAGTACCCTTCTTCGCGCGTACATGAATGAGGGTGCCACGAAGAACCATTTTTCTCTTCTGCTGGTGACGAGAATTCCAAAGTCCTAGTATCAGATTCTTCTCTCCTGCTCTTGCACAAATGTTGTCGAGTCACTGATCCTCACCACCTCATATACAGGGTGGGGCAGAGGAACTTGCTTATTTGGATACTCAATAAAAACAAATTATGTACAAATGTAATTTATATTCTTTAAACAACGTACAGAGTAGCATTGGAAATTCATGTTTATTTAGTTTTAAAAATTGTGTCAGGCAAATAGCGTCCATTATTTTCAATGCAATGTGTCAGTCGATTTGAAAAATTATTTTGAACTCTCTGCAGCATATCCACGGGTATGTTGGCAATAGCTTGACGAATATTGTTCTTCAATTCATTAAGGGTCCTAGGGCGATCGTTGTAGACCAACGACTTCAGATAACCCCACAAGAAGAAGTCGCAGGGGGTTAAATCAGGCGACCGAGCCGGCCAATGCAGATTGCCTCTAGAGGAGATGAGCCGCCCTGGAAAGTGTTCCCGCAAAACATTCATTGACACTCGTGCGGTGTGTGATGGGGCGCCGTCCTGCTGGAACCACACTTCTCCCACACACATTTCTTCAAGTGCTGGCAAGAAAAATTCTTGAAGCATATTGACATAGCGGTCTGAAGTCACAGTGACTGTTTGGTTGTTCTCTTCAAAAAACCAATTCCAACTCGCGATATCGCACACCAAACAGTAACACGTTCCGAGTGTAAGGGACGTTGATGAAGCTGTCTGGGGTTGTTTGGGCTCCAATAACGCATGTTCTGCTTATTAACACATCCCGAAAAAGGGAAGTGGCCTCATCAGTGAAGAAAACTATGGCGTCCTGAGGAATGTTGAGTTTCGCTTCACATGCATTTTCTCGAGCAGCAAAATCACGAGGGCTGAGATCCTGTACCACTGCCAATTTATAGGGATGAAATTTTAGTTCTTCATGAAGGACTCGTCTGATTGAACGAGCAGACATTCCAAGCGCAGCTGCATGTTTACGTGCAGGGCGCTTAGGAGAGTGCAACACAGAACGCCTTACCATGTCAATGTTTTCAGGTGATCTCACTGTTCGTGGAAGTACAGGTTTTTTCTTCTTCACATCACCAGTTTCTCTGAAGTTATTTACCCATAAAACAATTGACTGTCGGCCAGGAACACGGCCACGGAGTGCAATATTGAAACGGGCACGAAATGCGCGTTGGGTAGCGATAATGGAATGACCGTTACAAAGTACGCCTCGACAGCGAATGCGCGTTGCACCTTCGTCCACTCCATGATGCTAACTGAAACGAGAAGGATATAAACTTTAAGCTACGCCCGCTCGGATGGTATTACCCCCACCCTCATAACGGAAGCCATCGCTTCAGGACTACCAACTGAAATAAGCAAATTCCGTTGCCCCACCCTGTACTTGTAGTTCTAATTTAATTTACTTCGCGAAAGTTCCCAGTTCTTTCTGATTACGCGACGAGAATGTTAAAGTTCAGCAAACTATTATTTACTCAGAATTATTCCAAGTCCTGTTGCGTACAAATTCATTCAAATTCTAATTTCCGCACATCGCAAAAATATTCAGAGTCCCAACTTGTTGTAGATTTTCTCACACACGAAAATTACAAGTTACACATTTTACACACCAAATTATTCGAAGTCCATCACGTTATTTCATCCCCAGAAAATTCTAATTTTCGTTCGTCGCTCTCAAGAATTACTCAAAGTCCGATTCACTCTCAAGAAAAATATACAAGTCCCAGTCTCACAAAGTTAATCATCCGCAAGCGACCCGCACAGCACCACGACATATGTCAGAATGTCAAAATAATTTTTCTGTTCACTCCTTCAAGACTCGGCCTATTTCTTTCTACTTCTTTTTCACCAAAAACATTCGACGCACTTCCGTCATGAATAGACTGTCACTGTTCTCCTGGCCAATCCCTAAATTGATTACATAATCAACTCGCTATGCCCTAGACTGCCATTGCTTTCTCAACCAATCCCTAAATTGTTTACTTGATCAGCTAGCCGTGCCCTAGGGTCCAATGCCAGAATGAAGTTTATTGACCTTGACAACAACTCGGCTGCCGTTACTAGGACGCCATATTTCTATTTGTTTATCCTTGTATATTTACCCCATTTACGACAAACATTAGTAAATAAATGTGTGACATGTTGGTAGGTCACAATACCAAAAACATTGCACCTATCTGTTTGTCTCTCTATATGTTCGTCTGTCCGTCCGTCTGGAAATAAAGCTAGCGGCCAAACCGTAAGCAGAATTTTCACCGAAATTGATAATTTTCTAGTCCATCTGGCTGATCAATCTCGCGGCCCCGGGAATTTGAAACCGATGTTTTAATTTTTGGGGGTACTTTACAACAAGTCTCAAGGACATATTGAAATTTTTCTCCAAATTGGCTCCAAATTTGTTTATTAAACTTTGTCTTTGGGTAGCATAAAGGACGCGAGTTCAGTTTTGTTGAAACATCTGGATTTTTGAAAATTCCCAAGAAATCAATTTTTTCGCCGTCTTCGTACAACTTTAGTTTGAAAGATAACGATTTTTACTCGCAATAGAATGTATACTTCAAAATTATATCTTTAAATGAAATACATTTTTTTATGTACTGTAGCGGCACAGACCACCACGAGGTATTTCGGCCATAATCCCTTGCAGCCACAGGAAATCAAACAAAGGGACGGAAATGCCCAACGGTTTGTCAAACCCACGCCAAGGAAAACCCCTGACGTCATGGGAAGGGCGCGCCTCGTCTGGTGAAAGGGCGCGAAGGCCTACGTCACAGGGCGGTTAATAGATGAGACAAGTCACGTGACGCACAACCCGATGCGTGATTGGCGGAGAGCCACCGCGTCATCATGACGGGAGAGGGAATGGCGCGTGCAATAAATAGGAGAGAAGAGCTTCCACCTTCTTCTTATGTGAAAATTCTTCGGTGAGCGAGCCTCTGCTATTTCTGAGTCGGAACTGGCTCGGTTCCTCTGGGTATCGCGTCGCCGTATGGCTGCCGAGTGCCGCGATCAGTGTCTCGCGCTGAGGCGTTAGCCGCCGAACGTGAACTGGTGCAAGCGTGGACGTTACCGCGTGTACGCACGCAAACGTGTCCGCCTCACATGTGCGGGTACCACCCGAAGAAACGGAAGGCGCCTTCCCTGAGGCATCGCCTCATCACGCCGCCACTTCAGCGAGTCGCGAGGAGACTGGAGCTGACTGAGCCTCGCTGCCACCGGAGACCACCACCTACCAGCGCCGATCACGGAGCATTCGGGTGAGATCGCCAAATAGGGCAACCGCCCACGAACATTTAAAAGTGGAGAGAAGGACGGTTGAGAGAGAGGGAGAGAGAGGAATAGATCATCAGAGCGCAGTAGGCGTAACTTATAATTTAATACTGATATGATGTATGGGGTATAATTGTTTATCTTGGGTGGGTATTAGTAATTAAAGTAATATTTATTATATAATCAGCTCGTTTAATGACTGAAAACCAGAATCCAGTCATGTATGCCTCCCGAATCCTCTGCCAGCGTCTATAAGTGGCTACGCAGGTGAGTTCTCACTACCACTGGCAGCCGGGCAAGCAGTCAGCCCACGATGGACAGGGCAGAAGCTCACAGTACTTAGTTTTCGCATAATTTTGAGTGAAATGTAGACAATATTAAAACTTTTTAGAAACAACTTTTTTTTCAAAAATTAAAAATTTTATTTCAATATTACTCATGTATTTAATATTTTCGTTACGAGCATATTCTATACATTATTTCATTTGTGAATACAAATGCTTCAATTAATTTTGTATGAAGTTTCTCGAGAACTTAAAACTTATCTGTGAAAATAAGCTCAAAATTGCGCATATTCAGAAATATTTAAATGACATTTTGTCAAGAACGGCTTGAATTTCTTCAATAAAAATTTACTTTACGGAATATTTTTTGCTCTAATGTAATATTATTAAATACGTATTTCAAATCTATCATTTAATTAGGGAACCGAGAAATTGAGAAAATGTGAAAAAATGTTCTGGCGCCAATAAATAGCTGGGACGAGAGTGCTGTAATTCCAAAAAGCTAGCCTAAAGATATTAGTAAACTAATTTTTGCGAGGAATTCTATACCTTTCTGTACGACCACGAGTTTCATATTGCAATCATAATTTTTATGTCGAAAATATGAATCCGTGCGGCTTTCTGGCCACTGCATTCACTAGTTAAAAGAATGCGGCTTTCTGGCCACTGCATTCACTAGTTAAAAGAAGTGTAACCAACAGGTGTGCGTGGCCTCTGTCTAACAGTAGTTGTTAGAAGTGTATATCGGAAGGAAAACGGAATTAGTAATGGGGTGATACAGACACTTTACCTTACATTTGTAGCTGCGGCGGATAATCCGGGGGAAATGTTACATGTCGTGCTAGTATCACATCTCATGTTTTTGCATTCGTCCACTTCCAGGACTTGTTAACGCAGCTTATTATAAAGAATTAGTATCCCCTTTTCATACTGATTCGTGATACACACGCACGCAGTGGAGGAGCAAACTTTTCACAACCTTCCTATTTAACGCACGCCTTGCACGAAACATAATATGCTCATGCCCAGAGTTTTGCGTATATCTGACTTCACAGATTTGTATACTCAAAATCATAAAATCTCAGAATCAGAAGATTACATTTTGTTTATCCACTTTCGGGCCACATGTCATGACCGTCAGAATCATACAATCTCCACAACTCTCATAATTTACTGGCCATGAATCAAAATAATAAAATAATTTAAGTTAATGAAGAAGATAAATGGAGGAAAATTTGTAATTTCTGTATTCACGATAGAGATGGGCTTAACAGCTTTTCTTCAATAGCTGTTATCACAAAAACAACTGACTCTTAATAGCTGTTATTAATAACAGTTGAAAAATAACAGGTTCATGACCAACAACCTAATATGACTGACTGCTAAGAGTTAAAGCAGTTGTAGCGACTGCTAAGAGTTAAACCACGCAACACTAATAACGTTGGTAGCACCGTAAATCTGGTGCAGCTACCTTACGGCGCTTCCTTGCAGTACTTTCCCTAACATGTTTGGAGAGAGAAGCAGCTGATATGAACGAGACTGGATTAACTGCCAAGGATGAATAGTAATTCATAAAATGTGTAGCGAATGTGTATGGAATATAGAATATTACTAAAATGAAAGTGATTCGGGTTCAGATAGCAAAGATTCTTTCAAATATGCAACTTGTGCATAGTGATGTAACGAGGGCCAAAAATAATAAGGAGAAAGTGTTTTTGCTTACCTATAGCTAAAGTGTTAATGCCTATCGAATATCAAGTATTATAATATGACTTATTTGACCGTAACTCATTTTATTTTATTGGACCTAGGGAAATATTAGTGGATCTCGCATAAGCAGCAATGGGATAGAAATAAGTTAACATATTGGACGGACTTAATTTAAAGGACAAACATCTTGTTGGAAAAAAAAAGTGTAATCATGACGCATTATAAATTAATGAATCTATAATTTGAACCAAATCATGATTGATTAGCTGCAGTGAATCTGTTATCGTACAAAATGGTTGCCACAAAAGCTTGTAGTAGTTCGAATTAGGTCAATTTAAAACAACTCGGTTTTGTTTCAAAATCCAATGTTCATATGATGTAATTATATGTTATTATATTAAAGTGAATATTAAAATGTATATACAAAATATATTTGGGGTGATTTTAGTAATTGAGAAGTGACCATGATAAACTATATAAACCAATTTCTCCTTTTTTAGAAACTTATAAAATCATAAAAGAATGCAAATGATTTGGTCAATGAAAAAACAATTTTTTAAATAATTTAATGTCTCATAGATACACCAAAGTAACTGACGCACGAGTTTCTACTCATTCACCGACATAAAACCTAATCACAATTCGCATTTCAGTAAAAGAGATAAAAGACGTGTGAATTTCACAGAAAAATGGTATCAATGCTTTGTGTAGACGTTACAAATGAAATGCACACTCCTTTCACTTTCAGGATTTATAGTAGAACACTCTGTTACATTAAAGTGCAAAATGTGATTCAGCGACAAAAACGTTTCTAAAAGTCATGTCATTCTTCATCCATGAAAGGAAGCATAGCTAGAAGATTATGTTTCTTTTCTGTAAGGATTGTACGAGAACGTTGCACCTTTTCAAGTTTCTGTATTTCCCCAATATTGTGCAGATTTTTATTCTTCTTAAAATTATTGCAGAAATGGTGTTCTTCAAGATCATAATTATTTCTTAGCTTTTAACCCTCGAGGACAAGCTGTGTTTACTTGAATACATGAAAGAGTGCTGATATTGAGATTTTTTTGTTACATCTGTTCGTTTCTCCAGCTAGATAAAAAATCGTCTGGTTTCATATCAATCAACTATGTCTTGTCATTTCTTGGGTACCATAGCTTTGCACACCCTTCTTCGTTTTTATCAATAATGCCAAAGTGATTTCCTAGCACTTTTCATCTTATAATCAAAATTTCTTCAGCAGATGTCAAAAATGGGAAATGATCGTACACAAAACCGTGTAAAATTGTAATTTATAAAGGTATTTAACTTCCTACAAACTTCTCTTGCGCCAGAATACTAGTCTAGCACTTCAAGTAGCATTTACAAGAATTACTCCGTCAGAGAATTTGGAGTTACACCTCGCACCATCTATTAGGGCGCGTAAAAACCACGATTAGGTTGGCACACCAAATGCAGCGCTATAGACGTTGGTTCATACATCATTTCCACGGAAAAACATTAATTCTGTGTCCTGGTACTTACACCATTTATCATCACCCCTCATTTAACATAATTTGGGTATATTTTAATGGATTTGTTTGAAGATATATAGTATTTATGTTTTTTTTTTATTTTTCCGCACCTGCTTGGTAAAATAAAGTATTGTAACCGTGTGGCGGAAAATGAGAAATTTTCGACAGAAAAACTTCTATTTCCCAGTCCTGGTAACGAAAAAGTGGATATATCTTGGTCAAATATATGCTAAATTACTTTCTCTATCACGTAATGTAGTCAGAATTCATGTTTTGTGGGTACTTGCTACCAAAATACGATTGACTTCTGTCTCTCCGTCTGTGGACAAAACTAGCTAAACCGTTCAGCAGTTTTTTTTCCAAACTGATATTCCCCGATCGATTTAAATAAACTCGAAGTCCTCTCTGATTTTAAAATGGATATTTGTATTCTGGTGTACTTTACATACCCCTCAAAAACATTTTCGAAATTTTCTCCAAAAGCTTACAATTTTGTATTAACTTTGATCTGACTAGCATAAAGAACGCTCAAAAGAATAGTACAGATCTTATTGTTGTTGCAATTCGTGATTTTTGGAAAATTTCAGAAATTTACAATTGTTTTCGGCGTCTTCCTACAACATTGAAACTAGATTTTTTCCATAATTAAATCTCTCTTTCAAAAACATCTTGAAATAGCATCAAGTACAATTTTTTTAAAATATGAGTTCAGTAGTTTTCGCGCAATGTTTTAAATTTTTCCCAAAAACCGCTCAATTTTTTTAAAATAAATTTTCTCCTTGCATGTATCAAAGAACTGTAAAACCTGGTGTTGGTGCCATTTCCGGCAAATTCTCTACACTTTCGAAAATTGCAAAAAGGTAACAATGCAAATCCATAAATTTGAAGATAGAGATTTTGCCTTTAACAAAATCTGTTCTTAAAATCAGGTCTTTAAAAACTGTTAAATACAATTTTTTTTCAAAAACTAGTAGTTTTTGCGCAATGTCTGTGTGATATTACGGTAAATTATAAAAAACATGTACTCAAAAACTGTTTCAAATTTTTTCTTCATTTTTTCACGGTTAGACAAGAAAAGTTAAAAGAATGGCCCAAGACTCCTTTTTTGAAGTCTCTGAATTTTCGAAAATTGCAAAAGGTAGAAATAATGAAAGAAGAATGTGCTATTGAGAGCCATTACCTCATGATAATTTTCACAATGTATAGATTTGAGCTTACTTTTTTATAAATTACAAATACGAGGCCGAGAGTGTTGTTTCTACTCTCAGCACCAACTGAAACATCTCATAGCACGGAAGAAGAAAAACAGAAAATTGACAACACACGTGCAAAACAAAGTCCACACGGACTTACACGGACAGCATGCGAATGCAACCGACTTAGGTGGCTGAAGCCATCGATTGTTGTTACAGCAGCGGCTGTGACCGGGAGGTCCAAGGGTTCGAGTACCGACAGTGTCAGAATTTTCGATACTACCTGCATAGCTACGTCAAATTCATTCGTTTCTTGGAGAATATTCCACCGGCTGGCTGCTCTGATCGGTAGTTTTCCGTGGTTTCTCCGATCAACACCAGGCGAATGTCGGAGCAGTACCGCAACAAACGGAATGTGGACCGCGCGCGATCTTTCCTCTCTCGTCTTTGTCCTATCCTCGCCCCTTACTTACGCACACACTTACACTTAAATAAATTACAGTATCATGCATGTCGGAAGGCCAAATGGAGGCTCAGAGCTTGTCACACGGCTGGGGCGGTGCCTCGCTGGTGGGAGATACCTAGCTAGTGGAAGATACCCCAGCATGCCGACGTGTAGCTCAGGCTGGATCTCACCAGTGGAGGAAGATGCTCGCATTACACTAATGAGACTAATGACGTTAGCGGTTGACGCGTCCGGATTTACTAAACAACCAATCAATCAATCAACTTAAGAGCTATCTTGGCAATGTGAAGATAAAGGTAAACATCCTTAATAGAGGGATGTACGATGAAAGGAGTGGCCCTGCACAGGGCCTCAGTAAAAGTTCCCTTCTTTGCCGGGGGGGACGTATCCTATTAGAAGAATGTGTAGTTAAATGATTTAGTGGCTGGAATGTGGGTCGCACCTGTCTGGAGGAAGGTGAAGTGACTATAAATAAATAAGTGAATAAATAGTAAAATAATAATTATCTCTGCGGTATTATTACCTAGTGTCAGTTCTTCATTTGATTCCTGCACACTTTAGTTCTTCCCATTCTGTAATATTGAAGTTGAATAACTGAGGATAGAAAATCGATAACACAATCAATATGATTACATATACCTCTATTTAAGGATATTCTATTTTTACTACTCTATGTAGTTATTTAATTTTTAATTTGAACACATTTGGGTTGTGATTGTAAGGACCTTCTGTCGAATGCATGTTTATGTGATGAACAAGTAATGCAATTCAATCGAATCGGCAGATGCCCAAATCTTTGACGTCCGTTGAAACCCGGAATAGCGTATCATCTCTTCGCCTCTTCTTCCCCAAACGTCTGTGCGGTGCCAAGAGAGACATTGGAGGTAAACAGTGTGATTTCCTCTTTTCCTGTTTATGGCGTCTTGATCAATCTGCCTGCAGCTTTACGCTTTTCCGATCGCGTAGGCGCGAGTTTACAGCTCGCTTGAGGTCCTCCCGGAAGAGAACGTTCTTTATCGAAGCATCCCCACTGCCACTAGAAGGCCATTGTTGCCACGCTCAGACGATCCATTGTCTGGGCCGTTCCTTGTAAGCGGTTAATTATATACGAACGATTATATTTTTAGACTCGTTGAGCATTCTTGGATCCGATCCCTGTGCCAAGGAGACTGCCAACTTAAATGTCTATAAAAAGTTGAGAGAAATACACGCCTTTAGTTGACTATGACATTGCATTTTGTGCAAACGAGTCGGGGCTTGGATCAGTTCCAAACCTCGAGAACGTTTAACTTTTTTTCTTCCATAAACTCAAGTGTAAAAGCGGCTTTGTGTAAGGATCCAAAACAAGAAAGGCATGGAGACCAATTTATTCTACTTGTACGCACAGATTAAAAACTTCGCTACAGTAACAGATGATTCTCTCTAGACATTCAAAACGTCAGTGACGAGCAAGACACGAACATTTTTGAGTTCCATGATGATTGTGACCTTACGTCCTGTAAACAATTTGTCTCTTCACAGTGCAAAGCGCTGATGGAAAATTGACATCCTTGACAGGATAATAACCCTTCTATAGAGCCGTTTACCCTTCCAATGCTATCACGCTCGCCATCTGTACTAGGTCACGATTTTCCTTACATTGTTGCAATTGATCTTTTGTTTTACACGCATACCTGTGACTCCCTCACTATCTTCTTACTTTCTCGCACACTACGTACAGTAAAGAGAAAGAATTGTAATGCTATTGGGAGAAGTCACGACTTTTAGAGACAATAACTCTTGATGTGAGT
Organism: Teleogryllus oceanicus; assembly: GCA_964035755.1. NCBI lineage: Eukaryota > Metazoa > Arthropoda > Insecta > Orthoptera > Gryllidae > Teleogryllus > Teleogryllus oceanicus. Next base: position 8,557,961 of record CAXIVR010000002.1, read on the forward strand.
CCCCGATACGAAAAAAGTCGATTATTGCTCTTATGCAGAAGATTATGTGCATTAGCAATGTGAATAAAATCCAGTAGTGTGTAAAGAAATCTTACGTAAATTAAAAATTAAATTTATTTAGTTCAATATTGAAATGTCTATTTAGAGTTTATCTCATAGATACTTTTCTTAATAAAGACCTAAACGATCGGTATCCAGTGCTGATGAACACATTGAATGTCCCTCTAGGCCCCTTACCCGGCAGTGAGATAGGCAACCCGTTTGGTAGATATGTGTTTCACAGTGGAGGTTGCAGCATCGGGAGATATCACTCACTGCACATTCTGATCACGAAATATCTTAACGCACTTCCCATATCATTTAAAAGGAATCTGGAAATTCATGAAATATAGCTTTACATAACTTATATTCATTGTAATTTACAATTTCGTAAACTTTAACACCAATGCTCGAGTCACACGAGCATTCCGTTAACGCGTTTACGCAATACCGTTTCGATGCACGTAGATGAACATCAGTGCCTGCACACATGAACGTTGTTTTCCAGGCGAGCCTGGCGCTACTCGGTATTCCGAATGGACGCCATCGAAACAGTTATTGTATTTTATTCAATTCATTTCAATGTTGTAGTTTAAGGTCATTTAGTACAGTGCATTTTTTTCATTGGGAGGCGGTGAACTTCGCCGCTGGATGTCGAACTCCGGCCCGGGCAACGTCAAGGAAAGAGTTATGTAACAATAATTATGTAACACAGAAAATCAAGGTTTGAGAAAAAGACGTTTCAAGATTTTATTCTACTTTCTGATGCTCTGTTAAGAGATACTGTCATGCGTACGATCTAGCGACATTTTCCGCATTACAGTTCTGGTGTTGTTTTTTTTTTTTTTTTTTGTTTTCTTTTTTTCAGAATTATAAAGCATTAAAAACTAAAGCACATGGTGTACTTATCTGAAAATCTTACTTTTTTGAGTTTTTTGGACGTGCGATGTACGGATTTTATATTTATAGTTATTAATGGAATATTAGTGAGTGTAAAGAGGAGACGCGATGAAATACCTAATCATCAAATGTTTGGATTCGAGAATTTCATTTGGTGAATGTTTTAGTTCAGGCAAACTTTAAGGTTTTCAAATTCCAATATAAGTTTTTTTGAATAGCTTTCATTTTCTATTGTAGAATTTGCTGTTGTGGAAGATATTTCTGTCGTATTTCTAATTAGATACACGAGGTCAAATACTTCAATTTACAAAAGTGGCTACAAAAATACAAATATAACATTTTAGCCGCCATTAAATGCAAGTTAACACAGTTATTTTCTTTGTTCTTTCTTCCTTTTATGAATGTGTATATTCTATTAACGGTTCCTTTTTATTTTTTATCATTCACCACTTCACATCTGTCATTTGATAATCAAGTATCAGCATGTAAACCACTGGTGTTCAAAATTTGGAATTCCATTTTCACATTAAATAAAATATTTATTAAAGAAAAAAGTAGTTTCAATAATAACAAATTTGTAAAATAAGAAAATAAATTGGAAAACTCTTTCAAACACATTTTCTTGCAGCACCGCAAATATTCTTAACTGTAAAAAAACATTCTGTGTAGACGCAGCTGAGTTCTATCCATTAAATCACGGTTGTTGGCAATTGGTAGTTCATTTCTCAATGCAACACGCATAGTTTTCAATAAACCCCGTGGACCCTGGCCGCTCTGTGGACCTTTCAGGGTGAGATTCAATGACTTTCCGTGAGTAATGATCACAATATTTTACGAGATGTTTCCTGATTCATTGAAGGGCTCCGTTGTCCTGGGGGCGGTAGTAAAATGCACGTACTTGGCGATAAGCAGAACAATGCAGCTGGCATAGCTCGTAAAATGCGCAGCCAAACTGCGTCGAAGGGAGAGGGGCGCGTGGTGTGGGGGTGGGGGTGGGGGGGCGCTTGGGGGCAGCGCAGCGCAGCGAGGAAGGGTTGAAGGGGAGGAGCAAGGGGGGGGAGAACTCCCAGTCACAGAAGAGCCCTCTGCTCTCTCAAATTGCGTCAGGTTAAAGCAGTGACGGGGCGACATCATGTTAAGTGTTAATCATTCCAACACTTGTCAAATAACTTGTCAAACACTGACTTCCAGTAATATAATATTTATTCATCTCCGCACATATCTTCAAGGACTCGGAATGGAATACCAATTTTTTGTCTCGCCTGAACCTGGCAACTTAATTTCATGAATTCGGAATTACTGAATATACAAAAATGCATTAATTCTTGACGGAATTGAATGCATTATTTAAGAATTTTGTAAATTTTATTTTAATTTCACATTAGTTTTGTGGGTTCAGAATATGAATTTAATGAGTGCAGTTTCTTTTGCGGAAACGTTGATCGCCTGGGAAGCCAGTCCCTCTTTCCAGTGAGTTTTTTTATTTAAATATGTAAGTTTACAATCTGTTCAAAACAAGAAAATAAGTAAATATGCTGTTAGAAAATACAAACTTGCATGGAAAGGTCACCCACTGGTGATCTTCCTTTATCATATTTTAAAAATTTGGTGTTGATTTTATTACAGTATTATCACTATTGTCATTTTAAAATCTATTTGGAAAATCCAATGGTTTGAACTTTTTCAGTATTTTGACTTCTAAACTATTGTCCAGTAAGTTTATGGCAGTACATTTTTATGGTTTTCTAGTTTACTGACATATTTATGGCTAAAATTTTTAATTTCTTGTTGTACTGTTGGCATGTTAAAATCATTATATAGCACATCGTTTCGGACGTACCAGGGAGCACTAGCAATGTCTCTCAGAACCTTGTATTGGAATCTCTGTATGGTTTGAATATTTGACGTGCAGGTTGAGCCCCAGAGCTGTATGCAGTATGTCCAGATTGGTCTCAAGGTGAGTTTGACATTGATGTTCATACGAGATCTCTTGCGAAAATTATTGTTTGGGATACGTTTTGTTGTTGTTAATCAATGTTGGCCGTCATTGTTGTTGCCGCTTCCTCTTGCTACTCCCGTTTGTGAGCTGGGGCCCACAATTCATCTCTCTCATGAGAACATTCTTAACATTTAAAAAAATGTTGGATATAGCTTAAAGAAATAAAGTTCTGAATACACTAAAAATTTGATACTAGGAATTTTTACAATCACCAAACTTTCAGATTTTTCATTATTGCCAATGATACTAGCGTAGTGAAAATTTCCAAATAAAATATCACAAATACTAACAGTAATAACAAACAATAATGTAAATAAATAGTGTAAAACATATCCAAACAACAGTGCTTATTGCAAAGTGATAGAGTATGATCACCGTATTTGCAATCCTAGTCCGTTTTTATTTTGTGTGAATTCTATTATCTGTAATTACACATTCTATTGCTTGTATCTTACAGAACTAATACAAAACCTCGAGTGTCCCTTGAATATCCTAGCCGGTCCATGGGCACGGGGTTGTGCGTACCTGACATGGATTCTACGCAAATAAATTAAGTAATGCTTGAATATAGACTTTTAATAAACATATTTTCATTAATTTACTTGTAGCATTTTATCATGCATTACTTTTTAAATTTGAGAAATTATATTCCAGGCATTTGATGGAGTTGCAACCCATTTGAGTGAAGGGGGCAGCCGAAACTGAATACTTGAATTCTGAAGTAAACAGAGACCAGTATTAAATTAATGCGACGCTTTCTCTCAGACCGGAAGAGAACATTTATCTGCTTAGATGTGCGTGGGCGCAGGCGAGGTACAATTTTAGTAAAATTTGGAAATGTATTGCCACCCAGTATAAAGAGAGAGTGAGGAGGTCACACTATATTTGTCATATAATAAAAAGTAAATATAAAAAATTATGCATTATTTTTAAGAAGCGAATTATATACATATTTAATATAATATTTACAATTTAACCATGTCAATATTCTGTTTCGAATACATTCTTTTGGAGATATTTCAATTTATCCACCGTCTATTGATTTCATTTGTACAGATTTAATCGTTATTTGCGCGAAAGTGTTTAGGAATGTTTTTTAAATTATATCTCTATGCAATTTAGCAAATAAGAATAACGACACGAAATTTTGTTTATTTTTTAAACAATTATATACCGATGCAAGTTATCAAATAAAAATAATTACTAGTTATGAAGTAAGAAACGGCATATATACAATTCTTCCCATGCGCAACAGCTGAAAATCGAAGAAAAGGCGGTCAACGTACCAAGAATATTCATGTAAACAGCACATGAACTGGCGGCTCCCTTTTGGCACGATCGCAAGAGTGGTTGGCGGATGTGAACGGGCGGCAGGCGACTTGTTGAGCGCGAAGGAGGCTGAGAGATGGCGCTGGAATCGTTTAATCGACAGGCAAACCCATTGCAGTAAAGCACCGAGGCAGTAGTTCAGTTTTAGTAAAGCAGTTGTAACGCAGCAAAGCTGGTCCTTCATACACAAAAGAATTGACGACTCACCAAACGCTTTCAAAGCGAGGGGCTAATAGACGGAGCAGTAAGTGCCGGGGTAAACATGGGAAGAAAAGTTTTCACAACTAAAAAGTGAATTTTATAACATGGAAAACAGTAAACGGGAATCAATCACTATGTGTAGGAGTGTATTTGTTGAGATTGTAGAACTATCAAATTTAAGTAGAACATACAATACTATTAGTGTATATAATAGTTCAAATAGAATAATAGCAACAAATTTAATTAGACCTGTTCAGGCTAGTCGAGGAGGAGGTTCAGTCAAGTTCGTTTCAAATGTGCTCCTACACAGATGACGAATGTGATCCTTAAGATATAATTCGCAAAATGTGTGGCCATTAAAAGAATGAATAAACATAATGGCGTCTCAGCATACACGCTTAATAACCCTTTTGTTCAACCGTCGTAAAGCCTTTCAGAGCTCCTGCGGTCTTGCCTTCTTGCAGTCTTCTTGATATGTCCACTGGTAAAACATGGATTTGACAAAAAACACACACACACAATACATTGTCGGTTCAAAAGTGAACGCACAAGCCTATACAACGGCAGTCTACTTGTAAGACATCTACTGTAATGACTAGGAAACAGAATTTACTGAAATGAAAAATGAAAAATGTGTACACACTGATGTACTTATTTTTTTCCAAAACATGATAGAAAAAATAGAAAATATGTAAAATAAAATTCATTATTGTGTTTATAATTGTTCTCCATAAGCATTTTCTGAGCTTAGTAGGTCACCGATAAGTTTTTAACAAGTATTCGGAGAGTCTGAAAGTACATTCTACCTCTACGGAAATAATTGCACACTAGACTTCACCACAAACAAGAAAGCCAGTGGAAATGATACGGCTTCCTTGTTGATATCCGATTAGTTTTGTTCCCATTTCTTTTTACAAACCGAGTTATGTTTGTTTTGAAACAAAACTGTATTATTCTTTTTAAATAAACGTATTTTTGAACGCAAAACGTTGTTAGTATTACATAGCCCTCGAGAAGCCACTGCAAAGTATTGTTTAAATGCGCGCCGGTCGGCATGTTTCAAAGGGAACAATTAAAATTGAATGTGGACATAAATAAGTATAATTTGAAATATATTTCTCCAAAACATTGCTTTTGGAAACTTTATGTGCCATTTCAGAAACTTCCCACATACTAGGAAATAATTGCAAATTTATGTTTGTAAATATTTCTGAATTTAATGTTAACAACTAGATTCAAGTTACAGAATAAATATTAATTATTTTGTAATAAACGATAATACAGAAAATGAATCACACGATAATATTCACCATATAAGTTAGAAATTAATGTTAAGATGATAAATACATATTTATTTGGGTATCACGCCATGAAGTACGCTGACAGCTGAAGCCCCTTTCCCTCACTGTGCGCTTGCCACCAATAAATCGCGTGTCACAGAACCAGAGAATTTCAAACAGACTCGCAGAAGCATTCATTCCTTTAAGAATATCTCGTGTCTCTCTGCCAATTGTGTTATATTCACAAGAATTCCGTTTTATACAGGTTTTCCCCCTGTACGACACGAAAAACTGTTCCGTTTCCGCGTTGGACAGATTCCCTTCCATGCTGTGTCAAATGTCATTTAACTTCACGGGACGGAGAAATTTTCCGGTTAAGGCAGGTTTCCGGCTTATATAGATTCTGTTTTACACATTTTACTCAAGGAACTCCTTACCTAAACTAATAGAGGGAAAAACTAAGGTGGGGTCAATTGTTGAACCGAGAGCGGTGCTCAGTGCATAAACTGATGTCAGTGCAGTGCTTCTGACCGGGAGGTCTAATCCCGACAGTCAGAGCTAGTTCGAATTCAGTCGCTGTATGGAGGAATATTCTAGCGGTCAGCTGCTCTGATCGGTAGTTTTTTGTGGTTTCTCCGATCAACACCAGGCGAATGCCGGAGCAGTACCCTAACAAACGGGCCACGGACCGCGCGCGATCCTTCCTCTTCCTTGTCCTATCCTCACCCCTTACACACACATACTAACATGCACTACACTACCAAACATGCCGGGAGACCGGTCGGGGACTTACAACTTGTCCCAGCTGTGGCGGTGCCCGCTGGTGGGAGATACCTGGTTGAGGAAAACCCCGTTAGCGACGGTAGGTTGGCGCCGGATCTGGCCATCCAGCGGGGGACGCCACCTCCAAGCAAAAACACGCACTACACTTACGAGACTAATGATGATAGTAGTTGACGCACACGTCCGGAATCATTAACAATCAATCTATTGTTGGCACCCCCCATAGGCACGCTGCTATTAACGAATTACGCCAAGTAAGCAGGGTGCGTACAGACAAGAACTACAAGAGCGAGTGCCGGGGAGGGGCGTGGCGCGGCGTGTGGGGCCGTTTGCGCGCCGCCAGTGGCAAGTGGCGCGGGGCCAATAGAGCCAGGGGCGGCAGGGCAGTGGCGGCGGCAGCGCTGGGGCCCTTTCGCATGGAAATGCGCGGCTCTTTAAGAGGCGCCGCCACCCGCGCCGCCAGCTGGAGCCAAGCGAGCGCGCCACGCCACGCCACGCCGCACCGCGCCAGCCCAACCGGAAATAACCCCCGCCCTCATAAATACACGAATGAGCCGAGCCCCGCTCGCGCCACACGTCGCAGTTCCGGCCGTGTCATCGCGCGGGTGAGCGAGCGCCCCCACCCCAGGGCCTTTACTTACTGTCAACTGTTTCCACCGAGATCAAACTAAGCACGCTGAAGAATTTTAATATACGTTTGGCCCACAAATCTTCTCAATTTGTTATATAAACGGAACATGTTATTCTCTTGACTCCTTAAAGCTCATATTCTTGTTCTCGCTGAATAGAATATGGCAGAATTTCGGAACTGCAATGAATAAGAAAAAGAGAGAAAAAGAGAGAGTAAAGAAGATGAGATTGGAGAGGAAGGGAATTTTGACTATTTAGTCCTTATGATGATTTATCAATACTGGAAAACAACTAGGCGTCAAGAGTAAAAACCGAGAAGACAAAGGGTGAAACAAATATGCGTTCTTCAAAAGGAATCAAAAAATTCGAACTTCAAAATAATATATTTTTAAAACCTGTGGGAATGCGAGGCTTTTCCCTCTCTAAGTGTAAAGAAATTCTTAGTTTGGATATGGAAATAAAACTAAATACGTCGATTGTGACAACTTTTCATTCGAGAGGAAAGAAGACTAAATTTTCTCTTTCCAGCGTTCTCCTGCTTCTACAAGGAGGAATGCCAACAAATTAAAATGATTGTTTGAGTATTTTTGAAAAATATCACGGATTTCGTCAAAATTACTGAACAACTACTCATTTTTTAAATATTAGAGACAAGATTCCTTAAAAGATCGAAAATTCAAAGGAAAATTTCGCCGTGAAATAAACATTTGACGCTAATATTGAAGGCATGTCACATGTTCAATGTTGTTGTTTTTTGTTTTGTTTTTCAATTTTTAACATTTCAGAGGTTTTAATGCAAATGGGAACTGTATTACATTTATAATAGCACTTTATTCAAGAAAAAGACTTTTAAGAATAAATTTTTCAGCCATTTTTCAGAACCTTTTGAAAATGTTACAGTGGCCTTATACACAAAGCCTCCAAAAGTTAAAATTCCTTTCTGATTCCCGGAACGACACTACCTCTTCCTCCTGACAACATTTTTACCAACTTTCAGCTCGATAGCGTCGTGTCTGAGTTACGCCTGACACATACATCCATATAGACAGAGAGACAGACATCCCGATTTTCGAGTACAAAATTATATTATTATCTCCTCAACACTAGAGACTGGAAAAATATGTAGTATGAAACGTCAAAATATGTACATAAATATGAAATGAAAATAGTAAGAATATGTAATAATTATATAAAATCAGATAAAATATGTAATATTAAATACTAATATACATATTCAAAATTCAATACATTATAAATGTCTAAACAAATTTTAAAAATCATGTAAAAGCTTCATTTATTGTTATCTAGGATCGTAGACATCGTACAAACTGGCGATATCTACGACCAGCAAACAATCACTGCAGCGTGCAGTACTCTCATCGAACTGAAGCATAATGACGATCGGCATATTTTCTCGCAAATTCAGTTTAAAAGTCAAGAAAGCAGCGTCAGTGATACTTTTCACACCTAAAGGTGACAATGATCTCAGTCGCTGGCGCGCCGGACTAAGAGAAAACATCACATGTCTACGGTACCTGGAGTATACAGCACGCCGTAATGTAGAGAAAAAAGCAGATACTGAAAATACATCTTTTCATAAAAAATATTTCGTGAAATTAGCAAAATATGTAGTATAATACTAAATATGTAGAAATATGTAGCAAAACCAATGGATATAATTTTACGACGGCGATGAAACGCCAAGATTACACATTTGGGAACTGTGAGTAGAAAGACAAAAAATGTAATTACATAAAAATCCATTCTCTGCTCATCACCTCCATCATTTGTAGCCATCTTTGGAACAGCAGTAATAAAATTTAATTCTGACGTGTGTGCGAAAGAAGTGTAAATATCAAAATTATGACGACAAATTCGAGATCATATTGTTGAGGTAAGTCCAATACATTTTCTCATAATACTATAGTACGCATAGGAAAAGTAAAAACGATCTCTAACTATAACGATGTTGGAATCACTACATGGCAAGTTAAATGGAGAAATAATTAAGTATAATTCTCAGGAAAGCACATAAAGCAAGATAATTAGAAATATTTTTCGGGTTAGCACACAAATCATTTTACAATTATTCAAAACTTAAGTAGAAATTGAGATTCTGTGATGTGATTATTAAGAAAGTATGACTTGTGCCGGAGAATTCTTGCCATTAACACGTTACCTGATAAGTTGGCTTACAAAAGGATAAATTGATACATTTTATAACGATTGAAAAGGCTGTATGACGTACAGTCTTTACAATCCTCCTACATTGTATCGAAAATATCGAAATATGAAGGTATGTAAAGAATGAACTAGTAGCGCAATTAGAAAGTGAAGGATTGTATTATATCGTCTCGTAAAATAATAGACGGGGAAAATTTTATTTGCTTTTACAAAAAAACAAAAACCGAAATTTCATGGTTTATAGAAGTTCCGAAATATATTATAACATGGGGAATTAAAAAAAAACCAAAAAAAAAAAAAAAAAGAATTAAAAAAGAAAAGAGGGATGAGAACACAATAAAGAAGAAAGCAAGATAGCGAAAGATAATGAAGAAGAAAGACAATTTAAAATGTTATTTCCCATGGTCCTTAGTTCGTCAAATCAGGTTAAAAAAATTGATATATACGTAGTACAATCCAATTATAACATATTTCCTTTCAAATATAGACGGTAGTCAAACAAAATAAAGTATAACATAATGCTCATGTGTTAAGTATTCGCATCCGTTAGAATAGTGTCAAGGCGAAATGAAAGTCTCTTCATCCGCTTTAGGTACGTATGCCACTTCATTGTTTAGCGCACACAAAACGACAGTATAGAACATAACGATATTTCTAAACTCGCCTTTTCTCGCTAATCTTCGCAAGTTGATCGAAATAACAGCACAGTAACAAATTTAGCAAACAGAATCGCCTGTCGCACTCTAATCTTAAGCCAAGCGCCACTCAAGGGCGTTGCTCACCCTTTGCGACTCTGTAATTTTACCTTGGCTCCTTTTTATCCACACGCCCCCTTCCCATCATTTTCCAGCCGCCCTTCCGCCGCTCCCCTCGCCCCCTGCGTCCCTCCTGCGCCACTTCCCCGCCTCGCCCCTCTCGCGCCGCCCCTCGCGCCGCCCCTCTCGCGCCGCCCCTCGCGCCGCCCCTCTCGCGCCGCCCCCTCTCGCCCGCCCCCTCGCGCCGCCCTCTCGCTCGCCCCTCTCGCGCCGCCCCCTCTCGCGCCGTCCCCTCTCGCGCGCCTCGCGCCCCTCTCGCGCCGCCCCCTCTCGCGCCGCCCCTCTCGCGCCGCCCCTCGCGCCGTCCCCTCGCGCCGCCCTCTCGCGCCGCCGCCGTTCCCTCTCGCGCCGTCCTCTCTCGCGCCGTTCCCCCGCCCGCCCCCCCGCGCCGCCCCGCCATCCCCTTACCTGTTCCCCGAAGACAGCAGCTACTACTCTCAGGTTCGTTGTCGCGCTCCAGTTTTCAATTAGCCCACAGCAGCGTCTGCGTCGCGGCGAGTTCTCGACTCAGAGGAAGAAGCGCGTACACAGGGTGAGGTGGGGAGGCGGTGGGGAGACCAAGAAACCGAAACACTGAAGGCTCCAGGAGAGCTTGAGCTAGTAACAGCGGCAGCGAAGGTGAAGGTAAAAAAAGGAGACGATGACACTCCTGTATAAAGAGAACATGAAAGAGGAAAACGAATAAGGAAGATAACGTGTCGGTTTAAAAGAAGGCGATTATGAGATCATGAGGCTGGCTTACATTTACAGAGCTGCGAGACCAGGAGTTGCAGAAGTGGAAGATGGCTGCAAGAAGAACCACCGTCGTTAATCGCCTCATTATGATGCGCATGATCCTTAATGTTGGGATTTGCGCGGGGCGTCACTAATGAGTTCGCGACCACCAGCGTACAATGGCCATTCCGCAGCACTTTCTCATCTCTCCCGACTTCTCGACCCTCTTTGTCGCCCTCTATTAAAAGCCATCTCGCCTCACGCCATGCCAGTTTACTTGACTATTAAACCTTGCACATGAATATTAAAATTTTTCTCCATTGACAAATTTATCTTTAAAAGGGTATTTTTATCGATAATTTATCTTTAAAAAGTCGGATTTGTTGAATAAAAAGTGTTATTTTGTTACAAAAACTCTGATAAGTAATAGTCTAGTGTATTTTCAAATGGTTCTCCATTAAAGAGAATTTTGTTCAGTTTGCACGCTAATGGCTCACCGCAATGGGTAGCTCAGTGATTCTCATATTGAGGTTAAATCAACCTGCTTTTCAACTCCTTTTCTTTATTCAAGAAATTGTTGCTTTAAGTTAAGGTATTAACTTTTGTCATTGGAAAGCCAAACCGAGTCAAAGGAAAATTCAAGATCATCAAATTGACTTGTATTCTGTAAAATATGTGTCACATTTTCATGAATGTTGCTACTTGTACTTTATTGTCCATATTTATACAGCCGTCTTGTACACTTCTTGACGAGATTATTGAGTAACGAATGTCAATAAGTCAAAAAATGCATATTTTGAATGAAAGAAACGAAATACATATTTAAATTGAAGTCGTAGGCTTCCGCAGTCAGAGTCATGCAAATGATCTCGGTTGTCCGGGTGACGCCGCGTCGATGACTGCGATGCCGACGTTTCGATCATCTTGCCCTGGTCTTCCTCAGGGCTGGTCTGCGCCCTGCTCAAAAAAACTGCCCGCAATACGACTTCGACAAGATGGCCGAAACGTCGCGGCGGTTTTTATATACTGACTTTTATTCTTTAAAATGATGCATGACTCTGGTCGCGAAAGCCTACGACTTCAATTTAACTATGTATTTTGATTCTTTCATTCAAAATATGTATTTTTTGACTTATTGAAATTCGTTACTCTCTAACATCGTCAAGATGTGTAGAAGACAGTTAAATAAATATGAACAATAAACTACGAATAGCAACATTTATGAAAATATGTCACATATTCTACAGAATAAAAGTCATTTTGATGATCTTGAAGTTTCCGTTGACTCGGATTTGGCTTTCCAATGGCAAAAGGGCCCCGTAGAGTTTTTTTCAAAAGAAGTGAATTCTAAAGACACTCCAAAACAGATTCATTTATCATCCCAGATGCGAATATCGACGCGTTGGCACCACAGCCTTCGACGTGGCGTGACCCAGGCAGCCAAGATCATTTATTTATTTAGGATGCTCCCGTTTTCATGAATAAATCTTACAATTTTCAAATTCTTGCTTTGGATACGTAACTAACAAATGTCTCATCAATAAATAAAACCTTTTTTTATCTGACATGTTCAATGATTGGGAAACGAATCCCAGAACGTGAGCAGGTCGCGGTCAGCAGACACCTGTTGGTGGACGTCGCAGGTCTCCGCCGCCAGGGGCGCTCCCATCTCCCCATCATCTCCGTGGCGATCCGGGCCATGGCGGCGTGCACGGCGGCGTCCACGCGTTGCGGGCCGCGCTCCCTCGCCCAGCACCCGTCTCAGCCCCGCCCCCATTCGCGGGCGCTATAACTCCGCCAGCGGAACGCAGCCGGGCCCCGCACGCCGCCACCCGGCGTCCGGGTCGCTCCGCCGCCCCCGCGCCCGCCCCCGCTCCCGCCCCTGGCGCGCCGCCCCGGGTATTGATCGCCGCCGCCCCCGCTCCGCCCTGCGACCGGGCGGGCAGGCGCGCCTGTGTCTGCGCCGTGGCCTGCATCCTTCTCACCTCCACATCCCGAGAAATACCCTCACACGAACAATCTGTGCGATAGTTATACAATGTACGAATAGGATGTTTGAGTCGATTGTCCGATATTGCCGGCTAACTAATGGTGTTCCACATGGGCATAGTTTCATTCCCTCTCTTGGGGTTTACGCGAAATATGTGATTTGCATCCTTCTCACCTCCATTTCCCGAGAAATACGCTCACAAAAGGAATCTGTACTATAATTGAGCGAATACGTATTTTGAGTCGATTGTCAGACTTTGCCGCATAACTAATGGTGTTCCCTATGGGCCTAGTTTAATTCCCTCGCTTGGAGAGTAAGAGAGACATGTATCCTACACCTCTCTCACCTACCTATCCCGATAAATATCTTCACACAATTAATCTATACGGTAGTTGAGCGATGAATGCATTTGTCATTTTGGACCGATTGCCTCACTTTGCCAGCCAACTAACGGTGTTCCCCAAGGGCCCAGTTAAATTCCCACGCTTGGGGGTAAGAGAAACATGTGGCGAACATGACGGATTTCCTTCACCGTAACTAGAAAACACTGCCTGTCTGAGTTTTCTTTGTGACACAGCTGACTGAGACGATTGTAAAGGAATGCTACAATTCTATTTTTGCCTGGAGAAGGGAATCAAACTCGGAATGACACCATAAGAAGCTAGTACGCTACTCCTTAGTCATTCTAGAGGCTACTTGAGCGATACTCGCAGGGAGATACATGGCTGTTATAACAATTTTAGCGAGTTTCTCCATATATTTCTCATCAAACTCTATTCAGAAATGAATGCATGCGAAAAATCTCTTTATTTTTAATGCTGATCAGATCTAAAGTAATATGACCCTTTTTAGTTGTGTGTGGCCCTTGTTTCTTCCAAACAAAAACCACTGAAATTGTTTTGGTCAGGGAAGTATTAGAAGTGCGGGTGAACGCAGATCCGTTTCCAAGATCCTGCAACTGGCTCACCTGATGTCTCCGCTTGCCTTTGTGCCTTACCTTTACCCAAACGTAGATTTCTACCGGTCCACCATTAGAGATACGTGAAGTATCCAGACGACCCCTCCCTGTCTACTGGTGAAAACTATACATTATTTCGAATCTTTCTAGATCAACTAAAAGAATTCTCGAAAACGTGATTATCACGCAGTTATGCATTTAAAATGCGCATTTTTAGTTTAAAGACACGTGCAGAGATGAAAAACCGGTGTACATGTCTTTATTTTCGTGGATAAGATAACATTTTGGCACTAATTATATTATGAATTTATTTTAGTGAGATTGTTCTAGTGTATTCTGAAATAAATCTTTAAAATACGTATTATAACTTTGAATGCATGCACAGTGGATTAATGCTATGAATTACTACAATTTCCCCGCGGAATAATATTAAATGATTTGGTTTGATTCATCAGATTACATATTTCAAACTAATTTTGAAATTTAATGTGTGTGTATACAGTCGACTCCAGTTATAGTAAACTCGGATATAGCGAACCCTCGGTTACAGTGAACTTAAGTCGCTGGGCCCGTTTCATTTATATTACAAATAAGCATAAGAAGATTCGGTTATTGTGAACCTGAACCTCGGCTATTGAACGGCTCGGCAAGTGAACGTAGGAAATACAGCGTCCTGGAAACTCATTTCTACCAGGAACAAGTATGTCCGGAATGATCTTGTATGTTGTGAATCGAGTAAAACGATCTAAGGAGAGTGGGGCGGTGTTTCAATGGTGGAAGAGGCATTGAAAGATGTGAAGACTGCTTTGCGATACTTACACGCATTTGTCAACACAGGAGCACATACTTAGGGCGAACGAACTCTGGAGAAGAATCTAGAGAAATTTAGGGATAGCTAAATTTAGGAAACCTGGATAGCCAAGATCATCTATATCTAAAGAAATTACTTCGGAAAAACGTACGAAGCAAACAATTTAAAATTATTTATTTTTTAATAATAAAGATGTTGAAAGTTTCAGTTCGTGCTGTTAATGTATTTTCTGTATCTCTATATTAATAAAATCAATCATTGTGGAGAAGTAGCGAACAAAAAATGTTAGTCCTCAGACGTTCACTATAACCGGAGTCGTCTGAATATAAGCATTTCTAACGAGAATTTCTGTGCTATCGATGGCGACACCCCGACATTTAAAAATACATATAACTTCATTTTATTAGGAACTCACTTGGCATAAATAAACAGGTGTAACATAAAGCCAGTCGGCGAGGGTGCCTCTTGGCCCGCCTCGTTGTCCCAGCGCTGCGCCCGGGTGCAGCCGGCGAGGGGCGACGCGGCGGTGGCCAAACGGCGCCATCAATTATTTTACGGCGGCCGAGATCGCGCGCGGGCGCCGGAGACCGCCGCGCCGCGTCACAAGCGCCTCCCCCGGCGCGCCCTTAGCGGTTTAAGCCTGGCCTTTGGCCCCCGCCACTCATCCCCTTCTTCACGCCTCCCCCCCACGCCTCTCCCACCACGCCTCTCCCCCACGCCTCTCCACCCACGCCTCTCCACCCACGCCTCTCCACCCACGCCTCTCCACCCACGCCTCTCCACCCACGACTCTCCACCCACGACTCTCCACCCACGACTCTCGCCCCACGCCTCTCGCCCACGCCTCCGCCCACGCCTCCACCCACGCCTCTCACCCACGCCTCTCACCCACGCCTCTCCACCCACGCTCTCCACCCACGCCTCTCACCCACGCCTCTCCACCCACGCCTCTCCACCCACGACTCTCCACCCACGACTCTCCACCCACGACTCTCCACCCACGACTCTCCACCCACGACTCTCCACCCACGCTCTCCACCCACGCTCTCCACCCACGACTCTCCACCCACGACTCTCCACCCACGACTCTCCACCCACGACTCTCCACCCACGACTCACGACCCACGCCTCACGACCCACGCCTCTCGACCCACGTCTCTCGTTGCCTTCTGCTTATCGGCCTTCGTACCTCGCCCTTCGTCGGGGAGAATGAACTCTCTGTATTTTCGAAAATTGTACCTTTGAAATATTGGATTGAGACAAGTACATTTTTTGGCTGACGAGTTAACTCGGAGGATCTGAGTTCGAGTCTCGGGGCGAATTCTGCAGGACAGTTTTCTGCTAGTTGAAAACCTTTTTGCATGTTTGTGTAGTAGTATAAAATGGAGGAACAGTTAGAAATAATGCGAAAAATTATGTGCTGTTGTAGAACCACGTTTTTACTTTCTCGCTATCGCGTGCGTAGTACAGAAAAAGTTATTTAATGCTGCGCGAAAAAAACAGCGAATTTTCGGCAGAAAAACTCTTATTACAGAGCCCTGGTAACGAAAATGTGGATAAATCCAGTTGCTCAATTTTAAAAAACCAAAGTGTTGTAGCCAAAATCCATCTTTTGTAGGTCCTTGATAACGAAAAGTTGATTGACGGCAAAACGTCTGGACAATTTTAAATTTTGTTCTAACATTTTTTCTCAAAAATGGCTCAATCGTTTTTTATTAAATTTTATTGTTGAATAGTGTAAGGAACTCTTAAGAGAATGAAACAGATCTCATGTTCGTCAAAACCACAAATGTTTCAAACATTGAAAAATTCAATTTTTTTCGGCGTCTTCTTACAATTATAATTACGAAGATAAACAATGTTTCTTAATGTAATGTACTCATCAAAAAAGATCTAAAAATAATGTCATGTTCAATTTTTCGAAAACATTAGTATTTTGTGAGCAATTTATTGTCAAACATACGCAATTATTATGTTCTTTAAACCATTTTTACGGCCAATTTGTTTTCATGAAATTGGGCCTTAGATAGCGTGCAAACGACTCCTAAAAGAATGGTGTAGGCTTCATGTTCGTTAAATTGCCTACTTTTTCCGAAAAAAAACAAACTTTGTTTTCGGCGTTTTCCTACAATAGTTGTGAAGATAATCTTTTTTAAAAATATGAGTATTTTTTTGTTAAATATGGCGACAAACATAGCCGTCCGCTCCAAATTTACTGCGCTTCCTGAGCGAAATTCCAGGTAGTTGGATATTTCGTAAGTCAGAAGAATTTGTATACTATTTCATATTTCTTGGTTCATTTCTTACAATCGAGCTTTTGCTATACGTTTACAAATTAATCTTTTAGAAATTATTTAAAACCTATTTTAAATTGCAGTCTTTAATTGAGTTAAATGTGAAAACGAATAGATGATTTCGCTTTCCATAATAAGATGTGGCAAAAAAGAGTAATGTGTGTAAAAACCGAGTAGTTTGGATAAATAAAACAATATTACATTAATTATTATATTTTTCTATCCATTTTCATTTTCTTGCCAGCGCGGTATCACCAATGTTAATTTGCAAAATGTGTATCCCATGCTAAGTAGTGGTCATTGTTACTTGTTGCAATACATTGTTGTAACGCTGCCCTGTTAACACAGGGCGATAATGATGGCTACCTTTCGTTCGCGTCGATATAGACTAATAATTTTATTTACGGATAAAATACGCAACGCGCATCGTTGGTACACTTATGTAGAACGCAAATACACTGGAATCAATAGCAGAAAACTGTTTTCGTTTAAACGCTTAAGTTTAAAATAATATATGCATTTTTTACGCTTCGTTTGTTTAATAATTTTCAAATGGTCATTGAAATGTAAGACAGGAATTGTCATTATATTATTACACCACCATTAACAATATCTTGAGAAAGTTCGTGCTGTTGTATCACCACTAGTTTGTAAATAAATGCATAAACATTCGGTATTCAAGGAGTGATAAACGAGTTAAGATGGCCCTCGAGGTCCCATACCTGACAGTGAGATAGGCAACCCGCCGGTTAGAAGTGTGTTTCTCTATGGAGGTTGCAGCATCACTAAATGAAATTTTACGTCCGGATCACGAACCAGCATCACAAAACATCCCGTTCCTCATATCTTAAGCTGATGAATGCATGAAATGGAAATAATAAAACGTCTATTTCCCCCTAATAGTCAAATATTCCGTCAGATGTATTTTAATTACTTAGGCTATTTTAAATAATAAAATATTCTCCAAAATTGATATTCCCGGACTGATCTAAACGAACCCGAAGCCCTATGACTTTGAAATGGATATTTTTATATTTGGAAGTACAAAAACTGATGTCGCAACGATATTTTCATAATTTCCTGAAAATTGTTCCTTTATTAACTATTTGTTTTTTGCGGACAGCGACTAACGCTATTACCTACAAATACAATATTGAATATATATATCGTCTTCCTTAATGAAATTTGTTGTTCGAGACAACTTGAAAAGTCATGTACAGTTTTGCAAAAATATCAGTAGTTTCTTGTAATGTTTGAGTGAAATATAGGCATTTTTAACAATAATTTTCTCAAAACGCGGGTTCAAATATTTTCCTTAATATTTTCCCTCGTATGTATCAAAGGACAGTAAAAATGGTTCTGGTATCATTTTAGTCGCACTCTCTGTATTTCCAAAAAAATAAACATGATATATATAATTTTTTGAAGGCATTACATTTTTTCTTTTGTTTCCTTAAAAGACGCTCCAAATTAATTCTTTAAATTTCTTTCCATGAAATTAACAATAAACTCTTAAAAAGTGGAGCGGGTATCATTTTCATTCAACTTTCTGAATTTCTAAAAATTTCAAATGTGACACATAAAGGGATACAATTTTTCCTGTTGTAGCTTCATTAGGTTTATTTTCATTCATAGGCCCTCTAAGAGTACCATTGAAATGAAACTTTTAAAATATTTTAGAAGAACAAAACCTTAATATGGAAATGTTATGAGGTTTTTCTTTAAACTTATTGACATGAAACTTTCAAAATAATTTATAAGAGCACACTGTTCATTCATAAGGAAATATTGTGCATAAATTTGGAGTTCTTTAAATGTCGTTAGAGCGGTAGTTAGAAAATGCGTTATTTAAAGTTCATTTACAATTAAAAAAACTTTTGAAATTTCGAGATCTGCATTAAGGTTTCCCAAAATAAGTTTTCGTCCAAACCTCGACTTTAAGGCAATATTTTTTATTTATATATCGACAATATTTAATGACTTATACACAGTATGCGAGGAGAATACCAGAATATAACAGAACTGGCCGATAATATATTCAATAAAAATTCGATAACGTGCGGTATATTTTTTTATTTATTTAAGGTCGACATTCAACGCCTAAAAGTCATTTCATGATCTTTTCAATTAACATTGGTTTTGTAACTTTAGGGTAACTCTAGCGGAACTCGCATAGTCACACACAAACATCCATGCCCCGGGCGGGGTTCGAACCCGCGACCCTACAACCTTAGCGACGTCGGCTAGCCAGGCCGGCACATGGGATATTTGCAGGCACAAAACATGGGAAGGTCGAAGAGAGCCCAAAACTCCACATCGTGAGGGTGAAATTAGAAGGGAGGAGGGAAGCGGAGAGACCCGCAAACATAGGCTCGCGCGGGTTGTGGTTTGTGGAGCTCCCCCGCCCGTGGATAAGGCGTCGTTGGGTGGCTTCGGAGTCCTGCACCGCCGTGGCGCCTCAGGGGGGGGGGGTGCCCGAAGGCGATCCCCAACTGCAGTTGGATTTCAGCACAATCCTTTCTGGGGTTACCATACTTCCATTAAGGAAAATGAGGACATTTCTTGTTAAAAAAACAGGACACTTCATTTAAAATATTTTAATACAGTAATTTCTTTTTCTTAAACACAAAAATACTTTCTACTAACAAAAATACTTTAATCATTATCATTACTTTCACGCAATAGGTCTAGTTAATTATCATTACTATCTTCTCCATTTTTATTCTAGAAGTATTTTGTGCATGATTAAATCTCCCTCAACAATTAAAACTTTGCTTTTTTAAGCCTTCCTATAAACACATTAAACATTTAAGTATGTCTTTAAACAAGGTTTTTCTTTTTGGCATTCTGCTCGAAATATGAACACTCCAGAGTAGTATTTACTCCACATCCCAGCAGAAAAACATTAACACCACAAAGTACAGAATCTATAAACAGTATCATCATACAATACGTTGTAAAATGATGTATCAGCTGATGGCAGCATTGTCGAATTTCATGGAGAAAAGGAAGTAAATGTAGTTAATCTATGAATTTTGGAAGTTATTAGGCGAGGTAGCTGAAGTTAAATGTCCTTTATTTATTCAATGAAATGTTGATATTGGGGACTCCAAAAACGTTGAAACAAGCGCAATATTTTTCGTATATCACACGTCTAGGTTGTACTTAAAAGTAGTATCTCTTTTCTTAAGGTGACCAGACGTCCCGTATTAGCCGGACCAGTCCCTTTTTGTGTACCTGTCCCATATTGTACTTTCTCGCAACAGAGGAGAGAGAAAGTTACGTAATACTACGTCAAAAAAACGGCGAATTTCGGCAGAAAAACGTTTTTACAAGTCCGAAACGAAAAAGTGAATAAATCCAGTTACTAAATTAAGAAAAAACGCTCTATCACGTGGTGTGGCCAGTATTGTTGTTTTGTGGGACCTTGATACCGAAAAATCGAATGAAGACAAAACCTCCGTCCGTCCGTAAACAATGCTAGAGGCTAAATGGTTCAGTCGATTTTCTCCAAAATTGATTTACTCGATCTCGCCAATCGATCTGGCTGATGTCGCGGCCCCTAGAATATGAAACCAATATTTTAATTTTGGGAGTACTTTACATGAAGCCCCTGGGACATTTTTCAAATTTTCAAAAAAGGGACTACATCATTTATTATTAGATTTTGTTGTTGGATAGTGCGAAGAACGTTTAAAAGAATGGTGTAAATCTCATGTTCGTTTAAAACCCTATTTTTTCGAAAATTAAAGAGTTTAAACTTTTTTCGGAGTCTTCCTACAACTAAAATATTAAAGACAGAAATTTTATCGTAATAATATCATAATCTCATAATAGATTTTGAAGTCAGATCATTTACAATTTTTTTAATATTTGATTATTTTTGGCGTAATTTTGCGTGAAAACAGGGCGAGAAAGTACGTGCTGTTTTAGCACCATTAGTTTTTGAAAAGAAAACGGAACGGTAAAATGTTCTGTTTGTGTGACAATGACATGAAGTGCCGTTAACAATTTAAATTTATCATATGTATTCCGTTGGGTTTGCATTAGTTTATAAACTAGTGGTGCTAAAACAGCAAGTATTGTCCTGGATTTTAATGAAATTTCATTTTTTCTTTTCACTTTAGATCGCATTTTAGTAAAAGTAAATAAATTTTATGATAATATTCAGGAAATGACTCACTTTTAACTTTCCGTCATTTATGACCCAATAAACCACGTCATTTCATTGATTTTAATATCACTATAATGATACTTGTTTGATATAATATTTACGAAATGCAAAAACTATTCTCGAAAGAATTTCTTAGTAGCATTTTTGATTTTTTCATTTACAAATTGTTATGTCAACATTGTGAGTATGTAATTTAAAGTTCTTGTAACGCCTAACAGCGCCATTACCAGTGCGGCCAATTTCGGGATTACTAGGAAGATTTCCTGGTAAAGAACAGTCCAAACCAAAAGTTTGCAAACTGAGTTTACTTTAATGAAAGGAAGAAGCCTCGATTACATCATTAACATATCCAACAGCTTAAGTTGTTCATCTGAACTGGTTTCGATCAAATGTTTTAGGTGATTTTTCTTTGAATTTAGAACATTTTGAAGATTTTTAAGGAATTTTATAGACATTGAAGTTTGAAGTAATTTTGAACATCGAACATTAAACATTTAACTAATTTTTCCTTGAAGTTAACGAAATTTGTAAAAATATTGTCAAAAACAGCACCATTTCTCCTTTTCACAAAATTTAGGAATAAGATGGCTGATATATTAACTCTAAGGGTCTGTGTTCGAACCTCAGGGCAAAGAAAATAATTTTGGTGGTTGAAAACGTTTATCCAGGTTCATCTAGTATTATAATATTGCGTAGCCGTTACATGTAATGCATGAAAGAATAAGCTGCTGTAACTCCATTAGTTACTTTTTCGTGTACGTAAGTATTTATAGAGTAATATACGTGGTACAGGGAAAGTTCTGTAATACTCTGATTTATCAAGATATATACACTACAATCTTATAATTCCGTATTGTAACTTTCACACTTATTAATCCTATAAAAAAATAGTTTAAAACAAAAACTAAACTTCTAACTCACTTTTACATAGTAACTCTTCAAAATGACACAAAAATTTATTTTGAGCATATAAGTCGAGTGTGCGTATTCATTAGCAGACTAATAAAACCCGATATTTATTTCAAATTTAACAACCAATAACTTTTCCTGCGGAAGCGTCGTATTTCCACAATCACACAAAAAAACTCAAAAGTGGAAGAAAACGAGAGTGGGTATGTCCGGCGCGTCGCGTCCCCGGCTTTGCTCGCGGCGCCTGTCCAGGGGGGGGGGGCGATGCCAAAGAATACGGCCGGCGCAGTTGACAGCGCGGGCGCCGACGCCAGATCTGGGTCGAATGCTACGTGTTTTATTCATCGCCGCTTTTCAGCTCCGTTGCGTCGCGTTCGGGAGGGGGCGCAATGGCCTCGTTGGTTCGTTTAGCAGATGTTTCATTCATTTTCGTGTTGGCAGGACAAGTAATAATGATTCGGAAATTAAATTATATTTCAGATTTTTTTTTCGTTTACTGGAATTTAATGTTCCAATGGAGTGACGTATCGCACAAGATTCTCTAAAATTAGTTTGTTGTATCTCCCTCCAAAAATATTCCTTCCCAAATTTATGAAATAAATACTTACAATACAGTTTTGGTCTTTCTGTTTGTACCATTTTAGCACCGCATCTCCGCACTTGGCTTCTTACCCGCTTGACCCCTTACCCATTTGACCCCTTACACGCTTGACCCCTTAGCCCCTTGACCCCTTACCCGCTTGACCCCTGAACTATGTAACCCCCGCCGCTTCACAGTTCGCCACTTACAGTCTTGGCCGCTAGCGCACTTGTCGCTAACGCACTTGACACCTTAATACTTATTGTTTCCCCGTTTTAAATGTGTTTACATTAATTTACTGCACATTTCTGTCTTTAGGTATGGCATGATCACGTGTGCACTTTCGGTTTTTCAAATGACACTCAAAATTTGAGATCTGGAGAGCCACTCGCATTTTAAACCGATCTTTTATTTTATGGAAGTACTTTACACATAGCACTTAATATATTTGAAATATTTTCTCAAAAATAGCTTCAATTTTGTTATATGCATTATATAATTTACAATAAACCTATATATTCATATTTCATTATTTACTTAAGCAGCAGTTTTAGGTGTCATTATAACATTGCCAAGATATTGATTTACTTTTAAAAGCATACATTTTTAATTTCCTTTCGTCCCTTCCGAGCGTGTCTTCCTCTCTCGTTTATCTTCATTACTTTTTTTAGTTAGTTTTAGTTAGTTAGTTAATCCCTTATTTTACATGGCGAGACTCGGGCCATCAGGCCCGCTCTTCCGTCTAACCACGGAAATTTTGCCAGGCTCCTTTCACCACCTAGCGGAGAAAGGAGGTATTATCTTGGGCGACGAAACAGGCGGATCTCAATTTTGCTCAGAGGCTTCCTTTAGGCTTGAGGATATTTTACATGCAGTAAATCTACTACATGAGACTTTACTTCCCCTCCGAAGGAAGGCGTACGAAGGATTTTTTCGTCCTTAAAAATCCACGGCTTCGATCGGGTTTGAACCCGCAAACTCGGGTACAACAGTCCAGTACGCTGAAACTTTTTATCCTCATATGATTTTTTTATGTGAATAAAACAATTTATAATTTAAAAAAGTAATTATTCTATATATACGTCAGTCGTTGCCGGTCAGTCGTGGAGAGAGGACGTGCTCTTAGGAGCTCCGAGAGGATTACGATGACCTGCTGCCTAGCGTCGAACCGCGCGCGTGTTGGCACCTGGGCGGCGCGCCTTGGCACTTTTCGCAACGCAGCCATGCAGGCCAGCACAGGCGGCGCAGGCATCAGCAAGCATTCACAGCTCTTATGCGCGAGCATAGTGACTATTCTGCTAGTGATTGCTGGAATTGAGCAGAATCCCGGCCCTGGAGCGGAAACTGCGGTGGACAATACCTGGCGCAAGTGCGAAAGGAGCGAACGGAGGCTTCGGTGATTGGAGGCACAACTGGAGGAGGCTCACAAGTCAATCGGTGAGTTAACTTTAAAGCTGCAAATTCTGGAGCAGAAACGCGACAGCCGAGAAGGGCAGTAAATTGCACAGCAAGCTCTGGTTGATGCAAGTCCTGCTGAAGCGAAAACATCGGGAAACCCAACTGCGTCATAGCGGAGGAGTGTGTCGTGTTAAGGGTGCTGATGTGGCATTTTATCCCGGCGTTTATGTAAAAAATATACGAGAGTATTTGAAAAAGTTCAAAATGATGATAGTGTGGAAGTGGTCCTAGTGCACGTTGGAACCAACTCGTCGAAGAGGCAACCTGTATTTGAAACTGTTAGGCAGTGCGTTAGACTCGGACAAACCTTGAAACAGAAATGCAAAAATGCAAAGTAATATTTAGTGGAATTGTTTGTCGCATGGATGTCCATAACCGCAAAATATGGACTTAAATCACGGCATTCTATGGGCATGTGAAAAATTTGACGGGCTATTCGTAGACCCTGACTTCTGGCTACGCCGCGCGGATTTGGCGCTTGATGGACTTCATCTAAATCGAAGGGGAGCGTGGAAGCTAGGTCGCCTAAATGACGATATCATTCAGTCATGCTTTAGGCTACGCTGACAATTTTGGATTCTGGACGGCGGCGATGACGGGGACGGCTACGAAAGCAGCAGTGGCTGCAGCAACGACGCCGGTGGCGGCGGTGATGGCGACGATGCGGGAGGAGACGGACACTACGGCGATGCGGGACGGAAGAGTGGACACTGTAAATGTTCAGGTGAGAAAAGGCTTCACAAGGCTGTTGCAGGTGAACTGTCGCAGTATAAAAAATAAAATAATCGAATTTCGAAATTTAGTAGATGCTTGTGATCCTGTTGTACTAATAGGAACTGAATCTTGGCAAACGTAAGAGATAGCTAACTCTAAAGTTTTTCGTCCGAATTACAGATCGTTTAGGAGAGATAGAAATACTAGAGGTGGGGGAATATTTATTTGTGTTAAGAATGTAATAGTTATAAGGAGAAATTGGGCCAGTAAAGAATTTGAGATAATGGGGATAGAAATAAGTGATCCAGGGAATGTATTAGAAATTATTGCCTTCTATAAGCCAGCGAATGAAAATTACCCGATTTTGGAAGCCATTTCTGAGACAATAGAAAACGCCAATAGTCATCCTATAGTTATTGCTGGTGACTTGAATACTCCAGACGCAAATTGGAAAGGCGCCGTGAGCGAAGCGAAAGTACGACAGTTAGTGAACAGACTCGTCTGGGAAGGGGGATTAGCGCAGGTAGTAGAGAGACCCACGCGGCAGGAAGCGCTTCTAGATGTTTTCTTAATTAGGTCGCGAGAGTTTTTCTTATCTTGCGACGTCGTTGATGGCATAAGCGACCACCAAGCGGTGTTAGTAGACTTAGACATAAGTATTTTACAGAAAAGAATTCCTAACGGAACAAAAATACGGCAGTTCAAGAAGGCTAATACAGAGGGGCTTCAACACTACCTAAGAGAACAGTACGATTGTTTCTGAGAATGGAGGGGGGCATGGAGGAAATTTGTAACGCGTTAAAAGCAATTTAGATAAGACATTGCAAACGTTTGTGCCGTACAAATACTTAAAAAGTTATTCAGACCCAGAATATTACAATGCGAAAGTTCGACGTCTGAAGAAGAAAACTCGAAAGACTTTCAATAACAGAAATCGTAGTGAAAATCATAAGATATATTATCGCAATTGTTCGAAAGAACTAGAGCAGGAAAAGAACATTTCTAAAGCATATTCTCGATAGGGAGGGAAATACTTGGTCGCAGTTTTACATATATGTTCACATCACTTTACTATCGTTAAAGAGACCAAGAATAGGTTACTAACAGATGATCGGGAAAAAGCAAACGCTTTTAATCTCTACTTCAGTTCCGTTTTTAAAACAAAATCTCAACTCACTCAAATATTGAGGGAGGCTGTGCCAAATCAGTTTAATATAGACGTAAACACATTGCGAAAACGAATTAGATCTATAAAAAATCGAAAGTCGCGGGGTCCAGATGCCATTTCAACTGACATAATTAAACTCGGTGGAGAGGCAATATTACCGTATCTAACAAGATTATTTCAGGTTTCGATCGACAATTGAAGCGTGCCCGATGATTGGAAGCTAGCTACCGTTGTTCCGATTTTCAAGAGTGGTGATAGAACTGTATTAGCAAATTATAGACCAGTAAGTCTCACGTCAGTTGTATGTAAGCTAATGGAGCACTTGATAACTAGCTATATTAGACACGAATGGAAAAGAAAAGAATGGCTATTTAAGGGACAGCATGATTTTAGGAACAGTCTCTCTTGCGAGAGTCAGATAGTATCATTGTTTCAGGATATAGCTGATGAAGTTGATAATAGTGGGAGGGTGGACGCCGTAATAATAGATTTCGCGAAGGCATTTGATGTTGTTCCACACGATAAACTGATTCATAAATTAATGCAATCTGGTATTGACACCAGAGTTGTGGCGTGGATTGATGAGCTTCGAGATAGGAAACAGAAAGTCCGAGTTCGACAACAATTTTCGACTCAAACAAAAGTAACTTAAGGGATCCCTCAAGGAAGCGTTATTGGACCTCTCCTGTTTCTCGCGTTTGTGAGTGATCTGCCAGACAATTTATATTCAAAGGTACGGCTATTTGCAGATGACTGTATAATATATCGAGTTATTCAATCAAATGTAGACGAGGATATTTTGCAGGGTGATCTAGACAGATTACATTTTTGGGCAGAAAAAAATGACATTACAATAAATAGATCGAAAATCAAAACCATCACGTTTGGTAGGGGTCGCGAATATAATGAAACTCAATACCGTTTAGGCAACTAAAAAATATTCCAAGTCTTGACTTGTAAGTACCTGAAGATAATTTTTGATAGCAAATTGAGTTGGGAAAATCAGGTAAACTGTGTCGTAGGGAAAGCCTGGAGGTCCTTGCATTTTACTATGCGGATACTAAAAAAGAGTACTGCTAAAGCAAGAGAATTAGCTTATTTATCCCTAATTCGTCCATTAACGGAATACGGGGCTGTTTGTTGGGACCCTTATAGAAATTCCCAAAAGAAATATTTGAATAGAGTACAGAGAAGAGCGTATACATTTACTTTCCAAGGGAATAGGAAGAATGTAGAATGGGAGTCTCAAGAAATTAGGAGAGTTAAGGCAAGACTGTGCCCTGTACAAAGCGTATGCCGGTTATCCAGCTTGGAAATATATCTACATCAGACTGGGTAGACCTTCGTACTTTATTAGAGGGGATCACAAGCACAAAATTCAGTTTAGGCCACAGAGAACAGATGTTGGAAAACTTTCATTTACAAATAGAACAATAACGGACTGGAATAAGTTACCTGCGACAGCCTTGGAACCCTTTCCTCTAGGTGTCCAAAGATTTAAAAATAAATTAACTAATTGTATTTGTAAACTATATTAATTTAGTAAGTGGGATTATTATATCAGTTATTATCTGATTATTGTTGATATTTTTATTGCTACTATTATTGTGTTAATTACTATTAAATGCGTTCCTGTACTAAATATATAATTGTGTAAGTAGTATTGTATTGAAGTGTGGTGACGTGTTGTGCAGTGTAGTGCAGTATAGAAGTAGAAAGAGAAGTGAATTTCAAATGTTGTGAAGTGAAGTGAAGTGAAAGTGAAGTGTAATTAAAAAGTCGTGTAGTCTTGTATTTAATACTTTAAAATACTTGTGTAGGTCAACCATAAAATGTAGTTAATACTATTATTATTATTATTATCATCATTGTTGTTTTTTGTCTTTAAATAATTTAAAGTTACATTGTGAAGTAATTTAAATTTAATATTTGTAATATGTAAATTGTAGTGTTCTGCCACCAGGTTGTATATACCTACCTGCAGAATAATATATATCTATATAATAATTATTATAAATATATTTAATAATAATACATAATAAATAATTTATTTTCTAATTAAAACTACTTATCAGAATTACAGAAAATGTAGTATACCTACGTACGTAAAGAAAGAAATCAAATAAATCATTACGTTTTGTTCCACGGCATCATCCTTATAACACTTTTCTGGGTATCATTTTTTGCCGAAGTACAAAAAATGAAACCAGCATCTCGTATTCTAATAAAGAGCACAACTGGAAAATAGAATCAATATGTATACGAAATACCTGCGGAAATGCGTTAAAACGGTGCTAGAGTGAGGATTTTCAACGAATGCGAATTTGCGCATTTCGGGAACCAATACAAGTTTGTAACCATCTACCCGATTGATGTCAATTGTAGTCACAATAAGAGACGAATTATCATAGGTAACACCTCGAGTGCTTTAAATATTGTCGATAGATCTGACTGATATCGATTTAACTGAGAATATCCAATGCACGAGTGATATTTAGTAGGACTATTCCACGAATAAAATAACGACCAACAGAGTTCCAAAATGCGCCAAATATTGAAAATAACTAAAATAATGTAAAAATCAAAGAGGTTAGGTTATAGTACATACGCGGGTTACGAAAAATCGGATAGAAAAAGAGAGAAATCTTTCGAGATACACCGCCCTGATTGGGGTATTTTATATTATTAACACTATTATTATTTTATACTTTAACACAATTGGTTTTAATTTCACGAGTGGAATAGACATTATATAAAAAGGAAGTATACAAAATGGAATGAGCCTCTCACTGCTATACTCAATAATGTTTTTGGAACTTGATACACCTGTAGAAATAACAATCTGTTCCAGCATCTGCAAAGCGCAAACATAGAAGGTTGGGTTAGAATAGTGATAAAGACTAGGTGATGTGGTGTCGCGTATTGTCATGACGGAGATCGCTTGATGATTTAACAAGACGCCTTTACAGAATCCTGAATTGGATGCATCGTAAAATAAGACAGCCAAGTCATGTGGGTTTCGGACTGGCTTCCGCAAGACACAACCATAGGCGCTGGAGTGAACTTCGAGGTTCTTCTTCTTCCCCTGATGCCTCTCAGCTTCAGGTTAGCCATTTGACACACTTCTTTTTGTCTTGTGCCTTGCGCTTCACCTCTCCTAGTGTAGCCCCGCTCCTTTGGCATATATCCTGTATATAGGCGTCCCACGTTCCTCTTGGCCTTCCAGGTGATCTCTTTCCCTCTGACCTGGCTTCGATAATTTGCTTCGCTTTTTTATCCTCTGCTATTTTAGTAACACTTCCGTACCACTTCAGAGCCTTGTTTTCCATTTCTTTGAGTCGCGGGGTAACTTTTAGTTCCTCTCTGATTGTATTATTCCTTATTCGATTTCTTCTTGTTTTCCCTACTATCCTGCATAGGCATTTCATTTCCACAACTCTAACTCTACTTTCTGTTTTCGTATTATGTGGCATACTTTCAGTTCCATATATAAATGTTCGTATATATACGGACTTATAAATTTGAAGTTTTATTTTGGTGCCTACATTCATTCTTAGTAAGTTCTTATTTATTTGATAATACGCATAGTTTGCTTTCTTTACTCTATTATTCAGTTCTTCCTCATATTTTCCGTTTTCCGAAATTATTGTTCCTAGATACTCATAGCTTGTTACTCTCCATGCTTTACTCTCTCCCCTTGATGTTCAATTATTCCTTTTCTTTGCCTATATACATTACCCTGCTCTTATTGATGTTTATCTTCATTCTCCTATCCTCCAGTATATATCCCCCTCAATCATCTCTTGCAGCTCTCTTGGGTTTTTGGCGAGTAATAAAATATCGTCCACATACACCTATACTTGTATCCATACTGGTCTCATTTTCCAATTTCCTATTTTACGTATTTTAGTACACCTTTTGGTTTGTTTAATAACCTGATCCATAAAGATTATAAATAGTAAGAGGGCTCAATTAATCTCCCTGTTTAACTCCTCTGCCCATTCTAAATTTCCCACTGAGTTGTCCATCCAGCCTTACAATACCATACACATTTTTATAAATGCTTTTAATTACTCTCATCATTTTGCTTGAAACCTTTGCTTTCTCCAGTGCATCCCATAGTTATTTCCTGGGTACTATATTAAATGCTGACTATAAATCTATGAAAGCAGTGCATATTGTTTGCCCCCTACTCAGTGTTTTTTCAATTATGCTTCTTTTAGTGCAAATATGGTCTTGTGTTTGCATTCCACCTCTCCTGCTGCCATCTTTTTAACTTTACTACTACCAAAAATCTTTAAATTGTACTTTTTAATTTCTTCTACTATTTTCACTGCCTTCCCTCTTATTGACGTAATATTCCATTCGCCAATATTCATGTACAATTCCTTGTGCGGTCGTCTAAGTTGTCTTTCTTGTCCAAGGCTATTTCGTTTTCTCTGAATCTGCTATAAGAGTGAGTGGGTGATTGGCCCTACGTCACTCTGCCCAGTGGGGATGTCCCCTTTGCGCCTCTGGACCTGCTTGATTTTCTTCAGGGTTTTCCCCCCTAGCCTTTAGAGATCTCGCTCCTCCCTGCAAGGCAGCGGGTTGGTTTTCTGTCAGGGTTTCCTTCCCTTATCCCAATGCTCCCGTTTTCAGGCCCTCGCCCTGCTCTCATTAGCTGCTCTCCAAACTCTCACCTTAGAGAGCACCCAGGGGTCGCCACGGGGAGGAGAGAGCAGGACCTGCTGACCCTACACCCAAATCGGGTACTCCCATTGCAGGAGAGTATTACTGGTGTTTTAATGGTATTTACTTGTGAGCATAGGTAAACCCCCACCAGGCCCAAGTCAGCCATCTGACCCCCAACTTCGAGGTTCTTAGGGGCAAATCCTTAAAAATATTGAGATTAATTATATTAATTGCGTTGTCAATACGAGATGATATTAATAAATTCAAAAGACAAAGCAACGGAGCTATGAAAGCGTAACGAACATTAAGATGAAAATAAAATAGGAGCCCGTATTCGGGGCGAGGTATAAACTAATAAAGAAAGAAAGAAAGAAAGAAAGAAAAAAATAGAAAACTTCAGTGTATTTTGGGGAAAAGTGAGGATATAATTATATTTAAAACATTAATTTAATATTTTTGATATAAGAACATAACGACTAAAGGAATTTGTGAATTGCAGCGCAGGTATTTTGTTACAAATGAAAAGTCGCAGAACTAAGCAAAAAGAAACGTACTTGACAGTGATCTGCGCCACGTCATAAAACAATGGATATTCAAGAGAGGCATTGTTCACTGTTACAGAGGAGACGAGGTGAGGTAGCGAAGCAGTACGGACACGTCGTGAAGAGCTCGAACCTACGTTCATTTTTTTAAAGTTTGAGTAATGGTTCACTTTCAGAGGAGGTAGAAAGAATTTTTTATTTATTAAAAGTTTAATTATAAAGTGAAAATTAAAAATTATATCGGAATTTTTCGAGATTGGAACGAGAGGCAGCTGGATAGTGAAAATTAATACAACTATTACGACCTGGCAATTAATGACGCATAAATAAGTTAGTAAAAATTAGAAAGAATAATTATTAAAGTTGACAAGAACAGTTAAAGTGCGACCATTTTGTAAATGAGCCGGTCGCGCGAGGATTTGGCCTCGGCGAATGACCGGGCCAAATGTAACGAAAGGCCACGGATGCCGGGGAAGTCTAGACAAGGCGGTCGGCAGAATCGCCGAAGAGGGAAGGTGGCTTATCGCTAACAGAAAGTTTAAATTGTACTCACGTTTTACTAGATGCTTTGAGGCATTCTTGACATCGACACTGGCAGTCTATTGACAACTATCACTTGACATCTATTCTGGTTCACTCGGTAAAAATAGGTTCTATGATATTGCAGAGATCTGTTTCTGTATATTATACCGTCATTCCTCCGTGTGGGTATTTGTCGCGTATATGCGCTCTTTCAGGAATCTCCAAAGAAATATATCGCACGTTGTCAGAACAGGAGAGCATGCAGGCCTCAAACCAAGTGTGTAAACTTTCAAGGACACTAAAGTAGTGTGTGCGGTTGCGGAGTCCTGTTCAAAATGACCGTAATTACCCTCTTTATTTGTCAACGTTTGAAAGAAAGGCTCCAGGATAGATGTGCATAACAGATTGACACATTTTTCGTATGCGTCATACACAAACACTTTTTGTTTGAGACAGAATTTCGAGCAATCCATCACAAACGGACTATTGAACGAGACTGAAAAGCATACCTTTTGCGAGTGTGTCCTTGAACAGCGGTCAAAGGGGTGATGAGCGCAGGGTTCCTCAGCGATTGACAGCCCGTCGGCCGAGCAGAATTTTCACGATCGCGGTACACTAATAAAATAGTCGCACTGTGTGATTCAGTCTTCGTTGTTAATACGCTAGGACCATAATGTACAGACTGAATTTGACAAAATTGGATATTTTTCGTCGTTTGATTGATTGATTGATTGATTGATTGATTTTTCGTTTCCAGGCACGTCAACTGCTTTGGTCATTAGTCCCGTTAGTGTAGTGCATGTTTTTCTCCGGAGATGGCGGTGATCTTTCCCCGCTGGATGGCGAGATCCGGCGCCGACCTACCGTCGGCTAGTGGGGTTTCCCCCTAACCAGGACTCTCCCACCAGCGGGGCACCGCCCCAGTCGGGACAAGCTCTAAGCTTCCGACCTGTCTCCTGGAATATGTGGTAGTGTAGTGCATGTTAGCGTAAGTGTGTGTGTAAAGGGAGAGGATACGACAAGGAAGAGGAAGGACAGATCGCGCGAGGTCCGTGGGTACTGCTCCGGCATTCACCTGGTGTTGATCGGAGAAACCACGGAAAACTACCGATCAGAGCAGCCGGCCGCTAGAATTCTCCACACAGCGACTGAATTCGACCTAGCTGAAAAGCTAGCGTACAAAAATCCTGCCGCCGTCAGGACTCGAACCAAGGACCTCCCGGTCAGAGGCGCTGCAGTGATATCAGTTGATGCACTGAGCTACTGCTTCCGGTTTTCGTCGTTTAGTTTTGTAGGTAATTAACATTAAACTTTGGACTATGCGTTTGTGCTCACGTAACACGGTCTACGGCAAGTGAGCGCGCAGCTTCACCTCGTGTTACGACTCGCCACTTCTCTGGAAAACGCAATTGCCAACACTATCCGAGAAGCCCCGGAGGCGAGCACAAGGCAAATAGCGCGCGAGGTCTGGGCATGACCGTCCCTCGCCTGGCGAACGTCACCGATCTCCTATGGCATGAGGAGAGTTAACGACTTTTCCAGCGGGTGCAGCATTTGCGCAGTACAGACTCATAAAGCCGCTTTCAATTCTCCAGGCATTTCCTGCGCAAATGCAAAGAAAACTAGGAATTTCATTCTGTGGGCAGATGAATCATGTTTCACAAGAACCTGCACAATTAATGTGCATAAATTGCATGTGAGAGCTGAGGAAAATCCGCATGTTGCATGGCTCACCAAAAACGATTTCTGTAAATGTCACGTTTGGCCTTGTATACGAATTTATCCTAAGTCCTCATTACTTACTCGAGCATTTAAGAGGCGTTCAGTATCTGAATTTTATAACCCGGAGCCGGGGTTAATGAAAGACCGCGTTTATGCTACCGAAGTCGAGGATCTTGATGACCTTCTTCGGCGCATTGAAAGCGTGGCGGCAGAAATAAAGGTACAACCTGGCAAAGTTGTGCGCGTCATAGAGGCTGTGCGGCGCAGATGTCTATCTTACGTTGCATTCAGCACGAGGCCATTTTGGACACTTGTAGAGCCTACGTTACACGAGGTAAAAATGCGAAAGTTTGGCTGTAGAGCAAATATTATGAACTATCCTAAACAACACTTAAATAATAGTTTTTCGCTCTCTTTTCATATTCATTAATTAAGCAGGTAATAATAGCAACAGGGAACAATATTTAACTTAATATTGGGACTACTTTTATGCAAAAGCGATCAATGAAAAAAAGCCTTTTTTCAAAATTTTGAAGAGTGTTTACTCTATGTTCTTTTGCACGCGTGAATAACTTAGTGTACTCTATCACAGGTTCCTTTATGGGCAACGATAACTAAATCATCCTATATCTATATCTATATATTGTTCTTAGAAAAAATTCCTGCAACATGCAAAATAATAAAACAGCTTCTGAATTGCTGCTATCAAAGTTGTGTTCCTCTTTCGCAAACGTTGATCATGAACGTTCTGTCAAGTTTAATTATTATATACATTTATTTATAATAATCGGCTTTATTAAATCGATTTTAGCTAGTAAACCATTTTAAAACAGAAAATGAAAATTGTTGAAAGCTTGTTTTAAACATTTTGAAAATTATTTAATAACATTTCGCGTACAGTTCTCCATTTAGATAGATTGAAACATAAATATCTCGTTTTACTCCCTCAACATTACGTTCAATCCGGAGAGCGATGTCATTTTTCTCTCAGTGAATAAAGATTGTTTTACCCTTTGAAAAAATATTTTTGTTACTGCCAATAACTCTTTGCATTCTTTTTACATTACGGATATTTTTACCTAGTCAGTTTTAACATAGTTATTTTAACACGATATATCAGCTCGCGAGTTTCGTAGAAAACACTCATGAAAATGTACCTTAATTTCTTTATCACGATTCGCAAATGTGTTTGTTTATCCAGCACATAACGATAAATCCACGTGTCAGACTCCGTTACGCTTGGTTCAAAGGCGAAATTCACACATGACGATCACCCGTGCAACAGTTGAACAAATCACGACTCGGCTTGTCGCTCTCATTAGAGGCAATCGCGCTTTAGGTAAAGCCAGAGTAGGAGAGAAATGAAAGACAAAAATACCGAAAAACTAAAGAATAAAAAGAGATATGGTCAGACAAAAATAATGATGTAGAAAAATGTAAATAAGTGGAAAATAATGGGAAATGTGTACCCCTAAAAACAAACTGAGATAAGAGAGAAAGAGAAATAGCGAATACTCGTGTTGTTAGGCCAATATTTCATTAAGTGCACGATCAACATTCGTTTCCGAGAGCAATAAAAAGGGAGAACACATCAATTTATTGTACATGCATTCCAGGCGCTTGCAATTTGCGCCGTCAAATGTACCGGCTGAGATGGCTCAGGTTATCAATTGATGTCACAGCAATTACTCTGACCGGGAAGTCCTAGTGTTCGAGTCTCGACGGTGGCAGGACTTTCGACTCTAGCAAAATATCTAGGTCGAATTCAGGCCGGCTGCTCAGATCGGAAGATCTCCGTGGTTTCTCCACGATGAATGTCGGAGCAATACTCTTGACAAACGGACCAAGAAACGCGCACGATCTTTCCTTCCTCTTCCTATCCTATCTTCTCCCTTAGGCCTCATTCACAATGCAAATTTAAACGTAACGTAATGCTGTAAACTTAGCCTTAAAATTTACTCGTAAAATCAAGCATTCACAATGACGAAAGTAAGCTGGAACGTAAGTTTCGGCTGAACCAATCAGAATTCTACGTATTGAAACTTGATCGATACGTTTCTAGCACAGTGCAAAGATCTTTCCACCATAGTTTCTAGCTTTCTCTTCGATTTCTATCGATGTGTCTTTATATATATATATATATATATATATATATATATATATATATATATATATGCGAGTAGCTGTTGTAGTAGTGCTCGCATTTCCTTCCTTCATCGCATAAACAAGGATTCTCTCGTACCAAATTCACGAGTAATTCGTCCAACATAATTAGTTTATTCGCATGTCAAATTAAAGTCACAAAAAAAATTGCCTAAATTCTTACTATAAATTCACTACATACAGCAAAACTGTTCGCAAACTAGTTTTCTACATTACAATAACAAAATGACATAACCATAAACTACCTCAACACAATCTGAAATCGACCTTCCACGCTGCTCACTGACTGGTGTTCGGTAGAATTCCCACGTAAACTTTTTGTAAGTTTTGCGGCTACGTTACGTTTACGTTTAAGTTTGCATTTTGAATGAGGCCTTACTTACGCACACTTACACTTGCATCCATTACACTACAGCTTATGTTGGGGGAAAGCCGGGAGCTTAGAGCTTGACTTTGATAAAGTAATTTACTATATATAGGAATAAGGTTTGTACACTTTTTCGTTAGCAGGGCCCAGCAATAAGAGTTTTTCGATCGAAGAATCGACGATTTATAGTTGCTTAATTTTTGCTGTTTCGAAAGTATCTGGAAATATTCCTGTACACAAGGAAGCATTGAAAATGTGAGTTAATGGGTGTATAATGGCACGATTACAATACTTTCTCTTCTTGTGAAGAAAGATGTGATAGTAAGAAGTGTCACAAAAAATGAGACTAATAAAAGTTAGATCAAAATATGAGAAATCGAACATACTACTGAAACTACAAAATAGTACTATAGCAAAATTCTGCAATTTTTTTACATAAAATATCTGGATGCGTGTGCAATTCATTTTCCAATTAAGGACACTGTGTTTTCGTTTGACAATTATTTCGACAAGCCTAATATTTCTTAAGTCCGTGATTTTGCACTTACTCTCTAATAAAAAAAATAGTGAATATAGTCGATTTAAAGAGAATGAAAATATTAACAGATCATGTTATTACCGACGCGTCTAGTGTAAAAATACAAAATAACTTTTTTATTTTAAATAATACAAATTTTAACATACATCAGAAACGATTGTTCTCCCCAAAACCCTATCTCAATTATTAATTCAAGCATTTGCCAATTCATCAGATGAATAAAATTGTCCTTCGTATTTTTCAGTAATTCACATATTAGCAATGTATTTCCATATTTAAATATGTTAATGTTGATTACTGACGCTCATAGGACACTTCAAAATATTTTTCTCTCGGTAAAATTATGCTGGAAAACCTTCAAAAACAAATAAGATTCATGTATAAACCAAACCTTGAAGAGAATCCATGGGCTGAACTTCCATTGAACACTTCGTGTTTCATAATAAAATCTAGTCTTCATGATGTACGACCGGCTCGACTCCAGATGGCTTTGTCTCCGTAATACGCTTAGAATATCTACGCCATTGACCCAGATTCTTTATGTAGACAAGCCGGCGTGCGGCGTGGGAGAAGGATAAGAAGGCGATCGTTGGAACTAGGAGAAAGCTTGCGAGCGGGCGCGGGCGCGGGCGCGAGCACGGCCGCTCCGATAAGGAACACCGTAATATATTACGCGGCCGTCTTGCCGCGGGGCGAAGGGCGGGACGAAGGGCGGGGCGAACGAGCGGGGGCGGTGGAGGTTGATTCCCTTCCGCGTGACCCACTTCTCCCGGGCGCCTTCGCGCGAGCGGTGTACCCCAAGGTCGCCTGCGCCTTCTCTAATGGGGGCGTTGCCGTGAAAGCCCCCAGTGCAACAAATGACAACGATCGATTCAAACCCGACACAATACGTACCTCTAAGTGCATTGCTGCCCGTAATGCTTGTAAGATTCGTATCACAATTTTTTTTTACTTGAACAGCAACTATGTAAATCGAATAAAATAAAGTTATTTATGGTACAAGTGGGTTATACAGGCTGTCTCGTGCAATAGCATATTTTAAAAATTACTAGGTCAATTAGGGGGGCGTACGATTTACTTTTGGGCAACTAAGATGTAATGAATTAAGACTCGATTTAAGCATCGTGCCCTTTATAGGTAGATTGTGAGGTCATTGGTCACTGTGAACTGGACGTTGGCAGGTAAACGAGCGGCAATGACAATATTGGGCTTTTAACCTTCACTGTTTCGCCGTCGCCACGCATGCCATGAATCATCAAAACTGAAATCGAGACATGTCTCTAGACAGAGCTCAAAAATAATGATTAAAATGTTGATACCGTCCTTGGCAACGATATGGTCGTCCTTTGAGAGTTCGTGTCCTTCATCGACACTAGTGCGCATATACTCTGTGACCCTCTAGAAGCACGCGCACAGGGAGATACGGGGCAGATAAGTCTGGGACCTTCTGTGGGAAAGCGCAAGCTACTTCGCACAAGATCAGGTCGTAATATCGGAGGTTTACGTTCACGCACGCCGCTGGCTGAAGACAGGAGACAAACCCAGATAGGATGAAAGGGGCAAGGGTCACTTCTGTCCCGCGGGTCGAGGATTGCTCACATATTTTTTAAACTTGTGTTATAAGAAATATTATTTACATACAGAGTTCTCTAATTAAAATTTAATCTACCGCGAGTTTAATTAAAACTGCAATTGTAGTAAACAACGCGAGTTCTTTAAAAGTCTGTAAGTATGGCCTGTCCGTTTACACGAGTTTAATGATTTAATTCACGTGCATACATATTATCACCTAGTTTTCGACATGATTCGTATCAATTCTTACAATATTCCTTTCAGTGTCGATATCGGTTCAATATAAATCACTTGTGAAATGTATCCCTACCTTCCAACCATACTTCAAGTGATGCTTCGAGACATTAGCAGCTGGCGCTCTAGTCCTTACGGCTATCGGAAGATTACATCTCGTAGGGCAAAGTTACCTTCGGCGATGCTCATTTGTCAAGAAAATCGTCAAATAGCCTGAACCTGGAGAAGTGGCTCAGGGCATCAACTGATCTCACTGCAGTGCCTCTTATCGGGAGGTCCAAGGTACCAGACCGACGGTGGTAGGATTTTCGACTTTAGTTTGTCAGCTATGTCGAATTCAGTCGCTGTCTGGAGGAGAATTCCAGCGGCCGACTGCTCTGAACGGTAGTTTTCCGTGGTTTCTCGACTCAGCACCAGGCGAATGCCGGAGCAGTACCCTAACAATCGGGTCACAGACCGCGAGACCTTTCCTTCTTCCTCCTTGGATTATCCTCACCTCTTACTTACTCACACTTACACTAACATGCACTACACTACCACACATGTCGGGAGCTTAGAGGTTGCCCCGGGAGGGACGGTGCCCCGCTGGTAGGAGATAGCTAGTTGGGGAAAATCCCGCTAGGCGACGTAGGTCGACGCCGGATCTCGTCATCCGGCGGGGGAAGATTACTGACACCTCGCGAGGAAAAAGCATGCACTACACTTACGAGTCTAATGACCTTATCAGATGACGCGCCCGGGATGACTAACAATCAATCAATCAATCAAATAACCTGAACGATTCGTAGACGCCGTCAATTACTGACGTTAAAGATGTGGCGGTAGCCTAAGCGACTTTCGCAGGGACCTCTCTTTGGCGGCGGCGCGCCAAAGCGGAGGTGGTGATGGAGGTGGATGCTGTTGCGCGGTAACGCACTGCGGTTAATTTGTAACGAAGGTCATTCAGGAAGCAACGACTTTAACAAATTGTGTTTTAATGAAAGAATGCTACTATTCCAGTATCATTTTAAAGGTTTACGATTCAATTCAAAGAACGTAGTTTTATTCCTTAAATATTTGGCTTCACTACTTTCCTTGTCGACGTGAATATATTAGTTTAGTTTTTTCGTATTTCCGGGCGCGTCAACTGCTTTGGTCATTAGTCCCGTGAGTGTAGTGCATGTTTTTTTTCGGTAGATGGCGGAGCTCTTCCCCCACTGGATGGCGAGATCCGGCGCCGACCTACCGTCGGCTAGTGGGGTTTCCCCCTAACCAGGACTCTCCCCCCAGCGGGTCACCGCCCCAGCCGGGACAAGCTCCAAACTCCCGACTGGTGTCCCGGAATATGTGGTAGTGTGGTGCATGTTAGTGTAAGTGTGTGTGTAAGGGGGAGAGGATTGGACAAGGAAGAAGAAGGGCAGATCGCGCGCGGTTCGTGGCCCGTTTGGTAGGGTACTGCTCCGGCATTCGCCTGGTGTTGATCGGAGAAACCACGGAAAACTACCGATCAGAGCAGCCGGCCGTTAGAATTCTCCTCCAGACACAGACTGAATTCGACCTAGCTGAAAAACTAGCGTAAAAAGTCCTGCCGCCGTCAGGACTCAAACCTAGGACCTCCCGATCAGAGGCGTGAATATATTACTTCACTGACTTATCATCGTTTTGTGAAAACGTTTTACCAGCACAAAACAGAAATCAGAACATTACTGTCACTATCACATTAATCTAATTCAAATGATCATTTCTGTAACTAATTTCAGTCATCACATTACTGTCATCAATATCAATTCTTCTTTCGCTCAAATTAATATACGCAGAAGTACTTCATACGCACGAATCACATTCATAAGGAGTAAAAATGACCTTGCCTGAGTTTAGAGAAGTTCAACAATGAGTTTTAATATTCACCCACAACAAAACCGTTAAAATAAAAAAGAAAATACTAATCTCAGATGGTTTACGTATTATTGTGGTGACTCGAAATGCCAAGGTGTGCAAAGAATTAAATTCAAGGTCTACATTCGACAATACAAATTGTGAAATATTGCTCTAGTGGTACTTTACAATGTTAGTAACCAATAGCAAAAGTGTTAAAACAATTCTTTATTTAATACACATAACTACAAAAATAAGAAAAGGTGGCCAAAAATTGCCCACTCTTAGTACTGAGAGAATTAAACGAAAACAATAAATTATCGACCCTGCCTCTCAAAAGTTCTACGGTTTATGAGAATACGTATTCAAAGTACCATGCTCGTTTCACATGATGAGGGTTAAGCTTTTACGCTCTCCTTTCCTCAGCAAATTATAATTAATCTGTTCAGAAAATATGGCTTGCGACATCTGATAAATGATAAAAACAGAATCTAGTCAGTGCAGTGTAAAATCTAAATACAAAAACACTACGATTGCAAGATAAATATGCCTTCCCCTTTTGAATTATAACATGCCAGATCCTACAGACGTTTCAGAGAAGCAGCCACGTATACTGGGCGTGGCCTTCCCACCACAGTCTAGAATGGACCAGAAATATATCGCAAAAATAATGAAATAATTGAAACAGTTGTCCCAGTAGCAATTGTAGTACCTCTAGTGGCTATACTCACAGATCTTAGAACTTAAGACCTTGATGGGGATCTACCATACCAAAACGAATACACCGAACTTCTCGGCATCACTCATATGCTGCATTTTTTCCTGGGGCATTTTCCAGCTTCAGGGCATGCCGATTTCGACTATCCGCGCCGCGAACCTACTACGTCCCTCATGGGAACACATATTAACCTTTACACTTGACACTGATGCACTTGCAGGCTCCTCAGTCTGTGGTCAGCAGACTCACAAGACCTTCCGCGACAACACACATACATGAGAGACAAGGGACCAATAACCATGCCCGAGGCGGGACTCGAACAGGCTACCTTCGGAATAAGGCGCTGAGTGCCCACCCACCTCCATGCTCTACCCACCTCAGCCAGATACACCTCTGAAATTCTTAGGTCCTTCGTAAGATCCGTATCCAGAGAAGTAGCAGCCCACTGAAGAGCTCAGGAATAACGTTTTTAATAATAATAATAATAATAATAATAATAATAATAATAATAATAATAATAATAATAATAATAATAATAAACCGAACGAAATGGCTCAGGGCGTAGCGCTCTGACTTCGCAGTCCGGAGACCCGGTTTCGATTCCCTAGGCCGGCCATCCTGACCGGAGTTTTCGTGGTTTCCCTGGGTCAGACGAATTCTGGGATGGTTCAAAAACGCCACGATCACCTCTCACTATCATCCTTAACACCTCATAATTCAAAGCTTAACAGCCTTGTTTTACAAAGGGACACAGCTGAAAAGCTGATCCACATAATGACACACGTTAATCTCCCTCCGGGATAGAATATGACTGGGACTCGGAAGAGAATGTGTAACGTGATCAGAAATGGCCGATACAGTAATAATAAATAATAATAAATAATAATAATAATAATAATAATAATAATAATAATAATAATAATAATAATAATAATAATAATAATAATAAACTTGATTAATTGAAATAATTGACTTTCTATTCAGACGAGTAATCGGTCTTGCACAAGGGTAACACCGAGAATGTTTAGTTCCAAGAGATGCACCAAAATGGCTTTCGCGTCGCAAACTGTGTGGAGAGGCTACAAAAGCAGGAGGGGAAAAGGTCGATGCGCTAATTTGCAGAGAAATCAATAATGACACATCGCCAAATGTAGTCCAGTGCAACATGCTTTCATAAATCAACCAAACGCAATAACGCGTATCTGCTGTCAGTAAGCTAATGGAACAGGTCATGCTCTGGCGGAATTATCAAAGTTTCACAAATCTCATTACAACGTACTTCAAGAGTAATCAACGGGAATAATATACTACCTCAATACACAAAGTGTACTTTGAATACATGTAGACCAATATAGACTACAATGCAGATGCGTCTCTGAAATTCAATTACTTCTCTAATGACATTCAACTAAAAGAGAAAATACATATACGGATATAAAACTATGAGAGGAATAAAAAATGTTGGTGTTCGTATTAATAATATACAGATATGGAAGGAAGGAAAACTCCTTGGAGACAAAAAGTCTAGGCATGCTTGAAAGGTGTTCTTTACATCAACAAGTTAGCTTTATTTCTTACCATCCTTGGTACGAATGATTAAATTAGTGGAGCTACACAATGACCCAGTCTTTCGTGTACTAGTTAGTTTCCGATTATTTTGCGTCGGAGCTAGCTTTCCAGTTTTGTTCCACCCTAACGCGTTTCTGAAAGTGCGCAATTTCGAGCATATTTTTGCAGAAAAGTTTTTGAGTTCGATAAGTGTCATAAGAAATCATTGGAAGCACCTATACTTACAAATGTAATAATGTTTAAAAAAACTGCCCCTAACTAATCAAAAATGTGGGAGATACTTAAAAAATGTCTGTAATATTGCTGCTTTAATAAATAGCCACGTGCAGATCCTTTTATCGTCTACTCAACAGAATCAATAAGATGGATTCATATAGAAAATGAAATAATACTTATACATGTGAAAACTCATATGACCCAATACTATTATTACAATTCTAAATTGGCTACTGAGAGGATCAATCTACCACGAGAAAATAGAGGGTGAGGAATTACTTTCAAAATCAAGTAAAATTCTAACAAAATATTTGTAATGAGAAAGTCACTCCTAAGAGGCAAGAAACATCAAGACTGCGGAAGGTTTTAGCTGGGGCTAATTTAAATCTCATCTCCTTAAATCTTCCAAATTCTCAGTTACAACCAGAGTATATAAACAATGGGATAAAAGTGTGGTAAAAAATATGTTTTTATGATATCCATTCAAAATTAAGATATTGAAACAAGACATACACATAAAGATACATGTGGAGAACACATTCTTAGAACGTGTATGTGATGAAGAACAAGAACTTTCATTATTTCATTGACGTATGTAGTGTGTTATAGCCCACCGACTGAAACGTTAGACACAATAATATGGGTAAAACTATCCCATCGAATGGACGGATGCACGGTAACACGAATGCACGAATAAGGGTCCCACAATATTCCTTCTTACCAATACCATCATGCTACAATCTCAGAAAATGGAAAAACGAAGCTACACTGGAACAGAAGCATCATTACAGACGCCACAGAAAACAATAAGACAGATAATTCACATATTCTGAACAATAGTTCTAATAGTGCTGTTTTACTATTACTTTTATGATTGTTTTCGTTCTTACTTTCGTGATTATATTTATTATATCTTTAATTATAAATGTGTTTTTTCATTTTGTCTGCGGTATTACTGATTTTATATTTCTGTTTCATTTATTAAAGTTAATTTCTCCAAAATCACTATTCCCCTATCAATCTGGCCGAACTCAAGACTGCAAGTTTCAAAAGGATATTTTCAGTTTGGAGGTACTTTACATAAAATTTTAAAATTTTTTAAATAAAGCAAAAGTTCAACATTTTTGTAAAGTTCAACATTTTTCAGCGTCTTCCTACAACTAGAACATTGAAGATCGAAATTTTATTTAATAAAATACGTTCTTCAAAGACAAATTTTCAAATAAGAACAGATACAATTTATCGAAACTATGACTCGTTTGCGCGTAAATTTGTGTGAAATATAAACAATTTTTCAAGGATTACTTTCTCAAAAATTGGTTCAAATTTTCACTTTAATTTTTTTTCTCAGATAGAGCAAAAGACGCTTAAAATATGAGACTGGTTTCGTTTTCTTGTAATTATTGTTTGAAGTGAATGTAATTTTTTTTTGAAAATGGCTTCAAATTTTTAAATTTTTTCTGGAATAGAGAAAATTACGCTTGTAAAAATGGAGCAGGTTTCTTTTTCATTGAACTCTCTGAATTTTCGAAAATTCCAAAAGTTACAAATATTGGAAGAAAGTATGTGCTGTTGTAGCACTACTAGCTGACACTGTCAAAAACACTTCCCTACAATACCGAATTTACAACATATCGCATGGGCGATAGCCCTGAATTTATCAAATTTTCCGTCTTAATGTTCTGTCCTAGTCAGTGATGTTGTTGTAGTTGTCTTTGATGATTTTCTTCATACCAATGTTTAAGTTATGAGTAGGGCCCGGATTTTAATGACAAGTCATATTTTTTCTGACTCTACGGGAGACTTTTAAAACAATTTATGCACGAATTCAGGTACTGTCGATTAGAAAAACGTATTTTTATTTTGCATATAAAGTCATACTTACACTGTTTTTTAGTAAAATGTCATATTTTGGCCAAATTTTGCCCAAAATGCATATATTTGTCATATTTTTAAGGACAATAGAATAAAAGTCTTGAAAATGTGTCTTGCATGACAATGTATCAGGTAATATTGTC
Organism: Teleogryllus oceanicus; assembly: GCA_964035755.1. Lineage (NCBI taxonomy): Eukaryota > Metazoa > Arthropoda > Insecta > Orthoptera > Gryllidae > Teleogryllus > Teleogryllus oceanicus. The sequence continues at coordinate 8,602,600 of CAXIVR010000002.1, forward strand.
ACAAATAAACTAAAAATTATACCACAAAGAATTATTTGAAACGTAAGTGAATTCGAACGAAGTGAGTTGGGTCGAACTCTCGGTCATGTGGCTGACGAAGTGTACAACAAATTGCTGTGTTCTTCAGCGAAATCCTGAATATTCTACAACATGCAAAATTAGCAATATAATTTCTGTAAAAGCAGCAACATTTGAAGACAATGGACCAAAGCTGCTCTGCAGTGACATCGCCGCCTTCAAATACGCGACATGTGATGTGGAGAGGAGCTTTCCCAGATACAAAACTATCCTCAGCGACAACCGTAGGTCTTTTAAGATGGAAAACCTGAAAATACACCTTGTGTTTCAATGCAACTCTCTAGAAACTGAAGAATGAGAGGAAATTAGAAAACATTCAACACGAAGTATGCTGTAGTAAAGCGAGACATTTTGTTTGATGGGTTTTATTGTACTATACTTGCTTTGTTTTACAGACACAAGCAATTTTTTTCAAATGCTAGTTAGTTCCAAAGACCGCAAACTGTATGTATTGTTCTCACAATATGTTCTTGAGTGAATTTTGTATTAGTTATACCTAGACAATCAACAGGAATTTATAAAAAATAAACTTGTCCAACGTCATTTTTACGGTCATATTTATATAGGTTTTAGGTCATAAATGCTTGTATATTTCGCTGATTTGTAGGTCATTAAATTCCGGGCCCTAGTTATGAGAAAGGTATATAGTAAAATTTATCGAAGAACCATTCTTCCTGTTCTTGATAAGAAGCTCTATTTGCAGTTGGGTATACGAAATTTGGTAGTTTCTCTACCCCAGAACAGTTTCCAAGTCAAGTTTTCTAGTACATCTGCAGCTTCGTACCGGTAATATAAGACCTTTCTGTTGACATGATCACGTATCCACTTCATCCCTCGTTGAATTATCAGCTACTTCATTGCTTGGGCGCTAGGACGGAGCATTAAGATATTATGTGTGTATGAACTGCATTGTCCCCTTTCTTGGTCCGTAAATACGAACGATGTCAGTTGCCTTTTCCAATGTCTTTGTCTTGCACAAATTTTCTGTAAACTTACTCGAGATTACATTCCGCTGAAAAGCATTTAAATCCTTCAATTTTAAAGACGGTTCCGTTAGTCAGCCAAGCACTAGATACCTCTGTAGCAATATTGTGTTATAGTACTTCCCCAGAGTTTCCCAATAGTCTTAGACGTCCTTACAGCATATTTGTTCTCTATGGTTGTTGGTAAGGAAGGTCTTCGGCTTTACTTAACTCCACAGACCTCCAGGCACATACTTTCACAATACCGTCATCGGCAACGGATGCACATGTCTTTTTCAATTTTACAGTGCTATTTTTAATGTAGATCCCGAGGAAATATCTTAAGTAATTTTCACAATATCATTGCTTCATGAGTCCATGATACTATAAGAGTTCTGAGATGTGAAGTTCCTTACTTCGCTATACACAACAGGTTTGATGCACACTAGCTGCTACACTCTCTTATAATAAAAATATTAAACACTCTGACATAGGTAACAGTAGGTAAATGTAAGTGTAAGGTAAATTGAAGCTGATTTCACCTTTTCCTCAATTTCCGATCATTTTTAAGAAAAACGGAAAACATTCATGTCGTTGCCGGGCAAGTCCGGCATTTTTAAGGAGAACATTCTTGTAGGGTATAAGTTTGTTGAGATAACTTAGTGAGAGGACAATAATTTCTGGCATCTTCAGACTGGAGGGGTTCACAATGTGCTAACCAATTGTACAATGGAAGTATTCTCAATAAATCTAGCAACAATTTAAATTTTCCTAATTAACTGAGTGTTATAAACGATAAGGAAATGGAAATTGTGTGGAATGTAGCGAGCAGTTCGATAAACGAGAATTTTGCAAATCGAAAGACATGGAGAATGGATGCAATTGGCGACAGAGGGAATGCCGTGGAACAGCTAAAGATGTACTAACCAGGATAGCAAACCGTGGTGTCAGGGATGCCAGAATGGCGAGAAAGGGAGCGTAGCTCCGGGAGCGGTAGCTCGATGCATCAACTGCAGCGCCTCTGACCGGGAGGTCCTAGGTTCGCGTCCTGACGGCGGCAGAATTTTCGACACTAGCTTTTCAGCTAGGTCGAATTCAGTCACTGGCTGGAGGAGAATTCTAGCGGCCGGCTGCTCTGATCGGTAGTTTTCCGTGGTTTCTCCGATCAACACCAGGCGAATGCCGGAGCAGTACCCTACCAAACGGGCCACGGACCGCGCGTGATCTGCCCTTCCCCTTTCTTGACCTATCCTCTTCCCTTACACACACACTCACTTACACTAACATGCACTACACTACCACATATTCCGGGAGACCGGTCGGGAGCTCAGAGCTTGTACCGACTGGGGCGGTGCCCCGCTGGTGGGACAGTCCCGGTTAAGGGGAAACCCACTAGCCGACGTTAGGTCGGTGCCGGAACTCGCCCCAGCGGGAGATCACCGCCATCTCCCGAAGAAAAAACACGCATTACACTTACGGGACTAATGACCTAAGCTGTTGACGCGCCCGAAATCACTAACCAACCAACCAAGCGAGAAACGGGAAGAGTGAGAAGGCAATAACACGGGGACGAGGCCTCTATTGAAACGCAGAGAAGCGGTGGCTGCGAAGGCAGAATTGGCAGCGCAAACAGATGACGGAAGCTGGGACAAGGCGGGGGCGGGGGGCAGACGCAGCTGCAGCAGCGGCAGAGGGAGGCGCCACGGCTGCGCCGCGCCTCCCCACGGTTATTATCCCGCTTAATGAAAACGTCCATCGGGGCCGCCTCGCTGCAGACGGCCGCACAAAAGCCCGCGGCCTTGTGGCAGGCGCTTCGGGGGGGCGGGGGGGGGGGCACTGCGCACGCTGCGCCACCGCCCCCTCCACGCCACGCACGCGCCACAGATCAATTCCACACTCGCCAAAATTCACTTTGGCAAAATAATTCAAATATTAGGTGGGTCATCACTAGGGGGCGGATTTTAATGAAATGTCTTTTTTTTTTCGTTTCATTTGGGAACAATATCGTTTAGTATAGAAATTCATTTTATGTTATGACAAAATGACCTATTTTTATAGATCATTCTTTTGCATTTTTTATTTCGACTAATAAGACATTTTTTACCTTTTCCTGTCATTTTAATGCATTTTTTGCTAATTTCATAATTTTAATGTCATTTTTAATGGTATTTGTTTCAAATAAAATTTACGAGATGCAACAAATGTTCTTCACAAAATTACTCAGTACCCTATTCGATGTATTTGCTCAGAAAATGTTCTGACAGCCGTGTAGTTCTTGTGATTACATCAGAGCCATTGCTGGTTCGGCCGATTTCGGGAGAACTACAGACAGAGATTTTCTAGTAAAGAACAGTCCATACCAAAAGTTTGCAAGCTGAGTTCACTCGAACAAATGGAAGAATTTTCGATTACTTCAGTAACGTATCCAACAGCTTGAGTTGTTCATTCGAACTGGTTTTGATAAGATTTTTTACGTCATTTTTCTTCGTTTTAAGGCATTTTTAAAACTCTGTAAGAGGATTTTATTGTTCATTTTTGTCGATGTTTTAGGTCATCAAAATCCTCCCCTAGTCATCACAAACTACTGTAGGCAGCAATATAGCGCACCAGGAAAGTCTCTCCGCAGTGGCACCTTGCTGGTGAGAGTGCTTGCAATAGAAATTATGTTGGTCGCTCGCTCTGCAGCTTGGAACGGTAAACTGCGTATTCACCACAATCATAATCAGTGAGCTCTAGTGTCGACTGGAGACAACACTGTGCTCTAAAATTTTGACGGTCCTCCATGATGGTGAACGTCTATTCTGTCCTAGTTATCTCAGAATCAAATAGCAGGAATTAGTATCTCATTTCAATTTTCAACATATATTCTCTTTTATGTTCAATAAAAGTTAATAAAAAGTTGAAAGTAACCAATATTTAATTCTTTGACTGCAGTTTACAAACAATACTTTAACAAAATCACATTTTTAATTCACGCAGGGGAGTGTTCGTAGATTGTGTATCTTTCATAATTTCGTTAGATAAATTTATAGTAAATAATAGTCGTCGAAAACTTAAAAAAATTAAAGCAATGTTCATCAAACAATGTCCACAGACTTTCACCGCAGCCAACCTAATGAAAAACGATCGTCACGATTTTTAGCACTTCAAACCACTGTAGTTGTGCATCCACTTATAATGTTGAGATCACTGATCATAACAGATGCTGGAAGTGTTGTTACCTTCACTTGTTTCCCAGTGATATAGTTGCTACAACCATTAATGTGATTTTTAATAGGAGGCCCTGATTCGGTTCAGTGAGGAGAGACTGGCGCACTGTCTATTATTTTTAATGTAATGGTACAAATTGAAAAAAATACTACAATTTTCATTCATTTTTATTTTTTAGTACATAGCTATTGGATTATTTTTTCTTTACACTCTGCTATTGGCCTCTAGCAGAGCTATCATGTATTATTCGCGCACGTTTTCTTGAGCCCTCGCTTTGCTAGGTGGGAGAGAAGTGGGGAGTTTGGTTATTTTCACAAAAGGAATTTTATATCAAATTTGTAGTTCGTTTTTCGATGAAAAATAGTTTCTGTTACACGGGAGCAAACGTTTCTGGTTATCATATTTTGTCTACAACGCTCGTTTGTATCATTTATTCTTAATTTAACTAATGTTGGCACGGAGTGGGGGTAGGTATTCCGGGGCTCAAGAAAACGTGTGCGTATAATTCCAGTCCTGCTGCACCGCTACTGGCCTCTGGTGGGGTATATTGGGAACCAAACTCCTTTTAGCAACAGGCGAAAACTAATGATCGTGGGGCATCTACAAACATATTATTTAAATTATTTATTTTTCGCATTAGTGTTGTATTAATCTTTACCAAACATTTTAAGGGCACTGAGACAATTTCGAAGAAGAGCCTAGAGAAGTTTCTTATCTATTTGTAGACTACTTTTGTGGTATCGATGTCGGTTACATGTTATAATTCACTTTTATTAGCATGGATTTATAGCAATTATTAATAGTTTCTTATAATCAAATTTCCGTTTAAAACTTAATTTTTCGTTAAATTTATCCCAATCTACATATTTTAAATAATGTTCTTGATACTGTGATACCATGATCGTCTTTTACCTGAAAATTATTACTTTTCAGAATCACTAAGTGTTATGCCTTCATCTGAATGAAATCACGATGAATTCATGAATGAAATCGTCTAATTTAAATAAAACCTGAGGAAATGTTTTACTTTTCTCGTGATGATGTTATTTACACGACTTTACTACGAAACTTCTCTTCTCTCTGTGCGTTTTCTGTTAATATTTTTATTCTGTCCAGATTATTCAGTGCTAACCAGAAAAACGATTGCTCATTACCAAGTATTTGAAGAAGAGAATTTAGCGCGAAATTGATTTTCTATCTTCTAAATATCATCTTCTATCATTTGTCTACATAAATGCAATTGGAGTTACAGTCTGTGATTTCAAAATAACCGCATTTTTATAATCACATATGGTTAACTGCGCGACATAAAAACCAATTAAATTATTTTTTCAATGTCTGTCGGGCTGTTTTCTCCGAGTAATGTCGACAATTGTCAAACTGTTTTTGATGATTTTTACTGAAACGTAAAGCATTTTGACGAGCATAACTTAGGCTACTTTTTAAAATTATTTTCTGATATATAAAGAAGGATATTTAATTGTTCGTTTTGTATTAAATCTATAGTTTTGTTCCTATCTTCATAAAATATTGAATATTTGAGCAAAAAACAACAGAAAAGTTACTACCCACGTGATATATCGTAAAACTACCCCATCTCCCTTTCTACTTCTTAAAACAAAGTTTAAGTCAGCACGCATTCTCTTTTTCGCAAACTGCTCAAAAATTGTCAGTAAATCTACCAAAGGCAATAAAACATTTCCGAAAACTCGCGCAATTAGGCTTTGAGCAATGGAAGACCAAAATTGTTACAGAGAGTTTGCAGATAATATGCAACAATGCATCTGTTTACATCTGTCTATGGCAACGATGAAAGCTAACATAGTGCGGTGGAGCGGGGCGGGGTGGGAAGAGGAGAGAGGGGGTAGACTTGGACAGTTGAGAAGGATCAGGATCAGTGGGTGAGTCAGGGAAGAGAGGGTTACAGTGGCTGGAGGCTGAGTGGGGTGGAGATTCACCATACATGTAATTCATTCCTTTTCGTATCAAACAGATGATTGGGGCTCGGTCAAAACAGGGTCTGTCTGTCTGTCTATGTGTCTGTCTGTCTGTCTGTCTATGTGTCTGTCTGTCTATGTGTCAGTCTGTCTATGTGTCTGTCTGTCTGTCTGTCTGTCTGTCTATGTGTCTGTCTGTCTATGTGTCTGTCTGTCTATGTGTCTGTCTGTCTATGGCTGTCTATGTGTCTGTCTGTCTATGTGTCTGTCTGTCTATGTGTCTGTCTGTCTATGCTGTCTGTCTGTCTGTCTATGTCTGTCTGTCTGTCTATGGTCTGTCTCTGTCTATGTATCTGTCTGTCTGTCTAGGGTCGTCTGTCTGTCTATGTGTCTGTCTAGCGTCTGTCTGTCTGCGTCTGTCTGTCTATGCGTCTGTCTGTCTGTACTTGGCGCGACAGCCCGCGTACGAGCCATGGCCTAACAGCAGCGTCCCGGTCACGCGGCCATGGGTTAAGAGGGTACGTGTGCTCAGCACAAAGACATCCCCATGTCGTATTCTGGTCATCTCAACCTGAAAAGTGAGTTTTCTCATCGTCATACAGCAATATATATATCGGGACATTGCAAGGAAAACGCACATTATAATCTTGCCTCGACCAGGAATCGGACCCTGGCTCGCGTGGGTCGCGTCATGGAAAGCGAGTACCCTGACCAATAATCTAAACCGCGAGGGCCAAAACAGAGTACTCCAACTATTATTAAATACGAACGCAGAAGGTATGCCTTGGTAGGACGGCAGCGATATTACATTCTAAGACTCGTGAACTTGGATAATTTTGAAAGTATTTTATGGTAGGAATTTTATTTGTAACTATTTTCATCTGATTCTCGGCAAAATATAAAGGTAACGCCACGTCAGTTAAGCTTTCATCAGTTTATAAACTTCAGATACACGGTTTAGTGAGTGTTAACCATACCCTAACTCTTTAAGCAGTTAGACATCTCGCTATCATGTAGTCATCATAGGAGGAGAGTATCACTTAAAATTATTGGCTTATGACGTCAGGGCTCTCAAGCTCCAGTCTTCACAAAACACTGGATTACTATGTCATTCCAAAGAGTAGTCGTAATTATATAACACATTTTATTAAATATTCAAATCTGCAACAGAGTGTGATGTTATTGACAAAAGTAAAGTCACATTTTATAAGTAATTCATCATAATGTTTGTTCATTTAAGCCTTATTTTATAACGCAGTCGCAACTGCAAAATTCCTGGTTGATTTGGTTGGATCTTAATGATTTCGGGCGCGTCTTCTCGGATGGTCATTAGTCCCAGAAGTGTGGAGCATGTTCTTTTCATCGGGAGGCGGCGGTATTCTTCCCCCACTGGATGCTAAGATCCGGTGCCAACCTTCCGTCGACTAGCGGGGTTTTCCCCCTACTAGGTATATTCCAGCAGCGGAACACAGCCTCAGACGGAACAAGTTCTAAGCTCCCGACCGGTCTCCCGACATGTACCGTAGTGTAATGTATCTTAGTGTAAGTGTGTGTAAGTAAGGGATGAGGATATAAAGCATAGAACGAAAAGATCGCGCACGGTCCGTGGTCCGTTTGTTAGGTAACTGTCCCGGCATTCGCCTGGTGTTGATCGGAGAAACCGCGGAAAACTAGGAATCAGAGTATCCGGCTGCTAGTATTATCCTCCGGACAGACTTTGAATTCGACCTAGCTGATAAGCTAGTGTCGAAAATCCTGCAACCGTTTGGACTCGAACCTGGGACATCCCGGTGAGAAGCACTGCCCCAGAATAGATACTACACAGAAAGGAAAATAGAGGGCGGCGCCTTTGATCTTCAGATAGCCACCGCGCAGTGCGAACCGCCATCTTGAAACTGTGCAAAGGAACCGCAAGAGTCAGCTCGAACGCTATTTTCTCTAAAACGCTTTTTTCAAAATTATTTTGGTGTATTATTTTGTTTTTAAAAATTACACATTTTTTTAAATTTCTCAGCCGTTAATATACACATTTCTAGCAATTTGTAAACACTATTGCATTTGAGAGTTAAGGTGCTTTAAATTGCTTTAAATTATTTTAAATGAAGTTTTCCAAAAACTCAAAAATTTTCTGTGAAAAGGAGTTTTAATTTCGCTTTTTTAGTAAAGCTTAAACGATATTTTCTTAAAAATGGCTCTAAAGTTTTTAATGAAAATTGTCACTTTGGACGAAGTTTTACTTTTCTTTAATATTCTTACAGAAATATTTCGGTTCTACTATTAGGAACCGAAGAATTGAGAAAATTTCAAAATAATGTACTTTGGATGGAATGTACTTTGGCAAGAGTATGTAACAAGTCCGATGAACTAGCACAGACTAAAAAAATAGAAAATGAATACGAGAAAGTATGTGCCATTCCGTAGCACTACTCGTTATGTATTCCTAATGATTTACCTTTTTATCTCTATTTTTATTAATATTTGCCTATGAGCGATATTAACATTTGCCTATACTAAGCAAATGTCCCCTCGATTTATGTATGTTTTTGCTAGTAATAGAAACATCAAATACAACAAATAAAACGGAAATAATAGGCACGTTCGCCACCGTTCACCACACAACAAATGCCGTGTCGTACAGCTGCTTACACACTTTCAATATGGCGACACTGCGCATCATATCAGCGCACGGATTGAGGGTAGCTTTCCTTTATGTGTAGTACCTATTCCGTGGCACTGCAGTGATATCAACTGATGGCTTGAGCCACTTCGCTAGGTTGCTGTTTGATGTAGGTACGTGCATATTACTAATAAATCGTCAGTTCACTGACGCTACACATATGCAATACACTTCCTCTGCACCCACTTCCCAACAAAGATCAAAGACCACTCACTGTGGTAGCTTGGTAAGCGAGAGGTCCTGGCACTGCAGTAACTGCGGCCTCGCCACCCTACTCTGTTGTTTGAGTAGGCAGCACAAAAATATATGGGAATGTTTGTGTCCTCGTGCGGAATTAAATTTTGGCAGACATGAAAAAAAGCGCTTTAAAGGAGAAATTCCAGGAGGGCTTGATGATGCGGGCTGTGATATATGCATTCGCGCTCTAGGCACAAAAAGTTCTTCTGGTGGACGTCATCCAGCGAGCTTTTTTGTTCTCCAAGTGATGCACGGCAGCCACGCCAAATTTCATTTTGACCACTCCCTTGTGACAAATGAAAAGAGCGTTTATTCTCTTCTTAAACATAAATTCTCTCTCGGTCTTTAAATCAATCCTCACCTAGTACTTTGGCAACGTGCAAAGTGTTATATAATGCAATAAAATTCATTATTCAGTTCTCGTAAATGTAAAGATTTTAAATTTTGTGAGTGTCACATGAAGCCAGCTAGATAAAATACACAACTTCTAATATTTTCTCTTGTCCAGTCCATAAACTACTTTCTTTGCTTTACATTCAATTTCAGAGTACATAACAGTTACAAATTGTATGCGAAAGACTGTAGCATATTGTAGTACATTTATTTTTATTTCGAAATACTTTTCTAGATCTCACGGCGGGAGAAAGTGTAGTGATGTAGCGACCCCTCTGCCGAATGAAACAAGACATTTTGATTAGCTAAAATACTCAAAAGAGCGGTACCTCCTAAAATTGAATAGAGGGTCCTCTAGATTTTCTGCAAACAATCGTAATCACCAAAACATTGCCCTTTTTAAACCACTTTTTTTTTAATGAAAAGAGTTGTGAAGAGTTCAAAATCAAACACAAATGGTTCTAATGGAATAATCGCTAGAAGTGGAAGCTTACTGCAGATGCGGCTCTTTTTATTTTACTCATATAATGAATTATTCACTAACTATATTGTCTTTCCGACGGACATGGCCAAAGTTAGTCCTCCATTTAAACTCAAACTCTTCCTCTCCTACTGATGCCGACCTACAAGATAACATACTGAAGAACCACCAAACACGACCAATGCTGCAGTGGATACCTCTCATTTCATTCATTTTCCACATAGACTTTATGATCTGGACCGGTCGGCAGGATTCTTGTGGTTGTTTTCATTTTAAATTAAAGTTGTGAGCTAGGGGTATAGTAAAAGTCATCGAAGGTTTCTTCCCATTATTGTGCAGAAGCTCCATATGCTACGGGTAAGTAAAACAGCAAAATAATTATAAAAAAATAATTATTGTTATCATAGTCCATCGGGAGGCTCATGGACAGCGTGCTAGCTTTCTGTGGGGCCGCCCCGTGTTCGATTCCCAGCCGGGGCAAAAATGAAGCTGTAGTTTTCTAATACAAATCGTCTGAGTTTCTTTAGCTGTGTGAAGAAATAAAGCCGAGGCCAAGATACAGTGAAGAGAATATGCCATATACCTCCCTTACCTTCAGACATGGATATTAAATAAAAACGCGGCTAAGGTCTGGGAACACAGCTAGTGGGCAAACGTCGAATTAATATGACAGTAAATAATGTCAAATATATTATTATTGTTGTTGCTGCTGTAGTTATTTCCATACTTCCAATCCAATGTGTGTGTGTGTGTGTATATACACACACACACACACACACACACACACACACATATATATATATATATATATATATATATGACGGGGAAACAAACAAACTCATGTCCCAAAGTTTATAAAATCCTTTTTAAGGATCTAAGACGCACAGTTTCCGAATCACACTGATGGTAAAATGTGTTGCAGCATAACGTGTGTTGTGTGTTGCATATGCGCCTGTAATATTGCCCTTCAATAACACAGTCTGGAAACTTCGATTTTATTCTCTCGTATAAGTAATACAGACAAAGTACGGTCATGGAGCAGAAAGTGATTATTGATATTTTGACGGAAAACACATTTTGTATTTATGTAGGAAGTCATAAGCAAGAAAAATATTAATACAAAATCATATAAATCTAAATCAATGGAGTTGTTGCACTCCTAGACCTCAGAGACTCGTGTCATGCATTCACCTAAAATTAATGGTGGTGTATGTAGGGGTTAAGCTCGTACGGTTGAAATTTCACAGAAAATCAAATAGTCAATTTATATTTCAAAATTCGGAACGTTTCTTATTACTTGTTTTAGGGAGTACGGGTACCTAGAAATGTTAAAGTTCTAAAAATTTAATAAATTGTCTAAAGATATCTCGATTAATGGATTGCCACATTATACATTTTTCTTCAGTGTAGGTTTTATGAGCCTAGGACGCATCGTTTCTGAAATATGCACTATGGATGTGTCAGGAACACTTTTACGTGTGTTGAGATTTGCATCAGTGCCTGCAGTTTTTTGAAGCCTCAAGTAGATCATCTACAACATTATACATTTTTTCGTCTTATATCTATTTGATGTACGCTTGGGAAAATGCGATGACAATTTTACGAAGTTTTGTAACGCCATCAATCCTGTAAAAGAGTGACATTTTCTTATCGTATTAATATATTCAATAAATTTTAGATGTATTGCAATAATTTCATCTTATTACATACGCAAAAATTCAATCATAATGTTTCACAATTAAACTCTTCTCGATTCTTTCTCTTTTCCTCAAACATCGAGAGACGATTCCGCTTTACCTACCCCTATGATGTAATTACTGCCGTTCTCCGCAGAGAAATTGAAAAACTGTTTGTGCAAATGTTCTCTTGCATTAAGTTCTCTCTCTTGAATCTCAGGTATATGAAGTGAATTTCATATTCAATATTTATTTTTTGAAATAATTAACCCAGTTTTCTTTTCATTATCGGAAACTACAATGTTTTCTTCTCTAAATGTATTTCTATTTTCACAAGATAAAATGATTGTGTAAATGTCTTTGTAATTAAAGGACACTGCAGTAAAAGTGAGTTTGAACTTCTTTGCTTCTTTCTCAGTCTCTTGGGTCTGCTTTTCGGTACCGCCTGCTTTTAGCGCTTGTGTGGTGCGCGATATGCCGTTCCACTGCTACCTCTCACACTTCCCCGTTCGTTAACTCAGGACATCAACATGTCACTGCATTGCCTCTGATCCAGAGTTTCTGTTCCTGGCAGTGGCAGGGTTTCCGACACTAGCCACACAGCGGAGTCGAGTTCAGTCGCTGTCTGAAGGAGAAACCTAGCGGCCAGCTGATCTGATTGATAGTTTTCCGTGGTTTTGTACGATCACCAGCAGTCGAAATACTGGAGCAATACCCTAATAAACATGCCACCGACCACGAGCGACATTTCCTTCCTTTTCCTTGTCCTATCCTCACCCTTTCCTTATTCACACACACACACACACACACACACACACACACACACACACTTACATGTTCTACACTACCACAGATCCCGGGAGACCGGTCGGGATCTTAGAGCCCCAGCCTAGGCGGTGCCCCGCTAGTGGGAAATACCTGGTTGGGGGTCATATACTTCGCCATTTTCATTCCAAAATCTCCGAGTCGCCAGGCCAGCCATTGTTCTGGTCGGGGACCTTTAACAGTGAGGGTTGTCTTTGAAAGGCGCAGGGTAATAAGCAACGGTATCGATGTAGAGTTCCAGGGCTTGGTTTCCTCAGCCATCCTTAATATACGGTGGAATCGAAAGGAACCAACATTCAATTTAATCAAAACTTCGTTATATTCATGTAGATTCCCATTACCTTGTGAGGTTTCGAACCACTTTCATTAGCTTGTCCGCGTTTCATAATGCCACGTGCCGGATACATTCTGTGAATTTTCTGCGCCCTAAATTGCTGTTCAAACAGGTTCTGCCTATAATTTCCGCGTACTTTTCAAGGAAAGGCAAACGTATAAATAACACATTTTGCTGTAGAACTTGTTAATCATGTTCACTTGTAAGCATGAAAATAATTCAAATATTGAAAACCGACGCGAGAGAAATATTACCCGGAAGCTTTATTTATCTTCATTAGTCTTGCTTTGGCAGGCAAGAGGAAGTTACAGTAGCGGAAGGATTCGGAAGGTTTAGATACGAGTTGCGACGCGATTGATTGATTGATTGGTGATTTCAGGCGCGTCAACTGCTAAGGTCATTAGTCCCATACGTGTAGTGCACATGTATTCCTCAAGAGGTGGCAGTGATCTTCGCCCGTTGGATGAGGAGATCCGCCCCCCCCCTACCGTCGGCTAACGGGGTTTCTCCTCAATCAGATATCTTCCACAAGCGCGGCACTGCCGAGGCATGGTCTAAGAGGAAGGTGCGATCACTCAAGCGCTAAAAAAGAGGTCGGTGCCGAAAAGGAGACCCAAGAGGCAGGGAAAGGAACAAAGAAATTCAAAATTCAATGCAGTAAGTCCTCTAATTATAAAGAAATTTACACAATCATTTTACTTGTGACAATACAGTTGCATTTAGAGAAGACAACATTGTAGTTTCCGTTAATGAAAATAAAACTGGGTTAAGTATTTCGAAAACTAAATATTCTCGTATTATTCCACATTAAAACACATTTTCAATGCTTTGTGTTCCGTGCCCCTACAGCAAAACAATGTATCATTTATTTAAACATAATAAAACGCGTTATGCAAAATTCGGATAGGTCACTACATCATGGCCTCCCCGGTGCCACAACAGTTTTTGCTCCCGGAACGCAGAGGGTCGCTCCGACTCGCGGGAATTCGGAATAATGTTGGGGCAGCTCCAGCTGACCTGGATGGCCGAGGTGGTTAAGAGCCTGTACCGCCTCAGAGCTCCGGGCCGAATGGTCGCGGTTTCGAGTCTCGCCTTGGGCATGGTCGTTTGTTCCTCGTCTCGTGTGTTTTAGCGGAGGGCCTCGCGTTCTGCTATACCCAGCTCGAGGAGCCCGCAAATGTATTGGTGTCTAGTGGATGGTCGAATATGCGTCCCATCAGAACGCAAAGGATAACCGGCTGTCGGCTGCATGAAAATTTGAGAAAAAATTTAGGGCACCTCCACAGTCTCACTGCTAGGAGTTCCTGCAGCGCCAAAATGGAAAAAGCGGAGCCTAAATAAGTTTCGTAGAAGTCAGCTAAGAAGTCAGATTGCAATGGTAAGGTACAGTCAGCATGAATGATATGGTTCGTCTTTTTGGATGCTTTGGCTTCGGATAACGTACTATCCTAATTATGTCCGTATTCCCCTTAATGTGAAATAATAAAACTTTATTAGGCATCGTTCTCAAACACGAAGGTTTTGGCAAATCAAGCACTTCAAAAACCTCCCTTGTCCATTAAAAAATTCTATATAGATAACGATGAGAATAATTCAATAATGTCTTATACAGCAGTAGTACATTATATAATACATTTGCCGTTCATGACACCATTGATATGAAAATTGCATTAGTGTACGTTTGTAATATCTAATCTAAAATATGAGCGCCTCAACAATTTCATTCTTTCGGCAAACCCTGTATTGCAACCCTTTGAAATTGAGGTTCAACATTCAATAAACGGTTCACATCAAATGTATCAAATATATTTATTACTTCATTTTGAAGTGTGATACATATTTATCATCAAATATAAATCACAAAATAAGTAAAATTTAGATAATATATTACTACTATATACCTATGACATATAAACGTACAAAATATTTTGCTATAATCCTCGTATGAAGAAAGTTATGAATTGCTGCAATAAATCAACAAAGCTGTTTTGCTGAAACCGCGTTTTCGAGGTTCCTGATAACAAAATATGGTTCTTTTCAAAAACCTCTGCTTGTCCGACCCATCGTCCGTCCGAACGACCGACTAACTGACCTTCCGACCGTACATCCGACCGTACATCCGACCGTACATCCGACCGTACATCCGACCGTACATTCGACCGTACATGCGACCGTACATTCGACCGTACATCCGACCGTACATCCAACCGACCGACCGTTCATCTTTCCGCGAAAACGCATACATTCGATATGCAAAATATACGCACTGGTCCTGCTAGTAGTTGTGCTAGTGGAGTATTACGTAATCGATATAAATAATACGAAAAAGTATGAGCAGTCATATCACCATTTATGCCAATCTTGCTTTTGTAACTCAAGTAGTTCCACTGAATTTAGGAAATCGTTTAACAAAATACATTAACACTATCGTACCCGTGCGAGATCTCTCGCATGTTAAACCCTAACTTTTTCCCTATTTTTCCATTTCCATATTAGGCCGGTAATATATCTTTTTCTTCAAGACCCTCTTATCCTCAGTCACTTGTTCTCTATGTATCCTTGTAATTGATAAGAATAAAATACATCCTTGTCAACACGAGTATAAATTATTCTTATTTATCGTTATTTCAGAGCAGACAGGTACACCGTGCAATTCAATTGCTTAGAATATCAAGTAATTAGTTTAATTTTACTTAGAATTGTACATTCTACAGGCTCTGAACAAGTGAGGTAGAATCGAGAAGCGTCGAACCAGCAAAAATGCAATAGAATGTTCAGGAAGATCTCGTCCTATAGATTACGGTGTGAGGGACGTTTGCTTGAGATCTTTGGCCTTAAAATTTTATTTTTAATGCCCTAAAACGCTTAGTTTAGGAGATTCAAAAATGCAGCTGACTGTTGCGAGTAACATTTGACATAAATATTTAGTTGAGTTTTTTTAACAAATCTTTTACATTTTTAAAGTCAAATTGCAATTCGGCACGTTTCCGTGAAATTCTCTTTCTTTAGAGACCTCATTTCAATGGATGCATGCAAGAACCTCATATGTTACATTTTTTAAGAAAATCAGCTTTTGCCATTCAAAATCCTAACATGAGTCCCTCTATTTTCTGACAAAAACTCAAAGCTCTAAGTAGTTCACGAATATCGCAACAGACACAAATTTCATTGAGCGAGAACAAAGATTTTGCCTTCATCTGTGCAAGAACCTGATATGCGTTTTCCTTCTCACAGCGAGTTCTATGTTAAAGGTTGGTGAAGTGCATTGTGTCCAGTTGTTATAATGGACGATAGAGGTGCAAAGAAGAAGTTTTTTGAAGATTCTATTGGAAATATTACTACTAAGTTACGAGTTTACTAATTTTTTATTTTCGAACGTTCCGGAGAAAAAGTTATTTGAAGTTTCAAGTGGAAATTACTGGTAAGTTACGGGTTTTTTACTTTTACTTTCAACGATTTATCTAGAAACATTCCGAACCTTCACAAAAATCATTTGTCATGGAATTTAATCTTCACTCTGATCGTACAAAATTACACACATGCAAAACATGCGACAAGCTTGCTATAGATATCAAGAATGTATGTGTCGAAGATACAAAAACAAAGGAAAAGCAAGAATTGCATTTACGAAAAGGCGAAGCAACTCAAACTATGTAGGAAAATTATTTTCTAGCTTTGCAGAATGACTCAAATACATGAGTAATAGCGTTTGATATGCAACAGGCACTCCCAACACCTCATATCCATACTAAAGTGGTTTTCTACTCCAAGAAACTAGAGACTGACAACCTCGGAGAGCATGATGCAGATGAAGGTTCAATGCAAGACTTGGCACAGAACGTAGCTAGTAGGGGATCACAAGAAATAGCATCATGTTTGATCTCTTATTTTCAAAATTACTCCGGAATTATAGCAAAAAAAATAATACCTTGGTCTGATTCTTATGGTGGCCAGAACAAGAATAAAAATATTATTTCTCAGTGGTACTACTTAGTACATGATCTACGTCTTTGGTGAAGTGCAGCATAAATTTCCCAAGACACATCTTTCTTTATTGTGACTGAGTTTAGGATTATTGAGAAGAAACAGAGGTCCACACTAGCAGTTTACTCTTCAGAGCAGTGGGTAAACATTATCAAGGAAGCGAAACGAAACAAACATTTTCAAGTAACAGAAATGAAGAGAGAGAAACGTTATTTTTCCTCACTCCTATTGTCTCGTCCCTAGTATTCCGCAAAGCAGGTATTAAAAGAAACAGTGAAAATTCAAAAAGCATCTAAAATTGAAATAAGGAAAGACAAACCAGGTTCAGTTTTCTTTGCTTACTTGTACACTGATTTAGCAGACGGGCAAGTATTCAACGTCTCCAGGAGAGGTAAAATGAATACTCTAAGTTATCTGCCTTTTTCTCTGCCAAGAAAGGAAGCGCTCAGCTGCATAAATACAAGATTTGAGAAAGCTATTTTCATACATTCAATTTGAGTTTCTGGAGTAGTATGAAAGCATCCAAAGTGTAACACTGAGCCCTAATTATAGTAAATATTTAGAAGAATAAAGTGAAGTAGAGAACCAGATAATGAAGAAAATTAGGATTAAGATTAATGAAACATATCAGGTTCTTGCACTCAAGTCACTACATGATGCTAGTATCAACATTTATAAAAATTGCTGTGAACACCATATCTCTAAAAACAAAGTAATGATGATTTGCAGACATAATTCTGTAATATTTTACCACCTTCTAAAAATAAATTGTAATTTAAAATCTGGAAAACATTAATATTCTAGCCTGAAAATTTTACACCTCTGCATCTCAAAACTTCAAAAATGTAACATATCAGGAGCTTGCATGCACCCATTGATTTATAAACATTGGTTTCGTGTGAGAGCCGCAAAAGGTATGTAAACTACTGAAATAATATAGGAGACTATTTGTTTCGTTTTCATCATATCATGCCAGCCAGAATGCCATGTCCTCGCATATTATTAGGAAGTCGATTAATAATCTTATTCTCGCACTTGTTAACTTCTGGGATTCGCAGGGGCTGCGGCACGAGATCACAACGTGCATTGTCACCTTGGCGACTGAGAATGATTCGCTGTCTCCGAACCAAGAGACATTAAAGGCAACTCTGGCGCTTCGAGGTAATCATCCAAACAAAAGGTGCCCTTCATCTCGAGGAAACTCCAGAGAAGTGGGAGAAGAAAAGAATGTGTTTCAAAACATTCAAGGAGATAGGTTTGTGTTTGTATTTAGCCATTGTATGTCTCGTAAAGGGCAGTTGGCCTCTGCGCCGTTAGATCCCGGAATTCCTATTCGGTCACCCAACCAGGAAACCGCGATGTCTCGAATTCGTTTAACCTTCGGGATTTCACGTAATTAACGAACTTGGCTAGTGACGCCGGTTTCGGGATTGTGAGCTTTCAGAAGAACCATCACAGCAATCGCCCGGATGACCGAGGGTCAGGATGGCCTGCAGGGAGCTTGAACTCGGGCCTCCCGAATACCAAGTCAGCGCTCTACGCCCTGAGCCACTTCGCTCGGTAAGGAGGTAGGTTAGTCACAAACGAATCAAGTACTCAATATGGGTGATTTTAAGAGCTTATTTCCACGCTTCCATTTTATCCACGGTTCTGGGTGCGCGCATGCGGAGTGGCTTCTGTTCGGGGGTTTGGGAATCTGCGCGTGAAAATCTCATACGCCCAAACCCCGAAATCGTTCGTGAAAAAGAAGCATGGAAATCGGAAAATAGCATAGATGTGCGCAGCCCGTAACTAGAGGGAGATTCAACTACAGTTTCGGGCAGGGTTGCCATATCTGGCGGAATTCCGTTCTCGTAGTTTCCGTACTCGAGTTCATTCATATCGATCAAGGAATACCAATTTTGATGAAAATCGGCTAAACGGTTTAGGCGCTAGCGTTAACCGTAGCGGACAGACGGACAGACGGACAGACGGACAGACGGACAGACGGACAGACGGACAGACGGACAGACGGACAGACGGACAGACGGACAGACGGACAGACGGACAGACGGACAGACGGACAGACGGACAGACGGACAGACGGACAGACGGACAGACGGACAGACGGACAGACGGACAGACGGACAGACGGACAGACGAACAGACGAGACGGACAGACGGAGCAGACGGACAGACGGACAGACGGACAGACGGACAGACGGACGAGACAGACGGACAGACGGACAGACGGACGAGAGGACAGACGGACAGACGGACAGACGGACAGACGGACAGACGAGACGACGGACAGACGGACAGACAGACGGACAGACGGACAGACGGACAGACGGACAGACGGACAGACGGACAGACGAGGACAGACGAGACAGACGGACAGACGGACAGACGGACAGACGGACAGACGGACAGACGGACAGACGGACGTTTTGCCGTCAATCGATTTCTAGGTATCAAGAGCCCACCAAATGTAGATTCTGGATATAATATGGAGTAGAGGATTTTTGTCTACTCGTAGCAACGGGATTTATCCACTTTGTCGTTACCAGGGCCCGGCAATAAGAGTTTTTCTGCCGAAAATTCCCCGTTTTCCGACACAGGATTGCAGACCTTTTTCTTCTTATGAAGTACATTCGTCGGGGCGAGAAAGTAAAAATTAATTAATATTAATTTAATTACAATAGTTTATCGCACATTTTTAATGAAATATGGGCAATATTAAAATCAAGACTTTTTCAAAAACGGCGTAAATTTTTATTTAAACTTTTCGTACGTATGGTTATACGAAATATTAATACACTAAACGCACATTTTAAACCGACGGCGGTAGCTCAGTGCATCAACTGATATCAGCGCCTCTCTGACCGGGAGGTCCTAGGTTCGAGTCCTGACGGCGGCAGGATTTTCGACAATAGCTCTTCAGCTAGGTCGAATTCAGCCGCTGTCTGGAGGAGAATTCTAGCGGCCGGCTGCTCTGATCGGTAGATTTCCGTGGTTTCTCCGATCAACACCAGGCGAATGCCGGAGCAGTACCCTACCAAACGGGCCACGGACCGCGCGCGATCTGTCCTTCCTCTTCCTTGTCCTATCATCTCCCTTTACACATAAACTTACACCAACATGCACTACATTCCTACATATTCCGGGAGACCAGTCGGGAACTTAGAGCTTGTCCCGGCTGGGGCGGTGCCCCGCTGGTGGGAGAGTCCTGGTTAGGGGGAAACCCCACTAGCCGACGCACACTGGTTTTATCGCGGCAAAAACCTGGCCATAATTGCAAAATTCAAAGTGCGCGTTTGGAATTTTGACTTATCAAATCTCGTTCGGAAGACATTGGAGCATACTACTTCAGCTTCAGAAATTTATATCAATCATTTTTGTCTTCCACACGGTGGCGTAAAGTTACTGTTGCTTGAATGGCTTGAATTCGTTGATTCTTGCCAACGATATTCGTGAAATTAAAAAAAGGGTTTAAACATTTTTTTAGGATTCTTTTTGTATATCCGAATATAAGACACTCATGGCTGTAAGTTAAGTATATTTTTAAGAAAAAGTGTATAATATTTTTATATATGATGCGGTTGAATTCTAAACCATGTAGCGTAACAAAGTTAGTCGTTTATATTGTAGATTATATTTTTTGTCCTGCGAGGTCCTGCCTCAATTATTATTTTTATTTATCAAGTAGAATGTCCTTAATCAGAATAACACAAATTTAGCTGCACATATCTGCATCTTTTTGTTTTAAAGCGACTATACTACAATGCTACGTAGTAAGATATAACACTAGATCGCCCCCGATGGTTTCTTCGATGCCACATGGAATTGATTTCTTGGAATAATTTTTTTACTTCTCCTTCAGATAATTACTTTTAGTAGTAAAATTAATAATATAAACTTTTGGAGGGATTAAACAATAATAACCCAAGCCACCGAGCACTTTCAGATTTTTAGTATATTTTAAGGATTCTTCTTTTCTTGACGCAACAAACAAAACTATGGGTAACTAAGGTGTAAGAGTGAATTCAATGTGGTCACCTCAAAGTATTGTTGACTAATTGTTTATTCAATTATTCATAATTAAATAAAATATTGTTTATTCAATAAGTGCCGACGAAATTAGATCTGTATACATAGATATTGGGTTCCCAGCAGATGGGTGACATTTGTTTTAATATATATATATATATATATATATATATATATATATATATATATATATAACATAATATAGTATAATTTAAATATATATAAAAAAATAATTAAAATAAGTACTAAATCAAAAATTGCTATGAAATTCAAAATAGCTGCTTCAAAAAGGAATATCGGATTTAAGGAAAAAGAAATCGATTGTAAGTAAAATGTTATTTAAGAACATCATTTGAATTAGCATTTTTTGAGAACCATTTTATACATATTTCTACGCACATTGGGCTCATTTTTATGAATCAGTTAGCCATTTTGAAGCCGCCATTTTGAATTTTGAAATTTCATTATGACATTTGAAATCAATGACCTTCAGAGCCCCATATGTATATTTTTATATGCATTTTTCTTTGTTTTTAAATGAGTCGATCCGCCAGTTTGAAGGCGCCATTTTGAATTTTGAAATTTCGTAATGATATTCTAATTCAGCGACCTCAAAAACCCCTTGATACCAATTTTTACGCAAATCCACTGACATTTGCAATTATGACCAAGTTTTAGGCCCGATTCAACCAGTGTGCGACGGTAGGTCGGTGCCGGATCTCGCCATCCAGCGGGGAAAGAACACAGCCAACTCCCGATGGGGAAAAACATGCACTACACTAACTGGACTAATGACCAAATCAGTTGACGCGCCCGGAAACACGAAAGCATCAATCAATCAATCAATCAAGCACATTTTAATATATAGGAGACAATGCACTGACGCCATTTTGATGTATTCTTTTCATTTTTCAAAAATTTCACAAATGTTTTTTTTATCTGGCAAAAATGCACATTTTGAATTTTCAAAGCTAATATCAAAGGAAAATAAATTTCCCAATCATCCCAAATAATGTAGTCAATATCGTCAAAAATTAAATAATTTATTATAACGCGCAACTGCAAAAAAGTTTTTGATAACGCGCAAGTACATAATATTACGGCGCATATATACGCTGATATTTAGACGAAGACAGAAAATTGATTTGCCCCCGATTCTCAAGGGCTCTCAAGAGCAGTCAGCGATGAAGTCGCCAGCGCTCTTCGCTGACAGCTTGTGGCAATTCCTATGAAATCGTTGTGGTACTGAAACACACGGAGAATAACAGAGTGCTCGCAATATTGACGGATAGAGATGCGCGCCAATCGGATTGCTCTTGCTTTGTGATCTACTAATAGTATATTATGAAACGATGATGTAGTGATGGATATTAATACGAGAGTGTGATATTGCGATGCCAGCGAGGTACGTCGCTCGTATCATAAACTTCACAAGAGAGTATTAAAACCCATTATATCGAGTTTCAAATGGTACTTTTTCTACGACTTTTGTAAGTTAAACTTTTACAGTGATCGTTTCGTGACTTAACATGCAGGATTTAGCCAAGGCCACCTAACGGACAGCTCCCTAACCCTACCCTCTCTTGTTGTCGTAGGTGGCTATGGTTACTAGTCCGCCTGCGAGGGAGTGCAGCGCTAGTCAAATAGGATCAAAGTGAAATTACGATCAAATTTATTTTATATAATGTTCCAAAAAACGCAATCGAACGTAACATTTACTAGAACGATTCTCAATTATTAATAGTCACTACTGGATTTGTAAACTTCTCAGTGATTGGTCAAGAATCTGTATCATAATGAAATTTCTATCGTATTGATCACCATTATGCAACTGGTGCAGCCAACAAATGATAGCATTATACAATGGGAGTACAAAAAGTCTCTAAGAGCGTGATGTCGCACATGCCACATCATGCGCTGTCTAGCTTGACAAGAAGTGAAAGACGACACTCGACGGTCGCTCTTTGATTTCAAAATTATTCCATGCATCGACATTACTTATCTGGAATAGTGACCGGCTGAGGTAGCTCAGGGATGCAACTGTGCCTCTGACCGAGAGGGCCTAAGAATCGAGTCCAGGCAATGTCAAGATTTTCGATACTAGCAACATAGCCATGAAATTTTCAGTCGTTATCAGGAGTAGAATTCTAGGCTGGCATGATCGATATTTTTCCTTGGTTTCTCCGATCAACACCAGGCGAGAGCCGGAGGAGTACCCTAATAAACTGGCCACTGACTGAGCGCGGTATTTCCTTCTTCTTCCGTGTTCTATCCTCACCTCTTATACACATTTATACTTATATACCCTATCCAGGTCGGAAGCCCAGTCGGGAGCATAGAGCTTGTCCCGGTGGAGGAAAAAACATGGATGGGAAAACCCCGCAAGCTCACATGTAGATGAGCCTATCACACCATCCAGCGGTCCACAGACACCAGCCACAGCAGTCACCGTCCATCCAGCAATATCGCATCCTCCCGTGACGAAACATGCACTACACTTACGGTATTGACGACCTTAACATTTTATGCACCAGTAAGTTGACGCTCGAAATAATCACTTTGCGAATATTGATTGACATTAATTCAAAAATATACATTCCTAACTTGTAAGTATTTTAGGAATATCTGGGGGTTGTGCAACCGTGCCACCTAAGCACGAGACGCCACATGTCGCGTGTGACAGCTCTGCCCAGACTCTGCAGCCGCTTCCAGACGACCGAAACAGTCGCACGCAGAAAAACGGACGCTACCGGAACAGGCGCAGCGCAGCGCTTCCAGGCTACCGGAACAGACGTAGCATAGCGCTTCCAGAGACGAAGATACACTGCACAGCGCTTCGAGGCTCTTCCTGCTTCCTGCGCATAAAACAGCCGCTACCGAAAAAGACTCAGTGCTTCCGGGCGACCAATCAAGATGTTGCGCAGCGCTTCCGGCCTACCAAACCAGACGCAGCGCAGCGCTTCCGGTTGACCAAAAGAAGAGCCTGCTCAGAAAACGGACGCCAACATGACACAGTGCAGTACTTCCGGGCGACCAATGCTGTTGTGCAGAGTCTCCGGACTACCGGAACAGACGTAGCGTAGCACTTCTGGGCGACACAGAACGGACGCTCAGCGCAGCGCAGCTCCGCGCCGCGTACCGGTAGTGGTAGCTCAGTGCATCAACTGATGTCACTGCAGCGCCTCTGACCGGGAGGTTCTAGGTTCGAGTCCTGACGACGGCAGGATTTTTGACTCTAGTTTTTCAGCTAGGTTGAATTCAGTCGCTGTCTGGAGGAGAATTCTAGCGGCCGGCTGCTCTGATCGGTGGTTTTCCGTGGTTTCTCCGATCAACACCAGGCGAATGCCGGAACAGTACCCTACCAAACGAGCCTCGGACCGCGCCGATCTATCCTACCTCTTCCTTGTCCTATCCTCTCCTCTTACACCCACACTTACACTAACATGCACTACACACCCACATATTCCGGGAGACCGGTCGGGAGCTTAGAGCTTGTCCCAGCTGGGGCGGTGCCCCGCTGGTGGGAGAGTCCTGGTTAGGGGGAAACCCCACTAGGTAAGCGCCGGATCTCGCCATGAGGCGGGGGAAGATTATCGCCATCTCCCGAGAAAAAAACATGCACTACACTAACGGGACTAATGACCGAAGCAGTTGACGCGCCCGGAAACACGAAAAAATCAATCAATCCGCGCCGCGTGGCAAGGGGCCCTAAGATATTTGGAGGCGGCGCCGTTCCCTGCCTGCGCACGCCAAGCGGAAGGCCGCGCTTCTGCAGGCGGCGTGGGCGGCGTCGCTGCGCGGAGGAGCGCGGGGCGAGGAGCGGTGGGGGCAGTCCGGGGGGGGGGGAGGTGGGAGAAGATGTGGTTGAGCGTGAGAGCTGCGATGCTACATGTAAGATGCATGGGGCGCGTCTATTCGTGGCCGCTCGATACCGCCTGGTGGGTCGCCCGCACCCCATCATCAGCGTCCCTTCGCGGGCCGGCGAGCGTCTCTGCGGGCCCTTCCCGACCTTCGCTTCTGCCCTCGCGGCGGCGAGGTGGCAACGAGAATCGCCAAGGCAATGTTACTCCCACGATTCACTCATTGATGATTTCGGGCGCGTCAACGGCTAAACTCTCTATTCCGGTGAGTTGCGGATTCGGTGGTATAGCGGTTAGCGTATCAGACTGTTGTACCCGAATTTGCGGGTACAAACCCGATCGAAGCCGTGGATTTTTAAGGGCGAAAAAATCCTTCGCACGTCTACCTTCGGAGGGGAAGTAAAGCCGACTGTCCCATGTAGTAGATTTACTGCATGTAGAAGATCCTCAAGCCTAAACGAAGCCACTGAGCAAAATTGAGTTCCGCCTGTTTCGTCGCCCAAGATAATACCTCCTTTCTCCGCTAGGTGCGTAGCGAAATTTGCGTGGTTACACGGAAGAGCGGGCCTGATGGCCCGAGTCTCGCCACGTAAAATAAGGCATTAACTATTAACTATAACTAAGTCAAGTGTGTGTTATTTTCTCGGGAATGGCGGTGATCTTCTCTCGCTGGAAGTGATCTCCGGCGCTGACGTATCCTCGCCTAGCGGGGTTTCTCCCACACAGGTATCTCCCACCAGCGGGCCACCGCCCCAGTCGGGACAAGCTCTAAGCTCCCGACCGGTCTCCCACCACATGTGATAGTGCACAGCATGTTAGAGTATGTAAGTAAGGGGGTGAGCACAGGGCAAGGAAAAGGAAGGAAATATCTTACCTTTGCTATCGCGCGCGGTCCGCTTGTTAGGGTATTGCTCTAACATTCGCCTGGAATTGTTCGAAGAAACGACGGAAAACTACCAAACAAACCAGCTGGCCTCAAGAATACTCCTCCTTACAGCGAATGAACTCGACCTAGCTATCTAACCAGTGTCGAAAATCCAACTAACGTCGGAACTCGAACCTAGGACTTTTCAGATTGAGGGACTGCGGTGACATTAGTTGATACCTTGAGTCACCTCTCCGGTTTACTCATACGATTCATTGATTGAATATAACAAATAGACTCTCGAGGAATAACATGGTAAAAATTTCCCGAAAAGAGTACAGAGGGGGAAATGTGTTTGGGGCCAAGAAAAAGATTTCCCAGTCAATCATTTTTCTCTAGAAAGAAGTAGGTTCTAAAAATTATTTTCTACATACCGTAAAACATTAAAATTACATTATTGCATTAACATGTAAATATTATTGACGGGTCAGTTAAAAAGGTCTTCGTGATGTGGAGGTCGATGCCAATAAAACGTGGATTTTATGACTTCCTGGAACATCAATATTCGATTACAAACATCTGCATGCCCACAACCCAATTAATTATCACGAAAAATATGTATGTGCAAAAAAAAAGTGACGCACTTTTTATTGTCTCTTTCTGTCGCTTCGCTAATTAAATCGTACGTGCCCGTTTACACACTCGAAGCGCATGATGCGAACGGGTTCTTCAGTCAACTTGACTGATGGATTACTAGTGATTCCAGGGACCTAGGACCTCCTGGTCAGAGGCACTGCAGTGACATCATGATGCCCCGAGACACCTCTCCCGGTCAGTCAACATGAGGTTCAGGAATTCTGTTTATAAAACACGCAACATATATATATATATATATATATATATATATATATATATATATATAACATATTAAATATAGCAATTTTCCCTTAACGCAGTCTGTTGTAAAGAGACAGATCTTGAAATAAGATCATGTACACATTTTCGAAAATATTTCGCAAAATTGTGCTAGAAATATAGGATATTTTTAAACAATAACTTTATCAAAACGACACACAATTTTTTTCTTTACATTTTCTCCTCGTATGGAGGGTAAAAAAGTGGTACTTGTCACCATTTTCGGCAAAATCTTTGTATTTTGTAAAATTGCAAAACAAATAATATTGCAAAAGTACAATATTGATGACAGATATTTTTTGTTAAAGAAAATCTGATCTAAACAATCAGATCTCTAACAAGGACATGTATTTTTTTTTTTTTTGCAAAACAGTAGATTACGCATAATTTCCGCTTAAAGTTAATCCAATTTTTAAAAAAATCAACTTGTCTCGCAATTTTTTCTTTGATTTTTCCCTATGATAGAGCAAAAGACACTTAAAAATATGAGCCAGGTCTCATTTTCGTTGAACTGTCTGAAGTTTTGAAAAATGCCAAAGTTAGAAATATATGAGAAAGTATTAATCGCGCAACGTTTCTTGAACGATGGCTCGGAGAAATGCGGGTGGAGTATCAGTTACGACATCAGCCACTAGATTTTATGAAGCAGTACCAATCTCTGGAATATCAGCCATGCCTCCACAACATTCTCAATAAATTAAGAGTTTTAATTTTCCCAGGAGTTCGAGGTATCTCCTGCGATGGATGTGGATCTGCTTAGGCCATTTCTTTAGATTTTGTTTAGAAAAATACGACCAGGAGTTCTCGGTTTCAACAGTAAATATATGTTCTTACGCGACAATAAAGATGTGTTTGGAATGTGTCATCAGTGGTCTTCAACTGTTTATTGCTCTAGGGAGGGAGAAGCAAGATCATCGTTCAAGAAAACCTGCGTGGGTAATACGTGTTTATGTGCGAAAGTACGTGTTATGTACAACTACACAACTATTTTCTTGCAGTTTTACATTACTTTCTCTATGTGGAGTATAGAAATCGTGTGACTTGGAATAGTAACATTGGGTACAGCTGAAATTAAGTAATGTGTACGAACTTCAACGTAGCATTGCTTTGAAACAGTCTGAAGTAAAGGAGAAATCAAGCAAATTCTCTTGGTAAAATCGTACTTCCGAATTAAATGCAACTAGCGGAAACCTCTTGAATTAAATCATACGAGGAGATTAAAACCGAAATCAATTTTTCTTGCACTGGTTTATCGTCTTCATCTTTCAGACAGGAAAGGGAAAGAATTCTGCCTGAAATTACGCCGAACTGCCCAAATTCATCTTGCTTCTTTCCACGCTCTTAGCCCTGTGCTGGCTCGCCTGAGGCCACTCTTGCCTTGCCAAACCCTGCCATGTTCACTACGATCAGCGTTACTGTCCCTAAAATGTCTCACCAATTGCAGCGGAGACACATATTGAAAAACGTAAATGCGCCTTCAAACTGCACTGAACTACATAATCTAACAGTCCGCACAAAAGATGTGCTGCAACTTCACTTCCATGGTTCTGCCAGAACTGGTTTCTTAAGTCTCCGCCACATTTTGCTTCCTGTGGACGTTTCAATTTTTTTTTCTTTATTATCTATATAGCTTAAACAAACATGTAAGTTACACGTGCAGTTATCGGCAATTTCCAGCTTTTAAGCATCATCTTATTTACTGAAATATATTGACTAGTTCGTCCAGAAAAGATAAGTTTGCACAACACGTTTTAGAGATGATACACCAGATTTGTCTACGAAGGATCGGCGTATGTGGATCAGGGCATCAGTTGATTCACTACACTTGGAAGTCCTAGTGTTCGAGTCCCGACGGTGGCAGGATTTTAGTCACTAGCTAAATTCCTAGGTCGAATTCAGCTGCTGTCTGGAGGAGAGGTCTAGCGGCCGGCTGCTCTAATCGGTAGTTTTCCGTGGTTTCTCCGATCAACACCAGGCGAATGCTGGAGCAGTACCCTAACAAACGGGCCACGGACCCCACGCGATCATTCCTTCCTCTTCCTTCTCCTATCCTCACCCTTTAAACACACACTTACGAGCACTACACTGCCACATATGCCTGGAGACCAGTCGGAAACTTACACCTGGTTCCATCTGGGGCGCTGGTCCGCAAAACCTCTCAAGCAGAGGGGTAGATCGGTGCCTGATCTCGTCATCCAGTGGAAAATCATCACCATTATTCACGATAAAAGCAGGCACTATACTTACGGGATGGGTGATATTTTTTTGCCGTTGTGTCCGGAATCACTAATCAATCAACCAACTAACAAAGGATTTAAGTGATTCTGCAAATATTAGAATCAATCAAAACATGTAAGGTAAAAGGCATCACGAGAATGGAGAGCAATGGAGACGCCAATGAGGCTGCGCCGAGCGGGAGAACGCCGAGGCAGGGCATGTGCGACCGCCACCGCCACCGCCATCGGCTGCGCGGCGCCGGCGCTCTGCCGCTCCAAAGTTCACGCCTGCGCCAATTGACCTGCGTGGCATTTGGAAGCCCCTGGGCAAGTCAGCACTCGCTTTGTACTTCTCTGGCTTAGCTTGATCGAGACGATTGGAGTTGGTTTATTTTAAGATTTCTCGTTAATCTGTAGTTTTTGTGGCAATTATTCAGCCTTGATAACATGTGAATGGCAGATTTAAATTAGAGGGACTTCTAAGCAGATTTACAATGAAATTCTTCTCATGCGTTTCCTTTCTAGTAACTATTACAACACGTGTAAATCTCGCCCTAGAATATCTCATAGGCAGTGTACTAGCTTACCGTGGTGTGATCCCGGGTTCGATTCCCGGGGGGGAAAATAGGGTTGAAGCTTTTCTTTAAAATCGTCTCAGTTTCTGTAGGTGTGTAACGAAGAAACGCTCGGGCAAGCAAAGTTACGAAGGGAATACATCATGTATTCCCTTCGTCACACGTCTCTCTTCCCTGAAGCATAGGGAACACCGTTAGTTAGCCGACTGAGTCGGACAATCAACCCAAAAAGCCACATGCATACTTACACATAAATCGCAGATATTGCATTGAACACAGGCCGTGACAATATAAAAGTTGTATACTGCTAAAGGATGTTTACCAAATGGTGTTTTGATTTCTCTCGTATAAAATTTCTTTCATATTTCTATGAAAGCGGCTACATACTTCCCAATGTAATCAGACCGACTAGAATTATCTTCGCATTTAGAGCTTCATTACTAACAAATTTAATTTGTTCCTCTCCTTTTATAAATGCAAGACTAAAAAATTACTACTTGAGTCATACACACGTAAAATATCTATGGGTTAGTAAAGCGTGTTACTGAAATTTAATTTTAAAAAATGAGCAGTGATAAAAAGTTATCATGTGTTATTTAGAAAAATAGATTTGCCACATTAACAAAATTACATTTTGCTCGGAAAATTGAAAACAAATAGTTTATTTCCAAGAATTATTAGCTGTTTTAACATTACTGAATTCTGGTTCAGAAATTTTTAAAAGGACAAATATGTTTCGTTATTGTAATGCATTCTAGCGGGAACTGGCATAGAATTTCACACTGTCAACAGTAATAAATAGGAATCACTGCCTAGCGTCTCTACGTCATATTCCCTAACTTCTGGTCCGTTTCTGAGGAGGGTTGAAGATGAACTACTCATAGTATTATATATGAGTAAAGTACTGTTGAAATAATTCTGCTACTTGCGTAACGTTTTAAGCCGTATTTTAATTCAATGTGGAAAGCAACTCCCCGTGAACGCAGACAGTAATCCGTAAAGTCGAGCCCTAAGTCATTGCGTTTTATCTCCATCGGCCAGGGGCTCAGTGTCGTTAGTATCCGGGCTTCCCAGACTGTCACCCATCCAGAGACCCACCTGCCTCGAGCTACTTAACTTCCGTGACTTAATGAAGCTTGTTTAATAAGTTCGGCTCCTGGCTAGGCTTGGCGTAGGCATAGAAAGAAACTACCCATTGGCCAAAGACATCTATACTAAAGAGCTTGAAAAATTAGAATAAAACAGACAAATGGTTTTTTCTAATTTTAAATTCAAGAGAAATTACTCGATACAGAGCACTTCGGATCAAACAAAAATATATCTCATAAGGACTATTTAGTATTTATTTATTTAGTCAAAAAGAATAAAAACTGTATGTGACGTAAGGGGGAGATGATCTGAGCACGCTTCCTTCATTCATTAAATTCCACAATTCCCAATATTTTAACTACAAATAGTTGAAAGATGAAAATAAGACCGGGAGCTGTAGCTCAGCGCAACAACTGATGTCACTGCAGCGCGTCTGACCGGGAGGTCCTATGTTCGAGTCCTGACGGCGGCAGGATTTTCGACACAAGATTTTCAGCTAGGTCGAATTCAGTCGCTGTGTCGAGGAGAATTCTAGCGGCCGGCTGCTCTGATCGGTAGTTTTCCGTGGTTTCTTCGATCAACACCAGGCGAATGCCGGAACAGTACCCTACCAAACGGGCCACGGACCGCGCTCTGTCCTTCCTCTTCCTTGTCCTATCCTCTTCCCTTACACTAACACGCACTAACTAGCACATATTCCGGGAGACCGGTCGGAAGCTTAGAGCTTGTCTCGGCTGGGGCGGTGCCCCGCTGGTGGGAGAGTCCTGGTTAGGGGGAAACCCCATTAGCCGACGGTAGGTCGGCGCCGGATCTCGCCATCCATCGGAGGAATCACCGCCTTCTCCCGAGGAATAAACACGCACTACACTAACGGGACTAATAACCAAAGCAGTTGACACACCCGGAAACACGAAAAAATCAATCAATGAAAGCAAGTTTAAAAAAAATTAATAATAATAATAATAATAATAATAATAATAATAATAATAATTCAATTTTAAAAAGCGCCATTAGCAACATTTGAAAAACTAGACGTTCCCGAGTTATAGAAAACTTATTTGTAAAGGTAAACTAACTGCTGCTTTGATTTTTTCATTGCTAACAAAATAGTAACTCACCGTCAGCTCTACTACCAATACAAGAAAAGGACGTGCGCATAGCGAAGCTACATTTATGTTCAGAAGCAAATCAAGGGGCCATCACAGCATGTGCACAATGGATCAGGGAAACTGGACAAAAATCTGATCGAGCTGGGGGTCATTGACTAATATATAGGCTGAAAAATATCTCTCAAGGGGCTAAAAATATAGGGCTAAAATTTCTCTCAGAAGGGATTTTACATCTGGATAAACCTTTTTTCATTATAGTAAGTACGAAACTATTCAAAATAAACTCTGAACATAAATGCCCCAAGAAAACCGGAACTTGTACACAGATAGCCGGCATTAAATGTTCACGGCCCAAAGATATAAAGATCCCTATGAATTTTTTCGTTTTCATTAAAGATCAAAGAGAAAGATAGACTCTATTGGTTCGCATCCGATTTGGCGTACTATATGTTACTAAATATCATAGTCTAATTAAAAATCTTAAGCAGTAAGAAAACGAAAGAAGTAGACAAAGGTAACATTGAAAACAGGATATCTCATCTGCCACTAAGATAATTTCTTTCGATCATGATGATGATGATGATGATGATGATGATGATGATGATGATGACGACGACGATGATAGTGGTGGTGATGATGATGATGATCATCATGATCATGATTATGATTATGATTATTGACGACGACGTCGTCGACGAGCAGACCAGGAAAATTAAGTTGGCCGATAAATGGAAGAAGGAAACTTATCATATTAATTTGGAATAGGCTACCCAATCTTGCCATATAAACTCAACTTAATAAGTTTTTTTTAAATACCGATACAAAGTATTAAGTATGATGAATTGTGGACAACAATTCCAATAACAATAGCTACCTTTATAAATTCCAGATTGGTTGGCGTTGAAGAAGACTTGTGGTGGACTATAATAAATGAAGAGGCCGTCGGGAATGGTCAGGAGGGCCCTCGGTCGAAGGTCTTTGGAAGGAGATGGAAATCAAGTGCATCTTCGAAGGCCGTCAAGATACAACCAAAATGTTGTTAAAACAGATAACACAGATCGACACTTTCCAAGAATAATAAAAGAAGAACACTTTCGGTGTACAGTGAGACCGAAGGAAGATTTCTCCACAATTTCACAGATTTAAGAGAAAGAACTAGATGGAAAGTCTCCTGAAATGATAGATCGAAATTTAGTTGATTTTATTAATATAAAAGTAACTGGCTAAACCCATGCGATTGCATCCCACAAAAAGTAAAACGGAAGAAAAGTTACAACAAAAAAGTACTACAAATGCATTGAACGGAAAATCGAAAAAACATAGTTTCATTGTGTTCAGCACTTATCTGCAACACTAATGAAAATAGTAGTACTATAGCACATTTTTATACAACAGCACAAACTTTCTCGAATTATTATTTTGAAATTGACCATTTTTTAAAGTGCAGAGAATTTAACGAAAATGATACTCGCGTCTTTCTTTTAAGCCTCCCTTCTTCTACACGTGGACAAAATTTGAAGCATAAAATTGGAGTGAGTTTTGAGAAAATTATTTTTTTGTAATTTGCAATAATTTTAAGCCCAAATTTCGCAAAACCTACTCGTCTTTAAAACAACTGTATATACCTTCTTTAAAGAGCTGATTTTCTTTAACGGGCTTTGCCTAAATTCGTTAACACCATTAAGGAAATGTACAAAGACAGTAAAAGTGTTGTGAAAGTAAACGAACAAGTATCAGATGATATAACAATTTCTAAAGGATTGAGACAGGGGTGCTGTTGGCCCTAACTCTTTTTAACATGTTCATTGCCGAAGCTGAGAATGGAGGAGGAACCGCAGTGTAATTGGGTTGCAAATTAAGGATGTTCTACTTTTCGTAGATGATCTAGTAATCATGGCTGAGGATTAGTACGATATTAATTATATATACAGAAAATTAAAACAGAAATTTGATCTATGAGGATTGCAAAAAAAAGTGTCCAAAACAAAGAATATAACACGAGAATATGGAAATGATCTGTGTATTGAAAATGAAGTACAATAATGCACTGTCATTGCAGCCATTGATGGCAAAACATCATGAAACCGCAAGTGGACAGGAGTACTTGTTTAGATAGGTCACTAGGGAACTGATAATCTATCCATCAATTCCTGTACTCTTAGATGGTGAATTCCGTATGCCAGCTCCTGAAATAATGATAAAATATCGTTCGACCAATGTCTAAGGAGAAAAACGCCCGGCTTTAGAACCACTAAGGCCATAATGCCAGGAAGAGTTCCTTCACATCTGCTTCTCCTTGAAATTGGTCCGATAAATCATTCATGCTGGTTGAGCTAAAAGGACTTATCCCGTTTCGATTTCCGACAATTATTTTTGAGTAAAAATTCTGAAAAATACAAAGCTTTTACCACGTAGAGGATATGATAAGGTGTTTTAGCCATGTTAATTCACAATCAACGCCACGTATTCTTGGATTGAAGCCCACGCCATGTTTTGTATCACTATACTTCTTTCGGCCTTCAGTTAAGAGCATGTTATTTCGTCAACTATAAAGGGCCCTGGCCTTCTTGTCTTAATGCCACCCCAAAAATGATTGTCTTGAAGGAGAAAATTTTTCAGCACTAGATCTTTCTCTACGACGCAGGAACAGACCTTCTCATGATCCAAATGCTTTTCTTTTTGCAATTGTTGGTCAAACATTGACTACGAGCCTCCTCTGACTTGTGTTCTTAAATCAGATACTCGATATGAACTAATAACGAATAATCAGTGACCATGATGCACAAATTCAT
This sequence comes from Teleogryllus oceanicus, assembly GCA_964035755.1. Lineage (NCBI taxonomy): Eukaryota > Metazoa > Arthropoda > Insecta > Orthoptera > Gryllidae > Teleogryllus > Teleogryllus oceanicus. The sequence continues at coordinate 8,636,844 of CAXIVR010000002.1, forward strand.
ACTATTACTAATAAAATGAATACTGGCACAATAAAGAACACACGTATGTGCACAGCATTTATTAAAGTTAACATAAAATTATTTACGGGTTACTTGCTGAAGGAATCATGGCACGCAGTTTATAACGCTGTTGACACAAATGAAAAATATAATTTATTTTCTCAAAACTTTCATTTCACTTCTGCTTTTCAAACTGCTTTTCTCTTAAAAAAAGAAAATTAAACATTTCACGGAAAAGTAATACTTGGTTCACACAAGGAATTAGAACATCGTGTAAAAACAAGCGTACGCTATACTTTATTTCTAAACATCATAACGTATCACCCGGTTTCCATGTCTACTTCCGAGAATGCAAAAGAATTTTAAGGTAAGTAATAGTTCTGGCAAAAATAATGAAAAATAATGAGGATATTTTGAACTCTCGTAACAAAACTAAAGCAATGTGGAATATAGTAAAAACTACGACCACGTCATCACGATACTCGTTGAGAATGTTGTTTTAAAGGATAATGAAAGAGAAGCAAGTAATCCAGAAAAGGTTGCGAATTTCTTCAACCAACAGTTTTCTAGAATTGAGATTGATCTCACGAAGGGATTAAAGCCACAAAATTCAACATCATACGCTTCCCAAAAAATTTTCGGCACGATGTTTATTTCCGAAACTTCTTCCAACGAAATTCTCAGAATAGTCAGTAAATTAAAAAATAAATATTTTTCTGGTTTACAAGAATTTTCAGATTGTTAATTAAAAACTTGTGCACATGTCATTATACACCCATTAACTCACGTTTTCAATGCTTCTTTATGCACAGGAATATTTCCAGATATTTTCAAAACAGCAAAAATTAAGCCGCTTTTTAAGAAAAAACAAAAATTAAATTCACGATTACCGGCCAATTTCTCTTTTGTCAGTTTTCTCAAAACTATTAGAGAGGCTTTTCTATATGCAAATGGAAACTTTTCTCAGAAAAAACGTAGCTATTTCAGTCTCACAACACGGTTTCAGAAAATCAAAATCTACGGAAACTGCCACTTTTCTTTTCTTAAAGACTTTGCTTCATCAATTGACCTAAATGAAGAACCCATTGGAAAATTTTTAGATCTTTCGAAAGCTTTTGACGTTATTAATCAAAACATCTTTCTCTCAAAATTACCTTCATATGGAATTCGTGGTATTGCCTTAGATTAGATAACCTCGAACCTTAAACATCGATCTCAAAGAGTAGAAATACCGTACTGGCACGAAAAGACATTATATTTCCAATTCTTTGCCAATTGAACATGGGGTCCCACAAGGTTCAATCTTTGGTTCTATCCTCTTTCTATTGTACGTAAACGATATGACATCATCTATTAAAAATGAGAGAACAGTTGTTTGCCGATGATACGAATGTTCTTTGCAAAAAAGAAACAATAAATAATACAATTTCAGAAGTTTCAAATTGGAGCAGGAAAATTATTATTATTATTAGTAGTAGTATTATTATTATTATTATTATTATTATTATTATTATTATTATTTTAAAAACTTTTTTCATCTTCCAACTATTAGTAGTTAAATTGTTGGGAAGGGATTCTGAAACTCAAGAAAGGGTGCGCAGATTATTTTCTCCCCCATACGACACATACAGTTTTTTACTGTTTTTTATTAAATATTTAAATATCATATGATATTAATAAGTTCATAGATAGCCTATGCAAGTTACGTCCCCCATAACTCATGGCCGCGAGGTCGGGACGCTGCTGTTAGGCCATTGCCCCGTAGGCGGGTTGTCGCGCCAAGTACAGACACAGACAAGGCCGAGATAGGTCTATGTGATATTCGCGGAGGAAGAAAGTGCTCTTCTGTGGGGTCCCTAGAGGATCGGCAGGTACCGCGAGAGGTCCTGGTAGGTCATTTAGGTACCGATAGACAGCAGTTGGAAGAGGTTGGGAGAAGCGCCAAAAAATTAGCGCAGACCCAAAAGTGCAGGAAACTAACCTGTTCGAGAAAGTCTGCGTCGTTCTTCTCTACCACTAGTTTTCCCTGTCGTGAAGAGACACTAGAAAGGTGAGACAAGTTACAGAAGGCAAAGTATACGCATAAGAAAGAGAGAAGGACTTTCCTGAAGTCAAGAAACGAGCAGGAGATCAATATCAAGAAATTAACCTAAGCAAAAATTTAAAAAAAATAATGGTAAAATTTATTAAAAATTATTTATGAAAATGTCATTTTATATTAAGTAGAATATATTTTGTCCCGAGAAGGTAAGGTTAATTTTATTTCATTTAGTATATGCTGAAGATAACTGTCATCCGTGATTTTTAGGATCATTATGTCAATATTATGAAAGAAATGAATATTTACCGAGGTAAACATCCTTTTAGAAAAATAATTGAATTCCTCGCGCAAAAAAATGTATATTTTTAGACCCCCTCTTTACTGAAACTGACAAATTTATTTCGACCCTTGCAGTGGCATGCCTCTGATACACATTGAGTAGCATTTAATGCATATCCAATAAGATATTCTCAATGTACAAACATAGAGTACATATACTACAACCGCCAAGCAGAAATACACTGCTTCGCTCACGAATTTATCACAATCGTCTAGTGAATAGGAAAAGGAATAAATTCTACCTTCAATGTACAATCAGTGTAATATCATTTACACAGACGCCCCACCTCGCCCATCCCCTCCCCGTCCCTCCCCGCAGTCTCCTCGCTCAGTCCACCCGTGCTATGTCTCCTCCAACTTCGCCTCTTATTGTTCATCGTCGTGCCTCGCCTATATGTTCATCTAGTTCCATATTTGCCTAATCACGAACTTTGCCCGGTAAGTAAATTTCGAGTAATATTTTGGAAACGCGAACCACCACTCTTTATTTTTCTTGGCTGCTCAAAAAAAGCCGTGAAAAATTTGAAATAAATTCTAGAAATAGTAAAAATCGAAAAATTCCACAATAGTAACCATGAATTTTTGTTATGAATTTTGGCTTAAGAACAACTGTTTGAAACCAACTCCTGGCTGTTAATGTTTACCTTCGTCTAATAAAACTATCGAGGTATGGTCCTTTTTTTCCTCCATGGCTTAATATTCCTGAATGGATTAGATCCTGTACGTTTTCCTTAGTCACTATTTGTAACACTAGCTAGATACTTAAAAATATTCCGCTCTCTATGAGTGAAAATAACATCATACTGGAACTCAACGGCGAAGATTGATTGTTTAATTAATAAATCCGGGTGCGTCAGATGGACATTAGTCCCGTACGTGTAGTGCATGTTTTTATCGCGGAAGGCGGCGGTGTTTTCCCCCGCTGGATGGCGAGATCCAGTCGACCAACCCGTCGGCTTATAGGGATTCCCCATCCAAGTATATCCCACCAATGGAGCATCGCCTCAGCCGAGACATGTTGCAAGTTCCCGACTGCCCTCGTGACAATTGTGGAAGTGTAATGCATGTGAGTGTGTGTGTACGAGTAGTTAAGGGGCGAGGATAGAACACGGAAGAGGACAAAAAGATTGAGCGCGGTCCGTGCCCCGAATGTTAGGTACTGCTCCGGCATTCGCCTGGTGTAGATAAAAGAAACCACGGAAAACTACGGATCACAGTACCCGAACTTTAGAATTCTCTATGAGACAGCGGCTGAATTGAGAAAAGAGCATGTGTTGCGGGTGGCTTGTGCGCATGCAATTTGCGTATCGCGGCATACTACGAATTACGTTCTCGTATTCACTGTGTATAGAGCCCTTTTTACTTTGTTTCAAAAATTATTCCCGAAATTGTAAAGAAAATATAGGTGTTGAAAAATACAGGTGTGTGTGTGTGTCTATATATATATATATATATATATATATATATATATATATATATATATATATATATATCCAAAGTGCTCGTGCGTCTGTCTGTCCTACAGACCGGCCGGCCGGATCGTCAGTCTCCGTCAGTCCGTGGGTGTTAGTTTGTTAGTTGGTTTTTGTTCAGTTTTCACAATTTATCAACAAGATTTACAATAATACGAAACAGTTACGAAGTTCGTTTAATAATATGAATTATACCCAATGAATAATGCGACAAAGTTCGTTCAATAAATGACGAATGTCCGATTTACATTAAAACCCAAGAAATTTAAATTTAAATTATGCATGGTTATAATAGAGTACCATCACAGATTATGTAACGGATAAATGAATTGATCGCAAAGCCTACAGACTTAATTTTGAATCTTGGCCCGAGCAAATTCTTTCTGGTTTGGAAACAATTTTGTGGGTTCAACCAGTATTACACTATGAACTCGTAAATAATGACTAGTTTCTACGACAGATTCCTAAGAAGAATTTGTGTTCGTTAGAGAATTTTGGGAAATGCGTATGTGTAAACTAATGTGTGTGAAGACTAATACGATTTAAACCTAAATAAACATTCTTACATTCAAACATTCTTACCAAAGAAATAAATTCTGGTGAACGTCTTTCAAATGAATCATGTCGTCTTTGATTAACGAATCGCTGGCCGTATAAGTTATATAAGGTGAATTTTCCTAACGAAGTCCGGAATAGTACTTTAAAATACGGGACATAGACCGCGCGAGATCTTCCCTTCTTCGTCCTTGCCCCCTCTCCCCTTGCGCACGCACGCACGCGCGCGCGCACACACACACACACACACACACACACATACACACACACACACACAGGGGCAACCAGAAGAGGGGGGCAGGTGAGACAACTTGCCCCAGGTTCCGACTTAATTGGGGGGCCGATTTTTTCATTCAAAATGAATAAAAAACCTATTTATTTCAAATTTAAATTTAGCGCTATAAGTTATTTCTATTGAAATAACTTATCTCTTACTGGAGAAATGAGATTCTGTTAATGAATTGAGTGAGGAGGGAATTTTTTCCTTGGAATTCTCGTGGTTCAACTGCCCCAGGCCCCTGGTTTTCGCTGAGCGCCCCTGCACCAATATAAATTTACACGTATGAACATACACGCACTTCACTAGCACGTATCGGGAATCCAGTCAGGACCTTAGAGTTGTCCCAGCAGGGGCAGTGCCCCGCTTAGGGGAAGTTACCTGAAGAGGGGAATACCCCTCAAGCCGATAGGAAACTCGATGCCAGATCTCACTTGCAGCGGGAGAGGAACACCGCGTATTACACACACACACACACACGTGTGTATATATATATATATATATATATATATATATATATATATATATATGAGTGTGTGTGTGAACATATCGTGTTATAACATGCACTACACTTACGGGAGTCATTATCATAGCTGTAGACGCGCCCAAAAACTCTACATACTCACTCATTCAATCTCTCTCTTAAGGAAGCGAGTGTTTGAATATCTGAAATTCTTAGGTAATAGAGACTGGGAAAAGTGGATCAGGGCATCAACTGATGTCACTGCAGTGCCTCAGATTTACCCCAGCCTTCATCTCAGATTTACCCCAGCTGAAGAGCCCCGTCAGGGGTAGGCAGCCGAGCACAAGTGCCATCAGGGAGCGACTGCAGTGCCTCTGACCGAGAGTCCTAGGTTCAAATCCCGACGGTGGCAGCATTTTGGACACTAGCTTGTCGGCTAGGCCGAATTCAGTCGCTGTCTGGAGGAGAATTTTAGCGGCCGGCTGCTCTGATCGGTAGTTTTCCACGGTTTCTCCAATCAATACCAGACGAATGCCGGAACAGTACCCTAACACAGGAGCAACGAACCACACGTGCTTTCCTTCTCCTTCCTTGTCCTATCCTCGTCCCTTACCTATGTGCACTACACTGCTGCACATACCGGAAAACCGGTCGGGAGCTTAGAGCTTGTCCCAGCTCGGGGGGGGAGCGTTGATGGGAATTCCTGGTTGGGGAAAACCCCGTTAGTGTAGTGTGGAATGTAGAGTGTGAAGTGTAGAGTGTAGTGTGGAGTGTAGAGTGAGGAGTGTAGAGTGAGGAGAGTAGAGTGTAGTGTGGACGGTAGAGTTATAGAGTATGGAGAGTAGGGTGGAGTGTGGAGTGTAGTTGGGTGCGTAATGTGGGGTGTAGAGTGTGTGGAGTGTGTGTGGAGTGTGTGTGGAGTGCGAGTGAGAGTGAGGATTCCCAGCTACCGAGGTTCCCCGGCGTTCGTCAACGGTGTATGCTCTAGCAGCAAGTATACGCGCATGCCATTCAATTCCTCGGACAGTTCCGGAGATGAGATAAATCGACAAGATGTTTCTCACGAACATTTTTAAAGAAAAATGAGGGAAATGCCCAGAACAGTCAACGTTCCAAATTTAATATTATGTTTTTTAAACTTTATCCTGTTTTCTCATTCATAAATTATTTAAATGATAAAATGTTGAACTTACGAATTCATGCTTACACTAGGTTAATTATGTTAGTGTTATGAGTTACAGTTGAAATGTGTATGCTAGACACATTTTCTTATTACAGGCCTTCATTCATAACATTTATTTCGAAATACAATTATGATTTTTTTGTTTCTTTTTTTTACTTTGCGCCAAAATAGTAGGAAAGAATTATTTAAGAGCAGTCCCAAATATTGCTTTCAAACAATGCAGACTTCAATAAACCCCGACAAGATATGGTGACGAGCTAAATTTCTATCCATATTAAATTTACAATAAATTTTTGTATTGTATTTTTTATTCTTCCAAATAATCACAGAGTGTTTATCAAGAAGCTATAAATATTTAACAAAACAATTATTGGAATTCAATAAAGAGGAAAAGAGCCATCCATCTTTTTCTCGAGAGTGCAAAAATTACTTTGCCCTGACTCAGATTTTTCTCAGTTATTTCGCATCATAATTTTTAAAAGAAAAATATTCAGCCGAAATTAATTTATTATTTATTGGGTATCATTATTCCACATTTTTCTCACTCAATCTCTACATTAACATTGGCACCATGGGTTAAGTTTTTGAGATTAATAAAATTCAAGTTTTGGAGATTAATAACTTTTTGTAATTATAACATTTGCCACTTGGGATTCTGCATAAGACGGAGCGGTATGCTGAAGCCATGACGCTCGTTCTCGTAGATGGAACTGAGTAACAACTTCACAAAATTAGGTGCATGCCAGGCTAGAAAAGAAACGATTATAATTCTTCACTTAGGTATGCTGACAGGAGAGCATACCTGGCAAAGTGCTTCCTTCGCTGGCTGCAGTAACTCCTTCCGCCGCCGAATGAGTGGGAGATGGGCCATCCTCTTCCTCATCGTGATAATCCGTCTTGCGTCCACTGGCCACATCGCGGTCACTTTGGGCCGAAGCAACACCGTAGGAGGAGCAGCAGACGCACAGCAACAAAACAGAGTGGAGACAGCGGCGCGAAAACAGCGACACAGTCATCTCATCGTCATCAGATGACTAATATCATGCTTCTTGGGTAGTGGGCAAGGTTGAGAAAACTGAAAAAAAGGGGCTGCTGGAAGAATGAAGCAAAGGAAACGAATAAGAACAGAAAAGGGGTAGAGCGAATGGAAAAAATCGCGCTCCTGGACACACAAGGAGATGGAAGCAATGAGACGTCGCCCCGATCTATGGCTGCATTAGTAGAGACCCCTCGCGATCCGCGTTCTCGCCATGGCCGGCTGCTCCTGGGCTCACCGTTCGCTAGGCTCGCCTGGCGCGAGCCGTGGTCTTTCTCATCCCCCGCTAGAGTGTGCTGAGGTACTGATGGCGAACCCAGCATCCAAAGGGCCAACACAAATTTCTGCTTGGACTCCTGCGCTTGCGCTCTGACCCCCGGCCGTTGTAGGCTCCGGGGTAGCAAGGCACAACATTCGCAAAGGCACTTTGCAGAAACTCTTAACAGATGATACCGAAAGAATTGAATTTTTATTTACATTTTCTAAATTCTTTGAATTTGAAGTTTTTCATGGCCACAACTTCCGACAAGTTTCTATTTCAAAATGAAATTGCAATCGGCATTGAATTCCAATCGAAATTGGTTTGAACGTACTGCACCATCTGTTGGCGTTTAAATGAAGTATACTGAAGTTTAAATAATTATTACACCAAAGGATTCAATATAATGATTCGTACGCCGTCTTAATAAAAACGATCTTAATTTATATAGCATCGATTATTGATTTCATGTTAAGGGTACAGAAATTGTTTGTTGGTACAGTGATCTTTCCTCATATTTTAAGTTGGAAGAGTTGGTAGTGATAACTTTTGTTATAGATGTTCTGTGCTATTTGAGTTTTTGCAAAGGACTGTATTAGTGATTCCAAGCAAATAATTCATTCGGAGAATTATCTCAAGCAAATCGAGTTTCTTTTGAGATAGTATGGCATCAAAAGGACAGCAAATACAAGAAATTGACTTATCAAAATTGAATCTTCAACAGCTTACTCACATTAAACAACAATTAGATCAGGTATGTGCGATTCATTGACCTCCTCTTCATGTATCGACTTAACCTAATTCTATTAATACGGATGTTGGAAAACATTACACTTTTGTCTTGCCCCTTTTTAAATAATTTCGTTCATATTTCTAGGAACTGAATGTGTTTCAAGATTCATTGCACACACTGAAAATCGCGCAAGGAAAATTTCAAGAGTCAGGTGACAGTTTAGAAAAGATAAACTCCAATTCAAAAGGCAAAGAAATCTTAGTTCCACTTACCGGATCTGTATCCTTTTTTCAATAATTTTTATTTGTGATATTTTGTAATCGTTTTTACAGAGGTAGATCAAGGAGTTCGTGTAAAAGTCTTTTCAAAAATTAATTATTATTCTTTAACAGATTGTGTAGATGTATGTACCAGGAAAAATTGCAGACAGTGAGAAAGTAATAATAGACATTGGAACGGGATACTACATCTCAAAGGTTTGTTAATTTACCTTGAACAATAATTCTTGTCAAAACTTTCCTCTCTGTAATGAAATTCATTTACAGGACATTGATGGTGCAAAAGAGTACTTCAAGCACAAAATTAATTTTGTAACAGAACAAATGGAGAAAATTCAATCTATGGGTATGGAGAAGAGCAAGATTCGCGATGGTAAATACCAGATTTCATTTTCTTACCTATTGTTTCTCAACTTTCATTTATCCATAAGTTTTTTAGTATTACAATTCCTGATAATAAGAGTAGCAGAACACTTGCTCCTTAATTTCATAAATAGACTAATTATTAAAGGAAGTAACTTGCAACAGTTATTACCATTTGCATTCTTTGGCTTATTTCTATAGTGCATGGGTTTTCTATCTGTTCTGGAACTCCAATCACAATATAACCTTGAGTAAAATACTTCGGTTGTAGCAGGGTGTGAGTACACCTTACAGACCATGTGTGACAATTATTGTGTTATGAAAACTTTAAATATGTTGTAATTTAGTGAAAAGGTAAAGTGGATGAAATTGAATTAATTGCAAGTGACAAAGCAAGCGCATTCATGAAATAAGAGATTGTTTATAATCCCAACAGATTTATGTAGCAGGTTATTTTCCTTATAGCATTTTCACATAATATGCCTTGGTAATTATGGATTGCATAGACTCTTTAACACATTTATGCTAATTGCAAGAGCTCAAGGCCCAAGCCTCTTCCTGAACTTGGAAAAACAACTTGGTCTTACAAATAATTGGCTTGTAAATGTGAGGAAATTGTGTGTGCGATTAGTATAATTCTTTAGCCTCTTGTAGATATTTCACTCGTGTGATTTTAAATACACTTGCAATATTTATAATTTTCAACCATGTTTTACAATGTTAATGCTTTAAGTCTAATTGTTTAAATGAAAAGTTGGTGAATGGATGTTTTAATTCCTGAAAAGACTAAAATATGAGCATTACAAAAATTACTTAGTCCTTCAGACATTAGTTGTATTGAGAACATTTGTTCTAGTGTCGTGGAAAATTATTTCACGGATAGCAAAACTAATACATTATAAACTCTTTCTCAGCATTGTTATTATATAAAGTAGCATTTATTTCTAGTAACAAAATGCTTGAGAGAGAGAGAGAACCCATGGCCGTCCCTTCTACTTGAGCATAGAGCAGCTCATGGGACCAAAAAAATGTGAGCGTGAGGCAGAGCGAAGCCAGCCCACTCTGTTGTGAGCCCACGGGTGCAAAGTTCGTTGCATGTAACAGTGGAGGGCAATCATGATCTATATAAACCCATGCTCAGTCTACCTCTGTGCATTTTGCCCTGAGGAAGGTCACAGCATGAAAGTTGTCACTGTTCTTAGAATGCTTGGTCTCCTGGACAGCCAAGTTGATAAGGACTCCAGTGACAGAAGCCTACTCTTTTAGTAAGGTGTTTACAATTTTTAAAAAAAGATTATTTTCCTTTGTTGTTGTTGTTGTTGAGAAATACTGAAAATGAAATATGAACATCACGTAAAGTTATATTCAAAATTCGGTCTCATTGCATCCCGTCAATAATAGATTATCCAGTTTGGGAACTCTCATAATTTTGTAATATAGTTCACAGGCAGGCAGATAATTTTTGTAAAAACCAGTGAAAGGTGCCCCAAACTGTGTGTTGACACTACAGCCGAGATATATTTCGTTAAAAACATTCTTAAATGTTTCACCTGAATAATTAATTAATTAGTCACACGTGTTCCTTAGCAAGACATGTTTGTATTGTACAAAATACTACCCGAGAAACGTTTATTCTCAATCTTGGAAAAATTCAGGAGGGGATCTTATATCAATGTAATAGAAATCTGTTATTTCTATTGTCAAGTTTCTATTAAAATCGACCATCGAAATAACAGGTCTTATTACAGACGATGTGTCCACTGATTTTCCTCATAGTGCATATTGATGAACACAATGTATGGTAATGGATTTACTAATTACTTTAGCTTGACACTGCGTTAAGTTCATGAAGTTTTTGTGCCATACATATTTCTTCTATCACCTGTAGTGACACATTCAGATGGGACTAATTTAATTGTACTTAAAATTTCTGTTCTTTGAAAATATCTTCCCCTGTTGTATTTCCTTACAAGATAATGTCATGGAACAATTCTTCCTTAACCTCAAGACTAATACTGATACCTCTTTTAAACAATTCTCCCATGTCTGTTGCATCTGTTGACTTGGTAAGTTGAGAGTAAATGTTAGAAGCTATTTCTTCTACGCCATGTGCAGTTGTGTTGGGTGAAAGGCTAACATTTTCGCATTGATTTGTTGTTTTCGGGAAGCATCTCTTCAGCAATTATTACAACAAACTTCTTAACAAATCTTGCTTTATTTAGATTCGCAGTGGTATGACACTTGGGACAGGGCTGGTATGTGGACCAAAGAGTGTGTAGCAATAGAAAACCAGATTATGTCTAGCAATAAAATGTTACAGCCTGTGTAAAGAAATCCTTAATTCACATGCTATCCTTCAGAATGGCAGGAAGTAAAGCAGTCTGATCCATGTCGTACATTAGACATGTAAGTGAACTTCAAACCTTAAAGACACCTCCAAGCACAATTTGCATAAGACTTTCCTACTCAAAGTAGTAACCGTGGTTCATGGCCAATTTATAGTGGCAGCAGACCTGTCACTCAATATCTAGTACCATGAAACGACTTGCAATCTTATTAGTTATGGATTAAAATTATATAATGGATTATACAATTACCAGATAATCATTAAAAAGAATAGGTCAGAATCATTTAGTGTAGTAAATGTGATGCAAATGCTTTTCTTTTTCCACACAAGTTTCATATTAGGTAAAGTTATCAATTCTAATAAAAAATTTTACAGCTTTTGTTTGAATACAGCACTGCCAATGTTAATAAGAATGTAATTTATTATCCTGGTTTAGCCTCTGTCATCAATTGACTTCTCTGTAATATTGTTTTAGTTAATAACCCTCTTCCATGTTGCAGCTGTAATGGAAATCATGGAGGAACGTTTGCGTGTACAACTTGCTCAGCAGCAGCTTCAGGCAAAGACATAGCCTCGCATCAGAAATCATTAATTACTTCATTCTAACTTTTTCTTTGAAGAAAAAAAATTAAGTTTTATGATTTGATGTTATTGTAAACATTTGTTATTTATTAATACTCTGTTAAACCAATTACATGCTTACTAGCTCTGTGTTTACTGTGAATACTAATTTCCGGTCTTCAAACGAATTTTTATTAAATTCTTTTACTGAATTTCAAATATTTTGTAATTAATAACAATAAAAAACTGTATAGTGCTTCTTGCTTGTTTTCAAATGTTCCCTTCTCCTGTATGACAAATGATAAAGTTGTGACAATGCTCTACTCCAATTCATTGTAAAATACGCCTATTACAAATTACGAGTGAATGGGAAAGTATGAAACAAAACTACATAGAGTGGAATATTCAAGATCCAAAAATTAGCTACATAAAATGTTCTGCTAAGAAGAATTCTGAAAAAGTTAAGAAGTATCACTTAAAAAGGAGTAAATTGCTTGGCTCTGGAGATCCAAGAGAAATTTCACTCGTTTCCAAACCAGTCTGTGAGATATTCACATATTACCAGGAGTTAAGTTTGATGAAATTTAACTCCAAATAATTAGTTTAAAAAATTTCAAAAATCCATATGGATAGAAACAAGCAAATTAAACTTCCGAATTTAAAATATTGTGGAATTTTAGGCAGCATCTACTTCTGTTGGTAGGGCAGTGCACTTCACTTCTTTGTTCAAATGTCTTATATCTTTTCAATTGACTTATATCCTAAACAAGCAAGTTCAAAAATTCTGTATGCTTTATTTCATAATGGTTAAAAGCCATTGAATTTCATATAATAATGAAGTGCTCTTATCTGTAAAAGATGTGCATGAAACACAGTAGAAATACTTTAACTTTATTACTGGTATATCATGTGAAGATTGATCTAGATTGAAAAAAGGTAGCACAAGTGACAATCAAGTGAAGAAATATCTGTGTTATCTGAATGTCACAAGATGAATTGCAAACTATTTAATCAAATTATGCCATTTATTTCCACAACCAATATTGCATTTGATAAACTGTAATAAAATAAGTATATGAAAAACCTATAATTTATATTTTACTTAGTAATGCACCTGACTTATTCTGACATATCCTGAGCCAGCAGTACAATGCTAGTTGGGTCCCACTGTAAATCTTCTTTTCTTGCCATAGTGATGGATGGAACATTGAAGACAAATCCATTTCAGAGGAATACTGACTACCATCTGGTTGAACATGGAATTTAACCACTTTTCCCAAATCATCAGATGTTCTTTCAAATAAATTTCCAACATTTTGTTCATCAAGCCATGTACAGGCTTGAACTTCTTCTGGATCCAACTGCCAACAATAAAAGGTTTTATATGTTATTATCAATATAAAACACACATGGTAGATTACATTAAGGAAACAAAAGTTTAACGATCACAGTTATGTATGAAACCATTGACATGAATATTTATTTTTATATACAATTTTAATGTTCCTAGTCCATTTGTCAAAATGATACTTCTGTCCAAACATATTGACTTTTGGTATAAACAAAAAGAATATATTTTCACAGAATTGTGGAATGTGTTTTATGAATTATGTCCAGAACAAGTAAATCATAGAAAGTTACCTTAAAATGTTGGAGTCTTTTTAACTTATAAACATCAGTCAAGTTTCTCAACAAATCTGCAGGAATTTGAACATGTACTTTCCAACAATCTTTAAAAATAATTTCATGTTAAATGCATTCTAAACAAAGTAAAACTTAAAAAAATTAATTTAAATAAAAAAAACTCAATAAGACACAAGTTTATAATCATTCATTCTTCTTGGGCAGCATATATATAAACCTTTCATTTCCGTCTGATTTAAAATTCATAGCTTAAATAGTAAATTACACATATTTATTCATACACCATACAACTCCTAATTACCCACAACTTTAAACAACCTAACTTTCTCAGTGATTGATTTGGGAAAAAGGTCATCAAAAGGAAGTTTTTCAAGAGCCACTAATTTTAATCTGAGAGTGAATAAGAGAAAGAACACAAAATTTGATTGGGGTAGATTCTCTTTAAACGTGTAAATCAGATTCTCAAAACAGATCAGTTTGTTTCCTTCAAATTTAATCTTCACATCAATAATACTCCCAAAGGTCACCTAAATTCTTTCGTATTTTGGTAATTTTTGGATGTAATTAATAAAACTTGTAAACAGAAGTATTTTTTTTAATCAATATATTATAAATGTTTTTGCACTACATTTTAAGAAATTTTTGTTATTTTCCTGAAAAATGGTAGTAACTGTGAAGATAGCATGCTTAACTACTTGAGGCCTTATTCTCATGTGAATAGCTTTTCTTGAACAAACTCCATCGTGTTTTAACTGTACTTATGCCCAACACCATTTCATATCCTGTCACTTGGGTGTTCCTGATTTTTTTCTTTCTGGTAAGTAATTTGGCATTTTAGATTTACCATTCAATTTTAAGGATTTTGTCTTACACTTACACAGTGATAGTACTTATACAGAAGTATGCAGAGTCATAGTAAGTCTAAGCTTCCTCTCGTCTCGCATTTCTTTTCACAACGTATGTGGATGTTTCTTCAATTGATAATTGCCTTTCATTATCTGTGGTGTGTATCATGACACAGTCAAATGGTGGAAATCAGCTTCACAGCATTAATTTTTTGAATGTAGAGACATTGTTATCCCTAAGTATGCATTTTTTTTTTAAATAGATGAAAAATTACAACTGAAACACTCCCAAGCAAAAAAGTCATGTGTACCCCAACAGTTGATGCATCTTATGCATGTAAGGTGGTACTTCACTCACATAAGTTTTGTCTCCCTGCAATACAAACAGAAAACAAGTCGGAGTCTGCCTCCTAAAGCTCTTCGGTTGAGCTTCTTGTCTCCTCGCTGAAGGAGCACTGGCTTAGCCTCTACCTTCCAGTTTTGAAACAGACTCACAATTAAAGAATACATTATTAAATATATATGCTAATTATGCTAAATTCTATTAGGTTTCCCCTTCAGTGGGAAGACAATCAATCTTGTTAAAAACAGCTAAATGATAAAGTAAAATAGTAATTCATGTCAATTTTCAACTTTAATTTTAATCAGTATTTTCCCCTTCACCATGTTGTTATTCATAAGACTCAAATATATACAGTAAAACCTGTCTTAAGCAGTCACCAATGGTTCCAGCAAAAATTGGCCATTAATAGAGGTGGCAGTTTAATCACAGTATCACGTGATTCAAAGTGTAAATGAAGCCTAATTGTGCTAATTGTTATGAAATAAAATGTTCTTAACATTTTTAATTACCTTAAATTACAAAATACAAATAAATGAAAACAAAAAGATTCAGGATGCTCTCAGCTAATATTAAAACACTTCTTTGATTTGTCACTCATTCTCCATGTCAAGTTCCATTCAACTCATTCTCCATGTCAAGTCACTTTCCATCCTCACTGAATGGAACAAGCAAGCTAGACTAGAAAACACAAATCGCATTCTTATCAACACACTCAAAGACATTTATTAAAACCTACAGTTCGTTCCTGAAACAGAAATTATATCCCTAGTGAGTTAATCATCTCTATATGTTACTTCTCCAAGTCATCAGACAACATAATAATAATAATAATAATAATAATAATAATAATAATAGAATTATTTAGAAAAAATAGGTCTTCATCCTCATAAAATTATCCCAAAAGCTCAAAAGTCAGTCATTCTTGAAACCTGCCGGATTGTTCGCACAGTCCTCAATATGCAAAGCTAGGAATGTGGTATGCCTAGAGGCCCCTCAAACCATGAACCCCGGGTGAGAAACCCCCGAGAAAAAAAAAAGAAATAATAATAATATATTTGTCACATAAATACTCCATGTATGACAAGTCAGGACATGTACATAATCATACAATGTACAATATAGGTATTTCTAAATACTAAATATAATACAGAAAATAAAATTAAATTAAATTTGCATACTAAATACAAATTAATTTTATAAATGGTAGGGTAAAACAAAAGTTGAAAAACAATAATAAAGAAAAAAAAATTTGTTCTTCACAAGATTGATGCCTGGGCTGGGTCCATCCTCTAAGTCCAACAATCAGCTAGGGGGGCTTCAAATCATGCAACAGAATACGCAAAAATTATTAGTACTAGTTTATATTGATGTTGATACGTGTTTATGATATATGTATTCTTTTGTACTGTAGAATGAATAGTTTAACATATCTTGTTTTGTTCACAGCATTTTCAGCAGCTTTTCTGTTGTTTCTGCTGCTAGAAGGTCCTGTGATTTGAGTCCCAACATTGACAAATTTTCCACACTAGCTGTATAGTTAGGTCAAATCAGCCCGTCTGGAGTTGAACTCTAGTGACCAGTGTCTTCAAACAATACCAGGCGATTACCAGAACAAGTACCCTAACAAACTGAACATGCACAATCTTTCCTTCTCCCTTGTTCTACTCCCCTCCTGCGCACTTACATGCACTCTACCACACATTGGTGGTTGTTTTTTTTAATTTGTTGCATCGTTGTTGATGCAACGCGTCTCTTAACTCTTATTGAGCGCTTTCTTCTGGAGTAATCCTTCGTTACTGAGTAATTACTATACTGAATAATTACTATATTTGTCAACTCTCATCATGTCGCAGTGAGTCAGTGTCTATTATCCCTTTGGCCAGGGACTCAACGCTGTTAGATCTCGGGGTTCCTGGCTGGTCACCCAACCAGGAACCCACGAGTCTTGAATTAGCTTAACCTTTGTGACTTCACGGAGCATAGTAAGTGAATTCGGCTAGTACCGCCAGCTTGTCCCGAAGGGAAGATAGAGCTGAAAGAGGTGAAGCTGAAAGAGGTGGCCAACGTGTAGATTGGCAGTGTATACGACACACCACCACCTCCCAGAGTAAAACATTCAACACTCAAAGGCACTGACTACAATAGTTGTACCCCAAAAAATTAGTTAATAAATTAATCCCCCACTTTTCCCCTTTTTATTCTAATACAGTTAAAATCGCTTGCTCTTAATTTTTTTAGAACTGTCTGGTCATTGACTCCTGAAAAGAGGGAATGTTTACATATGTCTTATAGAAAAATCAATCCATTCCTGGAGAAATTCGTTAATGGAAGTGGCCATTTAGGCAGGTTACACTGCATCTGAAAATCGATTTATTTTATTACAATCAACGCCCTTGAAATATCTATTGATAACAAAGCCACTAGGGCCAAAAATTAAAAATGGATTCTTTTAATAAAACCTTCCAGTAGTTTGAAAGGTAAAAAACAAATAGAATTAATTATCCCCTAATTTTTCATTCACAATTGTGATAAAATAACAATTTGTCACAATCAACACCATCGTTAGTCAAATATTTCTAAGGAAACATCATACATTTAGACACTCATCTAAGAATTTTATCTTTTTACTTACAAAAAGGTAGTTTTCGTAAAAACTGACTTTCTCAAAAGGAACGTTTTTCCATGCAATACATATATTTATAATTATGTATTCACTGCTGATTTAGATGTTCTAGAACAACACGAAAATGTTTAAAAAAATAAGAAAACATGCACATGATTTAATTCTTAATCTCTTATTGGCAAGAATATTCTTCTGCACAGAAAATATTATTTTGACTTTATTTGTATTATTTAGGAGAAAATGCTGATTTTTTGGTGCAGTGAAATAGTATGCAATTACTTTCAAAACTGCTCTCATCTTTTTAACAGTTCGTGGAAATTGTTGTAAGAGATTGCCGCAGAATTCAATTTTACTGAGGTGAACTGCTCACAATCATATTTTTGGAGTTCAATTATATTATCTCTGGCAGGGTAAATGAAGTATACCAATGACAGTTTGCTTTGTATTCCTTCTTCAAATGCGGCCATTTTTGCAGAATTAGTTCAAGTCACATCTGGACTCAGTGTAGGAAGTGTCAACAATCTGCAACTTGTGGTCAAGGGCAGTATTGAGCCACAGATGACTTCCACCTGTAGCGCTAAGACAGATCCTGTCGAAAGGGGAATTTCAGGTATATTGGTTCTGAACATACCTTAGACAAAAGCTCCGAAGAAATCAAATACTTAACTTCAGGGTGCTGTAAACATGTATCTTCAGCAGCGTGATACACATTGTTGTTAAAGAAAAAAAAATGATCCAAAAAAATTAGCATTTTTTAGCTCAGAGAAGAAATATATTCAGAAAAGACTATTTTTACTGGAACAAATTTCAAAAAATAAATCACACATATCCAAGAATACTAAAATAGTCTTGAAATAAGCAGCTTAACCGAGAAAACACATTCTCTTGCAAGATGACATTTTTATAAAAAGTCACTTTTCCTGTATGCTGACAATATATATCCATCACAGTACGTAAAGTACCTCGACAGCCTCTTCTGTCTTCTCATCGCCAAGTCCTAGGCTTTTGCGCAACCGTTCATTAAACAGTTTGGTCGACATAGGCATAGCACATGCCTCAGCACAGTCTCTATCTCATGGAGATCATTTGCACAGTCATGCCACAATACTGCCAGTCTGATGTAATATACCACTCAATTCAAACAAAAGATCCAAACTCAATAGCAATCTCACGGTCTACATTTTAGAGGAGAAAAGTTTTAAAAATGTATCAAAATAATATAAATATGCTATTATATGCTCTTAACATCAAAATATGCTCAACTGTCACAAATATGCAGAATAAGAATTATATATTGACTCAAAACAAGAACTGAATTTGTGTTCTTTATGCATTTCATTCAGTTTAAGGGAAAAAACATGCAAATTTGCAAAATCCACAGCCTATTTATCAGGTGCCAGAATCAACAGCTTACTAGAAGAAATCTACATATACTACTACATGTATGTCTCTTTATTCAGTGGTATAACAGTTAGCATACCAAACTATTGTACCCAAGATTGTGGGTTCAAACCGATCAAAGCCATGGATTTTTAAAGGTGAAAAATCCTTTGGTCCCTTTCCTTCAGAGGGGAAGTAAAGCCGGCTGTCCTATGTAGTAGATTTACTACATGTAAAAGATCATCAAGCCTAAAAGAAGCCTCTGAGTTACATTCAAATTGCCTGTTTCGTCACCCAACAAAATACCTCCTTTTTACGCTAGATGGTAAAAGGAGCATAGCGAAATTTGCATGATGAGATGGAAGTGCGGGCCTGATGGCCCAAGTCTTGCCACATAAATTAAAGCATTAACTAACTTTACAACACATTGCCAGAAGAAACTAAACAATTAAAATCTACACACAAGTTCAAGTGCCAAGTAAAATATTTTTTGCTGCATAACACGCTATACAATTATAGATTAGTATCAAAAAGAAAAAAAAACATTTCTTTTAACAATGACATTCAATGAACTAGTTAAAATTTTATTGTAAAAGACTAAATAAGCCAGTTACATGTAATGTACTTCAGATTTGGAGTCCATGACCCCAACCTTCTTCAGGTTTCTCATCCAGTTTTCCTGATCCATTGAGCAAATGCTGAGATGGCCCCTTGTTTTGCTTCTGGGCATAAATGTAGCTTCACTATTTGCATGTTTTTTTGAGCTCTTCTTCTGCTAGTTGTAGGTGTAGAGTCGGAGGTGTGGGTTATTTACTTAGCAATATTATAAAATCAAATCTGTAGAGAATTTACTGATGCAAATAAGATTTCTAGAGTGAATATTTCTAGTTGCAAAAATTTGCCTCACCTCATTTTAATGGTACTTTCATTTGTCATTCAACTATAAATAGTAATAGGGCAGGGAAGTGATTCAGAAGCTCAACATACAAATGCACTCTTCCTCATATGTCACATACAGTTCTTAACTGTTTCTTGATGAAAATAAATCAAATCAAACACACTTTTCATAATATTAGCACAAGGGAAGCAAAAAGGAAAAATAGTTCTAAAACTGGTGAGCTATACATCAATCACAATTTTAAGTTCCCTTTCAATTATCAAACAGAAAATGATTGTATACCAACTTTTATTTTTTTCTGCAATTCTTCAGAAGTCTCTTGAGCCCGTAAATAGTAATATACAACAATATGATGGTTTTTTGGCACACCAAATCCCAAGAGGACAGGAAACACGGATTCCCACAAACATAAAAGCTGTGCTTCGGATTCACTGAAATCAAATTTCAAACCAGTTTCTTCCTTCAATTCTCGAAATGCGCACTCCAAAAGAGTTTCACCACACTCTGCAAAACAACACATATATAATAAATACACATACATTAAAAATACTCTTATAGAATAAGCAATATTTAAAATGACTGCCGAAGGGCTTTCATTTTCTTATAGTTTACATACTTTCTTTTTTAAACAAAAATCTCTAAAAACATTTCATTAAAATCATTTAATCTGGAGAGTAAACCTCTAATACATATGAAGTAGATAAAGTTAATTATTTTCTTGGACCAACCTGCATATGGGCATCTATGCTTCCTATAGGTCCTTTATTATATTCTCATTGTAAAGGAATATTCGTAAAAAATATTATTATTGATATTATTTTTATTATTATAATTACATTGATAGCAGTTTCAAAGTGTAAATGGAAAAGGAACAAACCTAAATGGCCTCCAGGAGGGACCCACACTCGTGGAAAAGCTCTCATGCGATCAGATCTTTGTGTCAACAAAATTTTGTGGTCCTGAGATTCTAAAATGACAGTAACTGCTACGTACACGCCTTGACTGCGAACGTTTTCAGACAACTGACATGGTTCATCAAGCCGCAGAATGGGACATTCTGGAGAATGCTGAAATAGACTCCAGAAGGTGAACTTTTGAACAATATATCATTTATTTTGCTAAGTACTTATTTTGGTATTGTCAATACCTGGAGTACAACAGATGACATATTTGTATTTGTTAAAGGAATGCCTGAATTCTGGAATTTTAGATCACCGTCATCTTGGGCTGGAGATAAAACTAACATATCATCCTTTAATTCACATGACACTCGCACCCGCAGTTCATTAGGAAGAAAGTAATTCACAATGCAATCAATGAATTTTGCTGGAACGATAACGTCGCTTTTTTCGTGTCGTTTTAAGCCAACAATCATTCTACGTAATCCCGCCATCTCGTCAGCTGCTTAGCTGGCTTCAGCAACACACAAACCATGGTGGAAATAACAAGGTGTAGCGGTGCGCATGCCGCCGACTGTGGACCAATAATATGATATCCCACCAAATGTGCGCAAATTCAAATTATCTACGCAGGCGCGGACATTTTAAAATTATTTTCAAAGAACGATATTTGTTTTTAAAATACTCATTTAATTTAGTCAAGAACTATAACTATTAGTATATTGGTGTTATTTATGAAATGTTCAGTTTAAATATTTCTGTTATATACAAAAATGTGAACAAATACAATGACTTGATCTAACGTATAGTATTTGGTACAACCACATTATTATAATTATTTTCAATTTCATTTCTTTGAATTTGTTTTCTATTATTTTGGGAATGTGTTCCATATGTTTGTCATTCTATTAATGTTGTTTTTGAAATATTTGTCTCTGAATAAGTACTGGTTTTCGATTAGATTATATGAAGGCTAGGTACTGTAAACACTCAATTCCAATTTTACTTGTATTTTTATTATTTCTGTTCATAGTTTCATATTCTCTTTGAATGCAAAAAGATCTAAGAATGAAAACTGTTGAATTTTAATGGATAGGAATTACTCTATAAAAATATTAATAGAAAAAGCCATTATATAGTAATGTTAAATTTAATTTATATTTATTAATAATATAATTCTATATTTATTAATTAGAAAATAGTTGAAAGATATCAAGTGTGTCCACAAACAATATTCAGGGAAGAAAAATACAATGGAATTGAAATTAAAAAGTTTTTATATATGTCATGAAATGAATAGAAATCAGGCTTTACAGCCTGTTTTCATTTGCTTAATTAATCAACATAGTATTTGTAATAAATATAATTTTAATGACAAAAAAAATTAGCAATCGTTTACAAGAAGTCAATAACAGTATTCTATTGATATTTATGAATTTCACAAAGTTCAATGATATTTATTATATTATATTGTAAAATATTTATATATATATATATATATTAATATTTTATTATATTTATAATATTGATGATATTTATAAGTTCACAAATTTTTATAAATATTTGAACCATCTAGAGAAATGTATACAAATGTAAAATTTAATCCATTGGATAAATATGTATGATCAATCTAACATAAAATTTCACCTTTTAACTCACCTATTTAAAGCATTAGGACCAAAATGAAAGTGAACCTTAGTGGGTTAAGAGGAATGAATCAAATACAAAAAATTTTTATAACAATAACAAAATGTTTATTTTAAAATGTGATTACATTTACAAATACAAGTCATATTTAAATATTTCATTGGGTGACATAATGTATACATGAAATATCAAATACAAAAGATTCCTTTTACTGCAATCATTTGTTCTTTTCAGGAATGTTTTTTCTAATAATTCATTAGCCTTTCTCCCTCCATTATTTTATAATGAAGGCAATTCCGCTTATCTCTACATATTTTGCTTTCAGAGATCTCGCTTTTTCCCCTAAAATAAAATGTCATTTATCATGTCTTAGATTGTACATTAAGTCGTGTTTGTTATTAAGGCTGTCATATTGGTCAATGTCTCAAAAAAACACAATAAGTGTTGTGAATAATAATAGTAAATTTAACCCTAAAAAATTTACACTTACTTATGACTGATGAAATATCGAATTACTGTGTTAAGATGATATGAGCTCTTTGTATCCATAAAGAGGTATCTTCTCACTGCAATATAATAAAATTAAGTTATCATAATCGTAATTCTCATTACATAAGCTTTTAATATTTAAATTATTATATATAATAATCACAAAGTTTCAGCACATAATAAACTAATACTCTTCACTTACCCAGATTTTCAATGGATTTTTCTTCAACATTAACCATTTCAGATATAGATCCAGGAACAAGATTCAATATTTTCTTCAGAGTGTTTGGTGAATCCTTTGATTGAAACACACATTCTCAAAGCGCTGTTGGCACACACTACCTGCAAATTTTACAATACATATTTTGAGTTGATTAATTACATACATACATAATTACATTATACACACATATTAAAACTATACATCCTACATTATTACATACATACTATAATATTATAATATACTTGATACATTTCAGTTCAGTAAAATATGAAAATTAAAATGATTTATAAATGAAATTCTTTCTTTTTTATCAAATTGCTTTATGGATTTCTTGGGCTTTTAAGAGACAATCAAATATCAAATTATTGAATGGCTAAGATTTAGCAAAATAAAAGGTTTGTGTAAAATAATAATAATAATAATAATAATAATAATTTAAAACTAATAAAATGTCCATAGTTTTGCTAATTGAAACTATGTGTTATGTAAAATAGTTTGGAAGCTTCTTACAAGTTACAACAATTTATTTCTGTTAATAACTTCATTCCTAGGCATTTACAATTAAATATTCCACATATTATTTTCTTCATAAACCATACAAATTTATCTCCAATTACAAAAGTATAAAAGAATATACTGTCCCTGCCCAGATTATATTCACAAGTACTAATATATTCAATTAAGCTATTTAATATATTCAATAAAGCTATTACATATTTAAAGCTGAGCCACTAGATTTTTATTATTCAAAAATTTCAAATATTCATTATTTCTAATGCAGCTGTTAGCATCTTGAAATACACACGAAATAATTTAATTTTCTTTTTTAACAAAATTGTTGACAAATGTTGTAGTAAATGTATCAAATATAATGCATCGTATGAACTGATTGATATATGCTTCTGAATAATTAAAGGCAAATCACATAAAATACATAATTTTAATAGCTATAGTAAAATACACAACATATCTCTCACGCCAGCAAAATCACAAAGCCTCCACGCTGTCGCACTGCCTTACAAAACAGGTCTTCGCTCCTTCAAACGGGAAGCAATGGACACGTGCCCAGCCTTTCGCTTCATCCCTGGTTCAAACGTGATTGGTGCTACTGCGCATCCTCCGGAGCGCTACACTTGTTATTTCCACCATACACAAACCTTGCGGATGGCGATAGCATATGTCAGCTGTACCAACTCAACGACAAACAATTTACGTCTATTGTGGTGGAGAAATTGTAGGAACTGACTGAGCCGAAGCTGTCATAGGACAGAGTAAGAGCGTGTTAGATATTATTCCGTTCTTTAATGTGAAATATTCTTCACATAGGAGTGCATTGTCTGACATTTCATAATGTAAATAGTTGAGATATTTTATAGTAACCTGCAGCCGCAGTGTATGAACGTCGAAACGTGTTTTGTGTTGCAATAGACACTTCACCGTTACAGACAAAATGGCTAAGATGCCAAATAACACACCGAAGCAGCTCGCGGAGATAACAAACGTCACGGGAG
Source organism: Teleogryllus oceanicus (assembly GCA_964035755.1). Taxonomy (NCBI): domain Eukaryota; kingdom Metazoa; phylum Arthropoda; class Insecta; order Orthoptera; family Gryllidae; genus Teleogryllus; species Teleogryllus oceanicus. The sequence continues at coordinate 8,661,253 of CAXIVR010000002.1, forward strand.
TAGTAGCAAATGTAACAAGTGCTTCCCCAGTTACAAATGTCTCGGAGGCCACTGCAACTGTTACCGGAATAGCAGGAGTTGCAGGAATTCTCGTGACTCATTCCCAATCAGCTCATTCTTCTCACGCTCTCAGTAACATGTTGCCGACAAATCCAGGTGACTGGGATCCAGTGACAAACAGTGATTGGCAAAAGGAGACACCATCACCACAATGCATTCTTAGAATCAAAAGGTAATTACTAAATCTGTTCTTTGTGTCAAAATGAATTTGTATGGAAACGTTGCTCATTGGTCTCCAATTTCAGGGATATAATGTCTATATACAATGAACCCCCTCCTGGATTATTTGTTGTTCCTGATGAGAAGGACATGACAGTGATTCATGCTTTAATTACTGGTACATTTGATACACCTTATGAAGGTGGCTTCTTTTATTTTTTTATTCGTTGTCCTCCGGATTATCCTATCAGACCACCAAGAGTAAAGCTGATGACAACTGGTGCTGGAACGGTTCGTTTTAATCCAAACATGTACAAAAATGGAAAGATCTGCTTGAGTATCCTTGGGTTAGTTTCTGTTTAATTTGTTTATCACTTATTAATCTTTCTTTTTTTTAATAATATGGATAAATATGTCTTCTTGCAGAACTTGGACTGGCCCCAGCTGGAGTCCTGCCCAAAGTTTATCCAGTTTACTTATTTCCATCCAAAGTTTGTTAAATGAAAAACCATATCATAATGAGCCCGGATTTGAGAGAGTGAGTGCAGTAGTCCATGCCAAATGAAAATGTTCTATATAGAAATATTTCATTGCTTGATTTTTATTTATCAGGAAAGAAATCCTGGAGATACTGCTCGTTACAATGACATTATTCAACATGAAACTTTACGGGTTGCCGTCTGTGGGATGTTGGAAAATGAAACTTGTTTAAATATTCCTGAACCTCTGCAAGAAGTAATGGAAAAAACCTTTTTAGAATTCTATGACTATTATGTTACTACTGCTCAGAAGAAATCTCACCTTAATGGACAGGCAATGCTGGTAAACCTAATTTTAACCTCAAACCATTGTGGAAATTTTATTTAAAAAGTTTATATGAAATTATGGTATTTGTATTCAGGATCCATTTGCTAATCTTCAGGATCCCTACTGTGAAGAGCGGGGGATTTATCAATACAATGCCATTTTGGCCCGCTTGAGAGCTCTGCGCAAGAAACTATCTGATAAGCTCTCTAGTCCCCGAGGTCAAGGAGATAAACCATCGGACAATGAGTGCTCAACTTCAGATTCTGATGCTGAGGTGCCCAGTTGATCATCATAGACTGATCTTCAATGCGACATTTCCAACTGTCGCTTCAACATCAAGTAAATTGTGTGTGCAATACTTCTGTCAAGTACTGTATAAGTCCGAGAACATTTGTGATTAATTGTCAGTTGTTAAATTTGAAGAAGAGGATGACAGGTGTCAAAATTGGATTTTTTTAAATTTATTTAATGTTATTGATAAACTGTACTTTCTATACTTTTTTAGAATAATTTTGAAAAAATATGCATTATTTTGCAAGATTGTGTATGTGGTTCATTGCCATTATTCAGAATTTTTTGATAGAAACAAAATTACTTTCTTTACAAGAAACTAACAAAACAAAAACTTGTTTCCTCAAAGCACAGATTCAAATTCAGTTTTCATGTAAATTTTGCCACAAAATGTTAACCTGTGATTGGTTCATGATAGATTTAAGTAACATTTCTTAATGCAATTCACCTTCTCTTCTAGTTGTCTTACTGTTGAAAAGAGTACAGAGGGAACTTTGAATTTTTGACTATTTCATATTACGTAATGAACAATATTTATTTGCTTAAATTTTCAATTCCTAAGGCGTAATTTTTAGGGGAATTACAGTTTTCATGTAAATTGCAAAACTTACACAGAGGAAACACATTTTCTGTATAATTAGCACAATTTCAAATACAACTGTTATGAATTTCTCTTCATTAGCTTCACATCTGTTTTTCTCCAGTATTGTATGTAATATTTAATCTCATTCTATAACTTTTTTGTTTCTTACGAACATTTTTCTGAGACAACATAGTCCATTTCTTCCTTTTAGCTAGAATCCTTTTATTGCACAAGCTCATTTTGTCATATCTTTCCTTGTGGCAAGTTGTTAGGAATTTCAAATACATTGTTGCTGTTATATTGAATTGATGTAAGCTGGGTTTGTGGTTAAAACCAATAGTTATCCTTAAAACATTGTTAATGTTTATTCTTGTTTATTGCTATGTGACTGATAATTGACATTTTAAAATTAAATTCCTGGATTTATTGCGAAAGGAACCCTATCTAACTTGACCCTACATTACATGTTTTGCTGCCTTACATCTTCAATATTCGTTTATTTCAGTGTTTGAAGCAACACATCAAGATCTTAGCAGTATCAGAAGTATTATATCAATGCAATTTTATGTCTAGTTTCCCTCAATAGGATTTAATTTTTTATACAGCATTCTTTGTTTGGCAGTAATTGTCAATACAACTAATACATTTTCATGAAATGAATTGAATAGTTCCCAGAAAATTGTTATTAATTGGCATGAATATTATAAAAAAATTACAAGTACAAGACATTTGCACTGCCGAAGTCCTTGAAGAATGTATTAAAAATTTGTAGGACTTTCAAAGTAATAATAGAAAAGTGTTCATCTACAGTACTCTTCAATAAAACCTCTTTACGTTATTTGTAGTCTTAAATGTAATCTTGTGTTCACAGATTTTTTTCATACTGATGGAATGCATCAAATGAAGTAGATAAATTGCAATCTTCGGAATGTAATCACTATGGAAAATAATTGTTTTCCTGGATATGTCTTTGGCAGGAATGACTGTGGAAAATACGAGTGAGTGATGCAGCAGCATGGCCAATAGTTAATATCACGAATGTTCTACTTTGTGATTAAGTGGCCAGTACAGATAGGATGGTGTAATGATATAGGAGTTAATCTTTGAGTTGGTATAAGAGGTTGTGCTCACGTCCAGTGATAAAAATAACCTCAGTGCAGAATTCTTAGGTCATGTAATAGGTATTAGATGTGAATAGGATATCAACAACTCAGATCTATAAGCATTACAAAAAAAAGAATTTATCTTGTTAAATGTGATCAGGAATTTAAAGTGTACAAAGATTATCATAAAAGAATACAGTCAGGAAAACCTTTAGAGAAAATAATGGGCAGGATCCAAATAAAGTATTGTAAAAATTGTATATTTCCTTGATTAATAATTTAAAAAATATTAGTTTATAAAAGTTTTTGAGTAGTAGCCACTTTTTCTAGTGTGGTACTAATTCACATTCATTCATTTTTGTAGATGTGCATTGCCTTTATAGAAAAACAAGAAGCAAATGTAGAGATGGAATTCTTCTTCACTAATGAAATTACTCAAGATTGTATTTAAATGTTTATAGCTTTTTGAACCTTTTAACATTCCATATCTTTCATTTTGTAGACATAATTGAAATAAATTATAATACTGCTTTGTTGAAAAGTATTTTGTCAATTCTATCAGCCACATTTCATTGTCGTACAAAAACTGAATTGTAGTGTTGAGACCGATTTGGCTGATATTCCGATCAATATATTTTCATATATTCTCATTTCTTTGTAGTTCGTAATTGCTGTAGTTGTAAATGAAAATATGTTACAGACAATTGGTCATGAGTTTTGTTTCACTGGTCAAGGATACAGAAATGTGTTCAATAAATGTTTGTGACAATGAAGTGTGTCTGTGAAAAATGCAGGTATGTAAGTTGGTGAGTCCAGAATTATGATTCATTGTTTCACATAATGCCTGTATAAATGTGTATATTCAGGCGATAAAATGAGAAACTATTGCTTGCATACTGCCAATGTAGATCCTTCTTAAGAAAGGAAGCACCAGATAATTTATGTTCATGTGTTTTCATTAATTTGCTGTATAATGCACAAATTGTCTTTTGTTCATTATATATTATGTACATTTATTTTCATTTTTGTGTTGTAATAATTCCAGTAGTTTGAGATATATGTGTATTCAAAAATTAAATAAAAACATACTATTTTGGATTATTAAATTCGTTACATGCTTCAGAAGAATGATAGCAGTAGCTTTGTTTTAAATTGTGTATTACATCACATGTTGTTCTTTAGTAACAAAGCTGCCTGGATTCAGAAAACGCACATATACTTCACGTTCAGAACATACATTCAGTAACAGGTGGAAGTGGCTATGGCTGACCAAAGTATTGCTTATTTTTGAAATGTTAAAAATGCTGCTGCTTTTTTTTATGTGTGTGTGTGTGTGTCCTCGTTCATCTTAATTATTCATTATTGACGCAACACGTCTCTTCTCCCCTTAATCAAGTGTTTGCGGAGTAATCCTTCTTAATGAATGATTGTGAAACAGTGGTGATTTAATGCACCAGCAAAACCAGTGACCTCAAAATATTGAAAACGTGAAATTTTCGATTTAAGAATTATGTCAAGATAAATACTTTTTTGCTGTACTACATAATTGGTAAAGAGAAAGTGGTGTAATCGATTATTTTTGGACAAAAAATTCTTATAGTTGAGTACTGGTAAAGAAAAGGTGCATAAATATTGTTCCTATATGTAGTAAATTACACCCTCTAACACATTTAATCAGAATTCAGTCATGATACCGAAAAATCGATTGTTAGTAAAACGTCTTTCTGTCTGGTATTGCATGAACGGTTCAGACGATTTTCTCCAAAATTTATATTCCTCGATCGACCTGAATGAACTAAAAGATTGCGAGAGTGAAACGGATATTTTCATTTTCGGAGGTAGTTTATAAGGACCTGCAACTTTTTCGAAAAGTTCTCAAAAATGGTTCCAATTTTTACGTTCTCGCTTATGTTTCCACAGTATAGAGAAAGTATTGTAATGCTGCGAATTTTCGACAAAAACTCTGCCGCGCCCTGGAAGCGAAAAAGTGGATAAATATTGACCCTATTCAATTATTTTCGCAAATGATGAAAAATGTAAAAATAAATATCAGAGTTACGTAATAAATTAATATCCCTTCCACCCTCTTTAGAGTGACTCAATTTATGGACTACTCCTATTCAAAAACTGAAAGCTCATTTTAAGGCAACAAAAATGCCATTCAAAATTATCGACCAATTTCTCTTTTGTCAACTTTTTCAAGAGTATTAGACTGTTGTACGTACGAATGGAAACCTTTTTCAGTAAACACAAAGCGTTTTCAGATTGCCATCATGGATTTCGAAAAGCAAATTACGGAAACAGCCATATTTTCTTAAAAGATGTCGCCTCATCATTGGATCAAAACGAAGCACTCATTGGATTATTTTTAGGTCTTTAAAAGCTTTTGACGTCATTGGTCATAACATTTTACTTTCAAAATTACCTTCATATGGAATCCGTGGTATTGCTCTAGACTGGTTATGTTCGCACCTCAAACAACGATCGCAGTGAGTAGAAATACTTTAAAGATAGGATTACTTTAATGATGGAACGTTATGGAACACACCTTTCCGGCTTTGCCAATTGCACCTGGAGTCCCGCAGGGATCGGTTTTCGTCCATATTCTGATCATACGTAAACGATATGCCCTCGACGATTCCAAACAGAAGAATAGTTCTCCTCGCGGATGATACGAATATTCTTTGCAATAAAGAAACCGTAAATAGAACAAAATCACGTGTTTCAAATTGGTTCCGTAATAGCAAATTAATAGTAAACGAAAAGAAAACGGATTCAGTGCAGTTTTCCATCTCAAACTATTCTGCGCTCAATTGAAAATGAACGGTGTGCCATTGATTGATGTTAAAGTAACAAAATGTTTAGGACTCTCAATTCAGTTACACCTCAAATGGAACGTCCATTTAAATGAACTGAACACAACATTGAGTTCATTATGCTAAGCTTTCAGAATTCTTTCAAATTCAGTCAGCCTTCATACTGCTCGTTGTGTATGTTTCACGAATGCTCATTGCCTCCTTCCTGAGATATGGCATAATATTCTGGGAAAATACATCTTATAGCTCCCAGACTTTTAAATTATAGAAAAGAATTGTACGAATAAAAATCAAATCCCACCCACGTGATTCTTGTAAGCTTCTTCATTAATCTAGGAATTTTACAATTACATTGCCTGTTTATTTACGAATCAGTGATTTTTTGTCAAAAATAAATTGCTTAGAGATGCTTGCTTGAATATATTTTCAGAAAATACCGATGTCTATAACTACAACACTCGACGTAGGAAACATATTCATCAGGTGACAGTATCAACAGTTCACTACAAAAAAATCACATACATGTTCATTATTTTACAACACTTTGCACAAGATGATATTAAACGATTAAATTCGATAGAAAAGTTCAAATCTCAAGTAAAATCGTTTCTACTGCATAATTGTGTCAATACAATTACAGACTATACTGAACATAAAAAAGAAAGTAGCGTTAATTTAGACAGTGATATTTAATGTATTACTTATCATTTGGACTGTATATTTGTAAACAATTGTAATAAGTATCGTACCGCAGCTTCTGGGTCAATTACCCCCATCTTGATCAGGTTTTTCGTACAGTTTCCCTGATCCTTTGCTAAAATGGCCCATTGTGTTCCTTCTGGACATAAATGAAACTTCATTATCTGTGCACGTCTTCTAGAATTCAGTGGGAAATATAGGTATTCAAATTATCGTTCATGTTGTCGCGGCAGGAAATATTATTCCTTCACGAAGGACATGATGAAGGTACAGATTTATAGCTGATTTACTCTTGAAAATAGATTTTATTACATCGCAGCAAATATTTTTGTTAAAAATCTTTGCAAAAAATGCTCATTCCTCTCTGTATTCAGAATTCAAGTAGTATATGGCTTAGAGTAGCGATCACAGAATTATGAAAACGTGGACAGAATTCACATCTCCCCGTAGCACGTTACACAGTTTTGAACTGTTTTGGACGTAAAAATAAATTTTAAAAAATTTCAATGTAATCAAAAGAGGCTTGTGTAAAATTATACTTGCTTCTCTGTATTGTGTAACAGAAAAGTAAGAATAGTTTCGAGTGTCTGTATACTGTAACAGTTCATGTTTGTTACATTTGTAATAGTTAAAAATGATTATTGTTTGTTTTTTTAACGCAAAAAAAACAGTTAAAACTGCGTATGACGTGTGATTGTTACAGATTATCGAAATAAATGCAAGTATGAACCACAGGCACTTTGAATAGGTTGAATTTGACTTTTTCGAGTTAAATCTGAGATTTTAGAATGGCAGAAATTACAATATTTCAATATAACGTATCAATTTCTAATTATGTGAGAAAATTTGTGCCGTTATAGAACCTAGTTTTTTTATTAGTTTAACTTCGTGTTTATTAAGCTTTTGATTGACAAGGATGAAAATGCTATGTAAATATTATTATTATTCGTAATAGTTCATTATAAAAGTTAGGGAAGTTGTGAAAGTAAATAGTGTAGTCGATGGGGAGCCACAAGGAGGTCCCCCACGCAAAAGGTGAAGTAGAATATATTTTTTTATTTTGTTTATATTGTTATTAGTAAGAAAACCCTAAGTTTTCCACCTCGAAATTCATCGGAAAAAAGTTTTGGTCGCAAAAAAAAATTTCGGGCATTTTTTGGTTTTTGTTTTTCACTAATAACAAACTTTTAACTCAGCTAATAACTTTTCAATGGTTGACCTTCGCGCAAAAATTATGTACAATTTTAAAGGTCATAAAATTATCTAGAAATTTCCTTTATACATTATTTCTCTCGAGCAAACAGAATCAGAGTTGAGCCATTCCACGTTTTCTGTAACGGCATTCCGCCGGTTTTTTTTTTTTCTTTCTTATTTTTCCAGCATTACATAACTTTCTCAATAATACGTACATGACCCCGTGTGTGTGAGTATATATATGTATACACACACACACACACGCACACACACACACACACACACACGTACGTACGTACGTATACGAGAAAGAAACTACAGGTGTATCAGAATGGCACAGACTGTTTCGTAGTAAAGTTATCAAATTTCCTTGGTATGATCTTGCTTCAAGTTCTTGCTCCATTCTCTGGCCAGCTACCAACTACCCAAAGTACTTTTTTTTAAAATTTTCTCAACGTTTCGGTTTCTTAATAGTAGAAACGAAATATTACTTCAAGAATATCAAAGAAGAGTAAAACCTCGTCCTAAATAGAAATTTTCATTGAAAAATGTGAAGCTGTTTTTAAGAAAATGGCGACTAAGCATTATAAATTCGAAATTTATAGCTCTTTTTTACATGAATCTATTGAGTTTTCGAAAATTTTCATTTTAAGTCATTTGAGGCACGTCCACTCACAAATGTAATAATGTTTACAAATCGATGAATCTAAGCATATTAGCGACGTGAGAGATATTTCAAAAATATTAGTTGTATAATTTTTGAAAAAAAGAATAAACCAAAATAAACTTTACGTCATAATAAACAGTGTCATTAGCACTATGCAGTGGAAAAAGTTGAAGAAAAAATTTGGAGCCATTTTTTAGGAAATGACGTTTGAGCGTTTCTGAAAATGCGGAATTTTAGCTCCCTTTAAAAGAAAACTGTTGTTTTCGAGAAACTTTATATGACATTATTGAAATCACATGTACTCGTAAATATAATAATGAGAAGATATCGCCTCTAATGTAAATATTGCCGACGTGGGAGACAAGTCAAACAAATTACATTTTTGTAATTTTTGCAAAAACAAAAGAAAGAGTAATATGGCGTTTATGTTATCGCATAGGGTTCGTTTTGACACTGTCCCTTCCAAAAATTTAAAGAATAAATATGGAGCAATTTTTTTGTTGAGAAAAATATTGTTTTTGAAATTTTTTCAAATTGCAAATATTTCTCCCATTATTGCACGAAAACTACTAAAATTTCAAAAAAAATCGACATGATCTTTATGAAAGAACTATTTATGGATAGCAAATTTTGAATTTGAAGGAAAAAGTCTATCTTCAATTTTATAGTTGTAGAAAGACGCCTAAAAAATTCAAACTTTTGCAATTTTTTTAAAATTCAGAGTTAACCGTGAAAATCGGACCTATGCCATCTTTATTAGCGTATTTTAATATATTCTTATAAGAAATTTAAAGAAAAAATTTGGAGCCGTTTTTGAGAAAATTTTGAAAATGTCCGGAAGGCTTCATGTACCAAAGTACCTTCAAATTTTATAGAATGTTTTTCAAAATTTCGAAGCTTCAACTAGAGCCAGATGGACAGGGGGGTCTTCAATTTGGAAAAGATCGTACGTGTGGTTTAGGCGCTAGTAGAGTTCACAGACGGACGGACAGACAGACGGACGGACCTTTTGAAAAAAAAAAAAACATTTTTTCGGTATCAAGGGACCCCAAAACGTGTATTTCCGTTGAAATCTCGAAATAAATTTTCTGCAGTATTACATAAGTTTGTCTATACTACGTATATTACTTCCGTATATATACGTATGTATACGAGAAAGTAAATGGGATGATACAGAATTTTTTCTAAAATGAAGTTGTATTTTCACGATAACCAAGCTTAGTGTTCGATAGTGAATTGGGGCATAGGACGCCAGGAGAGACGGCGGTAAGCTTTTTTAGATGCCCTACTGTTCTCAAAAATCAGTAATGTAAAATTATTCACTCTCGGAACAAAGAGATTTAGATTTCTGCTCTGAAGCAAAAACGTTATATGGTTATTTCAAATCAATAGCTATAGGTTCTGCCCATCTTCGTAATTCATACGTTTGAACTTTTCCTGTCATTCTCAGATGTTTCGCGTAAAAACGTATGTAGATTTTTCACATTTTTGCAATAGAAAGTTTGCGTCCGCTTTAGCGGACCGCACTATCGATCTTCTGCGCATGCCCAGATGCACAAAAGTGCAAAACTTAAACTGCACATGCGGCGCAGAAGATCGATAGTGCTTTAACGTTCAAGGGTGCACAAACTCTCTAATATAATCAACCAACTAAAGGAGATAGCTCTCAATAAATAAGTTGTCATTTATTTATATCCAATTTATGTCATTTATTATGTCCAATTTATCTACGAAATTCGCTGCCAGAAATAAATAAACCGAAAGAAAGCAAATATTATTGTAAATAACAAATGTTATCAGACACACGCGCCTCGACAATCGCATAACTACTCTTCAGCAATCGCCTAAGTGCACTGCAGAGTGCTGCAGAGGTTGCTACCCAACACTTTCCCGCCAAACATTATGACGTCATTCTAACACCTCTATAGCGTACAGCACTATCGATAGTATGCACACAAGATCGATCTTGTGCGCATGCGCACATGCACAAAAGTTATGCGAAACTTCAATTGCGCATACGCACGAAATCGATGGTGCTTGAACGTTCGAGGATGCACAAACTCCGTATCGTGCTTTTCGATTTCCGAGGAAGGAAGTTGCAATTTAGCACCGATTATCGATATTTGCTTAACCTGAAAAACCGTTGCTATGTCGTGTGTTCAAGATCCAATAAGTAGCATTATTAAGTGTGTTTATTTCGCTGCAGAAAAACATAAAAACCAACGAAGAAAAGATCCCGAAAAAACTCCGTATATCAATCATCCCATTGGTAAAGTTCATGTTCAAAAATTAGTATTTTAAACCTAAAATTCACTGATGGAATTAAAATGACCGTTTTGATGGGTTAAATGTTTCGGTCATGATTTCTGGTTTATATTTCAGGAGTGGCAAATATACTTGTGGATGAAGCAAAAGTGAACGATATTAATATTATTTTAGCTGCTTTGTTACATGACACAGTTGAAGATACCGACACTTCTTTCTCGGAAATTGAAGAAAATTTTGGACCTGTTGTGAGGAAAATTGTTGAAGAAGTTACGGATGATAAATCTCTTCCCAAAGAAGAGAGGAAAAGACTACAAATTGTTCATGCTATTGAATCCAGTCCACAAGCGAAATTGGTAAAGTTGGCTGATAAGCTATTCAATTTACGAGATTTGATCAGAGCGACACCAGAAGGATGGACTGAAGAAAGGGTGCATGAATATTTTGTGTGGGCTAAAAAAGTTGTTGTAGGTCTGAAAGGAACAAATACATATTTAGAAAAAGAGTTGGATAGTTTATTTCAATTGAGAAGTGTTTAGTTTGATAAAGGGATAGAACGCCTTCATTGAAAGTGATAACTCCTGTATGAAATGTCAATTCAATTTTTCTTTCTGCCTTACTACAATATATTACTAATTGATCAAGATGTCTAAAAGTTTAAAGTCTTGTCAAATAAATCACCAAAATTATTCATATCATAGTGTACCTCATTTTTTTACGTAAAATCATTATTCCTTTCCAGATATTAGTGTTTTAGAAATCAATTGCTTTTTTTTTATGAAATTAGAATAAGAGTTGTGTAGAAATGCTTAGCATCCCCAAATGACTTCTTTGAAATATTATTAATATTATTCTGGGAGCTCAGAAGAAAATAAGGCTAAGTGTTTTCTGAAAAAATATGTAAAGTGCATTTTTGAGCACTAGATACTATTACAGGTAAAATATTGCCCAGATGATTTCCATTAACTGAAAGTTCAGTTTCTATAGTTTCTGATTGAGGAAAAAAATACTATGTGAAGGTGTTTTCAGTGGTGCTTTATGTACCAATAGAACACTCACTTATCTTTCAGTTAGAACACATGGTATCAAGAAGAGAGAAGGAAAATGAGATAATCAACCATTTACTTCCCAGTTCTGTGGTTGTACATCGTAATATAGTGATATTACATGTAGTAATAATTTTATATTATCATTCTAGACAATCTTCATGAGATGTCTTTCCAATAGTCTTAGAGGAGAGTTGTTAGAGGCCTCTCCACCTTTGTTTTTGACGTAAAATAAATAAATAAATCAAAGAGTTCAATAAGGCCAATCTGTTCCACCTCAAAAAATCAGTGAAGAGCAGAAAGCATATGAAGGTTTTTTCTTTGTAAGTCAGCCATTAACTAGAAAAGACAATTTAGCTCCAGATCTTACCACGAAGCCAAAATGTTTTACTTACATTGTGAAGAATATAAAGTAAAAGATACTGAATAGGAGGTGAAAAATGCAGAAAGATACAACTCTTTAAGTATTTTCATAATTATGACCTCAATTTCATGTTGTCTTGAGAAAAAATTAAAATACTGAGATAACATATTAACTATCTTATTATTTTTTAACTAATTATTAACATATCAGATTTACTAAAAGCAAAGACTGTTTTTTTCTTGTAAACATTATCATTTGTTATTTAATTTGATCATAATTTAATATAGTCATCATTGGGTGGGATGATTGTAGGAAATTAGTTTGTCACTTGTAAGCTACTGCTTATTATCTTACATTGTATAATACAAAGTACATAGTCTATTAATTTTCAAAAGTTTTGTTATTTCTAAATCTCAAAGTAATTGCAAAACAGTAATTAACTTAGAAAAGATAGCCAAGTCAAGACAAGCAAAAACGTGTTGTAATTATTGTTGTTATTACTATTATTAATAGATTTTTTGCATTTCAGGTCCAATTTTAAATTCAGTTATTTCAGAAAGTGGAAAAGTCACTAGCTTCATTTTGATCCAGAGCAAATTATCTTTTCTTGTTAGAAGACAAAATATTGTTGAAAGGTTTAGCAGCAGAGAACACAAATAAGTAATTCAGTAGTCATAGTTGCATTAATTCATTTTTCATTGATTTATAGTTCTTGTAGAGTGGTAGGTGGCAATGTTATTTTCTTTGCATTAGAGGCATCTTCAATATTATAAATCGTTAGGTCTGTAATTGTGTTTGGATAAACGTTTATGAAGGTCTTGTGGTTATTTTCTTTGCATTTACAAGCATATAGGAGTCAAATTATCTTGTCAGTTTCCTTTGAACAAGATACTTAAAAAACGCCATTTGGAGATGCAGATATTTCTAAAAACCCATTTCACAACCCATTAAAACTCCATTCTCCCAAATTTTGTGTCAGACCTCATGACCAAGGTCAAGACTACATAATGACCGTGATATATTTTTTAATGACCTTTGCGTCGAAAATCTATCTCCTAGTGGTGTAGCGATTGGGGTCTAAGTATCCCCACGAAAAATATTAATCAAAAGCATATTGTATTAATCTTACAAGACATTGAAACAGGTTTTCTGAGAGTGATTTCCACGCAGTGCCAGATTACCGAACAGGCTGAGTAGGCTGCAGCCGGGGGCGCGCAATTTTTGGGGGCGGACGAATTTCAGCGGATGCAAAATTTCATTAGAAGTTTTGGATGTTTTTATTGAAATATTTCTTTTCACTTTTGTGTAGAAAGAGAGTGTTAATTAATCAAATATATAACCATTAATACACCGGGTGAATGTCGTAACTTCAGCACCACCTGTAATTTTTGAACGATTGAAGTTATTGCAATACAGTTTTCACGGAAGTGCAGGAGGGAATGGGCTAATTGGTGTATGGTATGCATACGTTTGCATTTTATCACTTGTATTTTACAGATATTGAGATAACTTTGTTTTTTTTTTTTTTTTTCAATTGGAACTATATATAGTTTTTAGTGTATCATGACGAGCGTAAAAAACAATCCAATGATATACATCATATTAGATTAGCATTTTTTAGTAATTTTGATTTTTTGAGGTTGTTTTATTGTTTAAAAAAGATTGTGGTACGACACAGTCTGAAATCCATTTTCTTTTGTACACAAGGCATTTCTAGTTATCTGATATTTAATTTATATTCCTTTACTTGACGCATTGTGTTTCGCTCACGGCGTGTTAAAAAATAGTATACGCAACACAGGCGCAAGCCCTCGTCTATTTGTTGTCCAAGCGTAGCTCGGACGAGAAACTCGCCTCGTGCGTGAATCACCGGTTTTGCGCCCGTGCTACCTAAATTACTATTTGGAACGCATAGAGTTAGAGAACATTATTAAGAAATTTGCCGAAACTAAAGCGAGAAAACGAGACTCCTATGACAACGTAGATTTTATATACCTAAATGTTATTTTGACTTTCATATCAATTTTTTTGTGACAAAATGTAAATACTCAAATACAGAAATTCTTTATAACCTTGACAAAAAATATAAATAATATTTAATAAATTGTTTATACATGTACAATATTTGCATCGACTACAAATATCGTACAACGTTTTTTATAAAAATATTATAAATAACTTTTATGTCAAAAAAAGCAAATTAAATCTACTGGTACTGAAACACTAGGTACTTTCTCACCCGTATTTTCACTCAAAATTACACGAAAAGTACTCAAATTTTCGAAAAATACTACATGACTTTATTTGAAAATCTATCTTTAAGGAGCAGATTTATTTAAGGGGGAAATATCTATCTTTAATATTTGAGTTGTAGGAAGACGAAAACATTTCGAACTTTTGCAATTTTCGAAAAATCAGAGTTTTAAAGGAACCTAAGACCTACATTTCCTTTGAATGATGTTCACACTATCCAACAACAAAATTTTATCACAAACAAAGGAGCCATTTTTTTAAATGTCCCAAGAGCTTCTGGTAAAATTCCCCCAAAATTAAAATATCAGTTTTGGAGAAAATCGACTGAACGGTTTAGCCACTAGCGTTTTTCACGGACGGACGGATAGACAGACGTTTTGCCATTATTCGATTTTTGGGTATCAAGGACCCACAAAACATGAATTCTGACTACACCCCGTGTTAGAGAATTTTTTGTAAATTTAATAACTAGACTGATCCACTTTTTCGTTACCAGGATCCTGCAATAAGAGTTTTTCTGCCGGGAAATCCCCGTTTTTCCGTGCAGCATTAAAAAACTTTCTCTCCGTAGCAAGAAAGTAAAAAGGGCGCTAAACATTTGACAGCACAGGGCGCACATAAGTCAAAGTTGAGTCATTGCCTCATAGCCTCTGATTGATTGGAATCATTGTGGAAAGAGATGAGTGAGCTACTCCGGCGCATCGATTTTTGCTCGTTCTGCGCAGCACCAGTTTGTCCCACGAACCACGTGATCACAGCAAGGGCATTTCGTTTGAAAAGAACAGATGCTGGCCGCCATGTTGCATGGAGAGCGAGAAGTGTTGAGAAACTTTTGAAAGTGGCATAATGTGACAGTTTTCAACGATGACCAAAAATAAAACGAAAGTGTACAAGATGCAATATTTAAAAGAAATGCTTCATATATCTATTTCAATGACTTGTAACAAGTTGATAATTTTGGTATCTGGCTGCATTTAACATTCCCGCTAATATTGTGACGCAAACTGGTGCCTGAAGCTCATTGTCTGGAGTCGGATACGATGCGCAAGAGCCTACCATCTATTTCCATCTTGGTTGGAATGCTGAATAATGGTTTATACCACGGCCATCCTTTACTAACGGTCATGACATTCGATTTGGTAACATTGCAAGCTTGCAGGACAGGGGTCCTTCTCCGGTCACACATTTTAAAAGCTTTCCACTTTCTTTCCGTAATTTGTATGAATTTCCTATGCACAACGTCTTAAATGGCATAATGTTAATTAATTGTAAACTCAGCCATTAGATAAATCTTATATTCCAAAAATTATTGTTTTTGAACTGTTTTTGTAGACATTGAAAATAAGAATGGGAGTTTATTATATGGAAATAAGAAGAAAAATAACATCAAGGAAGACCGACGCTATATATTTTAATTTAAAAAATTCTTTATTTTCTTTCTTCTTTTGAAAATTTATTAAAATGTTTTATGCATTGACGATTGCTGCGTTAGTGTACAGTTCGCTGGAGATTTAAAAAAAAAATTATTTATTGAGGCTGTCCCTCACTACCGTTCGGAAATTTAAAGACAGAAACATACTCTTCTTTATTTGATGCATAAAAACCACGTCAGAGTGCCACACAACAATGTTTCGGCATCTGAAAAGCTTGCAAGCAAGCAAACATCAATACGAAAAAAAAAAAATTATAAAAAAATTACTTTGGTGTACACAATGTTAAATCTGGATTCACAATGATAAATCAATGAACAATTCACAATGTTAAATCTGGATTTTAATTCACAACTCGTAAAGACATCGTTTTACAAATCAAACGTAAATGAGGAAAGGAAGTAAGAAACTTTCTCCTTTTAAAACCAGTAAATTGTAGGATTCTTGGATGATCATCTAACAAAACAATATTACATTACATTATTTTAAGCACAAACAATTGACAGTGACTAGTTAAAAGGTAGGCAATTTAACATTATGTACTTTTAACACAGAACAAACTAATAATCGTAAACCGGTTCCCCAGATAGAAACAGCACCTTTTCTCTAAAAGGCAAGTAAAATATATTTTAAGAAACAACTATTTCACACTTCGATATGTCTTCATATGTACGTGTTAAGCCTAGCAGCTCTCTTATACTTATATCTCAGCTCATACATACGTATTCAGATCGTAGCCACGACAAAACTACCTGGAACGCAATAAAAACTACCAGCAACTTTGCAGGAGCGGAGCCTTTCTGGAACCCCTGCCCTGTTGTCAAATCGGAGTCTCACGGCCTTTAGTGGAAGATGGCCATGGTTGTACAGCCACGAAAACTGAAGGCCACTCAACTCTGGTGTTCGAAGCATGGTGTCTGTAAGGAGATTCAACGCGGGTTTTGGAGGCATGGTAGGCATACGTAAATGTCGGCACCATACCCCGCCATGGACATAAGACTGCCCAATTTGGATTCAGCCAGGTCACACCACCTCAGTCCATCGAAAACGTACTGAATAAAATTAAAAGATCGCTAGATAAACCTGAAAGAAGAAAGTATGCTATCTTTGTGTATTACACCGACGCTTTTGCCGTCAACAGAGAAAAGCTAGAAAGATATTGTAATGAATCCGCAAAACCTATTAAAGAAAGAGCAATAGCAAGTTACAGAATATTTTACATAGATTTATATAGTAAGCCATGACAGCGGAAATAATAGGTTAAAGAAGGTAATCAATAACCAGACATTGGATTCAAGAACCATTTGAAGCCAGCAAAATACACAAAGTGAAGGAGTTTCCTGAGTGCAGATTTTTTTTTTTTTTTTTTTAACATAACACCTGTCCGCATTCAGCTCGTGCAACTATGAAAACAATCGACGACCTACGCTTCAAGTGTCTTTCACATTCGCCATACTCGCCAGATTTGACACCGTCAGATTACATCTTTGGTCCATTAATGGGCTACTTGGAGGGCAAAATACGATATCGAAGCACTTCCTATCCGATGGCGCAATTGCATTGATTGTGGAAGGGACTATGTAGAAAAATTAAGTACAAAGATTCAGTTTCTCTGCAGTAAAATAGTGAAACAATTTTCTTTCCATTATTTTACGGTTTTCATTTGATTCTCCCTCGTAGTTCCAGCAGCGAGTCTCATCGCACAAAAAGGGCACTGCATTTCCGTCGGAACAAAGTTTCGTTTCACCCGCAGTCAACAATGTTACTGTCGAGACAAATGCTGATAACTGCATTAAATTGAACCTCGGCATCTTCAAAACTCAATTAAGCACAGACCGAAAAGTAAAATCAGAAAAATACGAATTGCAAACTAACGTGGCAAGTCAGTGAGTGAATTCCACGGTTGGTATTCTACGTATTTTAGAAGTGGAGGTAATTAATGAACCAGTGAATGCCTCACTCCGCTCATCATAACCTATAGCTAAAATATCCCATTTTCCTTTTCATGACATTCAATATTCAAGACATTTCAACAATGTCGATGTATATAAGATCTTTTTGAAACTAAAGAGCGCCCTATTAGCGCTCTCTCTTGGCCTGGCATTCTCCCAGGTATTGCACCATGTCACGCTCTTGGCTCTATTATGGTTAGAACAACAGTGCAGCAATCAGTGGGTGCGAGGTCTTGTCGCCGAGCGCTCCACGACGTCTGGGGAGAATACCAATTTTCTGTCTGACACTAGCTGCAATTTAATTTGATGAATTTCGCGTGTTATTGAAAATACTTAAGTTCAGCCAATTATTGAGGTATTGCATGCGTTATTTATAATGTTTGGAGACTTTAGGCTCACTTGATGTTAGGTTTGTACACTTGTACAAAATGTACTTTTGATGAGTCCTTTGCGTAAAGTTGGCCGTTGTGAAAAGAAGCTCCTCTATGTCTCTCAGGTGTGTGCATTTCCAACCGATGGGGCACAACCGAACCCCATCACAACAGCAGTGACAGTGCGAGCGTTGTTGTCAATATGAGCGTGTGTGTGTGTGGTGTGTGTGTGTGTGTGTGTGTGTGTGTGTAAGATCTTTCATTATTCCAGAATATTCCAGGGTGATATTTTCGAATAAAATAATTTTATTTGTGATAAACGTCCAAATAATAGTGACTGTTGCAAAGTGCCTGTAATATTTTTATAAAAAGATCTAGAACTTCATGTTTAGTTTCATATACTTCACATGATTTATGTGAAAACACATGTTGACTTCACCAGCGCTAGCCATGAACTGCCGGATATACCACTAGACCACAATACCTACAGTACACGCTAGGTGGCAGCACTAATCCTGACATCTTCCTTTTCAAGATGTTTACAATATAAAAATACAATGTTAATAACTGAACAATTTCAACTTACATGCTACAATGTTAAAAGTATACATTAAGTTATATAATCTTTAAGGTATGAGGGCGATCTGCTTACTCTACCAGTTACATAAGATTGATTGTTTTGAACATTTTGGTTTGAATTTGGACTTACCCTTTGGTTAACAATATCTGAACTTGTTTATTTATTTATTTATTTATTTATTTATTTTACGTCAAAAACAGTTAAAAACTGCGTATGACGTGCTATGGGGAAAAGTGAATTCTGTGCACATTTTCAAAATTCTGTGATCCCTACACTAAGTCATATACTACTTAAATTTTGAATTTTGAAAGGGAGAAAAAAAACTCCCATGTAGTAAAATCTATTTTCAAAAATAAATAAGCAATAAATTTTGAATTTTGAAAGGGAGAAAAAAAACAAAAACTCCCATGTAGTAAAATCTATTTTCAAAAATGAATACAATGAATCCTGAACTTGCATGTTCAGGATTCGATCGAGTTTCATTTGGTACTTTGTTGTCAGCTTTATTACGCCCTACTTCAGCCGCACTCTTATACAAATGTACACGATTTCTTTCAAGTTTTCGACCATTTGACAATTGCACTTCGTATGACCTTGGTCTATCACAAAGTTTTGTTACAACTGCAGGAACCAAAAATTGCTTATCTTTCTCATTCTTAACATTAATATTATCTGCTAATTTTAATGGTTTTAAGTTATGACTGTTTCTATCATAATACATTTTTTGTTCGCTCTGTCTTCTAATAAGCTGTTGTCTAACTAGTTCGTACTTTTCACACTCACCGGTAACATTCCACGCGTTTTGTAACCAAGCAACAATTCATTCGAGGACTTGACCTCGTTTGATATTGGAATACTTCGGTATTCTAACAATGCAAGGGTCGTATCTCCGCCGCCCTCACAACTTCATGATAAAGCGGTTCTCAAAATTTCCAAAGATGTTAAATGTCACATTCGTCAGGAACAAGTAGAAACTATTGATCATATCGTCTCAGCTTGTCCAATTCTAGCAAATACCGAGTACTTGAAATGACACGACAGAGTGTGTGGTTACCTCCATTGGCAGATCTGTAACGCCCTCGAAGTTCCAAACACATACTGGTACGAACTCTCATCAGAACCGGCGACGTCTGTTTGACTGTGTACAATCAGTTGTGCAATCAGTTGAACTGTGTACAATAGCGGTCAAGAAACTGGACATTGTTATCCTGGATTTGGAGAAAAAACGTGTCTAAGTATAAATATTGTTGTGCCGCGAGATTAAAACGTCGTAACCAAGGAGACAGAAAAACGTCTCAAATACAAGAGTTTGGAAATCGAGATCAACCGAATATGGGGCGTAAAAGTGCAGGTCGACCCGATAGTTATCGCAGCTCTAGGATTTGTTCCGCAAAAGTTGTGTAAGAACTGGGCTTAACTCCCAGGTCAATCAGAAGACTGGATAGTACAAGACATTGTTTTATTTGCAACAGCCCACATTTTGCGTGAAGTATTGTAGAGGCACCGATAGTCTCTAGATCTGATCCTTAGGAAACTGGAATAGAATTTATACTTAACTGACTCATAACATCTTTTGTCGTGAATTAGAGTAATAATAATGATAATAATAATAATAATAATAATAATAATAATAATAATAATAATAATAATAATAATAATAATAATAATAATAATCACTTTATGCGACGAGATTCGGACCACCAGACCTGCTCTTCCGTCTAACCACGTATTACAAAGTTCATGGATAAATAATAATTATTTCAATTATTGAAATGGAACTTTTTTTTATTTATTTTATTTTACGTCAAAAAAAACAGTTAAAAACTGCGTATGACGTGCTATGGGGAAAAGTGAATTGTGTGCAAATTCTCTAATCTCTACACTAAGTCAAATACTACTTAAATTTTGAATTTTGAAAGGGAGAAAAAAAACAAAAACTCCCATTATAAAATCTATTTTCAAGGATAAATAAGCAATAAATTTTGAATTTTGAAAGGGAGAAAAAAAACAAAAACTCCCATGTAATAAAATCTATTTTCAAGGATAAATAAGCAATAAAATTTTGAATTTTGAAAGGGAGAAAAAGACAATCAAAAAACTCCCACATAATAAAATCTATTTTCAAGGATAAATAAGCAATAAATTTTGGCTCTTATTACTTCCTGCCGCGACATGGAAACGATAATTTGAATAATTGTATTTCCCACTGAATTCTAGAAGACGTGCACAGAAAATGAAGTTACATTTATCATTTTACATTATTATTACATTTACATTATTATTTTATATTTATTAACTTTTCTAAGAGACATTTAGTAATTTTATCACCCATAACTTAAACATGCCTTACCCCTGGGCGCAAAAGCAAAAATAAACGTCTCAGGAAAACGCGCAAAAGAAAATAAAGTGCCTTAAACGGCCGAAAAAAACATGGAAAGCAAAGGAAGTGTGCGAAATCTCAAACAAATATTTTAAAAAACCATTACAGATAGAAGAAAAACTAAGCCTACCAGAAAATGAAATTATTAAGAAAAGATTAATTTTAGCCACTATCAATTAAATATCAAAAAATAATAAAAAGTCACAAAAAAGACACGACGTGCTCACAACCACCACAATGACAGCTGGAAGTCGATTTTAATTTACAAATACGTTTCAAGGGAAATGGAGCCCATCAGAATTGTGTCTACTAAACTGTAAGAATTTAAAACAAGATAACACGAAAACGAAAGTAATTATCCTCATAAAAAGAGACCGAAAAAATATGCAGTATGAAACGTCAAAATATACACATAAATATGTAATGAAACAGTAAGAATATGTGATAAATATGTAATATCGGATACAATATGTAATATTAACATCCACTAATTATAAATCACATTTACATAATACCAAGTTACATTCCCTAAACAAATTGTAAAAAGAATACAAACGCTTTAAACATCATTTGGAGAGTATAAGTTGTTGCACACTTTGCACCATACAACTTCCCCGTCAATAGAAAAAGCTTCATCTATTAGCCATCCGGACCGTAGTTGTACACTCAGCCTAGACGCAATAGAAGCCATCGTACAAACTGGTAGTATCTACGACTAGCAAATAATCACGGGCGTGTAGCATTCTCATTGAAGTGTAACACATCGGCGATCTCCAAAGTTTCTTGGAAATTAAAGTTAAAGATCACAAAACGTGGTGTCCGTGATACGTTTCATACCCAAAGGTGAAAAATGATCTCAGTTGCTGATGCGCACTTCCCATCACTGAGGTAACTGAAGCATGCTCGCCGGGTTGTGTCATCCGATAGCGTCTTCACGTAGTTTACCTGGAGTAGACAGCACGCAGAATCAAACAGGAAAAACTGCTGATTTTTTAAAACACATCTTCATAAGAAGAACTATGAAATACAATTGCAGAAAAATAATTGAAAAAAATAGTTTGTGAAAAATACCAAATTTGTTAAATATTTAATATAGTATTAAGTATGTAAAAATATGTAACGAACAAATTGGATATTGAGTTCGGTCGGCAACGATTCGCCAAGATTACAATTTTGGGAACGGTAAGTAGAAAGATAAGAAGTATGTAAATACATAAAAATCCTATCTCTACTCATAATAATTTAGAAACCGGCGTCCGTCCGTCACCCAAGGTGAATTTTTCTAACAAGAGTATTGTTGGTATGTCAAGGAAGTAGATCGCATTTTCAGTAACTTCCGGCAGGTGATGAGTAGCTCATTCGATCCCTCTTTACAAGACAAATTGATTGGCACAATTTAGCCACTTTCCTTTAGGATTATTCCGGAAGAATAATTCTAGAAAACTCGTTAGAACCTCATCGGTGGACAAAATTGATTCAAATTTGGCGCCGTACTTTGAAGTCTATCATCATAACAATTCCTTGTCGCTAATCAACAGCAAAGAACATGCATTTTAAACGTCCCGCGTCGAACTTAATATTTTTCTCCAAAAACGGCGCGTATCCTTCCAGAGGGAAAGGAACTTAATATTTTTCTCCAAAAACGGCGCGTATCCTTCCAGAGGGAAAGGAACTTAATATTTTTCTCCAAAAACGGCGCGTATCCTTCCAGAGGGAAAGACAAAAACATTTTTCATGTGAAACTCTTTGGAAGGACAAACAATTCATTTGACTTATTTACATGCTGGATGTCAGCTAATAGTGTCGATTGCTAGACAACTATTCTATTTTCCCTTAATTCGAAGACTAGTGAATAGTGTATTTCATCATTGCTTGCCCTTCATAAGATGGCAGGCAAAACCAGCCGCCCAAATAATGAGTGCACTGCCTGCTTCTAGAATCACGCAGTCAAAAGTCAATATAATTGAGTTTATGTCACATCATTTACACCAGGGTTGTCCAACTGATGGTGTCATTTATTGTGGTCCGCGAAAGATTATAAGCCAAAAGTGAAAGTCCTTTGCATCCATATCGGGCGAGAACAGTGCGCCTAGCGCACGCGCTCTACTCGGGTCAACACCCCTTTATGTAAAAATAGGTTGCATAGATTTAAGGGCTTTTTTCTAGTAAATTCAGAAATCTGAAATCTTCCCAATGTGTTTCCCTGCGTTATGCATGGTTCGGTCTGATATCACGCATGCCCTCCCCCATCCGCCCCCTCACCTATTTGAGAGCAGTCAGAAACACTGCCAAGATCTGTAATACGGAAAGTCAGGTGTGGATTTCCCAAGTACAGTAAATATGACTCGCAATCATATTAAAAGTTTTGTTTGTGGTCTTGCAAGTTGGACACCCCTGATTTACATGGTTGCCAGATGTCTTGCATTTTTTCTTTAATGACGTATAACAATTTCTCACATTGTCAATTTTCAATAAAGGAAAATTAAGCAAACATATTAAAAGAAACAAAAAGTTTTATTAACAGGCGGAAAAGGGGAGTCTTTTTTAAAATGTTTAGGGTAGAGATGGGCTTAACAGCTTTTCTTCAATAACTATTACCACAATAACAATTGACTCGTAATAGCTATTATTAATAAGAGTTGAAAAATAGCAGGTCAATGATCAGAAACCTAACATGGCCGACGGCTAAGAGTTAAATCAATTGAGGCGACTGCTAAGAGTGAAACCACGACAAACGAATAATGTTGGTAGGACCGTAAAGCTTGTGCAGCTACCTTACGGCGCTTGCTTGCATTACTGCCTCAAACGTTTGGACAGAGAAGCAGTAGAATAGTAATTAATAAGGAACGGACTTTATTGTAATAAAAAAGCAAAATATGTACATGTATATGTACTTATTTTTTCAAAAATATGTAAGAAAAAATAGAAAATATGTGAAATAAATATTCGTTATAATGTTTACAATTCCATACTTCAAGCGTTTTCCGAGCAGAGTACGTTGCCGATCAGAACTTTACATGGATTCAGAGAGGCTGAATGAAAAGTTTACATCTACAGAAGCAATTATTCGCTAGTTTCTTCCGAAACATAATACTTTCGTATTATATGCAATGTTGTTTACGAGGAGCCGGAGCTCAAGTCAATAGTACCGTGTAGCTTGTGATAGAAGGGGGGGGGGTAAAGGGAGCATACTCCCACCCCAACTCCAGAAAAGGGATAAGACAATGATCTGATTTTTTTTATCGAGTTACGCACGGGGTCTATGAAACAAGAGTAAGACACGTGGTTGAAGTTCCTTCTGCTTTACATACTACATCCGCTCATCGTTGATCCCGATTACGCTATTTTCAAAAAGCAGTGGGGCGGGGGGAGATAAGTTTGACAGTTAATAGCGATTGTCCGGCGTTAATACAAGCGCATTTTTAAGTATTTCAGTACCTAAGTTAGTTTTCAAGTAATATGTATTTTGAACATCACAAATGATATTTCGACCTATAAATATATTAAAAATGTAACAAATATGTAGCTCTAGATAAAATATGTAAAATTATGTAATTATACCAAAATATGTAAAAATATGTAAAAAAAAATAGCTCCAATTAGTTCAGAATGTCGTGTTAAGTGTAAAAAATATTAGTGAATGCAGGTATCTTGTCCCTGCAAAAATATGTATTTACATGAAAATCCGTTCCCTAGTAATTAATATAATAATGGGTAGCAAATGTGCATAGAATATTACTAAAATAAAAGTGATTCGTGATTCGGTTCTAGATTGCAAATATTCTTTCAAATATGCAACTTGGGCATAGTGAAGTGACGAGTGCCAAAAATAATGAGAAACTGTGTTTTTGCTAACCTATAGCTAAAGTGATAATGACTGTTGAAAACCAAATATTATAATGCGAGATATTTTACCGTAACTCATTTTATTTTATCGGACCTAGGGAAATATTAGTTGATCTCACATACGCAGCAATGGGACAGAAATAAGTTATCAATCATTTTAGACGGATTTAATTTAAAGGGAAAACATAAAATATAAAAATATTGTGGCACATCGTGTGTAATAATGACGAATTATGTATTAATGAATCTCAAATTTGAACAATCGCGATTAATTAGTTCCAGTGAAGCTGTTATCATACAAAATGGTTGCCACAAAAACTTGTAGTATTTCGTACTTCACCCAGCAGATTGCAGCTCTATGAATTTCAACCGATAACTTCCATTAACAGGATAAACGAAGTAACTGCTACTTTGCTTAACAGTTACGAAACGTTAACTGTTAAGAAATAACACTTAAGCTGTTAAGGGCACATCCCTAGTTCAGGGAGGCCATGGTAGTAGCGGCTGCTCCTTAAGAATACTAGGGCGGCGCCTTCCCCAGAAAAAACAACCTCGGGAAAAGATTACATTTGCAATAAATAGACTCGTTTAATTTGGCACATTATCAGCGCAATTTTTTAGTCTTATTTGTTTAGTTTTATGTGCTCGCTTAAGCGAAAGATACATGTTATTAGAAAGAGTCGCATCGTGGATTATCGCGAGTCCGTCCGTAGTTGGTGCATAGACTAAAGAGGTAGAATAAGTATAATTCTTTACTCTATTACTGTTGGTGCAAGTGCGGCAATGGAAGCTTGAGAGAGTGTGGAAGTATTGGGAGGTGCGTGCTGCTATAGGGTTTTGTTCGCCAGAGTCTGTCTATTAACTAAGCTAAAAATACCGATCTTTTCATATGAGTTCGTAAACTATTGTTTTGTTTGCTGGAAAAAAAATCTCTCATTTTCGCTTGAGCACAGTTGTTTATTCACTTTTTTGTCACCAAAGCCCGACAATGAGTTTTTCTGGCGAAAATTCGCTGTTTTCCGGTGCACTATTACAGAACTTTCTCTTCTTACGAAGAACTTGGTAAGGCGATAAAGTAAAAAATTTAATTTGTCTAATTAAAAAAAAAGAATTCAGCAAATTTAATTTTGTCATCTTAAACAGTGCAACTAGCACTATCCGTACGAAAAGTTTGGAGAAAAAATTTGAAGTCATTTTTGAGAAAATGGCATTTCAGCTTCTATGGAAATGCGGTTTTTTATAATTGGAATTATGTAATTATTTATTTAAAAATTATATTTCTCCACCTAGAGAGTACATCACCTTGACGTTAGTGGTGAAGCTGGAGTACCCCCGTGATCCTGAGAGCTATGCCGGCGGCGGTAGCTTAGCTTTTGGTAGGGCCTTCCTGCCGGACAAGTCAAACGAATGTCAAACGAGGTGTCAGACGAAGAAGTACTCCAGAAGAGGACTGAGGCGCAAGAAGAGAACATCTGGTACAGTGCGCTGAAGACGATCTTGGACCGACGAAGATGACCTCGAAGATTTAGAAATAAATCCTAGCCTACATTTCTACTTAGGGATGAAGGACACGGGTATGATTCCGCCAACGGCACTAGGAGATTCCTAAAGAGATCTGGGCAGGAGGAGCTCAAAGGCACGGCGAATGCAGCCTCCAAAGGGAGTAAACCCTAAAAACATCCTGTTCCTCCTAGTAGGGGGTTCGGACGATGGGCCAGCTCGTCAATGTCCTAGTAAAAACTATGCTTAAAGGCCTAATCATGAGGAAACGGACGACAACCGGAGGCGATCTAGACAAAGGAAATAGATAATGAATATTGGAACATGGAAATAATCAAGGTCTAGGAGGTAATTAAGGAGCTTCAAGATTTAAATGTAGATATTGCACGTTGAAGTGAGACAAAGAAAAAGGGCTCGGGTATAGAAGAGATTGGACCCTATGTTCATCTATGGAGCGGAGTACCTAAAGATCAGATGGGTCGTAAAGGGATTTCCATAGTCATAAAAAATAAATTCAGAAACCATATTAAAAGTTGGGAAGATATAGGCGAGATTAAAGTAAATTTAGAAAGTTTTAGATACAAAATGACGATTCTTGGAGTGTATACGCCGAATGAAAATGAAGATACTAGTATTTTAGAGGAATTTTATTCAAAAATAGATGGTGTAATCAGTGAATGTAGGGGTAAATAGAGAACTTATTTTATTGGGTGACTTAAGAGGCTAGAGTGGGAAAATCTGAGAGCTCAAAAGTCATTGGACAACATGGAGAAGAGGTGGAAAATTCGAATGGGAGAAGACTGATTCAACTATGTGTTCAGCATGAACTTAAATTAGAAATGGTCACTTCCAACATAAAGATAGGCATATGTTCACTTGGGAAGATAAGGTAAGAGGAAAGAGGTCTGTGATCGATTACGTAATAACTATGCAGTATTTAACTGGTTAAGTAATGGATGTCAGGGCACATAGAGGCCCAGAATGTAGATCCAGCCATTGTCAAGTGAAGGCCAAAATTATGCTTCCACCTACAAGACAAAAAGAAATTGAGATCAGAAAACACAAGGAAGACAAAAAAGTAAATAGTGAAAGTAGGAAATATAATGTAGAGGGTCTATCACAACCAAGTATGTGATATTTATTTCAAAGCAGATTGAATCGTTTACTGAATGAAGACGTTGTTGGATCAAATAAGGAGATATATGAACACCTCGAAGATAGCGGCTAAAGAAGCACTTGGAACACCTTTAAAGAAGAAAAGAGAGGGGGGAGCTATTGGATTGCTCAAGACCTGGGAGCAAGAAATAGAGAAGAAGATGAATTATGAAAAATGGTTGAGTACCAAGAAAGCAGAAAATATGGAGAAATATAAAATCCAACGAAATAGAGTTAGAATCGTTTCTGCTGCATAACTGTTTCTATACAATTAGAGACTATACTGAGCATCACAAGAAAAGTAACATTAATTTTAACAATGATACATAATGCATTATTTACCATTTGGACTGTATAAATGAGTATAAACAACCTGTAACAACTATTGTACTACAACTTCCGGGTCAATGACCCCCATCTCGATCAGGTTTTTCGTCCAGTTTCCCTGATCCATTGAGCAAATGCTGAGAAGGCCCTTGTTTTGCTTCTGGACATAAATGTAACTTCATTTTCTGTGCAGTCTTCTAGAATTCAGTGGAAACACAATTCTTCAAATTATCGTTTCCATGTTGTCGCGCAGGAAGTAATAAGAGCCAAAATTTATTGCTTATTTATCCTTGAAAATAGATTTTATTACATGGGAGTTTTTTGTTTTTTTCTCCCTTTCAAAATTCAAAATTTATTGCTTATTTATCCTTGAAAATAGATTTTATTACATGGGAGTTTTTGTTTTTCTCCTTTCAAAATTTATTGCTTATTTATCCTTAAAAATAGATTTTACTACATGGGAGTTTTTGTTTTTCTCCTTTCAAAATTTATTGCTTATTTATTTTGAAAATAGATTTTACTATATGGGAGTTTTGTTTTTCTCCTTTCAAAATTCAAAATTTATTGCTTATTTATTTTGAAAATAGATTTTACTACATGGGAGTTTTGTTTTTTCTCCTTTCAAATTCAAAATTTATTGCTTATTTATCCTTAAAATAGATTTTACTACATGGAGTTTTTGTTTTTCTCCTTTCAAAATTCAAAATTTATTGCTTATTTATTTTTGAAAATAGATTTTACTACATGGGAGTTTTGTTTTTCTCCTTTCAAAATTCAAAATTTAAGTAGTATATGACTTAGTGTAGGGATCACAGAATTTTGAAAATGTAAACAATCATGGAATTAATCAAACCCCATAGCACGTCATACGCAGTTTTTAACTGTTTTTTGACGTAAAATAAATAAATAAATAAATAATCATGATAAGGATATAAAAACAACAATCATGGAAGCGTAAATGTCAAGAAGTAGAAATATACATAAATAAAACTAAAACAAGCGAAATTTGAAAGTTTATAAAACAGGTCATATCTCCCCAAATGGAAAAAGTCCGCATATAAAGTATACCTGTAAGTAAATGGGAAGAGTACTTTAGAAAATTATTAAATAAAGGAAGATCAAATTTTTTTGGAACTACGGAAAGGGAAAAAATATCTCCGGCCAAAGAAATTACAGTAACCTAAGAGAGGGTTAAGAAAAGAATCGAAAGGTGGTAAGGCTCGATCAAAGAAATGAAAGAAAAATCGATCAAAGAAACGAAAGGTGGTAAGGCTCCGGGTCCAGGAGAAATCCCAAGCGAATTGATCAAGAATGGAACACCAAAGCTAGTGTGAATGAGGACGAAGCTAATTAATAGGTACATAAATAAAGGCGATATACCAGAAGACAGGAAAATGGCTTATAAATGTGTAAGAAAGGAAGGAAAGACATGTGTGAAAGTTATAGAGGGATAGCAATGACAAACACGTCCAGTAAGGTATATGGAAGAATGTTAAGAGAATTAATAGAAGAGGAATACAAGGAGTACGAAGAAGAAGAACAAAGTTGTTTTAGGGCGTGTCGATTTTGCATAGATAACTTGTTATGTCTGACCTAGGTGATGCAAAAGAAATGGCAAACAGGGAGAGAACTTTATAACGCCTTCCATGATATAGCAAAGGACTATGATAGTGTGCCAGTCATAAAGTTATGGGAAGTTATAAATAAGAGTAATGTAACTAAAATCTTAATAAATGCGGTGAAGGAACTGTATATAGATCAAAAGGGAAAAGTGAAAGTTGGAAAACAGATGACCCAAACATTCCTATATCAAAAGGGCAAGGATGCTGTTTGTCACCTATCCTCTTTAAAATATATGTTAATGCGGTGTTACAGGTATGGAAAAGAGAATGTGCACGGATGGAAATACAACTTGATGATAACACATCACTCTATGCTCTACAATTCGCTGATGATTAGGTGCTGATGGCGCAAGAACTCAATATTGAATATATGAGTAGGAAGATAAAAGAAGATTAGTCTTGAGAAATGGGGACTAAGTTTCAACATAGACAAAACGTATACTGGACACTAGGCAATACACATGACGAATTGATTATGGAAATCGGAGAAATAATAATAGCAGAGGACATAAAGTACTTGGGGACAACAATAGAAAAACATGGCTTTTATGGAAAGGAATGTGAAACCCGAATGAAAGGAAGAAACATTTTAGGAGCCCTAAATCCAGTGATCTGGGATCCAAAGCAAGAACACGGGTATAAGCCAGAAAACGAAAATTAGAATATATAAATCTTCGATTGATAGTGTTACCTTGTATGGATCAGAAATAGAAAAGAAACAACCAGAACAATAGAAAATTGAGAGCCCTGGAAATGGATTTCCTCAGGAGAGCGGCAGCAATATCTACAAGGGAAAGAATTGGAAATGAACGGGTTAAGAGATAAAAATAGGAAAAAAAAAATTTAAAAGATTCCCCAAAAGATCATTAGAATGGCAACCAAGTGAAAGGAGAAAACGAGGAAGACTAGGACCAGGGTGGAAAGACCAGATCAGAAAGATAATCGAAAAGATAATCCTAATTCCTTGAAGAACGGAAAGAAGATTAGGCGCCGGAAGACCGCACTAGCGGTTAAGAAACACGCAAGAAGAAAATTATATTTTAACTATTCTGAATTACACAGTTCTTTTAATACACTATAAATGTCATGTGCAAATATACTTTTATTTTTTATTAAACGAAGTATAAACTATTCAGTAATATTTATTTTTATATTTAATTTATGGGGGTGGGGTGATACCATTAGTTTTGGCCCGGGTGACACCAACTGAAGTTATGCCACTGCAGATACTATTAGTTACAGATACATACATGAACGCGAACCGGTCACAGCAGTGTAGGAGGCCGTCTGATGCTGGCACCGACCGCCACACACGTGACTTTCAACGCAGTGTTGCCATTGGTTGCCATCCAGCAGTAGTACTCTAGGAGTTTTGTATCGTTGATTCGTTATAAATTGTAGAAAATCAGCTTATACATAGAGGGAATACTTGGGAAGGTGTAACCAAATACATATACGAGTTTTCACAAACGGATAAAATTTATTTTTCAATCTCATATTTATATAAAGCATTCTGTTGACAATTTTTATCAAATAAAAAACGGTCACTTCTGTAGTTAAGGAGTGTAATTTTCAGTCTCAAGTTCTTACTTCTGTGTACTATTCACAAGCAACTTTTGTCTTCATTTCTTTGTTAGTTCTTGAAATTCTTTCATATATTGAACCAAAGTTTCAACCTCTTTATAGGTTATTGCATTGTATAATGATGCACGAATACCTCCAACACTCCTGCAGCAAATTTATTGAAAAAGTATTTTTTAAAAAGAAGCATAAAATATAGTAAAACTGTAACATGTGTATACCAGTTAAAAGAAAAGAAAAACAAGACTTGTATTAAAGAGTGACCATATTTTTTATGACCTAAAACAGGACATTTCTGAAATATGGAAGAAAAAGAAC
The DNA here is from genome assembly GCA_964035755.1 of Teleogryllus oceanicus. Lineage (NCBI taxonomy): Eukaryota > Metazoa > Arthropoda > Insecta > Orthoptera > Gryllidae > Teleogryllus > Teleogryllus oceanicus. Next base: position 8,692,622 of record CAXIVR010000002.1, read on the forward strand.
AGGGACAAAATAGGATACGAGCTTACAAAGGAAATGTGCTTCGTATGTGACTGCACTGCTTCACTAAGAGAAATACAAAGTTCTTTTTATACATAAAAAGACATATTTTAATAACCAACTTTTGAATATGCTGCTGAATATGAACAGAAACTGCTGAACATGAACTTGAGGCTTCTGAATGAGGAACATCACTATGAATTTTGTACTTATCAGAAGATTTGATATCTAGCCAGAGTTTGGAATTATTTAATAACAGGTTGTAGAATTCCTTCACAGCTCTTCAAATTACAATTGCAATTTTGTCTTGTCAAATTACAAAATTACAATTTGCTTGAGATAGTTTTAGTGGAGTCAGTTAGTGTTTTGTTTTTGCAACTCAATGACCAAAAAACAGAACTTTCTGCATCCTGTTAATATTTTATCAGGACAACGGGACACACATATAATGGAAAAAAAGGTCAATCCCATTAAAAACAGGATGTCTGGTCACCCTATTGTATTGGGAACAAGGAAATCTTTCCTTAAGACACAGCTGTTTGACCAAGTATCATTACGGATATTAAATATTAGAAATATTTTGTAAGCATTGTTTATAACTCTACAGTTTATGCAATTGAAGAGAATAAATATTACAATGATTACTTCAAGTAAAGCATTAACAAAACTGGAGAAACCTTTGTCAAAAGTAAAGATGCTATAAGGGTACTTTCTCGAATTTATTTATAAAGGATATGCTATAATATTCTCACTTGCATACTACTTATCCTACTATCTTATCTACACCTTGAAAACATTTGTGAGTATCAAAGCAATAATTAGCTTTAATATTTTAATGAACTATAATGGAAAATTTTAATGATTTTGAATACTTAATATCTTAAAAAAATTTGTAGGATTGTAATATAAAAACAAAATTAAATATAATTTTCAAACGTTGAGAGGTTTTAGTGATGATTGGAGATGTACCATATTTATCCCTTTAATGTCCTACATAATTTTGCGCTCACCCATTGTCATTGCGTCTATGAGGCTCTTCCATAAATGTTGTGTATCAATTCCTCAAATTGACAACTTAAAAGTAATCAGGGGAAAATTAGGAATTGATCGTATTTATGGAACTGCAAAATTTTGCTACGTAGGACTATGGGGCCCCTTTCAAAATTTTCAGGGAGAATGTGGCCATGGTTGTGGTTCCCCTGTGTGCATCCCTATGGTGATATATCATAAATCATTTTAAACATATGTACTGAATTTCCATGGCTAGTATCATTTGGCTTGCTCGGTGGCTAGTATCACATCGTTGAATATTACTTGAGGAAAGTGTTTGCATGGGGAAAAACTAATTAACTTAGTTTCTTTGCAAAGAGTTTTGGAAATGCTCCTTTACCTCAGTGCTTGTAAAAAATAATTTTCAACTCAAAAATGCTTTCTCTGAATCATCATCAAGAAACAATTTTTTAAAATAATAGATTGTGGCAAAATGATGATTTAATTAATAATAATTTCCTTTGAAAACATTTCTCAAGGTTAATGAACTCTTCTATTACCTACCTCAAATTCTATAAGAGATATTTTTATTCTACTCTTTTTAGAGCAAATTCTCACCAATTTGATTCATTTTTTGGTTGTTTATTTCAATTAAATTAAATCCATGAATAGTGTATTATTTGTTATTTTCTCCTGTCAGTAAATTATGGTGACTAATACATTATTATATTAATCTTTTCAGTTTTAGTTCATACCTGTGACCTTTGAGTTGAAGTAACCCACGTTCCTCAGCACCAATAAGGAATGTTTTCTCCAAACCCTCATCTCCGTTCACATTTCCAATGCGGAATGGGACATTCATGCGACTTCTTACTTTGGGATTTAATGGGCAGCAGTAAAAGCCTTGAGATTGATCAATGGTATCATGCAATAATTGGCTTTTCTTTAGAGCAAGTTTCTCCATTCCTTCCACACCACCATGCTGTTTAATCCACTCAAATACTTTGCTCATTACAAAAATCCTGAAGCAGAAAAAATGTGATAAAATGACAAAGCAGTGGAGAATACTTTAGTAAAGTCTTAGGGGAGGAAAGCAAGAAAGCCATTTAAGTCAAGAAATTGACATTTTTGAAATAATAATGCCATCTTGATGGAATTTAAGAAATGCTTCCTTGCAATGAAACATGGTCTTGAAAAATGATAGGGTCAGGAAATATATAAGGAAACATGCAGAGAGAAAAAGTGAAGTATCAGCAAAGAAGAAAGAACAAAATCAGTAGTTTACTTTCACAAAACTCTGTTCGGTTTGATATAAAAAGAAATCACATAAAAAGTTAATTCTCTACAAATAATGAGAGAGAAAATATCATAAGCATAAACATAATCAATTTAATGGACTAGGTTCTGAATGGACAGACTGTTAAAACTGTAAATGTAGTTTCAAGTCAAACTAATTCTTATTGTGTTTCCTCCTGAGCTGTCAAAATAATGTCAAAAATATGAAGTTTGCAACAGCAAATAAAAACGAAGGATTTGCAAACATTACATACATGTTGATCATATAAAAAATAAATTTGTAAGTCAACATATTTCTTGTTACTATAAAATTAATGGTGCAGAAGAAAAGATTTTACTTTTTTTTGTAAATATATGTGATATTTGGGCATAAAGCATTAAAACGAATAATATAACTTGAAATATAATTAGCTCTCAGGCAATGTGATACTAACATTGATATTTAATGACTGGAAGTACTGTGTTGAGTATTGTGTATATGAATATCTCAATTGGACAAAAACATGCCTTCCATTAAAGATATCTTTAGTACATCTCTGAGCCCAATGAATAAGCTGATGTGTGAAAACTTTATTTCACCAGAAAGCAATATATTTTTTCACTGAGATTATATGAATTGATCCTCTAGTCTCAATTACCTGACATCTTCACTTATCTTTATAAGGATTGTGATTTTATTAAATTTTTGATAAGTTCATAAATACTCATCTGCCCATTTCTCAGCAACCAAAAGAAATTTAACATACCTGATCATTCACAAATGCAGAGAATGTTTAGGCAAATACCTTTGTAAATTTATCTCATTTTCTGCAGAAATTAGACTTATCAACTTATTCACTGATGTCAAATGTATTACTCCGCAATAACATTACACGAATTAATGAGTATCGGCCAGCAATATTCATGGGGATAATTCACACTCAATATTCATACAATGTCTTTCTGCAGCCAACCTCTGTACAATGTGCAGTATCAATTTCCTGATAAAATTTATTTGAACCTAGCTGATTACAAAGCATTACTCAGATATTACAAAAAATATAAACAATGCCATCTAGAAGTATTGCAGGATACATCATTTCCAGTATCACAAAGTTCTTGAATGAAATCAAATGATGAGGAAGGTTTTAGAATTGCATACCTCCTTACATTGTGGTCGCCTTCTTCAGAGTTTACATTTAAAATAGTGAATCAAAAGTTTTTGTCGGCTTCATCCACATACAGAACAAGATTATCCTCAATGTGTTCACATACATACAAGAAAAAGTAATTTTTTTAAAAATGAATATTTAATTGCATCACACTAACTTTAGTATTGTATGGGATTTAACATTTTTTGTACTCGTACCAAAGAATCAATTTAAAATTGATTAGGCATTATTTACTTACGCAGCAGTTGGTGGAGTGTTATGTAGAGAATTATCCCTTGCCATAATACTAAAATCCAATATTGTGGGGCAAAAAGGAGAAGGGTTTCCCAAAAGATCCTCTCGTACAATTACTAAAGTAACTCCAGCAGGTCCAATGTTCTTTTGTGCTCCAGCAAAAATAATTCCAAACTGCAGAAAAATGTTTGAACACAATATTACATAAATAAATTTGAATAAACAGAAAGTATTAAAAATAGGTTCACTGGTGATGTACTACAAATGAACCCCAAAAAATTTAATTTTGAAACATCAATACCTTTGAGACATCAATAGGTCGGGTCATAATATTAGAAGACATATCTGCTACAAGAGGTACACCTTGTGTGTCTGGAATGTACGGAAATTCAACCCCTGCAAAATATTTTGAAAAATATAAAAAACAAATTATTCTCTTTTTCTTTCTTTTTGCCTTCAGAACATCTTAGCAAAAACAAGTTAATACCATGTATGGTTTCATTTGTACAGTAATAAACATAAGAAGCATTTGGATCCAATTTCCACTGGGAAGAATCAGGAATGTCATTATATTTATCTGTCTTTGGAAGAACAAGATTCACTTTTCCATATTTTGTGGCTTCTTTAGCTGCCTTTGCTGACCATGTCCCTACAATTAAAGAATACACACATAGCGTTAATTAAAGTATACTGTAATTTTTCTATAGTGGTTGATGACATCTTTTTAATTAATTCGCGAATGTCCTTCTCAGAGGGACTCGTGGCCTCAGAAATGTGCATACCACTGTTAAAAAGATTCACTTTATAAAGCAGGAGGTGTAATAATGACCTAATGTCATTTACTACTATAGAAAAATCAAAGCACAGATAGAGATATTTCAGAAGTGGTATACGGTAGGCAAAATACAAAATATATTTCATGATAGAAAAACAAGTTTCTTTAATAAGAGAAGCAACTTACACTAAATATGAACTGCACAATATCTTATTAACTTATGGAAAATATGAGTAAGATGGATAATAACAATACTAAATTAACAGAGCATACCTGTAACAAAGTAGTCAGCTGAGCCTGTTCGAGACATAAGGTTGAGAGGAACAGCTGCAAAAAGACCAGTTCCTCCTCCTTGCATAAAAAGGATTTTATAATTATCAGGAACCTTCCTGGGAAAAAAAAAACTTGTTATCAACTTATTCAAAACTTACCAAAAAGCACGTAGTTCAAATTTATTTTCATAATGTGGCTTTATGAAATATTGAACTTACAACAACTCTCTCACTGTAGTCTGAGTATCATCATTGAACTTTAAATATTCTGTTGATCGATGACTTATTTCCATTATACTAAGTTTTGAATCTTTAAAGTTCAGAAGATCATTCTGAATGTTATGTAAAACCTGTAAGAAAATGAAATTCATTCAGCACTTGAATTAAAAAATGAAAAATGGATCTAGAATTTAAATTAATAGTATATTTAAAAAATATTTATTTTGATAATATACCATATTCCAAAGGTATGATCCATAATATTGTATGTACAATAAGAAGTGAATGTTCAATGATTTTCAAAAATTTATATAACTTTTGTGGCGAGCCTCGCTGATGGAAGTTTTCGAAAATGCCGCCAACACAAAATGACTAGTGGAATGGCAGTATCATTTTAACATCAGCGCCCTCAAACTAACATCCTTATAAAATAATTTGGAGACGATTATACAACATACAGCACCTAACATTTCTTTACAATTTTATTTTACACCTCAGAAAAACAAGTAATAAAAATATTATAATTTGAATGACGCAACGTCGTACCTCCTCGGGCAATTTCGCTGGTCCTGCGCCGAAATTCACCACCTGTTTAGACGCCATCGTGAAGCTCACGAAAAGTTAGGAGAATCCTCTAAATTCTACGACACAGTAATCCAGACAAGCCAACGCGTCGTTGTTGATCGCATGAAGAGCCTACCAAACAGCAGACTCTGTATCTTTCCAACGTAACACTCCAGACAGCCCGTAAAAAGACTACCAAGATAGCAATTAATCTCGTTACTCTATTGGCTGCGGTTGAAGCGCGAATGTTTGAATGCCTATTAAAAATCGGACTGGCGGGTAGCAACAGCACGTGTTATCGTAATCGCCGTAATTATAGTAATCGCCGTTTTCCGCTCACGTCACAACGTCAAAACACGATAGAGCACATTTGTTTTTACATAAGAATTTTCGTCATTCACCCTACCAGAATCTAGTCATGGATATCTGAAGAATTAAGGCCAGAGTCAGTGAATCAACGGGCGCTCCTAATTTCACAGTATCCCCTTATGTATTTTATTATTCTACATACAAACAATTTTATTAAACTACAATTCATTCACTACAGAACATTCTCCCACTTGCTAAAATTAATGGGAATGCGCAGCATATCGGCTCTTACAAGTATTGCTCAACAAGTAGCTCCACATGTTTACTTTATCGCCTACTGGTTACACAGAGTATAGTTTTGTAATACAAGGAAAAAACGGCGGTTTCTCAACAAGAAAACTGGTTTGGTGTAAGTCTAAGACAGAAAAAGTGGATAAATTGTGTTCCAGTATATAGTTAAAATAATTCCTAACCTAACTAATTCCTAACTAAATTCCTAAAATAATTCTAACACGTTGTTGTAGTCAGAGTCCACATTTTGAGTCCTTGATACCGAAAAACTGGTTTACGGCAAGACGTCTGTCAATCTGTCGTCATAGTTTTCACTAAATTACTACTAGTTAAATTACACTAAATTACTATGTAATTTACCAAATTTTTACGCTGTAAATTTACATAGTAAATTACGTCCTCTAACAATTATCGTATCCAACGTATCTATGTTTGGCGGGCCCTTAATACCGAAAAATTGTTTTAGAGGCAAAAAGTCTGACCGTCCATCTGTGTCTGTGAACAACGCTAACGGCTATGCCTCACAACGCTAGCGGCTATGCCGTAAGCAGGATTTTCACCAAACTTGATATTCCCCAATCAATCTGACATATCGCAGCCCCTTAAATTTGAAATCGACATTCTAATTTTTGGGGGTACTTTGCATGAAGCGTCAAGGACATTTAATTTTTTTGTAAAAAGAGCTCTATTTTTTTAATAAAAATTTGTTCTGGGATAGCGTAAATGACTCTTTAAAAATTGTACAGGTCTTTTTGCGCTGATATATCTGAATTCTCGAAAATGGCAAAAGTTCATTTTTTCGACTGTAAAATATAGATATTTTGCTTCTGAATAAAAGATGTTTTTCAAAATTAAATCTTTAAAAGAAGATCCATAAATGTGTTTCAAAATATGAATAGTTTTCGAGTAATTTTGCGTCGAATAAAGGGAATTTTAAAAACAAAATTTTCTAAAAATATGTTCCGAATTTTTTCTTTAAACTTTTTGTAGGGATAGAGCTACGCAGTGAATAATAATAATAATAATAATAATAATAATAATAATAATAATAATAATAATATAAACGGCATCTCGATGTATTCATTAGATTTTTCAAACATTACAGTAATGTAAGTTTTTTATAAATCACTCTCATCGTTAATATTTACATTATTTTCATTTTTGTATATTATTGAATTTGTGCGTTTTTGAGCTTCAAATTATTTCTTGTGGAGTTTCTTATAAACTTGCGGAAGTTCTAGTGCGGGGTATTAATATAAATAGTACTTAGAAGAAATCAGTGTCGGCTCGTGCTTAGGTTGCACGGTTGCACAACCCTATAAAATGAAAAAGATTTCATAACATCTTAGGAATATATATTTCCTTTTATATATTTTCCTTTGAATGACATTCAGTATTCATGATTTTGCAGCAATATCGATGTATATGAAACATTTTGAAACGAAAGAGCGTCCAATTGGCGCTCTCTCCGATGTCTGCTGCAGTGCCAAGAATTTTACCACGCTCTTGGCTGTATTACTAGGTTTACTGTTTTACTCTTTGGCCCTTCGATTTAACACAGGGAACATATGGCTTCTTGGCGGTGGAACCAGACTACTGACGCTGTCTAGCGCTGCGCGGCGACAGTGGTAAACAAAGGGGAATACCCTATTCTGGCTTCATCTGAATCACTGCGACGTAGCTTTATGAATTTCGCTATATATTGAAAGTATACAAGTTCAGTCAATTATTGACGATATTCAATGTATTGTTTATGATATTCGGCGAATTTGTTTTTATTTGATATTAGGTTTGTTGATTCAAAACATACATTTGATGAGTTCTTTGGGTGAAGGTGGCCGTTCTGGATGGATAACCCTTAAAAAAGACGCGAAAAGCCGTGCCGTATTCCATCTTGAAGATAATACCCTCAGCTGCCTCGTTAGAAAAACCCAAGTATAGTCTCGCGAAAGCCAGTGTGGCTGCAGCTGGCCAGTGGTATGCAATGTTCTTGTAAATACGAATGTGTGTCGAATATCTTTCATTATTGCCAAATATACCAGGGTAGGGGAGTTTTCGAAAAAAAATAATTTCATTAGTGAGAAACGTGTCGAAGCAATAGGGCTTGTTGCAATGTCCTGGAATCGAATATAAGTGCCCAGTGGAAATCAAAGCCAGATCCACGTGCGCGTAAGGTGTTTATGCCTTACGCGGACACAACGCATAAAATTATGTAAGTAGTGTTTCAAGACATATTTTACTCAGTTTTAATTTATTTGAATGACTTACATTTTTATTATATATTCGTAATTTGAATTTTGGAAATTAATTTTCGTCATTCGATGGAGGTGCAACCTCCAGTCTGTTGAGGGCACCAACCGCCACTGCAAGAACTACAAATATGAGAAAATGTCGTTTTGGGGCCACCAAGCAGTAGTTGGAATGAGGGTCAATACCAAAAAGTCCTAGACTAGAGATTAAAGAAAACTGAGCGAGAAATTCTGTAGCCATTCTGTAGCACCACTTGTCGTTACTTTCGTTAATGTTTACGAATATAGAAAAAGTATTGTAATGTTGCAGGGGGATGGCTAATTTGCGACTGAAAATCTCTATTACGGACCCTGGTGACGAAAAAGTGGATAAATCTTCTTTTGTTAGTAAATTACTTCCGCTAACAAAGTGTGTGGTGAGAATCCTCACTTGGAGGGTCCTTGAAACCGAAAAATCTATTGATGCCAAAACGTACGTATGTCCATCCGTCTGTGTGAAGAATGCTAGGGATAAACCATAAGCAGGATATTCACCAAAATTGAATTTCTACTGATCTGATGAGTCGCAGCCCCTTAAATTTGAAAAGGATACTTTGATTTTGGGGTATCTTTAAATGAAATATTATTTTTAAAAGATTTTATAAATTTTCTCAAAAACAGCTAGATTTTATATTATTTTTTCAACTCTGAGAGAGAAGAAGACGATAAAGAAATGTCAAATCACATTTTTTGTATTCTAAATTGTCGAAAATTGCGAAAGTTCAAACAATTTTCCGCATCTTCATATTACTAGAATAACGAAGATTAAATGTTTTCCTTATAAAATATTTTAATTAAAAATAGAACTTCAAATATGATCTTTTTCAATTTGGCCAAAATATGATTATTTTGGTGCAATTTGGTTAAAAATAGGCAATTTTAAAACAATTTAAACAATTTTTAAAACGCAAATTTTTTCTTCGAATCTTGTCCTCATAAACAGCAAAGAACGAAAAAGAAAGTGTTGCAGGTCCCCATTTCAATACATTCCTCTCTTATTCCCAACTTTGTATTTCCAAAACCTTCGATAAAATATTAACATTGCACAAGTACAATATTGATGATAGAGATTTTTGTGAAATGAAATTGTTCAAAAAATCAGTTCTTTAAAAAGGTCATATCAATTTATTAAGAAATGAATAGTTTAGCGTAATTTACAAATTTTACAAATTGAAATTGAATTTGAGCAGCTTTTGCTAGAAACCTTCAGGAGTTATTTAGAAGGAGTTATTTAATTAGTATATTAGTAATTTAATTATTTCATTAGTAATTTACTTAGTTGATTTTTAATTAGAAATTTATTTAGTTTACTAGTAAAAAGTTAGTTACTTATCTGGAATTTTCTATACTTATAAAAATGGATATTGTATTGTTCTAGATCGATTAACACCGACACCGTTTGACCGATCTCCATGAACGTTGGCACATCCATGTGTTTTTCTCATGGAGAATGTTTTTATGATATTCATTTAGTTGTAACTCCACTAGATGGCGCTGCAGTACAAAATGACGCATCAGTTAAATGTAATTCCCAATCCACCTGGGCTTCATTGTTAGAGGCAGCGCTGTGTGACAGGAAGGAGACGCGGAACAAGAGATAAAGGAACAAAAGTAAGAAGGGACAAGAGAGAGGGGGAAAAGAGAGGGAAGGGAGAGAGAAAAAAGAGAGAGAGCTTGACAATGTCTGCCAGATTCTGCTATATATGTTTTTCACGTGACGTTGCCAAACAATGTGAATGATGCGACATTGCAGTTTGAAATTCTCGGAATAACTTCTCATTGTCGGCGACGTGGATGGGATAAAGAGGCTTTGTTCACTCAATGTTAAAGTTACAATATCTAATAGAGACGTTAAATAAAGTTCAACTATATTGAAGCATAAAATGAGCATTACATGATACTGTAGTTACGTACACAGTATGCATTCATAAAACGATATTTTGGACGGCGTTATTTTTTGGTGTTTACTTTACATATGAAATTATCATTGCTTGTATAATGTGCTGAAAATATTGTAACAGTTGAGCACATTTATTCACACTTTTTTTAGAAGTAAGAAAGGGCTACTGTCCCTAACTATCGAAATAATTGCAGATATGTACCGCAGGCACTTCGTTTGTTTTTGTTAAGACTTCAAGTGATGGTTGAAGTGAGGGCAGAATTTGGAGTTATATTGCGTAAGCGTTCCCAATAATGCGAGAAAATGTGCTCTGTTGTAGCGCCTCTAGTTTCTGAATGAAATCTCTGCTTCAAAGACGAATCTTCAAATCAGTTTAGGTACAATTTTTCAAACAACTGAGTAAAATTTTGCATGGAAAAAAGGCAATTTTAAAAACAAGATTTTCTCAAAAACGAGTCCAATTCTTTTTCTGAATTTCTTTTTTTTTTTCGCGGATAGAGCAAAGTGTGCTTTTAAAATTGGCACAGGGATTATTTTATTAACTCTCAGTATTTTCGAAAATTGCAAAACATTTATATTCTGAAAACAGAATATTGAGGACAGAGATTTTGTACTCGAGGAAAACTGTTATTCATAATTACATCTTTAAATAATGTCATATTTCTTTTTAATATGTGTAATTTCGGGTAATTTTTAATCCACGAAATCGCAATTTGAATAGCCCGCGCTTCATATACTAGAGTTTCTCACGAGATACTAGATCGCAAGATACGACAAAGAGCAACGCCGCAATACTGTAGTTTGAAATTCTGAGAATTCCTTCTTATTGTTATAAAGGTGATAATTATGACAGTTCTAGATTGTGGAATTTGTGTTGATAGTTGCATTAGTTTTCACACTTAATGCTCTACAAAGAGACAAAGTGACAAAGAGGTTTACAAGGGTAGATGAGATATATTATCATGGACCGATTTTGCGTTTTCGTATTACTACCTAACCGTTACTAAACCGAGAAAGTACGTGTTGTCGCTAGTTTTTAAAATGCATGACCTACGGTATTGCCCCACCCTCTTCCCAGCTAGGATCCACCTGCCAGGGCCTCACGTGGTTACCTATCGCACCTCTGGGGACAAGTGAAGATCTTCGCCCTCCCCGATCATAACACAAGCATATCTCGGTCTTGTACCTTTGAACATTTTCCCATAGTAACTCACGAACCTATCTCGTTTGTTATATCACAGAGGAAAGATAGAAAAAAATCCTCTATGGTGATTCCATTGTTCTGGGATGTGGGCAATGTAGTGTCACGTAAAACACATTCTATTTTCGTAAATATGATAAATCTCTGATAAAAATTACGTACGGAAAGTATATATACATTTTAAAGTTTAAAATAATTGCAAACATATAACATTAGTTTATTCGCATATTGTGGATAGGGGTATATAATAAAAAATGTGCCGGTATTTCGGCATTCCTTTCCGTTTTGCCGAGAATGAAACGAGATGAAAGTTGCCTGGCATTCGTCATTTCCCCAAAAGAATTATTACAAGAATTGCAATATATTTTAAATAATATTATAATTATTAACTCATCAAATCTTAAATTAATCGTTTGCAAATATATTACAAGAAAATGGACGAGGAAGTGCACATCAAGCATTCTTTTCATACTAAGCATTTTATAAAGGGTTATTAAAACCTATTTGAGACGAGGAAATGACTCCCGAGAGTGACTTGATAGTTTCGTGTGGAAAATAAGTAACGTAACAATAGTTGCAATCGATCATATCTATGTTTAAGTACGTATATTGCAATTTATTGACTAGGGCAAAAACTTGAAAAATGTGGACGTTTTACTTAGTGGAAAAAGTCAACACCTATTTTTTGAAGTAATATACTCGCTGACTAGCTATTTTCAATATTTAAAATTAATTTGTGTTTATTTATGAATGACTGACATTTTTTAAAAAATGTACTTATATATGTCATTCAATACATAAACAAAATTTAAAATATTAGCGAGAAAACTAGTAGTTTTTAATGCACATAACATTAATTAAAGAAGTAATTGTGGTTTACAAATTTCATTTGAGAAAAATCTCTGGCCTCAATATTGCTGTTGTACTATGAATATGGGATCCAAAAATTTGAAACTTTTCATATTTTTGAAAATTCACAGTTAGCAGTGAAAATCGGACATATGCCATCATTATAAGTGTGTTTCACTCTATTCTAACAACAATTTTGGAGTAATTGTTGAGAAAATTTTGAAAATGTTTCTTGAATTTCACGTGGTGTACACATAAAAACAAGTAGTTTAGTTTCAAATTCGCAGGGCCTTGACTCGGGCCAGATCGATCGGGGAATATTCCTTGCGAAAAAAATTCTGTGAATGCTTTAGGCGTTAGTGTTATTGATAGACGGACCGAGAGCAGACCGACCGACCGACCGACCGACCGACCGACCGACCGACCGACCGACCGACCGACCGACCGACCGACCGACCGACCGACCGACCGACCGACCGACCGACCGACCGACCGACCGACCGACCGACCGACCGACCGACCGACCGACGACCGACCGACCGACGACCGACCGACCGACCGGACCGACCGACCGACCGGACCGACCGACCGACCGACCGACCGACCGACCGACCGACCGACGACGACGACCGACGACCGACCGACGACGACCGACCGACCGACCGACCGACCGACCGACCGACCGACCGACCGACCGACCGACGACGACTGACCGACGACGACCGATGACGACCGACCGACCGACCGACGACGACCGACCGGACGACGACTCGACCGACCGACGACGACCGACTGACGACCGACTGACGACGACCGACCGACCGACGACGACCGACTGACCGACCGACCGACCGACGCGACGACGACGACTGACAGACGACGACACGACGACGACAGACAGACGACAGACAGACGACGACAGACGACAGACAGACAGACAGACAGACAGACAGACGAAGAAACAAACTGAGGGATAGAGAGACGGAGGGACAGACGGACGTTTTGATAATATCACTTTTTCGGTACCATGGAACCCCAAAACGTGCTTCCTTGAAAACCTCAAAATCAATTTTTTGCATCATTCAATAAGTTTCTCTTATTCTAAGTACATTAATTCGCATTTACGTACGCAAGTACACACACGATAAAGTAAAAATATTGTTTTTAAGTTGTGATATCTTCTTTGAACCATTGACTCGACAGTACCTTAAAATTGTCCAAATTGTATTATTAGGTTTCCTCTCCAATTCGTTCTTTAATCTATGAAGTTACTGACTTTTCCTCTCAGAAAACAAAACCTGACCTCGCCCTTCCCCTGGTGGAAGGCAAGTCCTTGATGTGGATATTATCATGGAAATGTAAATTGTTGTCATAAGCGCGATAGGTTCGTAAAATCTTCCAACAACTTATCAGTTACTCTCCTTCAGATTCCAGAGCAGATGAGTAAATCGTGCACACATTGCCGCAGAATGCACGGTGAACCACGTGCGGTACTGATAGGGAAGGGAAGCATACCAACGAAGTGTTGGAGGGGGCGGGGCGGGGCGGGGCGGAGTGGGCCCCACGCCTCCAGCGAATGTCCGATGGATGGCGGGGGGCCTGGCTGCACGCTGCCAACGCCCGCAGGTCAAGGAGCAGCCGGCAGCCACCCGGCGCGAAGGCCTTTCTTTCTTTCTTTCTTTTTTATTTCTTTATTTATTTATAGCTGCCGACAGGGAACGGAGGCAAGCTGCAGGACTGGGAGCGGTGGCACAGTGCATCAACTGATGTCACTGCAGTGTCGCTGACCGGGAGGTCCTCGGTTCGATTCTCGACAGTGGCAAGATTTTAGGCCCTAGCTCGTGAGCTAGGTCGAATTCAGTCGCTGTCTGGAGGAGAATTCTAGCGGCCGGCTGCTCTGATCGTAGTTTTCCGTGGTTTCTCCGATCAACACCAGGCGAATGCCGGAGCAGTACTCTGCCAAACGGACCAGGGACCGCGCACGATCTTTCGTTCCTCTTCCTTCTCCTATCCTCACGCACACACACATTTACACTAACATGCACTACACTATCGCACATGCCGGGAGACCGGTCGTGGACGTAGAACGTGTCCTGGCTGGGGAGGTGCCCCGCTGGTGGGAGATACCTGGTTAGGGAAAACCCGTTAGTCGACGGTAGGTCGACGTCGGATCTCGCCATCCAGCGAGATCATCGCCAGAATATCACCGCCTCCTTCCGATGAAAAGCATGTACTACACTTGTGCATGAACTAATGACATCAGTAGTTGACGCGCCCGGAATCACTAATCCATCAATCAATATACCTGCGGACAGAAATTGTACATTTCTAGAGGCTTGGAATGCTGTATAGTTATTGCTGAACCATCCTCTCTCTCAAATATGTGATGCAATTGCAACTTGTCAGTCCCGAAGACCTTCAGAGGTAGCGTTGCTATACGTTATGAAAAAGCGGGACAAATCCTGAATATTGACATGTTTACCGTTGTCCCGCCAAATTTTTCTTTGTTTCTGCCAAATGTCCTGAATGTTTATACTTTGTTTTAATTTCACATAGTTCTACAAAAAACTGTCATTTCGGACCACTCGAAGACACACAGGAACTATGAACACTGAACATGAACGAACACAGAACTACACAGAACTATGCGCTACATAAGAGAACGCAACCGGCTATGTTCTTTGATAAGCAAATGTTATTTTTGTCTTTTTGCGGTACAATCTGCGAGCTGAAAACTAAAGAGAGGTGCTGTGTGTTTTGAATCGAAATGCATCTATTTCTCTCACAATATGTTAATGCAAGAGAATCTAGAATGCAAAGAGGAAAAGGACTCGGTCAATAAGAGTTTTAATATCGACTAAAAGCATGCCTTAGTTAATATTTTATTTAAATACTTTGAAATTCTTCACAACTTTTGTCACGGAAAAGTAAGGAAATGACCTGTATAACCTTCAAAAGTCAGGGAAAATCGTGCTAGAAAAAGAGTGGATCCCCTGATATTCTTGAAAGTGTGAAGTGTAATATGTCTTGATTTATCTAATAGGTTGTTCACTTGCTACACTATTTCCATGCTATTCGATTTACTTGATATATTATTTTGTTGTATTACAAGAAACAACTTGTTCTGAAATATATTTCGGATGTCCTGAATTCCATTGGCGTCTTTATTGTATCGCTATTCAGAGGCCATTCAAAAGTTACGTTCGCAAAATTGTATATTTTTTGTACCTCTCCTTCAGTTGAACGATCCATTTACCAGCTTCCTAAGATGACTAAAATGAACTTCCTTTAAATGTGGGTAAACTTATATTTTAATACCATATTTCGAATTCCTTTTTGGTTTGTTTCTAATATTTGTTTTAAAAATAACAAAACTTAATATTCAATATTTTCGTGAGAATTCACACGGTATATAATTTTTAAATTAATTTAGCAGAAGAGAATAGAATAGGACATAATACTAAACGTATTTTCAGACTTCATTCTTCTTCAAACCCCTCGTTCATTACCGGCACAAGTTGAGTTCTAACTGCACAAGGGAGTGGCTTGTGAATGATACTTTTTGTAAGTATGGTAAATACTTCCACAAGGTATCAAGTACTATTATTACCACTTAGGCAAAAACTTAAAATATAAATTAAATAAAACTCCCATGAACACCGTAATAGTTCTTGAATTGGAACGAAGAACCGTATTTAATATTATTATGCATTAAAAAAAAAAAATTTTTTTTGAAAGTTAAATTTATTTTCAAAATGTTTGAAAATTGCGTTGGGTCAGAATGTAAAGAAAGACGTTTGGAGAGCGGATGATTTCGGAGCGGAGAACCGTTTTGCCTTGCCCTTACATAACCTTCCATCCTGCGTCAATGCGACTGAACACTTGGCTGGATAATAGAAAAAGCTTTCCTCTATTATCGTCTCGTTACATAACGCTCATAAGGTCATTATAAATAGATTTTTTTATTATTAAAAACCAACTGCTTCGTATAATATTTTTTATAAGTAGTTTATACGTAATTTGTGAACCTCTAAAATTATCATTTGCGTAGTTGGTTTTATTTTCGCGTTTTTGTTGTTATTGTTTTTTCGTTTTTACATTAAACACTGTCGATAATATAATACAATATTTTGTATTTGAAGGTACGCTTGTTTTATTTGCGTTTAACATTCTATTTTCGAACGACCTTGCGAGCCGTTACTCGTTTGCAAATACATTACAAGAAAATGGACAAGGAAGTGAGTTCATGTAATATTTTTTAATTTATTTTTTACACTGACCATTTTGTGAAGGATAATTAAAACCTATTTGAGGCGAGAAAATGTCTCCCTCTCTACTGTTAAGAGTTTTCGGTGGGAAATAAGTAACCTACAATGGTTGTTAACGATCATACCTGACACGTGCACTGCGGGAATTTCGGAGAAGGCAGCTCGCATACTGAGATCTTCCAGAATGCTGGAAAAGAGAAAAAAAAGGTAATATAAACCCTTTAAATGCAACGAGATTAGCACAGAACCTTATTTATATCTTACATTTATTCTTCTTTGAATTCCTGATCTTTTCTACAAGCAAGGTGAGAATTTATGGGACCAGAGGTGCCATCAGGAATTGTCCCTCCTTAGTATGCGATGTGCCCCTCTACAATCCGGGGTACAATTAATCCTTATCCAGGTGCATTATTCACAAATTCTTCACACTTCACAACGAGAAGAATGTAAATGAAATGTTTTCAAAGAGTGTTCTTAACATATACAGAATGTACAGACTGTGCTACTGAAGTGAAGATGGTCTTCGTATCCTTTCAGTCGCCCTCATCACAGCCCCTGGACTTTTGACACTCCTGGATAAAAATTAACAATTCGCAACCTACCTGAAGGAATTATTAATCATTAAATAATAATTAAACAATCTAAGATTGTAAAGAATTGTTTCTGGAATTACGGACTTAAGATTGTCTAATGTCACCTGAAAAATACGTAATCAACTATTCCTCGTGCTGTAGCAATAAAAAGAAGTATGTACATACCCAGGATTTTAGTTTAGACCAGTTTTTCTTTTGGATTTATTGAAGATAACAAGGTACATGCGGTAGATTAAAAATGTTAAGTTATGTCGCAGCTATTAATGAATTCAATAATGTATTATGATAAAAAAATTTAAAACCACAGCAGCAACAGAAATCATAGCGGTGACCGGTTAGATCATCAGTAGTGTTAAGCAGTGCCATAGTCCCCTTTGCAAGACAGAAAAATGCAGGTTTGTAGGGACACCCCCCCTCCCTCGTGCCAGCATTTAGGAAGATTCCCTACAGTATTCTTTTACCAATAATGTTTTACTAATAAAGGACGACAAAACACTTTTGTGTTGCCATATTACTGGTTCACGTGCTACAAAATGAACAAATACAATCATTATGTGTTATTCTGAAAGTGTCATTCGAAAAAAAAAAGAATAAAACTACTGATTGTTCTTGAAAATATTGAGAGAAAATTTTCCCCATACCTCCAGCCAGGGGCGCCCCCCCCCCATAAAAAACAATAGGGCAGTAGATTCATAGGAGCCTCTTGTTTCCAACAAAAGTTCCTCTTATTTATTATTATCGTTAATTATTAATATATTTTAAAGTCAATCATATTTCAACTACACTTAAATATCTTTTTTTCCCAAAAATAATATTGAAGGAAGTAGGGTTTGTATACATTTTCGGAGCCCCACTTAAGTGAGAACTTGGGGCAAGTTGCGCTAACTGCCTGACCCTCTGGACGGTCCTACCTCCAGCCATTGGAAAATTTTTTGCCACACGAGAATGAGAACATAAAAGTGTAAAAATACCGCCTTGCAGATGATGTTTCTTTTTTCAATTCAAATTTAATAATAATAATAATAATAATATTATTATTATTATTATTATAGATTAATTATTAATCTCCTGAGAAGAAAAATAGTAAAAGGTTCAACGCCAAGTTCTAGATTCGATCTCATCTTTTGAACGCAGGAATACTTTCATTCCTTTACAAAAAGTATGTAAACAATAGCCACAAAATTGTTAATCTTGTAACTTTATCCTTCTTCACCAAACGCGACATGCAATTTTTCCTTTTTTAAAAATTTGTTTTTACGAAAAATAAATAAAATAAATCTATTAACATTGTTCGAAACAACAGCAAAATTAAAATTAAGTGATAGGAAGTTCAGCACGAATATTAACAGATAAAGGAGGAGCAACACATCAAAATGTACTAACTCCAAGATATTATAAAATAATTTATGAATGATCACGCGGAATTAACAATTGATTATTTTCTTCATTAATAAATTAAAATTCTTTGATACGTCATACATTTGATACACGTTTATAAAGTGTAAAGATTAAGAATTCACTTCACTCTAAGTTAAAATAAACTAATAAGTTAATACATTTTTATTTTATTACTCCACAAAAGTAAACATTTAAAATGAAGTCCAGAAGTAATAATTGATAAATACAGACAAGGTGATATGGAAAAAAGTCGCGAAATATTATACTATCGTTGAATATCTATGACGGCTACTCAAACGATAATGATGACTAGGGAACGGATTTTCATGTAAATACATAGTTTTACCGGAACAAGATATCAGCATTCAGTAATATTTTATAGAGTTTACAAGACATTTTGAACGAATTAGAACCATTATTATTTTACATATTTTTAAATATTTTGATTAAATTACATGTTTTTACATATTTTATCTATTACTAAATATTTCGTAACATTTAGTATATTTATGCGTCGAAACGGAACATTTCAGAAGCTAATTGGAATATGTGTTTCTGGAATCATTTTTTCTTACAAAGCAATGCAATGTGTTTCAGGGTTTACCGGACCTTCTTCATGAATTGTCAAACGTACTCCCTTCCCCTTGTTCTTCTTGAAAACCGGGTACTCGGTATCAAGGATGAGCAGATGTATGTGAAGCAGAAGAAATTTCAATCACGTGCTAGCTGTTGTTTTGTTGATCCCATGCGTAACTCGATCAAAAACTAATAAATATTTTTACAAATCATTGTCTTATCGCGAAGTTGGAGTAGACTGGGCGAGATGGGTTTGGCCTCAAACTTCTGGATCCATCACGGACACTACGGTACTACTCTTCAAATGAGTACCAACTCTTCAACAGTATTGTGTATATTATGAATGGATTTTACAGTTCGAAACAATCTAGTTTACAATTACTTCTGTAGAGGTGAAACTTTCTTTCGGTCTCTACGGCACTATGTTAAGATGTGATCAGCGACGTTCTGTGCTCGAAAATCTTAATAGAGGAATTTAAACACTGAAATAATTTTTATTTTACTATTTTCCATTTTTTCTTACATATTTGGAAAATATAATATAATATATATATATATATATATATATATATATATTACCTTTTTTATTATAATAAATTCCGTTCCCTAACGATGACAATGATTACAACAGCAATAACTAAAGTTAGAACATATACAATCTCAGAAATACACTTATCATCCAGAGCCAATCCGCTTACTACTGTACTATCTCCGCTGAACGTGTCCCTCAACGGGCCGTGTCGGAGAGCAGAGTGTATGAAGGCGTGGCCGAGCGGAGGGACAGGGCGGTACTGTGCCGGGCTAACACGCCTCCAGCACGCGCCGGGCGGCCTCACTTCCCGGTCCCGGTCGCCTGACCTGGGCGGGCTCGAGTGGGGCGGAGGCGGTGGAGGAGGCTTCGGCGGCGGCGGCGGCGGTAGCGGCGACGACGACGACGACGACGACGACGATGATGACACACGCGGCGACGGCTGAGGCGGCGGGGGCAGGGTAGATACGGGCTTGAGCTCTCAGCTTGCCAGTCAGTCGCTCTCCGTCACGCAGGGCTCGTGTCTCTTGGATTGCATCACCGCAGCGCCGGCGCCAACATGAAAGCTATCGAAAGACGCCCCAGCCATCAGGTAAGGAACCGCGGACGGCGCTAGGACAACGACCTACAGGTGCCTCTGTCTGGCATTAGAAATACTATCTTTCTTTTCAAATGTTTCAACAGATTTAAAACAAAAAGGACTGGTTTTTGTTTTCAAAACATGTGCGATTTCATCATCTTGATGTAAAGCACGAACAAACTCGTTTAAACACTATTTATTACCATAAATTGTTATATTTAAATGAAAAAGGGATAATCAATGGTATGAAAAGAAACGGTGAAGTGTGAACTACATAATCGAAGGAAGAAATGAGTTTGTTTACTCAAGTGGTGGGACGCTATTTACTCTACGTTAGTGGCGAAGGCAAGTAGTGTGCAAGACTGGTGTTGCAGTAGAGAACTGTATTTCGTTCTCCTGGAAGCAATACAGCATGATAACAACGTGTAGTGAATCTTCCTTCTTTCATTCTATCGAATAATATCGTGCCTGATTCTGTGAAACGTTTTGAAGCTCTAGAGCATTTCTGAGGAAAGAGAAATGTAAACTATCATTTTTATCTAGGTAATTGTTTTATTTTCCTGCGTCAATCATAATGTCACATTTTACACACTAAGTTTATGAACGATTTTTGTGGGGATAAAATTGCAGGTCTGATTTTTTGACTTCTTAATTCAGTGGGTAATCATAATTGAAGGTAATGTTTTCTCAAACCAACTTCTAACGTCATCTAGTTCCAGAGACTAAATAGATAGAACCTCAAGAAAATAAGAGCTTCGAAATAAGTTTTCTGAAAAAGAAAATCATCAACATCAATATGAAGAATAAGATAATTCATAATATTTTTAATTGGCATTACTATTATTATAATTTTATTATTATTTTTTCGATTTTTCATTTTTTTCTCTGCTTTAGCAGGTCTCTGACAATATATGTTTGAAAGAGGGTAGCTTTCTGGGCTTCGTCAAAGATATTTTTGATATCTAAATTCTCTAGATTTCTTTTAAAGTTCCTGGTGACGACTCCTTCAACTGATATGACCATGGAGAAATGGGAGACCTTCCAAATGGTTTTAATTCAATAGCGTAGTTCTCATATTTTCTGAATTTTTCCGCTTCGGACTTCCACAAGACTTGAATCAAAAGGATTGCAACATCGATTATCGGAGATGTTTTCTTTTCTTTGTCTATTATGAGGATGTCAGGGCGGTTTTGATCAACTGTTTCATCCGTCATAAAAGGCCGATAAAAGACGTGCGTCTTCGTTCGAGCACAGTATCTGGTTCTTACTTGTAGTATGCTGGAGCATTATTCCCCAACATTCCAAGTTTCATTTCTAATTTTCGGTGAATGTGTTTTGCCTCTTGGTTATGTCTGCCTTAATAGACACTTGACGTTCTAATTATGTCTTTCTTGTTAATTAATGTTATAGTCTGATGACGGGATTAAATTGAAATCCCGAAATGTCGCATAATGTCTTTAAAAATTAAAAAAAAAAAAATGTTCAAGAAAGATAGTTACTTTTATATTAACTTCATAGTTATTGACTGCCTGTCGTTAGTAAGAAAGACCACATTTCTCTATGTAATAATATAAATAAAGGACGAACAAACTTATCGACTCGTTTTATAACTGTGTTGACACGATCTTAAGCTCGTGACTTCACAATCGTTGCTGAAAAGAATCTTGAAAAGAAAGACTACGTTTATTAAATCTATTTTAAATTCGGTAATTTAATTGAGTTAAATGTGAAAACTAATGGATCATTTCTCATTCTTACTTCTTCTGGAACTTCTCCACCCTCTCCCACCAAAACTTGTACCACACCACCCATTACATCATATACAGGATTCTTTTATTACGTTCTCCCATTTGCACATTACTTTGTCCTCAATGACTCCCATCACAATTTTCACTTCGGCGTCTTACACTACTTGATCTGTCAAAAGGTTTTCTTTGCGTTCCAGCTTGGCCATTGTTGAGGGCAGGAATGAAAAATTTGTCTTCATATACACAAGATCTCGTTTCAAAGTAGAACTTTTCACGAGTTTCTTTACTGACAAGACACACGCTGTACTCTCACAGTTTGAAGGTCTTTCACTATAGCAGCTATATTATCCCAATGTTCTGCATAATATACAGTTGCGTCAATCCGGGTGTCACAGCGTTTTAGATTAGGTTAAGAGGCGCGTCTGCAGGTTTTTCCTTTTGAAGTATGAAATGCAAGAGGAAGCTTCGGAGAAAGGTTTTCTTTTCTCTTCTCTTCTTCTTTTTTCTCTTTCTCTTCTTCTTTTTTTCTCTTCTCTTCTTCTTTTTTTCTCTTCTCTTCTTCTTTTTTTTTCTCTTCTTCTTCTCTTCTTCTTTTTTTTTTCTCTTCTCTTCTTCTTTTTTTCTTCTTTCTTCGTATCGGAGATCAGGGTATTGACTTGTGTAAATTCATCCCGTATGCTTATGGCTTCTGAGTTCTGATGAAAGGGAAGACCTAAGTAGGTAACGTGTATCAAGCTAGAATAGGTTTTCAAAATATATGAAGCTGGGATCATTTAGGAATGAGAGTCAACAGAGTGGGTTTCGGCTAGTTCTTTTCTTTAGCCTTTTATACGTGTCCTGCGCCATTCACATACCGGTTAATGCGAGATTTTCTCTCTTGTGAAATCTGAAAAAATGTATATTTTCATATGTTCAAATGTTAGTTTAATTTTTTTTAAAAAGATCAAACGACGTATGATATTTTATTTTTTGAAAATTAGTTACCGACTTGCCTACGAAGAGAACTAAGAAGAAAATGTTCTATTGTTACTTTTTTAGTACACAAACGACAAAAAATTATTTCCATCATAAATAAGTTTTTCATGATTCAACTACCAGTAACGAATTAACGAAGCTTTCGAAGGCTTGTATTTCGGCATTGTTCTTCCTCCCCACAATTTACAGTGCAGCTGATACAGTGGCAAATCCTGAACTTTATTTAAGTATACCGCCCTTAATGGATTCTATCTCTACCGTTATCTTTTATTTTGGGCTTTTCTAAAATCCCAATACTATGAAATTCCGTCCTTAATAATTGTTCTGTAAGACAATTACACAAACCACTAACTTCGGGATCATTAATACCCTCTATTTTCACATAAACTTGAGAGAAGCTTAGCTTACGAACGACCAGAGAAGGAATATTCACCGCAATATTTTGCGGTGCCTATCGACCGTTTAGACGCGCATCCTCCCCTCTTCCCGCCCTTGAAACATGAGGAGCCATAGGTTATCGCGGTTGGCGTGCGGTTCCTTCGTCAGCGCTAGCGAATTCTTTGGACAGCAGCAAAGTATTTGAAACTTCCCACTCTTCATAGCGCTTACGGATGCGGAAGACTGACGCTCTCGATAGCAAAAGTTATTTTTTCGCATCGGTTGTAAAGACATACAAAATCTTCATAACGTTTTAGATGATTACTAAACTTACGAAATATTTATTACTAGGGAACGGATTTCCATGTAATTACATGTTTTTACAGGAACTAGATAACTGCATTGAATAATAATTTTTAGAGTTTACAGGAATGTTACTAAATGTCGTTACTAAATGAATTAGAACTATTTTTATTTTACATATTTTACCTATTATAATATTTCGTTACATTTTAATATATTTATACGTCGAAATGGAACATTCAGATGCGCGTTTCCAATTTGTTTCAGAATCTGTCTTACAAATCAAATGTAATGCTGCTGCACTTCTATGACCACCATATCTTCGCCATGAATTGTCAAACTTACTCTTCCCACCCACACCCCCTGCTTATCCCCTACCCCCGCTTATTGCGTACATTGAGTAAAGGATGAGTCGATTTTTATGAACAAAAGTAATTTCAACCACGTTCTTGCTAATGTTTCATACAGCACATTCACTAATCGATCGAAAACAATAAATATTTTTTTCTCACAAAACTGTCTTACCGCGTTCTTCGATTTGGAGGGAGGGTATATTGCTTTTAACCCCCTTCAACCCCCCGCGATCCATCGCTAGCTACACGGTACTATTATATTCACTTGAACACCAGATCATCGTAAACATTGTAATATACTATGAGTGTATTTTATATTTTTAATAGAATTCTTAATGGCGAATCTTCTATTCCTCTTTGTGGTTAAGTCAAGTGTAGAATTTCTTCTGTAGAGGTTAAGCTTACTTTTAGCAACCCCGAATCCTTGTTAAGAACTGATATGCGACGTCTATGTTCGGAAAAGGTTTCTAGAGAACAATTTTGAACACAATATAATTAATTTTTATTTTACATAGTTTCTATTTTTTCGTACACGTTTTGGAAAAAATAAGCACATATGTATGTAAATATTTTGCATTTTTTATTACAATAAATTCCGTTCCCTATTTATTACACACTTCGAATTACTAGGTATATCGTTGGTATACGCGGTGTTTCGGAGAATTCGCCACTGAGCCATTCAGGAACCGAACCACATACCCAGAGAAGAAAAATCGAGACGATCCTTTTCCCTTTCTAGGGGATCCTTTTAGACTTGGGCCATATTTTGTAAGCTTCGCCTCTTCACAGTAATCTTTTGCCTGACCTGTACTTCTCTCGCCTGGATTGCGTACACGACGCGCTGCCGCCGCGATAAGCTTCAATCTGTCAACAGCGCACCTGCACCGAGAACGGGGGCAATTACCTTGCGCGTGCTGATCGGAGACGAGCGTGAAACGTCCGCTTTATACAGTATCTAACATTCGTATTCGTACACATTGCTCTTACGTGGTAATATCTAAGTTTTAGGTCAAAGTAAAGGTTTTTTCAAAAACAGTCATGAAATGAAAAACAATCTCATTACAAACTGAAAAGCATAGGTATGTATTAGAATGAGTTAGTATATTAATTTAATAAAGTAAAAGAGAGTAATGTTCAGTTTTGAGAAACTTTGGTATTCGTACACTAGAGGTAATAACACAAAATAAAAAGTAATAAAGGAACGTGAACTATGGTTTAAGTGTTTTGTTGCATATCCCTTGGCTTATCACAGCTAGGCAGCGTTGCTTCATGGAAATAATAAGGTTCTTGCAAGTTGTACGTTTTATTTTCTTCCATCCTGCTTCCACAAGACGTTTTAGTTCTTTGTTTTTCACTATAGTTTTGTAAACTATCTTTAAAACTGACCACAACTGCTCTATGGGACATAATTTCGGGCTTTAAGGTGGTGTTTGCAGTAATTTCGGCATGCTCCATATTAAACATGTCATCCTGAGCCGGGCCGTATGCTTACTGTCATTGTCCTGCTGAAAACGGTAAGCAGGTGGCAAGCCCATTTTCTCAGTACTTTGTTTTACATTGTTTTTCAAAATGTCGAAATAAACGTTGATATCCATAATTCCACCAATGAATTGAATCGTACCAACCCCCGTTCGAAGACCTACAACCCCACAACATAACGATCCGCCACCATACTTCACCGTGAGAATTCTATTCGTGAAACAATCGCCTGTATTTGGCTTCCTCCAGACCCGACGTAACCCATCTGACCCGAAGAGGTTTATTTTACATTCGTCAGACCAAATTACACTGTCCCAAAATTCTTCTCCCTTATTCGAATGCTACCTAGCAAATGCAAGTTTCTTCTTGCGATTTTCCCTGCTTACGAAAGATGTCTTCCGCCCTATTCGTCCATGAAACTTGCTCTTCCATAAAACACGACGATCACTCTGACCGGATCTTTTTGGATACATTTTCCTCTAATACACGCAATTGAGGAGCAGTTCACCAAGGATTTTTACGATCTTGTTGAAGTTCAAAGCGTGTATCGGGTTCACTCCACCTACGTTCGTTTGTTTTTTGTGGCAAATTTTTCGTAGAACCTTCCTCTCTAAACTTTATGATGTACTACACAGTAAAGTAGCCTTTGTTAACTATTCGACCTATTTGTCGCAAGGAATAGCCCGTAAGTGCTAAATTAATAATTACCTCTTTCTTTTTGGAAGTGAGATCCTTCTGCTTGGCTATTTCGATGGCGACTGTTACCTACTGGGAAACTATCCCTACAGAAAGCATTGAGACTTTGGAAAATCGTCAAGGGCCGAGTAACTCGACGCGGATGAACTGCATATTGACACTCACTTCGACTGTACGTTGTAACGAAAGAGATTTGTTTTATTAAATAGTAATATTATGTTAAACATACATTCATGTAATAATTTTTATTGCCATTATATAATTGCTACTAATACAATTGGTGCACAATTTCAACAAATACATTATCCCAATTTTTTTACAAAGAGATATATACCTTTTTGTTGCAAAATCTGAGCGTACGAATAAGAATATTAAATTCTATATTGTCTAGCAGAGCTCCTTATGCTCGGTGAATTGGATGAGAAATTTTAGTGTGTAGTCGTTTGCGTATTCGATCAGGGAATATTCGCGTTTCGGGAAAGTATTTGCGTTTCAGTATAACAAATTTTAAAATTGAGTACGTAAATTATAATAATTCTTCAAAATTACTTGTTGTAGACAAAAATATTAAAATAGACATCAACCGCCCTTTAGGGCATTTTAGCCACTATTAGATGCTTTCAGTAGATCTATTTTGTGATAATTCGTAAACGTCTGCAATTATTTTCCACAACCTCCTAAAGAAATTAAATAGGTATTTGTTGTAAAATTTGAGGTGGAGTCATGCTGCGTATGTGTGCATGCATTTGGTTTCACGTTCAACTACGTCCAGGTAAGAAAATTGTGGTACATTTGAGACCATCGCGCGCATCCAGTAGTCAACCACCGTAATCTGTTTCCGATTGCGTGCAAAAAGAGAACCAAGTGCAGGCACTATAAGGCTTGGGCAGACCAGGCGATCGCCCGGGGCCCCGCAAGTCA
This sequence comes from Teleogryllus oceanicus, assembly GCA_964035755.1. NCBI lineage: Eukaryota > Metazoa > Arthropoda > Insecta > Orthoptera > Gryllidae > Teleogryllus > Teleogryllus oceanicus. Next base: position 8,719,755 of record CAXIVR010000002.1, read on the forward strand.
AGGGGCCCGATGAGGGAACTGATGAAAAAAAAAGTAAATAATTAAAAAGAAATTTGAACTTGGCAAAATCGCTACCTTAATTTTATAAGTCGCGGAACATTACTCTAGTATTTCATAAAATTTTCAATAAAATGTTTGCTTTAATAGGCAATTATAGTCATTTCTAATAAGGTAGGACTCGATGAAATAAATCAAATGACTCTAACATTAAAATAGGATTGACTGAAATTCATATTTATTATATCACTTGCAGAACCCGGCAGAAGTCCTACTCTCTCTTCCTTCACTCTCTTTTTCCCTCATTCTCCCTCCCTCTTTTTCCATCTCTTTCCTCCTCGCTTTTTCCTTTTTTTATCCCGACCTCTCTTTTCCCCTCTCTCCTTTTCCATATCTCTTTCCTTTTCTATTTCCTTCTTTCTCGTTTCCCCCTCACTCTTCCCCTTTCTTTCTCTTTCCCCTCCTCTTCCCCTTTCTTTCCTTTCCCCCTCCTCTTCCCCTTCTTTTTCCCCCATCTCTTTCCCCCTGTCATTTTCTACCCTCTCTCATTTACCCTTTCTCCTTTTCCCCTTCTCTCTCTTTCCTCTTCTTTCTCTTTTCCCTGTTTCCTCTTTTCCTTTCCTTTTTTCCCCTTTTCTCTTTTTAATTTTCTTTTTCCTCTCTCTTTTCAGTCTTTTCTCTCTCTCTTTTCGCCTCTCTCTTTCATCTCTCTTCCCTCTCTATATTTTCTTCTTTCTCTCTTTCCCCCTATCTTTTCCGTGTTTTTAAATATATCTTTGTACCCCCTCTTTCCCCTTTTCTTTTCCCTCCCTTTTTCCATCCCCCTCTCTTTTTCTCAATTTCCCTCTCCCTCCCTTCTCTCTCCATCTTGCATTGCTGGTTCCTCCTGGCCTCATCGGCCTCGCCCCGCGTCACAGCAGTTCACAATGAAGCTGGGTTCCCATGATTGGGAATTGCATTTAACTGAAGCACCATCTTATGCTGCAGCGCCTTCTAGTGTGGAGTTACAAAAAATGAACAGCATAAAAATCTCCATAAAACACATAGATGTGCCAACTTTCATTGAGATCTGTCACACGACCATCCTCCTAAGCTTACTCTGCGATTCTACCGCACCGCTGCTAGCCTCTGGCGGAATACATCAGGGATAAAAGAGGAATACTCTTAGCGACACGCGAAAAATAACAACTGTGGTGCTTCTAGCAGCATATTATTTAAATTATTTATTTTCTGCATTTGCGTGGTATTAATCTTTACCAAACTTGGCAAGGGTTCTGCGTCAAATCCTGAAGAAGTGTCTGTAAATATTTCGTATCTATTCATACACTCATTTTTGTGGAATCGATATCGATTACATGTCGTTGAATTCACTTTTATTAGTGTAGATGTATTTAACAACAAGTGATTTTATCAAATACTAACTAAACCCAACACAATTTTTAGCGTTTTAAGCTCACTGTGGAAATAGTATTATTTGATCACTACTTTTACTTAATCTATTATTTAAAATATATTTCCAAAACTTTTTGTAGCTTAAACGTAATATTTGTTATGTGTTGGAATAAAATAACTTGTATAGCTTCTTTCACATTTTTAATTGGGGCTACGTTTCAGCATTGCTCCTGGCCCAAAATTGTCTGGCTCCGACACTGAAGAAGACATCGTAGCTGCTAATGTCTTTTCTCAAGGATAATCTAGGTTTACTAGAATAAGAACAAGGAATGGAGAAATGTCTCAAAGATATTTTGGAAGTGTTTTATGCAAACTTTTGAAGTAGGTGTAGAAAATACCGCTCATTTTATTAAACGTACTCTCGATCCTGAAAATTTCTGGAAATGGTATGCACGAAAATGGAACTTTTAGAAAGAGTGAAATTTGTGTATGTAGTGAGATGATAATTGCAAGCGTCCAGCCAAAGAAATGCACCCAATATGAGAAGACCTCAACTTGTATTAAATAAAAATTCAAAATATATTCATAAACCATGACCTCCAACCCCATTTACTGCGCAAGAAGCTTTGGTATTTACGGTAGAAATAAGGTGACTAGACATTCCATATTAGCCGGGCCAGTCCGTTTTCTGAATCCCTGTCCCCTTTTTGAGATTCGTTTACATGAACGGGTATAGCCGAATAAGGCGGTGAAAAGCAAACCAAACCAAACCAAATCGATAATCGCGATGCTCATATGAAAGAGAATACAAAGGGTTCAACAACACGTTTTTCGTTGTAAATCCGCAACAGATTGCCCTAGGAGGCTGTTTTTTTTGTGAATCTAAGTCATATTATATTCATTCATATGAGCATCGCGATGATCGATTTGGTTTGGGAGCACTTTTCGCCGCCTTATTCAGCTATACTCCTAGTTCTGCAAATTTAGCTCTTTCATTAAGGGCATGTCGATTGTTTTGAAACTTTTAGTAGTTTTCGCGCAATATTGCGTGCAATATGTGCAATTTTAAATAATAACAAAAACAAGAATTTCTCAAAAGCAGATCTTCGTTTTTTCTTTAAAGTTTTGGTTGGAACAGTGTCAAATGTACTCTGTAAGGTAACATAAACGCCATTCTTCTCTTCTCTTTTGGTTTCTCAAAAATTACAAAACTATTTGTTGTACTTGTCTCTCACGTTGTTAATGTTTACATTTGCGGCGATTTGTTCTCATTATTATATTTATAAGTACATGTGCTTCAAATAATAGTCGTATAAAGTCTCTCGAAAACTCAACGGTTTTCACTGAAAATGAGCTCAGATTTCCGCATTTTCAAAAACGTTCAAAGGCTATTTTCCCAAAAACGGCTACAAAGTTTTTCTTCAAACTTTTTGTACGAATAGTGCTAAATGCTGTGCTTAAGATGACATTTGATAAGACATTTTGTTGTATTCTTAAAAAAAAAAATTACACAAATTTAATTTTTCGACGTTTTCAGCAGCATTGTTGCATTTGTGTGTAGAAGTGCCACAAATGATTTCCAATGAAGTTTCTTCAAAACTTAAAAGTTTTCTATGGTAAAAAAGCTTCAAATTTCGTACTTACAGTACGCTTAAACGACATTTTCTTAATAAGAGTGCCAAATTTTTCAATGAACATTTCCTTATAAGACGAGATTTTACTCTTCTTTATTATTCTTAAAATAATATTTCTTTTCTATCATTAGGAAACCGAAAAATGGAGAATTAAAAAAAACGTTATTTGAGCGGCGAGAGACAACAGCTGGCAAGAGGATGGGGAAGACCGAAAAGCTAACCCAGAACCAAAGAAATTAGAAAACTAAATAGTACGAGAAAGTCTGTCATTTTGTAGCACTACTTCTTTGCTATTTTTTCTCTATTTTCTGGTCCTTTTGAACACACTTTTTTCTTATCAAATACGGACGTTGGTAATCACTCTGTTTCATATAAATAAAGCCAAACCAACAATGTTGAAAACTGAAAACACGGTTGAATGAAATTCATTAGATTTGTGACACTCGTAGAAGACAGCTATGGTCGGAACTTGTGAAATAAAAAGACAGTTTTAAACTAGTGGTGCTAAAACAGCATGTACTTTCTCGCTCGTATTTTCACGCAATATTACACGAAGAGTACTCAAATTTTCGAAAAATTGTACATGACCTTATTTCAAAATCTGTCTTTAGGGAACAGATTTTATTAAAGAAAAAATCTATATTTAATATTTTAGTTGTAGGAATACGCCAACAAAATTTTGAACTTTTGCAATTTTTGAAAAAGAATTGTTTTTAACGAATACGAGATTTACATCTTTCACTTCAACGTCCTCTGCACTCTCCAACAACAAAGTTAAATCAAAAGCGTTGGAACCATTTTTCTGAAAATTTTGAAAATGTCCCAGGGGCTTCATGTAAAGTACGCCCCAAAATTAAAATATCGGTTTCCAATTCCAGGAGCCGGGACATCAGCCAGATTGACTGGTGAACGTAACTTTTGGAGAAAATTGACTGCACGGTTTAGCCCCTAGCGTTGTTCGAAAGACAGAGATTTTTCCCCTAATGAAAACTGTTCCTTAAAGATAATTTTGGAATAAGATAATGTACGATTTTTCGAAAATTTTAGTACTTTTTGTGTAATTTTCCGTGAAAATACGAGCGAGAAAGTACGTATTATTTTAGAACTACTAGTTTGTTACCAGAACCCGGCAATAAGTTTTCCTGCCGAAAATTCGACGCTTTTCTCGCAGCATTACATAAATTTCTCTCTACTGCATAAACGGTAACGAGAAAGTAAGAAAGTGTCTCGAGTTCAAATAATCATGAAAACATTGCAAGACGATTCTTTTCATGTACTTAAAAATCAACAAATAATACAACTATTGAAAAGATATTCGCTGTTTGGCAACAGCACTGCCCATGATCTATTCTGATTACGCAATAGACTGAAGCATTCAATGATTTCGCGGTACAAAAATGCAGAGTCTTTTACTTTCGCCGTCTTCCTGCAACTACAATTATGAAGATAGAGATTTTTCCCGTAATGAAACCTGTTCCTTAAAGATAGATTTTGAAATAAAGTCCTATACAATTTTTCGAAAATTTAAGTACTTTTCGCATAATTGTGCGTTAAAATACGGCTGAGAAAGTACGTGTTTAGCACCACTTGTTTACCCATGCTAATAGTGTATGTTATTATTCACTGCTTCACAGACCAATAACAAGTCGCAAAAGAGGATACGATCATTTTTTTCACCTATGTTAAGAATATTTAAGAAGTCATATTTATACAAACCAGAGAAATAGGATTCAACAGATAATTTGGATTCTTACTGAACAATTTAAAAAAAATTAAATTACCCATTGAGATATTATGAATTCTAAAATGTACTGTAAGTAAAGAATATTGATTTATTTTTCTTAATTGTTAATCTACTTTCTGGGAGTACTTTTTCCGTTCAGTGTGTGTATTTTGTTAATTTTTATTTAGGTGACCAATCGTCCTACTTTAGGGAGGGCAATCCTTTTGTCGGTATTATCCTTCCTCAAAATGTGTCTTCCGGACGGAACGTGGAACGTGTCGTCCTTCTTGATATTTTAAAACTAATGTGTTAATCTAGTGTTCATGGGCTATCTATTGTGTTAATCTAGTTAATCAAGCGGGAAATAAAGACTGAACGTGGATACTATAGCTGCAGCACTTAGAAAAAATACTTTCAATATACTTGCTTCAAATTACTTACATTCAAAAGAAAAATACTCGTTTAATTAAATGATTAGGATGCAAGCATAATTAATACATTTTTGTTTGAATTTAAAAAATGTTTCATTTATTTATGTTGCACATTTTTCTTAAATTTTTTCGTCCTCCTTTTCATTGTAAAAAAATTGGTCGCCTTATTTTTTATTAAACATTATTCATTAATAATAAACATAAACGGGTAAAAATGAAGAATATTTATTATGAATCCTTTTCTCATCCCTAATGTCCCATTCCCTTCCCATAAAACAATTTTAAAAACAAAAGGTTTCAGATTAGTTCCGTCTGGATTCGCCATTTAGCCCACTGTGCGTTGGTTCGCGTTATTATAAACTAATGATTCTATTTACGGCTAAAATACACATGGCGCATCGTTGGTACATTTATGTAAAACACCGAATCCAATAGCAGAAAGCTGTTTAAACATTTATATTTAAAAAAATAATATATATACGCGTATTTTTCGCGCTTCGTTTGTTTAAGAATTTTTCAAATGATAGCTGAAGTATAGGACAGAAATTGTCATATTATAACATTACATAAACTTTAATATTGCGAGAAAGTATATGCTGTTGTAGCACTACTAGTTTGGTATACAGTTAATTGCATTCATGAGTTGAGTTGACTCATCCGTTGAGAACTCTCCAATATTTTTGAGAGAAATGATGAATTGAAATGTTTGCTTGTAAATGTCTTGAAGTGTAGATCCTCTTGCGGATCGTTATGCTTGAAAATCTGGGATACAACGGAGATTCTCCTTTGTATTTGGAACTATTATTTTAGAAAATCTCGAAAAGAGCGTGAGGGCTTCATGTAAAGTACCTCCAAAAAAAATTTGGAACAGCGTTTAACATTCATTCAAGTATCAAATAAAAGTAATTATTAATATAGGATGATCACTTTCTGGAAAACATGGAAGGTCGGAAAAATCACGGAATTTCTTTGGTCTAGAAAATTTGGGGAATTTGTTGAATAATCATGAAGTCATGGAAATTTCTGAAAGGGATATTAAACTAAATATTATTTCTTCAAAAACAATAATACAGTGTTCTTTGCTCAATTTTTATTTGTTGGGGAAATATCGTTAATTTGTAGCGTGTCCCAGTGCAATGAGAACTGTGTAATTAGCATCAGGTTGTCTTAATTTTTTTTTTAGTTTGATCATACAAATTTTATCAGTAGAAAATATAAATCAACTGGAAAACCGGGAATAGTTAGGAAGGAAAACTGGAAAAACCGGTAATAGTTCCAGGAAATGAGTGCCCGCCCTGAAATAATAATTATTTGTACTTAATATTTTCTCTAAATACTGTGAAATTACAAAATTTATCTTTGATAAAAAAAAATATGAAGAAATGACAAGTAGAGTAAAAGTGAAGGAAATTGAATGGGTCACACATTGTAGGCTAACAGCGCATTATCCGAGGCTCGGATCCCCCGGTTGGATCAAATACTGTACTTGGTAGCAATCCATTTTGAAAAAATAATGTTTGGCATCACCCTCCATTTGGTGTCGGGGGCAGCTTTCCCACTCGTTCTACCAAACGGTCACCCTAAAGCCGAAAGAGGGCTGTCCCCCTTCTCGCTTACCTGCTGTTCCTGGAGTGCTCGCGTGAGGGGTTTTAAAGCTGAACAGCTGGGCCGTGTTCACCGCACGGCAACGTTGCAATCAGCTGGAAGAGGCGGAAGTTTCAACTCGCCAGTCAAACTGGGAATCCAACTAATGACAATTAATTTTTTGTTTGTGATTAGTAAATATAATGGAAGCATTTTTAAAGATCTGATTTTGACATCTACTGAGAAGTATGTGTGCACGTGAGCGGTGCGTGCTTTGGACGTCGTGTTGATTGCAGCGGTGCTCGCGAATTCGCCGCGCCTACGTCCGCTCGACAGCGCATAGCCGCGACCTCACTGTGTCCTCCGCGCCCTTGTCGCGCAAGCAGCTGGAGTCGGAAGTTTGCAGAGATTTGTTTTCCGTTACTACACAGATCTAACTGAAACAACTTGGAGAAAGGTATGACGGACATAGGAATTTTACTGTGTGGTGCTTCCCTGCGCTTGGTCTTCTACTTTCCGCACACACTTTGCATTACTTCCACATTGAAGGAAACTGACAATATTGGAAATAGCAAAGTATTTTGTCTCAATGGATAGAGAACTTATTTTCATCTCCCAGAATCAAAATGAAACTAATGAAAGTGAGATGCAATTCTTACCAACATATCTGTTCTCGGAAGCCAGTTAAATAATAATTTCTATGCCGGTTTAGTGGTAAAAGAAATATTCTGACCATGTAAGATTATGCGGAAAGATTAATTCACAAGGCTTCATAATTCATTTTAAATTCAGAATATAAATACGTTATTTTCAATTACCTATGTATGGCGAGACTACCTGAGGCCTAATCTCCCTTCTGCAATAATGTCCCAAAATACTGTACGCATAATTGATTACTCATGCTCAATAAAAGAAGGGGTTACTTTTAATTTATTTAGGTTATTTCTTTTTGGCGGTGATAAGGCTCTAGAGGCAGCTGCTGGTCCTTTGAAGAAAGCGTGAAATTGCAATAAAGTATTTTGACAAAAGATGCCTTTGTATAATGGTTTAAAATGTTGCTTTTTTATAATGGAGAGTAGAATATTATAGATCAATATCAATATGTTATTATCAAATGAAATACTTGCTATATTTTTGCTGGACTTGTGGGCTAAGGAATGAGGGTGATGGGACAATGTTATGTCGACCGATAAGAACGAGTAATATTACATAAACAGATGCAACAAGTGTTTTTAAAAATAGACCGGCCGTCGAATCGGCCAGTGCTTCTGTTTGTGTTTGAAAACTTGTCAACTTGCCAGATCTCATATTATGCTAGGAGGGGTTGACGTGCTTAACACTTTCAAGTTAAACCTATACATTTCGGGCGTTAATCGTAATCGCAAATGTCATGGAGTATACCCGTCCTCCAGGAGGCGCCAAACTCAAAACATGCTTTGTTTCATTGTCATCTGCACGCTCCAGGTCATGCAGATAAATGACAATCATGAATTTGTAATGAAGGCATAAAGGATGTAAAAAAGCAGAGATTAACACTAACAGTGTAGAGTCTCGAAGTGTAGAGTACATTGGTTGACTTAACGGTTGTCCCTGTGTAATTCAATGAAATACCGACAATGGCCACTGGCGGACGAGGAAAAGCGGCTAAAAAGGTATTTCTTCTGATGTATTTGTTGTTGCAGCAATGATGATTCCAATAGTACTTCCTGTGCTATTTTGAACTATTTTGAATTCTGTACGAATTCTCAAAAATTAAAAACATATCTATGAAAAATAAGATAGCGGGTGGGAATTCCGTCCGGTGGAGTAAAACATCCCTCTGGATCAATAAGAAGAATTGCCACCCTAACCAAGACTAAATCATTAGCATATTGAATAATATGAATAGTTCACCGGACAGAACCCAAACCAGAGCGTACAACACTTTTGAAACGTATTTTTTTAAGAAAAAACAAATGGTTCGTACTTACATGCGTGCCATATCGAAGAAGTCTCAGAAGTCGCGGTTTTTAATAAAATATCACCCGAAGTAAATTGAATTAAAACTTTTGTCTGAAGAACTGAAGTAACGTAGTGGTTTGCTCATTTTGAGCTTATTGGCAAAGATCCATTGCTAGTTATTTTTAACATCAGCAGGGAATCAGGTGAGATGGGCATTTATACTCCCAGAGGGTGCTCAACTGAATGTGGTTCCATCTGTTGGAGAAGGGGTGTTTCTGGCAAAGGTTATACAAGGGCATTTCAAGAACTTATTGTGTGTGTCAAGTAAAGAGGGTGTGCCTCAAATCAGTTGCAGCAGATTCTAGAGTTAGAATTTTGAGAAGCTTTGGAAAAAGTCAAATAAAAATGGTGTTACCAACAATATATGATAGAACTGTAGAACAGGAGCAGGTAATTAATATTTTGAGGATATTGCTTGCGATAACAATTGATTTATTGATTTGTCAGAAGTGTTGTGGTTGTCATTTCTTGTTACTTTACGTTTTCAATTGAAATAAAGTTTGAAATGTTTCTTAAAATTTCAAATCCAAGAACTATGTATTTTGAAGTCATTATTCTATGTACTGTGTGTTGAATGGCACATTTATTGGTTCAACATCTGTCTAACTAATAAAGAGAGTTTTACTGAATATTAGTGCAAGAAGGTAGGCGATAGTTACTATGAAGAATTGAGAATTCTTTAGACCTTAGAACTATTTCGGTTTCTTGAATGTTTTCTGGACTGTTGTGGATGGTAAAGAATTGAGAGGACATGTACTATAAATATAATATCTTACATTTTTTATTCTGACTTGTCGTAGAAATTTACTATTTATTATTTCTTTCTTTGACAAAGTCATTCATCACTTAAAATATAAATCATATTTATCACATAATGGAAATGCAAATTTTAACTTCTATTGCTTTTCTCATTAATTGATGAGTAGAACATATTTTCAGTCAGATGTTAGATTTTGGTAATTTTACTTGTTTGTACAATTTTTTTCACCCAACCTCCAGTATTGTTTTTTGTCCTTGTCAATTTTAGTTGTAACAAGTTCATAAAAATGACAAGAGTACAATTTGTTAACTTGAGGAAAATTTGTATATTTTAATATTAAAAACTTTTGACAGTAAAACCAAATATTTGTAATTATTTGGGCTGTTTAAACGTAAGAATAATAAGAATTAAGAGTTTTATTCCACCATCATGAACAGCAGATTTTTATTTTTGAAGAGTAAATGTACTGCCGAGACATTAGGAGTGTATTTTGAGCATTTAATCATTTTATCACCAAACCACTTGACTACTGATATAAAATTTTGCAATTAATTTAATATTTAGACAGAATTACTAATTACATGATTTGAAGTCAATGCAATAGTCCTCGCACTATGAATTGAACATGTTTAAATGCCAAAGATAATTGTTGTGATGAATGATCTTACTATTATATTTCTTTTAATGTCATCCAGAATGATTTCTTAAATGTGAATTGTATTGCAGATGGAGGGAGGCAGTGCTAAAAAGTTACTTCAAGATGCAGCTTCTCATCTTGACCATATGTGTTCCCTTGACATAGATTCTCAAGCCTCTTATGTTAGACTTTCTGGCATTATTTGCACAATAGGTATGTAATTGAATAGAATTTAAAGATATGATTGTAGTTTGTTGTTTTTTGTTTCAATTATATCTGTATTTTATACTGATGCTTATCATCTTCACAATTTTGTGCTTGAGTTGTACAAAGCTATGTTTTTTGTTAAATATTATAAACAGAAGTTTTCATTTCAGAGTAGTATTGTAATTTGTAAATTTCAGATACAATTTAATTCTTAGAATTTGTTTTAATAAACTTTTAATAATTTCAGGGCCTGCTTCTCGAAGTGTTGGGATGCTAGAGAAAATGATAGAGACAGGGATGAATATTGCTCGGTTGAATTTTTCTCATGGATCTCATGAATACCATGAAGAAACAATAATTAATATCCGCAAAGCTGTGGATGATCATAGTGCCAAAGTTGGCATGGTGGTACCAATTGCTGTTGCTTTGGATACCAAAGGCCCAGAAATCCGTACTGGTCTTCTTGAAGGGGTAGGATATTTTTAAGTATTTTTTGCATAAAACATATTGCTATGTTTGGAAATGTGTTTTTTCCTTAAATAAGAATTCTTAAGAATAAAGGCAGATCTAATGAAATATAAATTTGAATTGACATCCAACCCAATTTATGTCATTGTTATCCTATATTCTCGTGTTTTATATAATATCGTGTTCAAAGTAAATATTTATGGGTGCAAACTAAGTCACTGAAAAATAAGCTAATGTGTTCCATAAAAATGGCATTGTGTTGCAAAAAATTGTTTGTGAAGTACACTGGAAGGGACTGATAACATGTTCAAATTTCACTATATTTTGATTGGTAGATAGTTTAAACATTAAAATAATAATTTTGTGTAGGTAATTTACTTTAAACTCACAAGTTTTGAAATGAATAATGAATTTTTGAAGGAAGTTGTTGTGCACATTTATAGGTATTACTTATGCCAAAGTGTAGGTTAAAATGTGTTTTGATCTTAGTGCATTGATTAAATTTTCTTCTGGGAAAGCTATTATTTTCAGTCTAATCATGGCTTCATATCTTTGTTTTTACAAACTTGAGACTTGAATAACTTGAATGAAATCATTTGTACTTAGGGCGGCTCAGCAGAGGTAGAGCTGAAGAAAGGTGACACTATCAAACTTACCACAGACAAAGTATATGCTGACCGTTCAACCTCTCAGATTCTTTTTGTGGACTATGAAAACATCACCAAAGTAGTGCAACCAGGAAACAGAGTGTTTGTTGATGATGGTCTGATTTCTCTGATTGTAAAACAAGTAGGCAAGTACCGGTTTTTTACCTTCAAGGTCATTTTGCATGAAGATGACAATAGTTTGTTGTTTTTTTTTCCCTCTATCCCATCTGGTTTTCTTGTCTCAATGGAACAATGATATTTATAGGTCCCAACAATCTTGTATGTACTGTGGAGAATGGAGGAATGCTTGGCAGTCGCAAAGGTGTTAATCTGCCTGGAGTGCCTGTTGACTTGCCTGCAGTTTCAGAAAAAGATAAAGATGATCTCCTTTTTGGTGTGAGGATGCAAGTGGATATGATTTTTGCTTCTTTTATACGTGATGCTGATGCTATTAAAGAAATTCGTTCAATTTTAGGCAAGTACAATAATAAAATGTATAATTATACTTCTTCATGAAGTACTTTTTAATAATAATGTTTAATAACTCAACTCACTGCTTTTTCTAGGCAAAGATGGAGAAAAAATTTTGATAATAGCAAAGATTGAAAATCATCAAGGAATGCAGAACTTGGATGCTATTATTGCGGAAGCTGATGGTATTATGGTGGCTCGTGGTGATTTAGGAATTGAAATTCCACCCGAGAAAGTATTCTTAGCTCAGAAAGCTATGATTTCTCGTTGCAATAGGGTTAGTTCTAAAGGATTAAATTACAACATATTTTTTTCTTATTTCTTCCTTTTTTTCCCTTTTCCTAATTTTTTCAAATAAAATAATGCAAAAAATATTGTAGGTTGGAAAACCAGTCATATGTGCCACTCAGATGTTAGAATCAATGGTGAAGAAACCTCGACCTACTCGTGCAGAAGGATCTGATGTAGCAAATGCTATTCTTGATGGTGCAGACTGTGTCATGTTGTCTGGAGAGACTGCGAAGGGTGACTATCCCTTGGAATGTGTTCGTACAATGGCCAACATATGTAAAGAAGCAGAAGCTGCGATATGGCAGAAACAGATTTTCCAAGAAATATGTAGCAAGGTATGAAATAACAACATTGGCTGTCTGCTTGCCTCTTTCAGCTTTGTTGAGGAAAATGTTGCTTTTGATTGCAGGCACTCGCTCCCATTGATGCTTCACATGCTATTGCAATTGCTGCTGTGGAAGCATCTAGTAAATGTCTTGCAGCTGCAATTATAACATTGACTACATCTGGTCGTTCAGCATATTTAATAGCAAAGTATAGACCTCGATGTCCTATAATTGCTGTGACTAGGAACTCTCAAGTGGCAAGACAGTGCCACTTGTATCGTGCCATTCTTCCCCTGGAGTACACTGGTAAGGGTTACCAGCAGTAACCATTTTTATTCCATAATAATGTTTTTGTCAGTTAGGGTAAGTAATGAAGGTAATGACATAACTTAATACTGAAATCGATGCTTATTATTGAAAATGGAAAATACTGAAAGTTAGTTTTGATATTTATTTTCTTATGGCACTTAGTACACCAGTTAAATGGGAGTCTTTAGTCACTAACAATTTGTATTTGAGTAATTACTGCTTACATCTATCGGAAATGGTTAGTACAAGAGTATTTGCCTACCATAAACTCTTATTAATTTAATCTTTAATTCACTCTTCCTCTGCATCAAAAGTAACAAGAATTTCAATGCAAAACTGGAGTAAAACAACAGCCATCGAAAAAACTAAAACTTCCCCTGTGTGCATATAGACATTGTGTAGGCAACATTCGATGTGCTTGGAACTATAAGAACAAAACATTTTTTGTAGAGAATTCAGGTGTCTAAAAAATTTTATTTCTAAAATTTGGTTAGATTGAGGGATTTTGGATATATTTGTTCTGTGATGTTTTGAAGAAGTGTAGAGACAGCTAGTGGTTGTATGTTTTAATTTCAAGATGACGTAGGCCATAATGCCCTGACAGAGCTGCCTGGCAAATGTTTTTGAGAGGCAAAACGTTCCAGGACTTGTACAGAGTACTAAGTACAGTCGACTCCGTTTAGAGTGAACTTCTGGGGACAAACATTTTTGGTTCACTTAATCAGAGGTTCACTATACGCTATATCCAATGATATCAAAATAAAATAGAATTTCTCTACAAAGATTGATTTTATTAATGTATAGATATAGTAAAATACAAACAGCATGAACTGAAAATTTCAAATTTCACCTCAGGGGAAGACTTCTTGGATTATGATCTTTGGCCGATGATGTTTTTACTTCCTCGCTATGGAGTAGAGAGAAAGTTGTGTAATGCTGCGTGAAAAAATGATGAAATAAAAAAGTTCAGAACTTATTACAGGGTCCTGGTAATGAAAAAAGTGAATAAATCCAGTTGCTAAATTTAGAAAAAAATCCTTTGTCAATCATGTGATGTAGCCCAAATCTGTGTTTTGTGGGTCCTTGATACCAAAAAATCGCATGACGACAAAATGTCTCTGTCCATCTGTGAACAACACTAGTGGCTAAACCATTTAACCAATGTTCTCCAAAATTGATATTCCACAATCAATCTACCTACTGTTACGGACCCTTGAATTTGAATCTGTTATTTTGATTTTGGAGGCTACTTTACATGAAGCCTCTGGAACAATTTCCAAATTTTCAAAAAAATGACTCCATCATTTTTGATTAAATTTTGTTGTTTGATAGTGTGAAGGATGTTTAAGGGAATGGTGCAGGTGTTGTGCTCATTGAAAATCCTGCCTTTTCGAAAATTGCAATAGTTCAAAATTTTTTTAGTCTTCCTACAATTAAATTATTAAAGATAGATTTTTTTCCCCTTTATGAAATCTGTTCCTTAAAGATAGATTTTGAAATAAGCCTGTGTACAATTTTATTCAGAAATTTGAGTACTTTTGGCGTAATTTTGCGTGAAAATATGGGCGAGAAAGTAGGAGCTGTTTAGTCACCACCTAGTTTCCAAACTGCCTGGTGTTGGAATTTAGGGTAGTGAGGTGATATATTCTTTTCCAGGAGAGAGTTAATTTCCAGTATGTATTTACAATGTTCACTAGGAACAGAGGTTCAGGTTCACTATAAATGAATCTTCTTACGCTTATTTGTATTGCAAGTGAATAGGACCAGCGACTTAAGTTCACTATAATCGGAGTCAACTGTACATAATGAGGGTTTTTCACCTACCTCTTTAACAACTCTCTATTGCAGAACAGATGGAAATTACTTGACTTAGATAAACTATTCTTGAGCCATTGCTGACCCTTGTAAGCAATTGGTTGCTGCTATGAACAATTTTCAGATTTATTGGGTATTTTGTATGGCAAACTTGCCATACAAAAGTTGGTTTACATTCCTCTATTGAAAATCTTTGTTCACAGCTGGACCATTAGCTGATTGGATGCGTGACGTGGATACAAGAGTGCAATATGGCTTGACATTTGCTCAGAAGAAAGGCTTTATTAAAGGTGGTGATCCAGTGGTTATAGTGACTGGATGGAGGCAGGGTTCTGGGTTTACCAACACTATTCGCATTGTGTATGTATCTCCAAATGTTTAGACCTTACCCAAAATGTATATTTTTTATATTCTTACAGAATCTCATTGAAGTAACAGAAGGGAAATGGCTTAATAATGAAGTGAACTTTATAAAAACAAAATACATAGTATTTCATTGTACTTACAATTAGTATTATTTGTCTTGTTGAGCTTTGTCATATAAGTACATGATTTATAATCAAAGATTGTGGTAGATTTTTATGTAATCAAAAAAGAAATAAAATGAATCTAATGCTATTTGTTTTCCTCCTCAAGACATGCATCAAAGGAGTTGAATGGGGTATGTTCAAAGAATTTTTCTCAAAATGTTGCTTTTTGGGTTGGTAATGTTGCCTTTTGTATTGTTATTACTTTTGCACTTGCTTTTGAAACTCATTCAAAATCTTACAACTGCAAGTTTTGAAGAAAAGTTTGTATAATTATTTTCTGGATCATGGTTTATTTATTAAAATTATGTTTCTGGCTAAACTTATTTTTATTGTATTTATTTTTTGATTTTTTTTTCAATAATACTTCTCAGTATCACTTCTAGAAGTGTGTGTGCTTTAAAGATGTACACATACTTTTCTGACTCTTGTTGATCTTATCTTCTAGAATTTTTCTTTCTGTTGTTAGATCTATTTTGTCATTTTTAAGAATAACCTTGTTCTATATTTAATTAATTAATTACAATTAATATTTGAATTAATTGTATACAAATTATTTTAATTTTATTTGAAACCTTGAAATTAGGTTTGGTTGCCATTATATGAACTTTAGTGAATCAAAGTGATTTTAGTCTAAAATTACTAAATTCCCTCTTTGAATAATATCCTCAAACCTTTTTCTTTGGAGACAAATTTAAATGATCAGACCTGAAATGTAGATATCTTGAAATTTTGCCATACTTATTATATATAATTTATAATAATAATAATATATAATAATTATTGTTTTAATTATTATATATTAACATAATAATAATATATTAATTTAATTATAACCATTTTAAATTATTGGAAAATTTATGTTTAAGGAATTCAGATTTGGACTTATTCTTCACATTTCTAGTTGCATATAATATTAGTAATTTAAATTCAAGGACTTTCAGTTCAATTTGCTACTTACTTGTTTTTTTGTGTTTTTTTTCTATTATGTTATCTGCTTCTTTTCAGTAATGTTTGAAGCTGCACATAGGCCAGAATCGAGATCTGATGGAATTTAGAAGTGGATTTCAGTAGAGGCTAATGCTCTGTTACTGTATACATATAATACACATTGCTTTCATACTAATATATGCAGAGAGAAGTGTTTGGCATTTACTTCTCATTAACATTACACATTGTTTTGCCTTTTATCTGTGTACAGTAAACAGCATTACCAACACTTGCAAAAGTTAGTCTCAGTATTAATTGTTAATCAGTGTATGATTAAAGAAATTTCATATAGAAAATTTTTTAAAAAATTGCATAGATCTTGTTTAAAGGAAATAATTTTGGTCACAGTTGTGCATAATGTCTGTACGTTTTGCTATTAAAAGGATTATTTGTAACTGCAAATAGTTATATATTGTCATAAAATTGTTAAGTTTGTATTCTGTTTACTTCAGTTTGTCTGAAGCTAATACCAACTCAGGACACAATTATGAGAATAAATAACTTGAATATCTACAAATTTATAATAAATTTCTCAGTGAAGTTGTTATTACTTGTGTTTTTGAAAGCTTCCTGTTCTGGCAGACCATTCTTTCCTAACCTCTCCTGGGGTTTTTTGATCAACTTTCATATAAATCCAAAGTTTATTTTGTAGCAACTTAGTTTGATATACTACTCCTATGTATTTGATTTGTTGAATTCTTGGAGCACTTCCCATTCTTAGTATGCCTTGACAAAGTAATTTCTTTCCCCACAAATGTTGCATCTTCAGATGACCTATAATTCCACTGGTTAAAGTGACTTGTGTCCACTTGTGACCCTTATTATGTGACTTTTCAATGTTTGGAGATTTGAGGATAAAATAGGAAGCCAAAGAAATCTTAATAATCAATAGGTGTTTGAACGGACTGCAACAAGTAATCAATGGCAGTGGGCAATTTTTGGGGTGC
The DNA here is from genome assembly GCA_964035755.1 of Teleogryllus oceanicus. Classification (NCBI taxonomy): domain Eukaryota; kingdom Metazoa; phylum Arthropoda; class Insecta; order Orthoptera; family Gryllidae; genus Teleogryllus; species Teleogryllus oceanicus. The sequence goes on from CAXIVR010000002.1 coordinate 8,736,912, forward strand.
AACTGGATGTAGTGGCAAGTACAGTACACTCCCTCTCTTAACTGTTTCTAGCAAAAAGAAAATCCAGTTATTTTCTAAGCTAATTTTTACTTTCTTGTATATGTTACATATATACAGAGTAATATACATAGTTGAAGTTATGTAATGCTGTGAAAAATCTTTTTGAGATTTGAATGAAAATACAAGTTTTGGGATCCCCTGGTACCGAAAAGTTGTTTTTTTTTTTTCTTTTTTCTTTCTTTTTTCTTTTTTTCTTCTTCTTTTTTTCTTTTTTTTCTCAAAAGTGTTTGTCGTCAATAAACAACACTAGTGTCTAAACCATGCGTAGGATTTTTTCCAAACTGAATCCAGCCTCTTTCGAATCTCTGAGATTTTGAAAAACATTCATTAATTTTTGGGATACTTTACATGAAGTCTGTGATATTTTCAAAATTTTCTCAAAAGTGGCTCAACATTTTTTAAGTTTCTTGTAAGAATAAGGTTGCATAGGCCTAAATTTTCGAAAATTGCAAAAGTTTGAATTTTTTCGATGTCTTCCTACAACTTCAAAATTGAAGATAGAGATTTTCCATCAAGTAAAATTTTTTCTCCATAGTTAGTCCTTTCTTTAAGGTCTTGTACATTTTTTTGAAAATTTTAATAGTTTTGGCACAAGATTGTGTGAAATTTGTGCAATATTAATAAAAGAAAAACATTTTCTCAAAAACACCTACACAATTTTTCTTTAATTTTTTTGTAGGGATAGTGCTAAATGTACTCTGAGATAACATAAACATAATTTTCTCTCTTTTTTTTTTTGTTACTCCCCCTCCCCTTCTATCTCTCTTTGTTAATACTTACATTAACGATAATTAGTTTAGATTATTGCATATATGAGTACATGTGCTTCAAATTGTCTCTTATCTTCTCTCTATGATAATTATCTCTTAAGTTCAAACCTCAAAAGTTTTCTCTGAAAATAATCTCAAAATTCTGCATTTTCAGAAACACCCAAATACAATTTTCTGAAAAACGGTTCCAAACTTTTCATACAGATAGTGTGAAAAATTACACAAATGTAATTTTTTTGAAATCTAACACTTTTAACATGCACATTTTCAGCAATATGTATACGTTATTGCATTAGTGAGTGGAAATGATTCAAATGAATTCCAATAAAGTTTTCAAAAACTCATAAGATTTCTATGAAAAAGCTTCAAATTTTGCATTTACAGTAATGCTTAAATGCAATTTTCTTAAAAATGGCTTCAAATTTTTTAACGAAATTTTCCTTATAGGATGAGATTTGATTCTTCTATAATAATCTTAAAGTAATAATTCAGTTCTACCATTAGAAAACCGAAAAGGTGGAAAATTTCAAAACATGTACTTTCGGGGCAAGGATATACTGCAGCTGGCAAGAGTATGTGGTAAGTCTGAAAAGCTAGCATACAGCAAAGAAATTATATAACTAATTAGTACTAGAAAGCCTGTGCCATTCTGTAGCATCATTAGTTATTATATATTTAGGATGATTCAAAAATTCATACACAACTTCAGGCATGGGTTCCTTATAGAAAAAGTTCATATGAACATGTCTCACAATCCTTTATTTTCTCAATATTTATCTATTAATACTCGTAACAACTTGTAAACACATAACTCACAACAAGTGCTCGAAACATTATTCTTGGTTCTAGACACATGTGCACTCATTTAATAATGGGCTGTTGTACTCTTTCTATTACTCCTGGATGTCGTTGAATGGTTTTGTAGACTTCCATGGCACAATGAAGAGTTTCTTCAGTCAGAGAGTCTGACACATAAATCGTTTAAAGTGTCCCCAGAGATATAAATCCAAAGACTTGAGGTCAGGAGAACATGCAAGCCATGGAACTGATCTTCCTCTACCTGTCCATCTGTCATGGTAGATAGCAGCCAGTATATCTCACACAATGGGACTGAAATGTACTGGATCCTCATTGTGTCTTATTTGCAGGGGCACATTTTCATGTAGAAAGTGTTTTGAATAAAGTCCATGTAGACAGTACTTAAAAGAGGTGCTGCAAGAACATATGGACCTACCAGTCAGTCGTCTACAAATTCAGCCCACACATTAATCCTGAACTGTAGCATGAGGATTACAATCTGCCCATATGTGTTGGTTGTGGAAATTTGTAATTACATCTCTTCCAAACGTTGCTTCATCTGTGAACGAAAACGTGAGACAAACAATGGATTGACCGTTTGTGCTAGAAACCATAGGCAAAAGTTTTTGTGTGGTGTGTGATCAACAGGTGGCCATGTTGAAAATGATACAGGTGCTGCTCATGAAGTATCCTCCATGCTGTTCTTTGAGATGTGTCATTTGCCATGGTCACTTTCCCTGGATTGTCTTTGACACATTGTAGAATTTGTTCTGCATGGTTACGTGTATGACCAACGTCTTCCTTGGTCAATAGTGTGTGTTGCAACGGTTCCTGTCTAAGCAATGGATAAACGGCACCAAAGGTTGGTTGCTGATAAACAAATGGTTGAACAAATACTGGCAGTAAATCGCAACATGTACCCAGTTGAAACATTGAAGTCAGGCTAACAAGAAGACCGGGAGTGGTAGCTCAATGCATCAACTGATGCCACTGCAGTGCCTCTGACCGGGAGGTCCTAGGTTCAAGTCTTGACGGCGGCAGGATTTACGACACTAGCTTTTCAGCTAGGTTGAATTCAATCGCTGCCTGGAGGAAAATTCTAGCGGCTGGCTGCTCTGATCAGTAGTTTTCTGTGGTTTCTTCGATCAACACCAGGCGAATGCCGGAGCAGTACCCTACCAAACGGGCCACGGACCACGCACGATCTTTCCTTCCTCTTCCTTGTCCTATCCTCTCCCTCTTACACACACGCTTACACTAACATTCACTACACTACCACATGTTCCGGGAGACCGGTCGGGAGCTTAGAGCTTGTCCTGGCTGGGGCGGTGCCCCGCTGGTGGGAAAGTCCTGGTTAGGGAGAAACCCCACTAGCGGACGGAAGGTTGGTGCCAGATCTCGCCATCCAGCAGGGGAAGATCACTGCCATCTCCTGAGAAAAACATGCACTACACTCACAGGACTAATGACCAAAGCAGTTGACACTCCCTGAAACATGAAAAAACCAAACCAAACTAACAAGAAATGTAAACATGTATCCATGGCAACACATTATGAGTCAAGGTCTTCTGTGAATGAAAGCATATATGGACCACTAATAATACTCTGGGTTGGACCTAGAGGGGCACTGGGCATAAACATTCATTAATTATGAGAAAACAAAAGATGTTGGACATAAAATCTTTTTATCTTCTTTTTATGTAAGGAAACCATGCCCGAAGTTTGTAAAAGAATTTTTGAATCACTCAGATATATAGTGCTATGTTGTACAATTCAGTACATATAGTATGAATAGTACAGTACTATGTTGAGTGTGAGATTTAATGGTAATTTAGTAAGGCTGAATATGCGAACATAAATGTACTGAAATTACATACTGCAAATACAGGAAGTAGCCTACAGTAACAAGTTTTTTCCCTAGGAAGGAAATTCTTTGAGGGTATGGTTTCTTAATTATTCTAACATAAAATAGGCTACATAATTAAATTTTTACTCATAAAACTATTTCATTTGTATATTTCAATGCTATGGAACAACAGTTTAAACACCTAGATTGTTAAGCGACAGTCCCAATGTCTTTAGTTAAATGGGAGTGTACTGTATTATGATAGGTGCTATCGAAGTTACAGTTTACCTCAATTATCCATTACGTGAATATAAAAATAAATTTGTTTTTTATACACACTGAAAAGTAATGGTGCTTCAGAAGTACATACATGCTTGTTTTGTAACTTTCAACTGTAATAGTTACATTTTATATTTCAACTTCTCTCTTACTAACACTTCATCCTCCCTTTGCAAAATTCTTTAACAAAATGTCCCCGAGTCCCTAAAAAATACACATCTTTCATTTTGTCAATTCAAAAATTTTAATGCAAAAGGCATTTCTACAATTATTGTATTCAGTGTATTGTGCACTAAACTTACAAAAATGTTCAAGTGTATAGCCCAGGAATTAAGCCTGAGACCTTCAATTTATCATGCCAATATGCAATCGACTGAGCGCACTGCCTCCTCAGCTAAACAGCTCTTGGAATGTATTTCCAAAAAAGAGGTCTTTACTAACGATGTAGATGGTGGCAGAAAAACTAACTTCTCCCAATTTTTGAAAATTCAGAGGTTTTATTGAAAATCAGACCAGCGCCGTTTAAATATATGTGCTTAACTTTATTCAAGAGGGGAAAACAAAATTAATAAAAATGAAAAGATCCATGTCAAATATGCAGGGCTTCACACATTCCGAGGTCGATCGGTCATCTCTTTTGAAGAAATCTTGTGAATGATTTAGGCACTCCTGTTGTCCGTAGATGGTAACACGTTTTTGAAGATATCCTTTTGGTACCAGGTTCATCAAAATGTGCCATCAGAATTGCAAAATTGATTGATTACAATACTTTCCTATACCAGCAATAAAGAAAGGATGGAATTTAGAAGGGTAAACAAAATCAAAACTCGCTCCTTCATAAGCCATATTTGTATTATATTGTATATCAGTCTCAGAAATTTACACATTCACACATCTCTCACAATCACACACACCATATTGACATTATAAAACAATTTAAAATTAATAACATACAGTATATAGGCTTGTAAATAAATGAAAAGTGAGGGAACAGAACTGTTTGATAACCAAGGACAAGACAAGAACAACAAATATAATTACAGACCAGGATTATACATTTTGTTCATTACAAACTTCATTCATTCACACATTTTATGAGTTACATCAATAGCAAGAATTTTTCTGAAGTCATTAAGAAAAAAATGTTTAAAAAGCATTATAAAGTACTTGTACTCGCTATTTTCATACACATACAGCATGTAATGTATATCAATAAATTAAATATTAATTATCTTACCAGCCTAAATACTGGATTCATATAGAATATTACAGTACATGCATTTATAGATACATACCTTATTTACACAAATTTGACTTAAAAATACCTCTATGATGACATATGCATTGCTGAACCTTCTTGTTTTTGTTTTTTTTATTCTTAGAAATTAAATTTCAGTTGTTTTCTAGTAGCAGTAAAGCATATACCCAACACAGAACACAGAATTTTTATACATGCTGAACATGAAATGTTGCATAGCATGGTTTAAGCAACAACTAATGTTGGCTGAATGAACATAAAACTACTGTACTTGAAGAGTTTATATACAGAACACTCACGGTACCATCATTATGTCTCACACATTCAATAGTACTGAAATCTGCCTTTAAAAAAAATGTAAACTTCTCCAAAAATTGCACAGTACACATTTCTCTCTAAATTCACATACTTATAATGCCAATTGACCCATCATTGGAATGACAAGAAAACAAAACCCATTGCTTTTAATTTTCTTCACTTACTAAAGTTCTGTCTTTGGTCAGAGATATCACCATTTTGAAAGGAATATACCAACATTCCCTTACATTCTTGCTTTCTATATTCTGCAAGAAATTAAGCTTCAACTCCTTCAATTTCTACAGTTTGTGGAGTTTCTGAAGGTATCGTAGTGTTTGTATCTTCATCTGTAGCAGGTTTTCCAGTTATCCATACACGAGTATCTTTCTTTAAATTCTGTTGTTTTTTGCTTTCTTCCACTTTCTTCCAGAGACTAGCTATTTTACTGGTTACCTCCTTTTTTGCTTGAGTTTTCTTTGTAGTAACTGTAGCAACAGTTCCAACTGATGTGACAGAACTGAGGCTACAATTGCTACTTGATCTCTGGTTCATGGACTGGGCACTACTTCCTTTTGTACTGTCGTTGCTTTTCAAGCTTTGATTACTTAAAGAAGTTTTCATTTCACCTCCTGCAATACTTCGGCGATTTGGAAGTCTTGATGCAGTTGGGAGTCGTGTAATGCCAGTCCTCCGTTCTGGCATAGTATTTGCTTTCTGTAAACCTTTAGGAGCAAGAGATGCAACTTTTTCTTCATTTGCTTTGTGAGTTGTAGAAGGCTTTGCAAAAGGTATAGATTGATTATCTTTACGAAATTTTTGTTTGGCAGGAGAAATAAGCTTTGGTATTTGTTTCTTCTTGGGATCAACTTTTAAGCCAGTTTTCTTTTCTGATGGAAGAGGAATGCGTGTTTCAGATGGCAGTGGAGGTGGAATTGTTGCTTTAGCAACATTTGCTACTGTGGGTTCATCTTTAGTGAATGTACCTTGCCTTTCAGGAGGACGAAATTTAGGATCAGTTTCATTGGCCTGATTTGCTACCTTTTCACCATTATTAGAGTTACTGCTAGTGTTAGGCAACTTTTGATTAGGAACCTTCAGTGATCGAGTGGTGCTGGCACTACCACTATAATTCCGTGATCCTGATGCTTTAGAAACTGGGGATGGAATTTTAATTCCTGAAGATCGTGGCTGCTGAGTCTTGTTGGTAGTATTGGGACCCTTTGTAGTTTTTGGGCTGGTACTTGCTGGACTGGGACTCCCTGATGGAGTTTGTGACATAGATCGTGGTGAAGGGCTAGATGTCACTCCACCTCTGCCTGTTTGTCTAAGATTTGATGCCCTAGTGGGTCTAAAAGATGCAGATTTGCCAACTTGGGGAATGCTACTTTGAGGGCGAGAAGTTTTTAATACTGATGGTTGGACAGGAGGTTTACGGGAAGCAGGAGAGGAATACAGAGCTTTCCGTCGACCCCTTATTGGTTTAGGGCTACTGTTAGGAGCCTCCTCAGGTGCAGTTGAGTCTACACTGCCATCCCTACTTTGAATCTCATTAAGACCTGGTTTCACTATACGAGGACGCCTATTACCTCTAGCTTCTTCAACTTCACTACTACTGCTACTTTCAGAATCTGATTCTGAATCAGAAGCACGAGTTTCCTCTCTGACATCATCAACATTCTGTTCTTTGTCTTTATCTACTCCTGCCAGAGATTCCAAGTCACCAAAACATTTCTTTACCACATGATTTGCTCCTCTGAGAGGTGTGTTGGAATTTTGTTCAGATTCAGATTCAATTGATACTAAACTTAGAGTTTCGCAATCGATGAACATATCATCACTACTCTGTCCATCAGAAGATTCACTGTGTATTCTTTCATTCAAACTGTTAATCACTATATTTGCATCATGTTCTAACAAGGTCTCAAGTTCTTCAGGTGTAATGTCAGAAGGAACACCAAACCCAACTCCCAGATTGCTAGAAGCTACACAGTCTTCTCCATTAGTATTTCTATGAACAAATGTAGTAATGTCTTCACTGAGAGTTCGAGTTCTGTATCTGTCCTTAGCTTCTGTCCTTTTCTGCTTCACTGTTTTCATACTTTTAGATTTTTTAATTCCTGTTAATTCTGATGCTGCTGAAGCATGCAAATGAACATCATCTAGGTCTACTTTTGGAGTCTTCAGATTATCCTCTGCAATTTCAGTACTACTTTCTGGCTCAGGTTGTATCACTGGTTTAATATCAAGAGTTAAAGGCTTGTCAAGTACTTGAGTTTGAAATCTACTTCGATCCTCTTGTCGCCTTTGTTTAGGAGTAATTTTATTTGTTTTTGGAGAATCTTTGAGGGCATCAACCTCTGAAACATGGTTTATGGACAAAGTTTCATCGTTTTCAGCAGTATTTTCCAAGACTTGATGAGAGTTAATTGCTTGCTGCATTTGAAGTTTAGCTGCTTTCTTTTCTTGTTCAGCTGCAATAGTGTATGTTCTGTACCGATCTTTCACTAACTGTCTCTTCTGCTTCGGTGTAAGCTGTTTGGATTTGCCTTTTTTAGGAGTCGATTCTGCTGAACTTGTTCCATACTGATCTGACTCCACAGGAGTATTTTTAAGGCTAGTCTCTGGGGAATTTATTGGATATGTGTGTGCAGGGTCCTCTGTAATTAATTCTGTGTCACTGCAAATAGTCTCAGTCCCAGGTTCCATCAGAGATTCCTGATCAGTGAAATCTCCCATTTCATTTAAGAGTGAAGGAGGATTCACATTATCAAGGTTATCACTTGCACTGCTTGTTCTAACACTAACTGATATAGTTTGAGAAGCAATATGAGCTGCATACACTTCAGCCATAGCATTGGCTGCCGGTTTGAGGAGATCAAATAATGCATCACTATTGGCTGGAGATGGTTCGGAATTTGACTGATCCTTTCCAGAGGAATCTGCCACTTCTGACGTAATGCTGGCTACGCTGACCATGCTATTTTCCATATCAACTAAATCCATTACTTCTTCCATTGCAGATGGAGGCTTAATGTTATCTATATGGGAGTTGCAACTACTAGATGAACATACATTGTTGTTGTCCAAGAGATTCTCCATACTGCTATTATGGTTATTACCTAATGCACGTCTCACCATCATTCCAATGGGGAGAGACTTTTTTCTAGATGGTTTTCCCTCTGATCGGCTTTGCGCACCACAAGTAGGACGAGGCTGGGCAGGAGTAGTTGACGCTGAGTGACACCGATCTTTGCTGTCAAATGAATCGTTTTCTAGATGACCTGAAAGACTAGTGGTCAATGACAAAAGACTTCCCATCATGGATGGTGGTTTGATATTATCCAAATCCATAGAATTAAGACTGTTCACACTTTGGTCCATGTCTTCAACTTCTGCCTTCACTGCTCCAGCAACTCTTTCAGCCTCTAATTCTATAAGATGAGAATCTGTCATTGATGCTTCTTGAGGCCCCGGACCAGACACATCCTCTTCAACCAGTTCAGGAAGGGCAGCCATATCATCTTTGTCACTTTTAAAAGATGCTACCATAGGAGCACTGATACTCAGACTAGGAAATGAGACATCATTTGGAGATGCATCTTCATTCCAAGTATCACTGCCCACTAAACTCTGCTTCATTACTGGTGCTTCTCCATCCTTTTCTTTTAGTCCATTCACCAAATCCTCAGTCATTCTATCCAATGATGTGATCATTGCATCACCAACTTGTTTCTTCTTTGAGCTATCTCCATCACTTACAAAGTCTGAAGAAGGGCTCTCACCTGAAGAAAGAGGCGACTTGCTATCATTTGTGTTACTTTCAGGGCTGAGTATTTCACCTTTAGGAACCAATCTTTTCACTTTAGGTGAATCATCAAAAATAGATGGCTGCCGTTTGTATAATTCTTCCTTTACAGTCATGGTAGCAGATTCATATAAGGAGGAACTAGTTTGTCTGATATAATCAGGTCGAGTATCTTCTTTTAGATCTATCTCTAGAACTTTCTTACCATCCTCAAGAGTTAGTGTGTTAACAACCAGAAGGTCTTCACAATTGCTTCCTAGAGAGAAAGTTTCAGTGGTGTGAGGATTGGTGGGCACATGTGCAGGGGAGCTTCTCTCGCTCTTCATTTCTGTGGTCATGTGCATGCCTAGGAGATCGTTCTCGGCGACTGCGTTGGTGATGACTCTGGTGGTGACAGTGGTACTGATGATGCTGGTGTTGACGATTGCGGTATTGCTTCCGTTTGCGTCTACTACAGTGTCCTTCGTGGCTGAAACTGCAGCAGACGACTCCAGCCCGTTTTTTGGAAGATTACCATCACCTCCACCACCACTACTACTACAGGACGCTTCATCTTGTAGAGACAAGTGCATCATGTCAGATTCCAAGCTGGACAACTCACGATTATGCCTTGAATTTGGTCTCAGCTCTAGTTTTGGCATAGGTAGAGAAGAAATGTGGTCTTCTTCAGGAAGTTTGTGGCAGTCTGAACTAGCAAGAGATGAAAGAGGAAGCTTGCATGACATCCCTACTTTTTTCTTCAAAACTGGAACTGCAATTCTACTTCCTTTGGATCCACTTACTTCCGATTTGCTTTTTGGCATACCTGAACTAATACACTGTTCTAATAATGCTTGTTCTGATGGAGTGGGTTCAGTTGAACCAAATGAATCAACACTTAATGAACTTAGAGAACCATTACGAGACAGGACAGTGACCATTTCTTCTGAAGCTGAGCTATTTTTGTTGAGAGGACGGGATGAAGTAGTAGAATCTTCATGTCTGTCACTACGGTCCCCCCAGCTCCCATCCGAAGCCATCATCAGATGAGGGCAGGGAGGGGCTTCCAGTGTGTCACCTTCTGATGTTTGTTCAGAAGTATTCAACACATGGGGGACAGGCGAGTGAGTACTTGATGCACCAGATGCTGGACGGGCATGCTCTGAAACAAACAAAAGGGGAATTTTCATAAAAACTAATTGTTCAAAGAAAGAGAATCTCCACAAGAACACCACCCCCCACCACACACACAAACAAACACACATCAAAAACAAGAAATTGGAGATGCTTGACAGGAGCATTTTGTTTGATATTCTATAACTTTAATTTGAACACCTTTATTATAATTCACAATTCAAATATAAAGGAACATATTTCAAGTAATTTATTTTCATATTCCTACAAATTTTTTGATAGGCAATAAATGGACTGTTTCTAGACAGTATTCCAAGTATACTGCACCTCACGGAAGCTACTTCTGCCAGTTTTCCATAAAAGTGAAACCTACATATCACACATGAAGCAAGGGAAATTATACTGTGATTTTTACATTGCTGCATTTGAAATTTCATCAAGTTATGAGGCCATCCAGTTGGGAGGTCACTACAGTGACGTAACTCTGGTGGTGTTCAACCTTCTTGACACTGTAACAGCTATTTTACTTCAAACGCAGCTCTGTAAAAACCACAATATACAATGTCAGATCCTTCTTTTGATCAAACGTTACTACACTTCTCACTGCTAAAAAGATGACACGGCCAGCATAAATGTTCGTTCAATTTAGGGCAACCCATTACCCATTTGTGTCTAGAATAATTAGAAGTCAGGAAGTGTCTGTTGTACTTTTGCTTCCTGTCTTGACATTTTGCAGTCAAACCTGGAAGTTCTGATGTGTGCCAACTGTTCTTTTATTTTGAGCTTTTCCGAACACCCAATATTATGAAATTCAATCCTTAATAATTATTCTATAACGCAATCACACAAACCACTAGCATCTGGATCATTAACACATGCCATTTTCACAAAAACTAGAGAGAAGCAAAACTTAGGAATGACGAGTGAAGGACTGTACACAGCAATATTTTGTGGTGCATAGTGATTGTCCAGCCTCACATCCTCTCCTCTCCCCATGCTTGAAACATGAGGAGCTGAAGGTTATCGTAGTTGGCATGTGGTGCCTCCCATTCACAAGTGAATTCTCAGGGCAACATTAAGAACTGTTTGAAAATTCTCTCTCTGACATACGACATAGCGCTGAAACTTACAGATTTGGAAAACTGGCTCCTGGTAACAAAACTTATTTTTGGAATGTGTTTTAAAGACATTCAAAATCTCGATAACTTTTTATGGGACTACCGTACTCTTGAAACATTTCTTATACATTTCAAATTACTATGTATACTGTCAGTATACTCAGTGTATTGGAGAATTCACCACTGCTTTATTATATAGAACAATTACAATTGTATGAGAAGTTTGGGACAAAAAACTGGGAAACTGGGTGTTCAGTTGATAAAGGATGAGAGTAAAATGTACATTTTTATTTTTAATGTTAAAGAACACCAAAAATTTATGTGCTCACATCAATTATTAAAAACATATTTAATCAAATGACTTTACTAGTTGTAATACTACAGCATATGATTTCACTTATATCTACTTAGCAGTTGTTTTACAGCCTTGGTAATTTTCAAAATCCCAATTTCCATGCCACTTTATTTCACAAGTCTTTTTCCTCCTTTTTGTCTTTTTTCATGGCTTGTGTTATTGCCATTATATATAAAAACTAACATCTAAGATGCTCAATTGTCACTTATAACTCAAAAAGATGGGAAAACTACTAATTAATTTCATTTGTTTGTTTCCTCTGAGTTGAGAGGCTAGCTATTTAGCTAGTGTCAAAAATTAGCCACTGTTGGAGCTTGAGCCCTAGAACCTGCTCATCACAATCCCTGCAAAGAAGAGGTAACCCTGCCATTCAGCTGGGAGGTATCTTTTTAAATAAGGGTAATGATGTATCGCATAACCGCATTAACAAAAATCATTAACTGAATGACGTCTTTCTTCCTTCCACACTTGAAAATTATTGTCAACAATCAGAGTAGTTACCTCCTCTGAATTTACTATCTTACCTCCTTGAAAGTCTTCATCATCTTCACATATGCTCAAAGAGCTTAGAGATGCTGCATGTGACACTTCAAGAGGAGTATCTTCAGTTGCAAATCTAAGAGGTGTATCACAAGACGTTCCTTCTGACACTGGTCGACTGAGAAGTGACCTGTATTAAGAAATGAAAATTCAAAAAATATGGTATTACTCAATTTCCTTTACTAAATGGTTGCTCACAAACAACGAAGTATTTAGCACTAAGAAAATAAAAGTAAATGATTAGCTGTCCAGGTGATGCCGATGTATCTACCACCTGGTGCTGACGTTTCAAAGCTTGCCTGCTGGGCAAACAAGCTCTGAGAAAGACCACAACAAGGTCGAAATGTCGGCACCACAGCCAACATGGCATCACCTGGACAGCCAAGATCATTTGCACGACTCTGGTCACAGAAGGCTATGACTTCATTTAAGAAAATAGAAATTAAAGAATAAGTACCTGCGCACACAACCACTTGAGATCCCAGGCTCACCACTATTGATAGTTAAATCACTGAGTGATGAACGAGTAGAGAAAGTTCTAGGGCTTCCTTCCGTTGCATATGTTTCCAATTCATCTCTCGCTCCAGTGCATTGTGGAAGCACTACTTGCGATCCAGGAACCTTTCCATTTTCTGACGTCAGTCGTTGGGGAGGGCTTGCTCGAGGTCGTCCCACTGCAGGGCGTCTAGCAGGCATAGGTTGTCGTGGAGGACCATGATCCAAGCCACATAAATGATGGCTTCGTGGAGGTTGTACAGGGACTGGTCTCCTTACAGGATGTGACTGTGTAGCAGAAACTGCTCCTACAATTTTGTCTTGCACTGTCAGCACTGGTTTAGCAATGCATCCAGGTTGAGGTAAGATTCTTCTGGTAGTTTGTGGACGGGCCTAAAAAACAAAAACATGTAATTTAATGTAATTTTTCCTTTTCTTCTTTAACATGAACCAAACAATCCCTAATTAAATTATATATATATATATATATATATATATATATATATATATATATATATATATATATATATATATATATATATATATATTTACGATTATATAATTTATATTCATCATAACTGAATTACAATTTACATGATTTTTCTGACCATTCATCCAAGGTAATCTCTGGAATGACTAATTTTCTATTAAATGCATTTTGATTTACTCTGGTAGCATATTTAGGCTTTTGAAAAAATTATGGTAAACAAAATTGTGACTGGACATTTGCCAGGAGTAAGCAACACTGCATTTGTTTAGAGCTGCCCATAATTACAATAGTGGTAGTAACGATGATCAAGCAAACTTATCAGGGCAAGGTGATGCCAAGTGAGACAGGAAAAGGCAAGGCAAGTCAGTTAGGAGCGACAGTGTGGACCTGGGCAGGCCGAGGTAGGGTGTGAAACAACTTTATGGGAAAGGTTGAGGCAGCACAGGGATACACAAGATATAGAATGCCTTTTCCTATCTAATAGACAATTATGATTAAGAAATACCCTGGCAATGGAGGCCCCTTCAGCTAGTCTTTACTGTATTTTCCTGTTAAATTTAATCCTTTCACACAATATCTTTTGTATAGATCTTAGGTCACCTTCACTTCTGTTTTAAGTCTACTGCCCTAAAGCAGTACCCAAGATTCTTTCTTTCCTATTATGCGTTTCCAGCACATTTTCAAATGACAACAATGACAACAATTAATCAAATATTAACATTATTTTAATCCTGAATGTTTCTCTGCATACTGTATTTATCTGCACATAAGTCGAGTTTTTTCCTTAATACCCAATTCGAAAAATACAGCGTTGTCTTTAAGAAATATACAGGATTGTCTGCAAGTTTAGAAACTTGAATATTTGAGTTACATTAAGCTGCAAAGACCTTGTGAAGTGAAGACTGCAAAGACCTTATATTTCTATCATTCTTATTTTGTATTTCAGACTTATCCTGGCATCCATTGTGGTATGGCAGGCAATATTCTTGAATGGACAAGTAAAGAATTTTAAATGAATGGCATTGTAAATGAAATGCAAATTGAAAAGAATAAAAATCATTGCTGATATTTTGTTAAATAGCAGGCTCAAGAAGGCCAAGGATCAACCTGTCCTTGCAAATTCTTGTTTCGACATCCAGCGAGTGCGAATCTGTGTTTCACAAGTGATTGAAATAGAAAAATCTGTGATTTGAAGTACAAATTTTACATTTAACCACAGATATGGAATTATAAAAGTACATTTTTTCTCAGCAAAAAAATCCCTAATGTAGGAAACTTTTGTTGTCCTTCTAGTTTGGGAGGAGAACCAGAAAGAAAGAAATGAACAACGATACACATGATGTAGTATATATAGATGTAGAATATAGTAGTGATAAAAACAATGATTATGATAATTTCATGAAACAAGAAAGCAGGCAAAAAGGTTTAACACCAATAACACAATTTGCGATTTTATGTTGACTGAATAATAAGAATTAGTTGAAAGTGAAAAAAAATTCTCACAATATCTCTTAAAAAATTAGGGGTCATCTTATATTTGGGTAAATAAAACCTTTTGCTTTCTTTATAACCGAGTCAATTTTATGACTACAAATTGTTGTAAAACCGATTTTTAATAAAGGCACAAATAAATCTAGAAATTAATCAAACAAAAGCAAACTGATAAATACTACATTGCCTTTCAAATGGCAGGCAGAATTGCTAAGTAAAATTTTGCTATTATTTTGTATATTTGTGTAATGTGAGATAAAAATCAATCTTCACTCTACTGTGTAATCGGCATTTTTTTAACCACTGTGACTCGAATCTTTCTTTTTAACAGTATAGTTCTAATGATTTACTTTTGGCATCCCAGACTGAATACATTCTGCAAGAATGTTGTCTCCATCGCCAGAAAAATTAGAACTGTCATCTGACAACTCTGGCCTTTCTTCTTGATCACATAGGTCCACTTCTCCTTCCTCTTTCTCTCCGGGAGCAGCCCCTGCTTCCTCTCGGCCAGCTTTCTCCTGGGAAGGTGGGGCTTTTATTAATGACCCATTCGAAACCTCAGTCTCGTGATCGTCGCCTGGCAGCGACAGCACAGAGAGGTCAGAATGAGACCCTGCATGTGAAATGTTGGCAGGTGTTCCTTCAGTGTGGTAGGTACGAAGTGCATCTTCACATACTCCACCTCCAGGGACCTAAACACAAGAAACATGCTCATAAAATGCCCTTCAATTTTCAGGAAGATTACAGGATTTAGCACATTTTTTTTATTTTTCTGATTGTTTAAAGTAAGATTTGAATATAATAAGTATGTGATTGACAGTTGGGTGTAACCTCAACCACATGCTTGCAGCACCAAGGCAAACAGATGAAAGCAACTTGTAAAAATTCATAGTGAATGAAAGAAAATAAATATCCAACTTAATTACAATTTCTAATCCTTCGCCAACAATTGCAATTGCACAGTTCCATACCAAAAGAACATATTTCATAAATATTAATTCAGAGTAGCCACTCATTTCCTGGAACAAATTTCCTTCATTTGGTCCTGAATCCCAATGCATTTTTTCATGATAAAATTTACAATTTCACACTACTTAAAGGAAATATTACTTTTACATTCATACTAATTTGTAAGCTCTGTGATTTTGCCATGACGAAGCATAAAATAAACTGTTTTCTCACCAAATAAAAATTGTGAAAAATAAAACATTGTACTAGCGTTTTAAGGAATAAGATCTAGTTTTATCACCCTTTTAAAAATTTCTCTGACTTCAAACAATCATCATACAAATTCCCTGATTTTTCCCATTTTCCCCACGTTTTCCTCAAAGTGGCTACCAGTTAATTTGAGGTCACTGCATAAGTAAAGCGATTCAAACATCGTGCACACAAATTTACACAAAGAATTTACTTGTTTTTTTTAAAATAAAATGCTTCACTAATGTCACATGTCTTATGGTGGGTGTCAAACAGCACCCTTATTACTAGTAACAACACTGCCTGATTCAGGCCGTTATCAATTCCTCCACAGTAGGTTCAATGTCACATTCATTCTGTCATGCTCACTTATATTACAATTTCATGTGCGCCACAAATTTTTGCCACTCTTCTGGGAGTGTCTTACATGGCCTCCCAGAAAAGATTTTCCACTTTTGTTACTGTGAAGGGTATATTATTTTTCACCCGCAATAATGAATATAAGATGTAAAAGAAATATAATAATAACTACAATAACAAGGAAGGTATAGAAGAAATATAATAATCACAAAGCTGACAGCACACACAACTTGGAAATCCCACAATGCACCTCAACACAATAATTCTCTCGTCACTACACACAGACAGTTGGGAGATAAACACAACTTTCGTGTTGTGATTAATTTGTCCTAGACTATAAGGTGACTATGGCGAAGCTTGTGATTCACTGTTGCCAAGGTTACTGTGCTGGCATTACCACAAACTGTCAATCACATATTAATTTTATTTGGAGTATAGTAAAGAAAAGGATTTTTCAGAGATCTGACCCTTATCAGAAATAATTTCAAACGATAATGAAAAATTCTCTCTCCAACAAATACATAAATTGTAACTTCCATAGTTGTTGCAGCACTTCCTTAAAAGGTTTAAAAAAAATAGAAATGCATACCTCCACCGAAAGTCATGGATTTTGTGCTGGTCCGAGTAGGTTCAGGCTGGCGAGTTATTCGATGTAACCGGGGCATGTTATTACTAGGAGTCTTTATTGGGATACCACTGGGTCGGCCACCACGATTTAGTGGTCCCGAGTGAGGATAGTGTCGAGCAATGGATTGTCCACGAATTGGCACTTTAATGCCACTACTACTTTGTTGACTTTGGCGTTGCCTGAAAATAAGAAATTTTGTATAAATTAAATAATAATAAGTAGTTCAATAATACATTCTATAAATATTGTGGCGTCATACAGGTGTAATCAGAACACAGACGAGAGTGGGTTGTAAGAACAGTAGGTTTATTCACAATCTAGACCGTAGTCACAAATAACCAGTTGCACTGCTTACAATAACTAAATAAATAGAACCCACTGCTAGGAGAGATATTTACAAACGGCTACCACACCGCAACATTCTACTAATGTTGTGCGGAGTACTGCTCTACCCTGATACCTACTACACGTCTCTTTAGTCATGACAATAAACTGCCAGCCTCTTGCCCCGCATGCACACTCGCACCGCTCACATACAACCTACTGCCAACGCTGCTGGAATGACAAGAAGCCCGAGGCATTGTTCTCATGGCCTTTAAATAGCCCTGCGGTGCTGCCCGCCGCCGCCCTTGCCTCCGCCCTTCGATGCATTCCCGCTTGTACGGAAACCTGGTGCGTCATAGCTTCTGCCTTTCTCTACACATCCGACGTTGCACACACGACGCTACAATATGTTTAAAAAAATACTTTGGCAAATGAACGGTAAGTGGATCAGATGACGTCACTTCGCTAGAAATGCAAACACGTCGAACATTTAAATAAAGCTTTTACACCTAAACAATACATACACCAGAATTATCAATCTTCATTTATTTCCTTTAGGGTTGAAAATCAATTTATTTTTTTAGCCCCATTGTTCAATTCTCTTATTAGATAGCTGCAGCTTGTTAAATGATAGTCATTATAATATTTATGAATATATTCACATCCTTAACACTGCCATCACAGCTGTCAAGTACAAATTGTTTAAAGTTGATTTTCTAGTCTATCTATTTCATTTTAGCTTTCTGAGAAGGTGCACAGTAATTCTAGTTCTTTCTTTTACAACATTATTTATAAGAATCTTTCATATATTTACTGTGGACAATTTATTCTTGTTCTTAACTTAATAGATTTACATTTATTCTGTTTATTTCAGCCTTGAAACATTGGCTGTAACAAGTATTTATCAATTGCTGATTCATATTAATAAAGCTTAAAAAGTAAATTGGCTGTCTATAGAAACTCTTGGAGTAATCTCCCCAAAGTTACCCCAAAAAAAGTACACTGAAAAACAGGAATTTCCATTTCTGTAAAATTTATTATTATAGAGGCTAAAAGTATCGGAAAAAGAAAGAATGCTGAAAATTTTGTTGGGTCAACATTGTGTAGCAGATTTAGGATAATGTATTGTGTAGCAGATTTGTGACAAAGTACAGTCTTTCCGTGCATACTAGAATAATATCAAAGATTTCCAGCAGAATTTGAAGAAAAGTTCATTGCTTTTCATAGGTCACAATTCCCTCCTTTCATAAAAATAAAAATCAAGCATAAAATTTAACATTAAAGAATGACGTCTTTCTTGAAAATAAGGGTGCATCTTACACACTGGAAAATACGGTATATCCGAGTGTGAAAAAGATATATAAGATAACTAACAAGTTAATGTGTTACTTCAAGTACGATCCTTCAGGTCTGTGCACAGGCATACAGTCTTGCCGTGTGTTATATTATACATTGTATTTAATACAATGAATTATTATGAATTGCCTTCTTGGCTGTCCCCAGGTAGGTTGCAGGCTTCCCCAGGCAGAGAAGTGGACACTGCTCTGAGGAAGCCTGCGACAAGACAGGTGAAATGTAGGCCTCTCAGTCCACTATACAGCCTCACCCAGACAGCCAAGAAGTCATTGACTTGAGCCGCAGAAGCTTACGTATACACTGAATGAATTGAATTGAAAATTAATATTTCATAGTGAAAAAGCTGAAAATTGTCTGAGAAATTGTTTATATCCATTATTTTTCAATTCTCAAGAGCTTTCAGGCCATTTGTAAATGGAAACAGAAAATTCTCCAGGTTGGAGGATGCCAGTCGATTATCTACATGTGATTTTTAGATACAATCCAGATAAAACAGGTTAAATAATGTTTAGGTTTGGATGATCACTGCATCAAAATTTGGAAATATAAGATAGAAAATCTGCAGATATACCAACCAATTCGAAGAAAAGTGTTAGTAATTTATGATGATGTGTGTTTATATCACAGTCCATGACTGTAAAATAAAGTTTTAGTTCTGCTTGTAAAATTACTGAAGAGAGAACCAAACAAGATGACCACATGTTTTTCAAACGAGATATTTAGGGGAAACCTTGTCTTATATTTGAATAATTATGGTAATATGATAAATCAAAAGTGCATTCCCAACAGAACTTCTTGTTACTGAGAGGGTCACTTTTTCCCAAAAAATCTCATTTGAAAAATATGAGGTTGTGCTATATTCCCATATTAAGACTAGGTGGTTCAGATTGAGGTTTTTACACTGCATTTTCATGTCATGAAACTAATATTGTTGTAATAATAAGCTGCAAGGATAATAAAAATATTGCATGTCCACTGTACATAATTATACATATTCTCGTGATCATTTCATGAATATTTCTGACAATTGAAACCAACCATTCAATTTTTGAATGGGCCAGAAAAGAGAGAATCTAAAATGAACGGCATTGCCTCAGGTGAAATGCAATTTAAAAATGAATAAAAATTGAAAGATTTTGTTACACAATGCACTGATCGAAGTGACCACACTAACTACTGGTGCAATAACCAATGCATGCAAATCTGTGTTTGCAAGAGATGGAAATGAAGAAAATTCATATTGAAAGAAGTACTCATTCTAAATCTAACCATAGAACAAGGTGATAAAAGAAACATTTTCTTAGCAACAACTTTTCGTAAGATAGACTGGACATAGTTGGTATTAGAGCTTGCAACAGATGTCCTGCACACGTGCAGACATGCCCCTCCCCTCCCCTCCCGCTCCGCCCCTCTGTCCCGTCCCGTCGCCCACATACACACAGTTGGGTATCAGAAGGAGGGTGGGAGGCAGATGGTATGACAGCTTGTCTTCAGAGAAGGTCTGTCTGTGCATGCTGGTCACATGGGGGTGAGAATGGTGATGAGAGGCACACTGGCGGTAGGTTTGGAGGACTAATCATTTAGACAGGTAGCATGGTGAGAAACAGCTGAGCTGCGATTCTCAGGTCATGGGACTGCCCTTCCCATCAAGAGCTAGCCTTCACTCAAGCTCTCTTAAGTTGCAGTGCTCATGTCTGAGCAGCAAACAGTTCCTTATAGTCAGCTGCTGATTCTTGTTGTTCTAATTTGGTTTAAGGCTGGATATAAAGCTTTACTCTGAATTGTATGACATCTTGTATTTTTATGACAAATGTGATTAATGTAGGTGACCCCAAGTGTTCTACTGGAAAAATCTTTTTCATTGCTTCTTGAAGAACAAAATAAGGTGATAGATCTCTGCTAGATTTGGATGTTAGTAATGTTTTGAAATGCTCAGACAAAATATGTGTATGATAGAGGGAGTGAGAGCGAAGAATACAATTACAATAGGGTGTGGAGGTGTGGAATTTCACCAAGAAATACTTCCATCTATAATTCTACAAATGATAAGTTATGAGTAACCAGTATGAACACACATGAAGG
The DNA here is from genome assembly GCA_964035755.1 of Teleogryllus oceanicus. Classification (NCBI taxonomy): domain Eukaryota; kingdom Metazoa; phylum Arthropoda; class Insecta; order Orthoptera; family Gryllidae; genus Teleogryllus; species Teleogryllus oceanicus. The sequence goes on from CAXIVR010000002.1 coordinate 8,757,574, forward strand.
TTTATGAGACGTGGAAACAGGAGAAGGGGGGATTGACTCAACAATTTGTAAAAGGCAACAGTTAATTTTACACAAGCAGAGCTCTACACTAATTACGATAATAAATTACCTGCTATTCTGCATGCCAATGCTAATACATGCTGCAAGCATGTCTTCATCATTTTCCTCTTCCCCTTCACTCACTGGTGCCAGTTCACAACAATCTGCCAACTCCCTCTTCTCCTTCTCCATATCCTGTTTCTCCATTCCATCTTCTGTAGAAGAGCTGCTACATCCTGCCACTGGACCACTTCTGTGAGCCACAACAACGGCAGCTGGTCTAGCCTGTGATTTAAGCACTCCTTCCTGGAAAAGCATGACCCAAACATTATTCTTGAACATGTTTCTTTACATCACTATCAAAAACAAGTAAATACAGCCTTTCTTCATTATATTATATTATATTATGTATGTAAATAAATAGATGTTCAAACCATTACAGGTAAGATAAAACAAAATGATATACATCTATAATTAGTTAAAATTAAATCATTTTTTTGTAAATTCCCTCTTAAATTTGCAATTTACTGACTGTTTACTGTGAGTACAGTTACAATTTTTTGGGCTGGGCCGAATAACTATTTTATCAGCACAGTACCACTGAAAGCTAATTTATTCCAATAAGGTATGTTTTGAAATATGAAAGTTAATTACACATTTATTTATTATATTAAGTATGATTAGGTTTCCTTTGATATTCCTGCTATCTGAGTATATTACATTAAGATATAAATTGTTGAAACTTAAAGTTGAAAAAGAAAATGAAAAGTTGCTGGGACTCAATGATGCCTCAAGTTACAAATATTAGCAACTAACGCTAATTATAATACTTATCTATAGAGGTTAATAAATTCTGAAATTATCATTATTTTAACATTTTAATTTCTCTGGAACTATAAGTAGAGGCAAGTGTCCTAAACCCTTGCATATAAACAATGTAAAATATTTTGTACTTTTTACCACTTGAGGTAGAATGTAGCAAAGCTCTGCTTAGAAATGTTCACTTTTCAGTCTTGATAAATACACAATTATTACAAAATCTTTTATAAAAGAATTTCAAACCTTCAAAACAGCATCATTACAAATCTTGGGCTCATCATCAATGGTGAGAGAGCTGAGACTTGTTGTACGGGAAAATTCTACAGGAGTGCTCTCCTCTTTAAAAGTTGCCACATCATCTTCAAATACACTAGCCTTCATTCCACTGCTACTGCCAGCTGTAAAACCAAGTATGTACATTAGAACAGAAAGTTCCTCTTTTTCTAACTAACTCCCTCAAGTTTTAAGAGAATTATTTTGCCAGTTTACAGTTTTTAACTATAAGGTATTTAATAATGTGCTTTACAATTGTATTTATCAAAAGTTTAAATATAATTGACAAAGTTTTCTATAATTCAGTGTAAATACGATTAAGAAATGAAAATACTACAACCGAACTATCATATGATTTTCACATGATTTTCATTTCTAGTCATTTTCATAATTAATGCAAATGTGTTGAATACCTTGATGCCTAGGGGCTAATGGAGTACTCCTTACAGCTCCACTATCTCCTGAGAGTCTTGAGGTGAACTCAACAGGTGGACCCGATTGTTTGCTTTGGTGACGTGGGGATGGTGGCACAGTTTGAGTTGGTGAATCCGGAAGTTCACTGGGAGAGACAATGCCACTTGTCCTCCGACTGGAAAGAAAGTAAATTGAATTAAGATGAAGAGATTTGTGAATTATTTCAATATAAAGCTTTAGTTATAATTTTAGCTCAAACATTACCTGAAATCACTGACAACAGAGCTGCGATCGTCATGAATGGAATGTTGTTCAAAACTACTCAGGGACCCCAAAGAACTACACCGAGAAAACATCAAAGGGGTCTCTTCTGCATAATGATCAGCTCCTCCAAATGTCACCACTTTGCCAACTAAAGAGTAAAAAATTACATTAAAACATGTTTACCTACTTTATTGATAACAAAATATGACCTTCCAAAACATTGTAAGAAAAGAATTACAGAAAGGTCTCCAAACTCCAAATCTGAAAGAGGAACTACATTCAACAATGTCTCCTTAGTAAATAATTTTATCAGTAGTAACATGAAGCAAATATATTCCGAGTGGAAGAATTGCCACATTAATTCTACCTTTAACATCCTCTTTCAAGAAGCAGAACTTGGTGCATCATTTATTTGTCATCTTTAAGAAGAGTCCCACAACTGTGACATTAACAAGTGGAAGATAGATGAAAAATTAACACAAGTGTAGACTTCCACGGCCAGAGTCATAAGGAGTAAAAAATTATCACTTTCACATTTTGTGGATTGCGCGTGCGTGCGTGTGTGTGTGATGTGTGTGTGTGCGCGCATGTGATGTGATGTGGTGTGTGTGTGTGTGTGTGTGTGTGTGTGTGTGTGTGTGTGTGTGTGTGCGTGTGTGTGTGTGTGTGTGCATGTGTGTGTTCCACACGCATGCACGTGTGGAAAGCTAATTATGCTTAAGAATTTTTTTTATAATGAAAAACCTTATACTAAGCATTTGTTGATCCTCCCCTTGCTTGCAACGTAAGTTCAATTAAATTATAAATAGAAAGTATGATGCAAGACAAAAGTACAATAATTTCAGATCTAGGTTGTTACCATATAAACACTAATTCAAGAGGTAAGCATGTTATTGTTATTAGTTGACTGTTTAAAGAAACCAAAAATCTACCACCACTGGAGTAGCAATTGTATTATATATATTTTATCAGAAGTAGTAAGACTTCCATGAATGCGAATCATAGGGTACAAGATGTTCTTTATTTTGTTTCTATAAAATGAAAAATTCCTCTTTTCCCACAGTTTCAAAATCTAGGTGCATTGATAAGGCAAATCTATTTAACTTTTACACTTAACAGTTCATAACTTAATGTATTCCGTATCAATATCTATACTTATTTGCAACTATTTCTTTACGAGATGAAAGTTTATAAGTTTATTGTATATAAAATGTTACAAACCTTCTCTATCCGTGCGTGGTTCCTCTTTCAATTCTTCTGCTCCTTCAGATGCAATATTCTTATTGTTTGGAGGCTGCTCGGGCGACTGTCCAGGCCCTGGCAGCTGAGAGGGGGGAGAGCAAGGGCCTGAGTGATCTTGGCTCTCAGTGCTGATTCCTACTCCACTGTGCAGAGAGCTGAGGGAGCTCACTCGTGAGAAACAGCCAGGTGTACCTTCTTCACAATATTGCACAGGTTTCTCAGGAGACATCAAGCCTGAGCTGAGGCCAGACTGCAAGCCTTTCACTGGAGGCCTGGGAGCAGATGGTGGTAAGGACTTCATCTGAGGCTCCTTGTCCAAGCACCCATTGCTGAAATTATCATTCTCTTCTTTCCCTTTTTTCTCCTCAGCTTCTATTGCAGCTTTTTCTGTATCAACTTGTTCACTTTCTTCTTTTCTTTTACCGACTGCACCTTCTTCCTCTACTACACTGTCCCCTCCCACCTCATCCTCCTCTTTAATGTCTTCTTCGTGAGGTGTTGGAGGTTCTACATGCAAATCCGACATAGATGTTGCTGTTGAGAAGTTGTATGGGGTCTCGTAAGGAGTGCCTTCAGTACAGTAAGTCTTGAGAGTATCCTCATGAAGAGGATCGGTAGATTCATAATACGTTCTTTCAGGTCTTTCTATTGTACCATTTTTCTGATAGCCATCTTCCTCCTCTTCTTCTTCCTCAGGATACTTAAGACTGTAATCTGTAGGTTGATCCAAGTCTGTTTCTGCATAATCACCGTATACAACATTCATTTTCATATTCTTATTTGTAACACCAACACTGTTTGGAACTTGGTTTTTATAAGTGTAGCCTTGGCCAAGATCATTCTGATTTTGTTTACTCCTGGGGACATTTGTATAAACAGGTTCATTTCCAGAAGTTCTTTCGCTCTGAAGAGGTGCTTTTGCTCCTTCCACATCATTATGAGTATTGACAGGGTGCTCAACATACTTCAAACTGTAATCCACAGGCTGTTCTTGCGATTCAGTTTCTTCAAAACCCAGGTCAGAGTATTTGTTCCTTGTGTAAGCTGAGGAGTTTTGTCCCTGTTGGTACTGGGTTCGACTGCTGGACGCACTAAATGGAGAACCAACTAAGGGGCTAAATGCAGATCGTTGATTAACTGGACATGGATTATCATATAACAAATTTTTGTTCTGTTTAGCAGGACTAGCAGGTGTGAGAGACATTACATCTAACTGAACATTGCTGCTCAATCTTATTTCATCAACTTCCACTGTTTCTTCAGGAACTTTCGTTTCTGGGCTTGAAGCATCTGGAGATGTATCCCTATGTGCATCATGTGGGACTACATCTCTCCTTTCAGAGCACACTGCTTCCTCTATCTGCCCTAATCTACTACGCTGGAAAGTTTCATGGTCAGAACTTGATTGACGCTCATTGTCTTCACAGCTAATATTTAACGGAAGAACTTTCTTTCTTTCCTCTCTCTCTTTCATGGAGTTAACATATCGTCGCAGGAATCTCCGTTCGGAAGACAAATTTTCATTTACTATATGAGAATGTAACCTTCCAGATTCTGTCAAACTACTATGTAGAGCAGAAATACCAGATGTATCAGAAGTAGAAAGAATTGGTGGGATTTCACTGGAAGGGGATGCTTGTCCGTAAGTGTACACATTCACTACATTTCTACTTACACGTTCATACACTGAATCAGAATGGGTACTTGTCACTGAGTCACGGCTATCAGATCGAGCTACAGGACCTCTTTGATAGGAGCTCTTGTGAAAAAGTCTTGAATGTCGTCTCTCAGCAGAATGGTACTGTCTCTCAGTGAAAGATTGATTAGGTGAAGTGCTAGGTTCAATATTGTCACATGTTTCTGCTAATGACTGATCCAACTCTTGCTCTAGAGCCCTCTGGCGGCGTGCATGCAAACCAGGAAGAGGGGTCAAACCCATCCTGGCTGTAACAGGATCAGGAGGTGGGGGAAAGCTGTTGTCAGGACGAGCAGAGAGCAGATTTTTGAGTGCAGCTGATGACCCCATCGAGATCATTTTATGTTTTGAGCGGATTAAACTACGCAACATTGAAACAGCACCCATTTCCCACAATGTTCGCTGATCTTCAGCACACTGAGCAGAAAGGTTCCAGAGAGTTCCACAGGCATTACTGACAATTGTAAGGCTAGGAGACTTCAATTGTTGAAGTAGCACTTGTAAGCATTTGTGTTCTCTAAGTATAGCTCTATAATCTTCCCTCATAGCTATATGGCTAGAAACATTTCGTAGTATACCACCAGCGTTTTCAATGATTGCTAAAGATTTGGAAGGAGCTTGATAACTCAGCATGTCCACAAAAAAACCCAGTGCACCTTCTACAGCACAGATATCCACCTGAACGAACATAAGAACATACATACATAAACGTACACATTTAATCACAAACAAATGTTTTCCAACACAAATTATTGATTTGATAACTACTGTTGAACTTACCTTATTAATGCTACAATGAGCAGACAAATTCCATAGAGCTGACAAAATAGATTTAAGAGTAGATTCCTTTTTGGCCTCCATTGCAGCATGGACGAGAGCAGGAACTGCTCCTACTTCACGTAAAGTTTGCTTGCTAGCACTGTCCGCTTTCCACGAAAGGTTGCGAAGAACACTAGCAGTTACCTTCAGAAACCAAGAAAATAACATAAAACTTCTTTCATTGTAAGATACGTAATACTTCACCAATGGTTTTGTAAACATACCTGTCTAAGGTCTTCATTAGGTGAACTTAACTGAGCAACTAAAGCTCTCATGAATTGTTGAAAGGAACATAACAATGCCTTGTTGTTGCTGTCCCCAAATGTTAGGTTAGTTAAAGCCATTCCAGCATAACGACGAAGAATTATACAATTTTGATCAGAACTTGTGCTGCCATGAGCTTCGTGATCCATCTGCAATAGAATTCATATTTTTCTAAGTTTATTAAGGTTTCTAGATACACTTCTTGAAGGATTCTAGAAGGTGAAAATAACTTAAAGGAATGTGAAATACATTTTCCAAACTATAATGAAACTTTCAAAAATTTAGGTGGGAACATGCAATTACATAAAAACAAAAATAGAATAACTCGCACATTTTTCTATTTCAGTTTGTTAAGCAAATTTGCTGTATGTAGTTAACCACTCCTTTCAATTTTATAAATATTTAATAAATATAAGGTGAATTTATGCTAGAGTTAGGATGTTAATCCTTACTCTCAAAGGTGGAAGCAAGATAAAAGGGTTGAAGGAAGATGCCAAGAAAATATCTAAATTCAACAAAATACTCCAGAGTTGTTAAAACGTGCAGAGAACAAAGTCTTCAATCAGCTTCAATCAAAGCAAGCGCATCATTGGTGGAAGTATTATCTAGGCTATCCAGGACGAGCCGCATCTCTGTCTATTTGACTGACGTTTCGGCCAACATGATGTGCCTTCGGCCTTCGGCATTTCGGCCTTCCTCAGAAGTCAGCAGTACGCTCCGAGGCAGGCCACAAATCATTGGCCAAAAAGGACAGCAGACACGACAGAGACGCGGCTCGTTCCGGATAGCCATCTAGTTAATACGAACTCCAGCCGCGAATATTCAAGCAATCATTGGTGCGAGTGGGCACAAGCATTACTTCACCTTTTAATATTTTACTGAACTGGTTAACATCACTTGGATCTATAATTTCGTTGAGAACCTGCACTTCATCTCTTACTTTTTACGGAGATCACTAGTACTGACGTCCATGTCTTGGACTTTTGCACTGCACTCCGACTTATGTTCTGCGCTTAATTTGGCACTTTTACTTCGAGCACTGCTTACTTCTCTCCAGAACAGTGGGAAGGATAACGGTGCCCGCGAATTTGCATAAGGAATTTCGCGGTACGGACGTACAGTAGGCGACATAATGAGCGGGAACGCCCGCATTGCCATCATCGGGTAACAGCATATTTTGGTCTCTCAACACGCCGTGCCCTTGAAACAGACACGACCAAGAACGGGCCCACGCAGCGACGAAACAGTAGATCCGCGGAACGCGAGTCGCCCTACGCCCGACCGATGAGATTGAGAGAATGACGATCGCGGTGGGACGACGGCAGCCGCTGACGAGTAACACCGCCGACGGGCAGCAGTAACTGCACCTAGTGATGAGGGGCCTGTCCCGCCCCCTAGCTACCTGATGCGTCGCGAGACCGTCTGGAATTCAGCGAGGAAGCAACCACCTCAATGCAGTAGCCAGAACTTTACCGATGGTTGTCAGTAAAGTTACAGCCTCCCCTAACTACCTGTACCTGATGCGACGCGAGACCGTCTGGAATTCAGTGGCGAATCAAACCACCCCAATGCAGTAGTTAGAACTTTATCGATGGTTTTTAGTTGAGTTATCCCTCCCCCTAGCTACCTGATGCGTCGCGAGACCGCCTGGAATTCCGCGAGGAAGCAACCACCCCAATGGAGTAGTCAGAACTTCATCGATGGTTGTTTGTCGGGTTACCTCCAGCTCCTTTTCTCCGCCGAGAAATGCTGACAAGATTTTCAAGAAAGTCTATTAAGATGACAGCAGGACGGCATGGTATTCATTGCGACAGATAATTGATTTTTTATTGCCTTGTTCGAATGCTCAAGCTCAAAACCAACTTTTAAATGTTTTGTAGTCTTTCACCACATCAAATGCATGCTTATATTCACCATCATTGCCATCTTAACGTTAATTAAAAGTGTTGTGATAAAGGTGTAACTGTTTCACTTAACATCTATCCAGCTCCCAGCAGGCAGAACAGCAGGTTTTACTATATTTAAGTTTCTTTTTATTCACATGAATTTGGTTTTCATAATTCTTTAATTAATGTCATGTACATTTTTTTGAAAATATTAGTAGTTTTCATGCAATTCTGGGCGAAATATGGGAGAACATTAAAATATATTAAAAACAGGATTTTAACAAAAACTCCTCCAAATTTTTCTTTAATTTTTTTGTAGGGGTAGTCCTAATGCCTTGAATAAGATGACAAATGCCATTGTAAGTATTCTTTTGAAACATGTCTTACGTCGTTAAGATTTTGCATGCGGGCGTTCTTTGCATATTACACCACATGTGAGTAGCAGTGTTTCAACTGATTTTTTTTTACGAATTTTCCCCAAAACTCAAACTTTTCTGCGAAAATGAGCTCTAAATTGCGCATTTTCGGAAATGCTAAACATTTTCTCAAGAACGTCTCCGAAGTTTTCAATACAAATTTGCATACAGAACTATGTTTTAATTTTCTATAATATTCTTAAAGTCATAATTTAATTCTATTGGGGATCAGAAAAACTGAAAAAAATGGAAAATTGTATTTTGGACTCCAACAGGTAGCAGCTGGGAAGGTGGGGGAATGCGGAAAAGCTATCCTAGGCTAGAGAGATTAGAAAACTAACTACTGCGTGAAAGTCTGTGCCATTCTGCAGAACAACGTGTTCCCTCTGTCTTTTTTTTTTTTTTTTTTTTTGTTATTTAAGGTCACATCAACATCTATTGGACCACTATTTGACTTAACGTTATGGTAACTATGGAGATGAAACGAAATGGTGATAATAAGGGGTGAAAGGACGCAAGTAAATACAACAATGCCAGAGGCGAGACTCGAACCCGCGACCCTTCGGTCCTCTGTCTTGATTAGGCCGGGAGTTACTGTTTATTTTTAGGCCTTTTGTTAATAGAATCTTCATGAACTCTTAGTGGCAGTTGGTCCACGAGGGTCCCTTATTTCAAATCAACATTCCCTCCTCTCCCAATTCATAAACAGAATTCATTTCTCCTTGCATCAGAAATATCTAATAGCGTTAAATTTGGATTAGATATGAATACATTTTTTCTTTTGAATGAAAGAAAAAATATTCCGAATCCTCCTTCCCCCCCCCCCCCGGACGCTCCTGGTGACAAGTTTCGTCTTTCAAGGCTCATCGGTTGCAAAAAGGAGAAGAAAACAATGAGTCGCACCTGTAGAAGCTCCGCGATGGCGTGGAGGCCGCCCAGCTCGCACATGGCGTGGCGGTGCTCCTCGTCGAAGGAGAGCTTCATGAGCGCCGCCACCGTCGGCACCGGGTGCTGCTGCTCCTCCGCCCCCGCGCCCGCGTCCGGGCCGTCGCTCTCGCCGCAGCCGTTGGCGCCCCGCGCCTCGCCCTCGTCCGCCTCCGGCTGCTCCACCCCGTCCTCCTCGGCGTCCTCGTCGCCGTCCGCCGCGTCGTCGGGGGTGGAGGCGGCCGAGCCGGGGGCGGCGGGCGGCCGGGGGCGTGGCACGCGGGGCTGGCGCCGGCGGCGCCGCCGCCGCCGACGCCGCCGCGTGCACCACGTTGTGCAGCGCCTGCGCCGCGCGCCGCCGCGTCTCCGGCGACTGCTCCCCTCCGTGCAGCAGCTGCACCAGCAGCGGCAGGCAACCTGCGCGGTCACCACTGGCGTCACTACCGATTCCCGTAACACGGCAATTACACTTCAATTTAAACACAGCTTCAGTTGACGTTAATCAGCTTGTCATCCAAACGGGAGGCTGAACGTCACTGTAGTGACGTCACTAGCGATGCTCCCGATTGGATGGAATCGTAACAGCTGATGACCTGTCAAATAAAGCTCTAAATAAATCCAAGTATAAACATAGTGGCACTTCAAAGGTCACGAGCTTGAAGGAGAGGGGGGCACTCATCCAATCGCGAGCATCACTACGACTCACATTTTTGGTTTTGAAGCTCCCGATTGGATGACAATGTCCCTCTCCCCTTCAAGCTCGTGAGCTTGAAGTGCCACCATGTTTAAATCTGAGTATGCTTGGGGTCCCTAGATACAAGGGGACCCAAAGTATTTTTTTTTTCAAACTGAAAACCCTTTAATAATTGGGGTGCGATCTGCAAGCGATTTGTTTATTATCATAAATCGACCAGAGTAAGTTTGAACGGCGTATTTTATGATGAGGACAGGAAGACGGTTTCCAAATTTGTAATCTTGGGGCCCTAATTATTTATTGCTTCATTCCAAGTTTTGGGAGGCCCTATTCTGGGTTTTATTATAAGTGATTTGAGACTTTCATTGTAGATTAGTTTTTAACACGCTTTTTTTTTTGTTGCACAAAATTGTCTGAGACGGGCCCTATTGATTTTGTGAACTAGGAACTCTATATACCAATATTGGAACGCACGAAACGATTTCTAAGGTTGACATAGAGAGAGATTACTACAAAAAGGGGTCGCTTTGACAGCTGCTTGGCTATTGCTGGCAACATAACAGGTTTGTCAATGCACCTTGGTTGGGTATTTGTAACTAGCTGTCACTTGATCTCATCACTACCTCTTGCAATGCCATCGCCCTACATGACGTTAATTTCTTTTTTGACCTGTCCAAGTGATCCCTTCTAGAGTAACTCACATAAAGAACAATTTAATAATTTTAATTAAATTTCGCATTGTCGCAATCTCATACCTACGAGAGTTGTAAAAGTTAATGGAATTAATTTTTGAAAATGTATGCCTTACAGTGATGCTTCAGTGCCTCATGGGATTACTAGGGGACACACGCGTGTTCATGAACGAAACATTTGAAAAATCTGTATTATATTAATTCCTGAAGAGAAACATTTTGAACCACTTTTTAAGCACGAAAGCACGCAGGGAAGAGAGCGAGAATTCGCATTATTGAAGTTTATATGGAGAAGGAATGCAGAGAGCTTATACATTATAAAGTAAGCGAAACAACACACGCTAACGATGTATTTGTATATTTGTAATATAACCAAATTGAAAAGTATTTGCAATAATTATACAGATACTTTTCAACAAAAAACTTGCAATAACGTTAAAAATTAAAATAAAAATCTCTATTACGGTGGAATTTCGACCACTAGTCTGAATTACTGCATTTTTTTTTTTTTTTTTTTACACAGCTGCATTTGAAGTAAATCAACTGTTACGGTGTCATCCCATCGGAAGGCTGAACGCCACAATAATGACGTCACTAGAGACGTAAGGTCCCGATTGGACAGCACCGTAACAGCTGCTCAAATGAACTCGTTTGAAAATGGCAGTGTAGGAGTTGAGGGCCTTACCGGACTTGCGCATGGCGAGGCAGGCGTCGGGCGAGGCGCTCATGGCGAGCAGCGTGCGGCTCATGTCCTCGCGGTCGTGCGCGCCCAGCATGGACAGCAGGCCGTACACCATCTCCACCTTGGCGCCCAGCTGCTGCTGGCCGGCGGCGCGCCGCGCCCCGGCGTCGCCCGGCGACGGCGACGGCGGCGGCAGGTCGCCCTCGCCGCTCAGCGGGCCCGCGCCCGACGAGAAGCTCATCACGCTCGCCAGCTCCTGCGCACCGCCCCGCTCAACTTAAATACCAGCATTTTAAACGACCTTTTCTGTTGCAAGTGATCGTTCAGAATAGGGCATTTTACGGCAGACATTATGACGTATTAGCATTTTACGCCATGAATGATTGCGTCATCACACGTTCAGCCAATCGCAGCGACAGAATTGTGGGGGAACAGCCGATCACCGTTTTCTCGCACAGATGTCAAGTACTCGAGACGTCACAAGAAAGTTGTTTCGCAAAATATATCCACACGCACAAGCAATTTCTCGAAAAAGTCCTTTTTATGACTTCTGGACGATGCCAGTTTCAGTTTGTAACCAGATGTAAAATGTCAAAGGCGGTGTCCCTGAAGATTTTAGAATAAATAGAACCACGTCTGGAATACCATTCAAATAGCAATAAGCATCTAACGCCCACGCAGCAGTACTTGGTAGCTTTAAGCTTTTGTGCTACAGGACATTTTCATCGTGGTCGGCGATTGGAATGGAATTTTGACATCAGCAGGATACTCTACCAATATTGCACATACACACGCGGTAGTGTTTGCAGTTGTGTGATGCGCGAGTCAAGAACTACGCAATTCTGGGTATAAATCTGAAAATAACAGAAAATCCCGGTTTAAAATTCAAATTCCCAGGTTTTTCTCGCTTCTTCCAGTTGGTTTCAAATTCCCGTTTCTTCCCGGTTTTCAAGGAATCCAGGTTCGCTGGCCACCCAGCCAACCCTTTCTATATCGTGACCTGTCTAGAATGAATGAATTTTCCTCTACGTTACACGTAACTATCGTGACAGTCCTACCCAAAAGGGTTTCCCTGTCGTGACCCGTCTTGAACTAACATTACTATGACGTGATATTCCCTTTTACGCAACGCCCTATCATTTCCCGACGCAAATTCTCCTATGGCTATGAAATTCCAATGGCGACATTATTACCTGGTTGCAGCTGGGCGGGCCGCTGTGCCAGAGGGCGCGCTCCAGGGGCCACGTGCCGTGGTAGAGGCCCGCCAGCGAGCCCTTGGCGTCGGCGCTGCCCGGCGTCGCCACCCGCTCATCCTCCTCCGGCTTGCCCTGGCTCTGCGGCACAAGCGACAACGCCCTCCTTCAGCAAGCACCTCACACTCATTCATTCATTCGTATTTCCGGTTGCGTCATCTGTTATGGACATTATTCCCGTAAGTGTACAGCATGGCACAAGCGACAACGCTCTCTCTCAGCAAGTACTTCACACTCATTCATTCATTCATTCGTGTTTCCGGGCGTGTCATCTGTTATGGACATTATTCCCGTAAGTGTACAGCATGGCATGTTGTGCACATCTGAATGATCATTCTTCCTCTTGTAGTGCATGCACAAGGAAAACGCCTTTTCAGCAAACACTTCACACTCATTCATTCGTGTTTCCCGGTGCCTAATATGCTATGGTCAATAGTCTCGTAAGCGTAGTCCATATTTTGTCACGGGAGCTAGCGGTGAACATCACCAGCTGAATGGTGAGATCAGGCGCCGACCTCGGTGACTCGGTACATCGGGCAAATAGTTCATGTTAACATCCAATTATTTCATGGCCAAAAAATAGTGAAAATTTAAAACGGATTTCAAAACACTAAAATTAACGAAAAAGTAAAAGTAAAAAAAAAAAATAATTAAAAATAATTCATATTAATAAGCTTTTCGGTTCCGGAATACTTTATGACATATAATATTGTGTCTACAAGTTGTTTAATACTCAAATATTAACGAATGTACGCATAATCCAAGAAAACTCCATCAATTTTACAAGTCGACCATTTTATACATACAATTTTCAATATTTCGCTCTAGGTTTTCTTGAAGCTATTGTGAGATGTAAAATATCAATATAAAATAGTTTGGAATTTCTCGAACAGTAAATGAGTAACCAGCGTCCGTCCATCATTTGGGTTAAACTGTTGTGCGTCAGTCCATCAATCGAGATAAACGAAGTGTCATTCAACGCTTTTGTTTGTCCTCGTGGGTAAACGACCACTTTTTATTTTCTCATATTCGCACGTACTGGGGTTGGACAAAATAATATAAACACTTGACAAATACAAAATATGCATTAATGCAAAATATGCATTAATAAGGTGTTGGACCACCATTTTCTTTTTGAACAGCAGCAATTATCGCAAAATAGATTTGTAGAGCGTCTGAACAGTTTCCAACCGAATGTTCTCCTACTCTAGTATCAAATTGCCTTGTGCATTACCGGAGATTTATAATCGCTAATGCATTTTTGAGTACATGTGCTTCGAATGATACGTCTGATAAAGATTCTCGAAAATCAAAACCTCTCTGTGAAAATGAGCTAAAAATTTCGCATTTTCAGAAACGCTTAAACGCCATTTTCTTTAAAAGGGCTCCATTTTTCTTTAAATGTTTTATACGGATAGTGCTAAATGCACTAAATAACATGACAAACGTATTTTTTATGTTCCCCAAAAATTATTGAAATGTATTTGTTTTGAAATGCCTCTCAGGTCGTGCGAACAAAATCGGCGATTTGTACACATTAAGTTAATTGTTTAAAGGCTTAAAATGATTTCCAATCAATTTCTCGAAAACTGAAGTTTTCTTTAAAATGAGCTCAAAATTGCGCATTTTCGGACACACTCCAACGACATTTTCTTAAAATGGCTCCAAATTTTCCAATAAAAAATTGCATCTGGATCAGATATTAGCCTTCATTGGGTATGGAAGATTGGTTTACAGCCAGGGTCATTGGGTATGGAAGATGGTTTACAGCCAAACGTCCGTTCGTCTGTGAACGCTGACGACCAAACCGGAAGCAGCATTTTTTCCAAAATTCATATTCCCCAATCGATCTGGCTGATGTTATGGCTCTTAAATTTCCATTAATCAAACATTTTGGATTAATTTTTTTTCGGATACAGCAAACGCTTAAAACAGGTGTAGGTCTGATTTTTGAAAAGGGAGAACACTTAACAAAAGTCCGATTCTAAGAATATGCTATTCATACTTAATACGCACAATTAATGTTGATATAATTTATATTCATTATTAATATACTATTTTATTATTAAGAGCTCTTACGTTTCTTGAAACTTTGAAGCTTGGGAAAAAACACTATAATGAACAATTTTGATTAAGAAAGTTCACAACGTTTGACGTAGGAAAAACATACGCTTCCTCTTGTGTTCCATTAAGAATTCTTCCTAATACACAGAAATAATTGTAAACATGCATGTTACACACATTTTTTTCAAAGAATTACGAAAACACGAAAACGTGTACGAAGAATACATTCATTTTTCACAGAGAATGTCCTAAAACACATTTACACAATCTGAAGGTTAATGAGTTTACATAAAAACATGCATTTGCATGGAAATCCCGTCTTTAATGATCACATACTACAATTCGCAAGATTATATTAAGGTTTTTCAACTATAAAAGCTAAAATTTCATAAAATTAAATATTATAGATTTTTTTGATTTCATAGGGAATGGAATTAGATATTCCGTAGCATGTAAGAGATGTAGTTATGTCAATTGAATGTCATTACTGGAATAAATATATTTAATAGTAAATTCTAGAACTCAACGAAAAATGCACATGGGTAGGACTTCAAATGAACACCTCAAAAACTAAAATAATGCAAACGACATACAAGACCCAATTACATTAGAAGGAAGAAAAGTAGAATATGTAGATGAATACAAATACCTGAGACAATACATACTATTTAAAAATAAAAAGCAACGAGAAATAAAACACGCAACAATGGAAGCATGGAAGAAATGTTGGAATCTCTCTTATTTTACTTAACAAAAAGATAAGGCTATCATTAAAACCAAGATCATGAACATCTGTGTACTCCCCGCTCTAATATACGGATCAAAAACATGGGCGCTGAGACCCAAAAGAAGATAAGGAGATGCCAACGGAAAATGGAGCGCAATATTCTGAATACCATAAGGGACATAACAAAAATAAAAGGTGTCGTCCTACAAGCAGAACTTCAAAAAATGGCGCTGGGGAGGACACGTAGCCCGACTTAGAGAGATGGGCATACGCCGCCACAATGTGGTATCCAAGAACGGGATGGAGGAATCAAAGCAGACGAAGACTGAGATGGGCAGATGAATTCAAGAAAGAAGTAGGCAACACCTGGATACGTGCATCTCGCGCCACTTGGAAGCCCATCGAATCGATGAGGGCCCATGTCACTACTGCAAACGACCCTAGGTTTGAAGACATTCAGAAAGGCAACAACCAAGGAGCCAACCACCAACCCTGCATGCAGGAGGCCTTTGCTCTTTATGGGATTGAATCAAATAATAATAATAATAATAATAATAATAATAATAATAATAATAATAATAATAATAAGTTGCTAACTGTTGTGGAAGATATGCCCGAATTAGTAAAGGTAACCGTAGCCTCTTTGTCATTACTCGCTTATAATCGCTCACGAAAAAATTACAAGAAATTTTTAGTAAAATTTAGTAAAATACTAAAACTACTCATAAAATATTGACGAGATTCAAGTTTTTATTATCATCCCCACTAAAGAGAAACAAGATTCGCGACCAGAGTTACGTGTACAGAACGCAGATATTCTAAAAGAACCGTCCTAAAAAATGGTGATACAGGATTGATTTATGATTCCGGGCGCGACAAGTGCTAAGGGCATTATTCCCGAAGGTATAGTGCATGTTTCGTTCGGTAGTTCGCTGTGATCTTCCTCCGCTTGATGGTGAGATCCGGTGCCGACCTACCGTCGGCTAGCGAGGTTTTCTTCAACCAGGTATCTCTCACTATCGTGGACAAGCTCTAAGCTCCCGGCATGTTAGTTTAGTGCATGTAAGTGTTAGAGTGTGTTAGTAAGGGGATAGGATAGGTAAAAGAATGGGAAGGAAAAATCGGTCCGTAGCCCGATTGAAAGGGTACTGCTCCGGCATTCGCCTGATACTTATCGAAAACAAACAAACAAACAAACAAACAAAAACCACAGATCAGAGCAGCCGGCAGCTACAATTCTCCTCCAGCCTCTCGACCTAGCTATCTAGCTAGTGTCGAAAATCCCGCCACCGTTATGATTCGAATCTAGGACCTTCCAATCAGAGGCACTGCAAAGACATCAGTTGACGCCCTGAACCACCTCTTCTGGTGTGATATAGGAAGGCAATCACTTCCCTTACGCGTATTATACCCCATGGAGAACTGCATTCGACATAATTATACATATTGTCTCATAATAATAGTTACAAACTTCTAGGACATGTAGAGGGGTCAGAAATTAAATTTTTACACGCCGTGAGCGAAATGCGGTTTCCCGTGCTTGTTTTCCGCGTGCGAAACAGCTAATTTTATCACTATGTGCGAAAAAACGCGAAGCACGTGGGAAACCTCTAACGATTCACAATTGTCGTTTGTCTTGACATCTTTGTTTATTATTCACAAACAGGGTTATGACTGACTGGATCCATTTATTTGATATTTAATTTATATTCCTTTACTTGACGCATTGAATTTTGCTCACGGCGTGTAAAAAAATAGAATACGCAAACGGGCGCGATGTGATACCCACACTCGTCTATTTGTCGTCCGAGCGTAGCTCGGTCGACAAACTCGACTTATGCGTGAATCAACTGTTTCGCGCCCTTGTTACTTAAACTACTATTTGCCAACGAATATTTAGTGGAAAAATTCACATAACGGAGTTACACATGTGACATTGCCCCTGATTGCTAGGCAACTCCTTAAGCACCGGTGTCTGACGGGTCACGTTCTGATGCAGTGGAGGAGATTTCTTGTACCTCCCGAACCCTTTCGCGCACAAGAGTTGCCTAAAAATCATATGAAAATGCTACTTGCATACATTAGCACCTTTCTTTCATAATCAAATTCCCACTATACATTAAATGGCGAAAAGTGATCACCAGGGAACGGATTTTTATGTAAATGCACATTTTTACAGAAACAAGGTACATGTATTCAATAATATTTTTTAGAGTTTAAAAGGCATTCTGAGTGAATTACAACTATTTTTATTGTACATATTTTTAAATATTAGGTATTTTAGGTATAAATAATTCGCACATATTTCTTTGCCTTTTAATATACTTGAGGGTAGAAATGGAACAGAGTGTGCAATATGTGTTTCTGAGATATACTATTTCTTACAAGACAAGCACTTCTGCGCCTTTATGACCATCAATGTTTGCTATGCATTGTCAAAATCCCTTCCTCCTCCTCCTCATGGAAACCGCGTACTCAGGATCAAGATTATATGTGATTGAATCATGATGACGGAATGTATGTGAGGCATAAGTAATTTCAATCAAGTACTCGTTTATTTTTCTTTGAGTCCATACGTAACTCGATCGAAAACAAAATTTTTTTTTTCCCCAGACAATTTTGTTCTCACGTTGTTGGGTTTGGACGAGGTTTGAAATTTTTGTTATCTTACGCACCGCTACTGGCCTCTAGCGAATAAATTAGGTACCAGTTTTCCTGCAGCCCTACTGGGCTCTGGCGAATTTATTAGAAACTACGTACGCTAAGCAAGAGGCGATAAATGGACGCGGTGCATCTTCAAACATATTATTTAAATTATTTATTTTCCGCATTTAGGATGTGTTAATCTTTACCAAACTTTGCTAGAACACTGCGACAATCCTGAAGAAGAGCTTGTAAACCATTCATATCTATTCATACGCTACATTTTGTGGTATCGATGTCGGTTACACGTCGTTGAATTCACTTTTATTAGTATAGATTAGAGCATAGGCTTCCGCCGCCCGTCTGTAGCAACTCGGCTGTCCGGGAGACACCGCGTCCTAGGCACAGGTGCCAACGTTTCGGCCGCCATTCTGCGACCTTCCTCAGGGCGAAACGCGCTGACCATCTTCGCGCATTTCGCCCTGAGGAAGGTCACAGAATGACAGCCGAAACGTTGGCAGCTGTGCCCCAGACGAAGCGCCTCCCAGGCAGACCAGAAGCTACCTTCATGACAGTTTCACTCCCGTTTCTACGCCACTGTTTCCACCCGCTGGCAAAAAGCGAAATGTCAAAGTGCGAGTGCACGTACCTCCGCCGACTTGCGTCCGTCATCCTCCTCCTTGGGCTCGTCGGCGCGCTCCTTGTCGAGGCGCAGCGCGGCGCCGTCCAGCGCCAGCCCCAGGCGCGCCAGGAAGCCCGCCACCGAGTACTCGTCGCCCGCGCCGCCTCCGCCCGCGCCCGCGCCCACGCCCACGCCGTTCTGCAACTGAGCGGAGGCGCAGCGCCAGTCACTCCACTGCCACGTCCATAGCAAAACATCACTCTTACACTTGGGTTTTTATAACCTGGCCGATGACACTTCATCAGCTGTTACGGTGTCATCCAATCGAGGACTAAAACGTCATCATGGTGACGTCGCTGTGGTGACGTTTAAGCTCCCGATTAGACGAAACCATAACAGCTAATCAGCTGTCATCAGCCAGGTTACAGAAACTCAAGCTCAATTTACTGTGGTTTTTACTTTGCTGCGTCTGACATTTGATCAGCTGTTACGGTGTCGTCCAATCGGGACCTTACACGTCACTACAGTGACGTCAATGTAGGTGTTCAGCCTTCCGATTGGATAACATCCTAACAGCTGACTTACTTCAAACGCAGCTCTATGAAAACCGCAGTATAGAGAGTTTGCACCCTCGAAAGTTAAAGCTTAGTCGATCTTCTGCTCATGCGCAGATGATCGATAGTGCTGTCCGCTATAGCGTGCATAAAACTCTCTATTAACGCATCGACAAAATAACATCGATGTTTTAAAGCTGGTTTAGTAACCTCTGACTTTAAATTCATCGATAGCAAAACATCACTGTTAATAATATATCGATTAAAGAACTGTTTTTAACATCGATATTTTAAAGCTGGTTTAGTAACCTCTGATACTAAATTCACGAGGAACAAAATTTTATTTTGTTGTGTTTATTGTGTGATTTGCTGTGTCTGTTATAATCACAATTTAACCGAAACTAAGTTGTAAAATAACAATGAAAAAAAAAAAAAGACCTGAAAGGCTGAGCGCGTAGGGTCAACTCAAACGGTATGGGAGGAAGGGGGCAAGGTTTTATGCCCAGGGTGCATACGTTGACCTCTTCCTTCCCGGATATTTTTCTTAGCAGCAGCGAGAGCAGCCGCGACCATCCAGGGGATTGGCAAATTAGCGCATCCCTCATCGTTTGCGTTTGTGCAGCTCCAGCGAGCGACGTCACGTGAGAGGCGACGTCGCCAACTCCTACGCGCCAAAGGGCAGTCGTAGGAAAACCGTGAATGCAAAGCTCGTTGCTGGCCGCGATCGCACATTTAACCAAGGAGGTCAACGAACGACTCGCTACTTGAGTAGTGGTTTAATACACTTGCTTTACTCCCTGAGTTTTGTTGGCAGTCGGGTTAATTCGCAGAATAGCAGCACAGTCCCTGGCAGATCAGAAGACGTCCACCGGATTTCCTCAAATCCACATCATGCGATGCAGTAAATGAGTTAAGTTGTTTAATGAACATTTAGAAAGGTATTACGAAATTAACTGAACGGCTAAGGCAAAATACTTGAGTGTAGGACGTCAGAAGAAAGAAGTACATTCTCAGAAAAACAAGCATATCCGTATTCATCAAATTAACAATGAACTGTGAATTTTAAGAATTAATATCCTTAATAAAGAGTACAATTTTTCTTAATAAATAACGATTCTTCAGTAATTGTACGATTTCAGATATTTCAAATTTGTTTCGTGATAAATTAATAGTACACGAAGCAAAAACGGTGCCAATTTAGATTTGCATTGCATACAGGTAATCGCATGCGCCATTGAAAATGAACAAAGTATATTCTGAGTTAAGGTAATATTTGTGGGCTGCTCAAGTCTCAAATGGAATATCCTTTTAAATGAATTAAATGCTAAATTAAGATCGTTATGTTATGGTTTTAGAATTGTTTGAAATTTAGCCAGCCTTTAAACAGCTCGGTGTTTTTGACGAAAGCACATTCCGAACTGAGAAACAGCAAAATACTCCATGGAAATATATTCTATAGTACCAACACTTTTAGGTTGGAGAAAAAAATACGAATAATAAACACATGCTCTCCGCGAGATTCTCCAAGCCCCTCACTTCACCGAGTTTGGAACTATCATTACCTTATTTATGTATTTACGTACGTTATTTATCGAAATTTACCTAAGGATGGCAACATATTTTCACACAGTACAAATATTTATAATTACAATACTCATCGTAGAAATCATATTCACCAGCCGTCAGTATGAACTTATTGCAAGAAACCTGCATACAAGTATAATAATTGTACATTTTAAAACACATTGCCATAAGACATTAAACAATTACGATCGTACACAAGTTTAAAAGCAAGTAAAAGCTTTTCTGCTGCATAACCGTTTCTATAGAATTAAAGACTACATTGGGCATAAGAAAAGTAATATTTATATTAAGAGTAATATTAATGTATTAGTTGAAATTTTTACTGAAAAAAGTTAGGAAGACGAAATAAGTAATAAGTAATGTGCTTCAGCTCCTGAGTTAATCTCCTGCATCTCGATCAGGTTTTCCGTCCAGTCCCTCTGACCCATTGAGCAAAAGTGAGGGTTTTCCTTCTTGACATAGCTGCAACCTGAATTATAAAATAAAATCTCCAGTTTGTTTATCGATGAAAATAACGTTTTCTATGACTAGGGAGCGAAAATTTCTAGTTTTCAAATGTTCTCAACCTCACTTTGTTATTACTTTTATTCTTCATTTAACTACGTATAGTAAAAGAATGGGAAACTGATTCTGGAAATTGAACAACGCGTGCGCAAATAATGCTGTTCCCCGTACGTCATACAGTTCTTTTTATTGTTTTTTTTGTTGAAATATATTCAATCTAATGATCATTAGCCATATATATATTGTGAATGATTTGGCAAGGGCATACGTTATAAATTATAGAAAACAATAATCAAGTAGGATAAACGACAATTGGCGGATTGCTATCAGCCTCAGCCATACTTACGCGCCCGCACACACTCCCCCTCACACACATACGTACTTACATACGTAATTACTATTATTTTCCCACAAATTCGTTCACTAATTACTACTAATTTTGCCGTCTCTCATATTACCACGAACATTAATCAACACTTTCACTTTGATAAAGTGCATGCATCAAAATTTACGATCAATTTGCCCGAAAGATATTCGCCAACTTTCCGAGGAAGCGTTCTGAAGGCGAGGGAGGCGCCCTGGGGACGCCTTTGTCGGCGGCGCCGCGGCGCTTCCAGGGCTGGGACGAGGCGGCGTCGGAATGGATGGGCGCTGGCACCCGGCCAGAGACAGCTTCCGTCGCCCGGCCCTACCCAGCGCGAGGAAGCATCCCCTGAGCGCGCCCATCGCCAATTTAATCTTCCATTCTTCTTGGCTGCATCATCGGTATTTAGACATCAAGTCCAAGGATCGAATCAGGTTCCGATGGTGATTTTTATTCAGGATTTGCCCAAAACGATGCACAGTTGGTCGGATGCACGTATACAAACAAGAACGTGTACATCCCTGGCTGAATTTCGCTTCACGATTTTACCTTCCCCCAATGATGTACGATCGGCTGCGAACTAGGACTTCTTTCTTGAAGTATTTAATGTAATTTTGAATAGAAGTGAGAAATTCAAACGCTATGGGTTTTCCGTTAGGCGTCGACCTCTTCCACTTCGACAAACCCTAGGGCAGTAGGAGTGCAACACCACCCCCAAACCATCGATGTTTTTATAACTGTATTAGTAAGTAGAGCATTAGTTATTCGTAAGGCTGTAAATAATGAGAGAATTACGAATTCACGGGAGGAGGTAATTTAACGATGTTCACGTTTATTAATTTTTAATTGAGATCTGAAAAAGTCAAAAGTGGTAAGGACAACTACCAAAAAGTTTATTATCTCATTTGAAAATAATAGAGACTTCATTCATCGGCGATTTTAACCTCTCATCAATCTTGCTCACTTTGCTCTGAAGAATGTCCAATTTATGGATATCAAAATTATTAAGTCTTTATAAGGATAGTGCTTTTTTCTTTAAAAATAAAATATCAACCACTTACAACTTGGAACACAAAATATGGATGTATTGAAAACATGGCATTCAGTCGTTGTCTGGAGGAGAATTCTAAAGGTCAGCTTTTCTGATCGGTAGTTTTCCTTGATTTCTCCGATCAACAACATGCGAATGCCAGAACAGTACTCTAACCATCGGGCCACGGACCGCGCGCGATTTTTCCTATTTTCTCTTACTTGATCTATCTTCCCCCCTTTACACACACACACTAACATGCACTACACTACCACACATCCCGGGAGACCGGGCGGGACCTTAGAGTTTGTCCGGGCTGTAGCGATGCCCCGCTGGTGGGAGATACCTGGTTGAGGAAAACCCCGCTAGCCGACGGCAGGTCGGCGCCGGATCTCGCCATCAAACGGGGCTAGCCAACCGCCACCTCCCAAGAAAAAAACACGCACTACACTTACAGGATTAATGACCCTGGTAGCTGACGCGCCCGGAACCACAATTAATTAAATCAATCAACTGAAAAAATGGACATCGACGTTGGGAGAAAAAGGCGAGCCCCACCTCCGCCGCCACGCAAGCGAAGAATCACTTGGCAGCCGCCTCGTCGCGGGAGGGGCGTAATTAAAGGCGAGGGCGTGTGCGCGCCGCCATTGGCCACGCTGCCTGGGCGCCGCAATTGCAGAAGCGCGCTGGAGGAGAGCGGGCGAGCGCCGCGCTCTGCATCGCGTCGCGTCGCATCGACCGACGATCGGCGCCGCCCCGCCCCCGCCCACCTCAAGGGGCTCCCGGTAAGGCCTCGTTCACAATGCAAAATTAAACGTAAAAATAAGTGCCGCAAACCTACAAGTGGTTACTAAGGAACCATTCACAATGCTTAACCGTAAGTACGTAAACTTAAGAGTTCACATGCTCCAACTTTTTACATTAAGTTTACGTCGGGATTCTACCGAACAGCATCAGAGAGCAGCGTAGAAGGTCGATGTCAGATTGCGTTGTGGTTATGTCATTTTGTTATTGTAATGTAGAAAACTTAGTTTGCGAACAGTTTTGATGCATGTAGTGAATTCTAAGTGAACTTTTCTTCAACTTTTATTGTGACTAATTTGACACGGCGAATAAACTAATTACGTTCGACGAATTACTCGTGAATTTGGTACAAGAGATTCCTTGTTTATACGATGAGGGAAATTCACAACTCTACAACAACAGCTATTCGCATATATAAAGACAAATCGATAGAAATGTCGAAGAAAAAGCTAGAAACTATGGTGGAAAGATCTTTCCACCGTGCTAGAAACGAATCGATCACGTTTCAGTACGTTGAATTGTGATTGGTTCAGGCGAAACTTACGTTCCAGCTTACGTTCGTCATTGTAAATTCTTGTTTTTACGTGTAAATTTTACGGCTAAGTTTACAGCATTACGTTACATTTAAGTTTGTATTGTGAACGAGACCTAACAGAGGAAGGATACTTCCTACGTTCAGATCACGAATCATTTCTCACTACGTCTTCTTGACTTTTGTAAGGTTGGAATGAAAATCTAGAAGAGTTATACTTCGATTTATTTACAGAGTCAATTGACGTTTGATAAGCTATTACGGTTTCATCCAAGCTCACGATTGGAGGACACCGTAACAGCTGTTTTCGTCAACGGACTCTTAAGATTAAATTGAAGTTCGGGGGATCACTTTGACAGGTCGAGAAGTAAACGAATGTCATATAGAGCGTTGACATTGCAAGAGATAGTAATGAAGCCATTTACAAATGAGCTAACTGCAAACGAACGCACTGACAAAATGCGTCAGTGGACGTAATCTGCAATTTTGTTGCCAGCAGTGGCCAATCAGTAGCGGTCAAAGCGGCCCCTTCTAATAGTAATCTCATCTCTCGGGTTACTTACATACAGCGGACAGCAAGTAGAAGAAACTAGAAATATTCCGATCAGAGGGATATTTTTAAATGACATCTACTATCCGCTCTGATGTTTTGCGTAAATTGGATGTCATTATCTAGACAACTGAGACTAGCCGACTTCAGATGCAAGATCCACAAAAATCTTAAATTGTGCGGTACGAATGAAGCAATCTCCTCTCAAATGCTCTCTTTGGTAATATAAGTGAATTAAACAAGGATAGCGACATGTCATTTGGACATGACACATGTGCACGAAACAACTGAGAGGCAAAATGGAAACTTTAGCATTCTGGTTGACAAACAGACTATGATTCACGACCTTGGGCCAGAAAAAACCTAGAAATATTTATGCATTGAATTAAATGATTGATGTTCCCGGACGCTGTCAACGGACAGAACCATTAGTCCCGTAAATGTAGTGCATGTGGCTACATGGAGACGTGGCGGTGATCTTCCTTCACTGGTTGGATGTGAGGTCCGATGCCAACCTACACATCGGCTTGTGGGATTTTCCCCAATCCTTCCTGCGGGATATCTCTCCAGTTGGGACAAGCTGAAAGCTCCCGGTATGTGTGGTACTGTAGTGCATGTAAACGTAAGAGTGTGTGAAACGGGAGAAAAGAGGACGAGGAGAGGAAATATCGTGCGCGGTCCGTTTCTCGCTTATGAGAGTACTGCTCCCGCATTCGTATGGTGTTGATTGTAAAAACCATGGAAAACTACCTATCAGAGCAGCCGGCCGCTAGAATTCTCCTCCACATAGACGCTGAAGTTAAGTTCGAGTCACCGCAAAGCGCTAACTCATCCCGGCAAAAACCTGGAAAGTCCAGGACGCTGCATTATTGGGAACAAAACATATTTTGCACAAAGTATTTTAGATCAGCTATTTAAGAGTCTGCAAAGTCAATAGATCTGCTATTTAGAGACTGGATCTAATCTGGAGGCATTTTATATTTAATCGACGCCTAACATCTCGACACACGAATAAGAGGCACACCCCTACCCCACCGTCATGCTGTGAAGCGCACCGACGGGTTCCGCACGTCAATCACAAGATTTCAGAGAGGGCTGAGATGAGCAAAGGTGACGGTCTGCGGGTTGGTTTAGGATTTATCTCTCTCCTAACCACTCGCGACATCCTCTCAACAAGACAAATCGATCGAGATATTTCTTAGCCGATTTCCTCCAGGATATTTTGGAAGAATTCCATAAAACACAGTGGCTTGCGATAGTTTCAATGAACCCAGAGAACGTGGTAAAATGCTGCGAATTACTGTATTCTCTTTCCTGCATTTACATGAATCGTTACGACTTAATTCATCAGATTGACCGCAATTAAGCTAATTTTATCGAAAAAAGGCACACGTGTGTGTGTGTGTGTGTGTGTGTGTGTGTGTGTGTGTTTTACGCAGTGAGGAGTTAAGCATTTAAAACACGTTTTGGGGATTTTAAAGCCACGAACATTGGTGATGACATTCGATATTGACAAGAATAATTGATTGACCGGTTTTAGCCAGATATTTCTAGAGATTACTGGATAATTCTAGTAAAACCTGTTTTTCTTTTGTTTTCGGGGGGGGGGGGGAGATCTACAATGCTGAATCTCTGGATTATTATACTGTCTTTCCGGTTTAACGTGGAACTTATACACACTATTGATTAAATTAACAGTAGTTAAACCTGACTAATATAACGAAAAACGAATTAAAAAAAATTTCGGTAATTTTTCATTAAGTCTATTTCTGATGATAGACGAGTCAGACAATTTTATTGTTTTCAAATTTTCTTTCTAAAGTGAAATTTCATAGCGTACACAAAAATTACAAACAAGTACCAGCCGTCGCAGGCGCCTAGCCAAGCATTAGTTTATATTCAGAACAACAGTTCTATACGTACAAAGAATACCAAAATGTCGCTGTTCCATAAAGCAACATGTGAATAGCATAAATATTTAGTGGCGTCCGGCATCTTCCTGAAAGCCTAGCGGTCGCCTGACGTCAGCTGTGTCGCATACAGTGATTCGCCGAGTACGAGAATTCAGTCGGTTCGCGCAGCATGAAAATAGGCAATATAGCACAATAACATATTTGCATTTTTCGATCAAAATCTGAACCGTTCCATGTTGTTTTTTCGAGTTCTTGAGTAGCAATTGATACAACGAAACTATAGAAATCTCTCAAGGATGTGACTGCAAGGCATTCTTTCAGTTTTTGCGTGCATTGGAAGTTTTATAGATGCAGACGTTTCGCGTAAATTACATTTAAACAGAAATCTTACAAATTTCAATACTTATACAAGCATATTCATATTTAAAAAAAAAATCAAACGCTTTAACTTCTCTGACGTCGAGGGCAACGTGACCCTCAAATTGCGAATGAGTTGTTGGCTACTTTCGGGATCACGCAGTGCCTCACGGACGTCTTGGTTCGTCGA
This sequence comes from Teleogryllus oceanicus, assembly GCA_964035755.1. Lineage (NCBI taxonomy): Eukaryota > Metazoa > Arthropoda > Insecta > Orthoptera > Gryllidae > Teleogryllus > Teleogryllus oceanicus. Next base: position 8,784,389 of record CAXIVR010000002.1, read on the forward strand.
CGGAACCAATCAGGTCAAACGCCTCATTTTTTGTGAACCAGTCTGCCTTAATATGGAGAACCAGGACGTATTGATGTCACAGGCAGGCACTGCTAGAAGCCTCTATAATTAAACCTCGTGCGAATCTTAGATCTGTTCTCGGAAGAGCACTGGACTCTGCATGCCTTCTGTGCATGGCTACTGGGGTCAACCGCACGACTGAGTAGGCGCTTAACCCTGCAACTGCACACTTATTTTTTGTTACATAAACTACACACTGTAGTTTCAAAGGCCGCCAAAGATTTTCAATGATTGGGGGTCCTTCCTGCACGAAAAAAAAAATTTAAAACGTAAAATTGGTCATTTTTTAACGTATAGCCTTTCTCACAGTAACGTATAATGATTTTTCACAGATTCAGATCGATTAGATATGATTTCATATAGAGTGATCACAAATACCCGTTGAAATCACTTTACACAAAAATGCAAAACAATCAGAAACTACACATTGGGTTCCAGGAGACCCTAGCTGCACCACTGACGAATTAGCTTCTACCATCGGCGAAGTTGAGGCACCAACTGAGGTTGTAAGGAGCACGAGGGCAAGCTATTTATTTCAAATTTACTTAAAGCGTTACGCGGCTGTTGTCAAAAATTTCCACGTTGTGTGAATTTGAAATGATGTTGGGATCCAGTAGACCCCAGTGTGAAGTTCTATATTAAGAGTCCCAGGCCAAACTCCCCTCGTGGTCTTTCTCATCCTATTGCGATGGAACGACATACATCGTCGCATCCTTCATTCGAAACTTGCTTAAATTATAATAACCTCGCGAAAAATGTGAGGCAGTAACATTTGTTGCGGGAATTCCGCACTTTTTAGGGTAGTGACATCCTTAGCCTTGGCCGAAAAGCCACCCCTGTATCGGAACCACTGCTACTTAAGTTTCCAGCACCGGAGCTGCACAACATTGGCTGTCGCCGAAGAGGTCTGAGTAGGGCGGGCGCCTTCCTAGGGGTAGGGGTGGGGAGATAGGTGAGATATCCTTTGCCTAGCATCGGCAAGAGTGACTCAGGATATCAACTGATATCACTGGGGGGTCCTACGGTTCTAGTCCAGACGGTGGCAGGGTTTTCGACATTAGGTAGACAGTTTAGTTGCATTCAGCCGCTGTCTGGAGAATTCTAGAGGCCGGCTGCTCCCCACCCCTTACACACACTCACTCATATGTACTACACTATCGCACTTGTCGGAAGCTTAGAGCTTGTCCCGGCTATGACGGTGTCACGCTGGTGGGAGATACCGGGTTGGGGAAATTTCCTGCAAGTTGACGTAGGTGGACCCCGGATCTCGCCATCCGGCGGCGAAAGACCACCGCCAGTTCCAGCGATAAAACGTGCACTATATTTATGACTAATGCTTTTAGCAATTGACGCGCCCCTAATCACCGATCAATCCCCTTTGCCTACCCCAACAAGCCATCTGTATCGGAAACCTCTGCTACTTAAGTTTCCAGCACCGGATCTGAAGAACGTGGGTTGTCGCCAAGGGGAAGCAGGGTGGAAGCCTCACTGGGAGGTGGGAAGTAGGGGTGAGGTGATGGATGACTAGACATTCTTCGTCTAGCCCGAAAGGCCATAGAGCCTCTCCTCCTGGAGTTTCCAGCGCTGGAGCTGAAGATCGAGAGCTGTCGCCGTCGAGAAGCAGAGCGGGCGCCTCGCTGGAGCTGGTGGGGTGTAGGGGTGGGGGTGGGGAGATGGATAACTAGAGTTCATGCGCCACCGCTCCGCCAAATTGGGTCTCGCCCCTCGCCCGCCGATCCGCGAGCTCCACGCCACGGCACTCCCCGCGCCGCCCGGACACGGAACGTACACGACCGCCAGGCGCTGCCTGCCCCTCGTTCATTACTCTGCCCCACAAAGGAAGTCGGAACACACTGAGCAGCCTCTGCACGGTCTGCAGGACTATTCTAGTGGCCCGCTGTTCTGATCGGTGGTTTTCCGTGCTTTCTCAGATTCCAAGGGAGTGTCGGAGGAGTACCCTAACAAACGGGCCACGAGCCACGCGAGATCTTTTATTCTTTCATCCTCTTGACTGACTGAACAAACACACACAGCAGTACACTACCGCACTTGTGATATGTCGGGAACGTATTCTTATCCCGTTTGGAGCGGTGTCTCGGTGGGGGGAACCTGCAGTACCTTGGAGGGCGATACCTGGAGGCAAGTGTGAGCGAGCGGCAAAGACCAATGTGAGGGCGCCACTGACTGACCCCGGCTTCTGATCACTGCGTCCAGGCAGGGATACGACACCGTCAACGAAACATCGATGTCTCCGAGGGTCGATGCCCAAAATTAAAACCATCGATAATTTTAAAAGTGGATTAGTGAGTAGTAACCATACTGGTTCACGTGGGGTGGGGGATTTAATTTGAAAGTGATATTTTTATTAATGTTAATCGAGATTTAAATGACGAAACAAGTCAAAAAATTATCAGGGCAATTAATGAAACATGGATGGTCTGAATCGATAATTCAAAAAATTATACAGGTTTCTTTATAGACGAAAATTCGATTTTATTTATTTTTTACACTTGGTCACATATTCATCTAAAGAGTATTCCAATAACGGAATTCTGAAAATTATAATAGGATTTTATGATAGACTTTTTCATTCAAAAATATCGACCACGTAAAACCATCGATCACAAAACAGATGTTTAAAAAAATAGGTTACAAAAACTCGATGTGACAGATCACAATATGTGTTAGTGAAAAAAAATAATAATTTATTAAAAACTTGTGAAACCACGAAGAACGTTAATGGAAGAACTTGAGAGGAGTTAATGCAATAAAATATCTAGGACAATATAAAGACGTCACGAATTCGAGACAATAGCTGTGAGTAATAATGCGATGTCCAGTGCTTTTTTAAATCCTTCAAATGCGTGCACAAACATTAATTGACATTTAATACTCTAAATTATGTATTTTGTTTTCTCTTTCTTTTGAAATTATAATAAATGATTGCTTTTTGAAGTTCCTGGTGCGTTTTTCCTACTTTCAGAGAACGCCATTAGCATATGCTGTGGTAATCACAGATCTTTACCTTCCCGTATAACTGGCCAAGACAAAAGAGATTTGTCGGTTTAGTACAATATTACATACATGGATGATTTTATAAAAACATCGACATCGATGTCGCATCCATAATTAGTGATGGCACATTTTACCAAAACATCGATGTTTCGGTACATCGTTAAAGGGTTTTGGAAGTCTATGCAAACATCTACGAAGAAACATCGATGTTTAAAACATCTGTTTTAATTATGGACTAATAAAGATGCTATTTACCTATCCATTTTTAATTACAGTACGTAAAAGGAAAAGGGGTTTGTTTTATTGTTTGGTTACCGACATGTTAGCAGTATGTTAATAAAAGTTATCGAATGCAAATAATAAAATTAACAAAAAAACAACAGTGTTTTCGCTACTTTACGCTTTGGCCACTTCCATTCATACACCGTCGAAGTACAATCACCTAAAATTCCCTCAGATTGCACAGGCGAAATGTGCAGTGTGATAAAGAGGATGATGCAAAACATCGATATTGCTGTGGACTGCTGTTACTCTACAACGTACCTAAACCACTTTCTTAAAAAATTAAATAAGGACATTAAAAAAACCATGGATGTTTTTGCAGCAAAATCTCGATGTGAAGAAAACATCAAAAGCAAAATATCGAGGTTTCTCGGGGAAAATATGGATGTTTTTTGCTATCGCTATCCCTAATGGCAGGAGCACGGCGAGTCTCTGGGTGACGTGGGCGGCTGCTAATGCCCCAGCGACTCCGCGACGGGAAGTGACGTCACCGTCGGCGACGCGTTGCGTTGCGTTGGCCGCGACTTCTGCGCGCGTGTCGCATCCGCTCTTCAAATGACTCGAGCGCGACGGCGGCAGCTGGGTTAAGGGAGAGCGGATCGCCAGTGGGAAATTCATTTTAGGAGTCCAAGTTCGCAACTTAGGATTCTGGTCTTCAAGGCGGCTCCACACATTCGTTATTCGGCGAACAGCGAGCAACCGCTCGCCGAATCCCGAGTATTCTGGATGAGTTGCTCGCTACTTGCCGAGTGACGAACATTCGGCATTCGCCCTACCCACCGCGTGTCGGTCTTTAGGACACATCAAAGGGAGCAAACATTCGTCGAACATGTCAGCTGCTCGGGATTGGGTGAGCACTAGATCACTGCTCGGCGAATGCCGAATGTGTGGAGCCGTCTTAAGAGTATTTACCGATTTAAACAGTGACTTTTGAAAGGTTAGATTTCCGTGGTCGGAGTCAATTTGTGGCTGTCCGGAAGACGTCGCGTCTTAAAATGGCTTCACACATTCGGCATTCGCTGAGCAGCGAGCTAGTGCTTGCCCAATCCCGAGCAGCTGACTTGTTCGGCGAGTGTTCGCTCCCTTTGATGTGTCCAAAAGACCGACACGCGGTGGGTAGGGCGAACCCCGAATAGGCAAATAGCAAGCAATTCATCCACACTAATTGGGATTCGGTGAGCGGTTGCTCGCTGTTCGCCGAATAACGAATGTGCGGAGTCGCCTTTAGGCACAGCGTATTCCCAGCGTGTACTACTACACTTTTATTTGCTAACGGGAGGATAAATCTCCGGAGTGAGCACTTAGGCTTTTATGACTATCTTTACTCTCTGCGGCCAACACGCACCCTTTGGGATTGGTATCTGGATCCCGCCGAAACGCAGTTATCCCTCTCGGGCCGTTCCATGCCTGGGTCGGCTCGCGCTGCCAGCTCAGAGCTACCAGGCCAGTATCGGAGTCGAAACAATGCGCCTAGACAAGTCCCTCCTCTATGTCCAGAGTATCGGGCCACTGCCACGACAAAGCCGTGGCCATGACCAAGTGCCAAACTGGAGACCACCCGGGCTAAGGCCCGGGGGGCTCGGCGCCCCCAACCGGTCTCCTAGGGACAGATGCGAGCGTTTCGGCCGTCATGCTGCGATCTTTCTCAGGGCGAACGCGGCCACGCGGAATTAAAAACATACTGGGAGGCGCCTCCGGCACTGTCGCGCATAAACATGAGCTTAACAACCGGCAAGCCGTATACAGACCGTCTAGCTCACAAGTGAGGCATACTCTCTCCAAGAGCTGTCTACAGGGCTCCAAATCTGGGCCAGTTTTTTGGAATATTATTATGGACCAGCTGCTAAGATCCCTCATGCACAGCGGCCAGAAAGGTATCGTATAAGCAGGTGACCTAGCACCTCGCTGAACCTCAGGAGGAGACATCGAAAGACCGGTAGAAGCGAAGTTGAAGGTGGCCTTCTACATGTATCGAGGTTTTGTTATTGACCACAGGTAAAATTTAAGTCACGTCCCGAATGTGTGCATAAAAGAAAATATTTATTTATGAAATTAAGGCAGACAGCCGGCGCGCAAGGACTGTTTAATCAGAATGCTTTGTAGACCATTACAAGGGTGCCACCACCATACAAGGGTGCATTTCTTCGAATGATAACTTACTGCACTTCCTCTTGGGCTCGAAAAACAAAATTGATATTCGAAAACACTACAATCTGGCTTGACGGGGAGTCCCTGGAGTTTCAATTTCCATCCGACACACTGAGGACGGTGAAAGCCCGTGCAAGTGCAACCTGGCAGAGCAGATGGGAGTTCGAGTCCACGGGCAGAACGCATTTGTGTTCTTTTCTAATGTTAAGAGCTGTACGAACAAACTTCAGGCCCTCACCTCAAATGGAACAAATTACAGCGAGGCATGGCCCGTTGAATTCAAAAGTCTATCCTCTTGGCCTAAAGGACTCTCCCGTTTATCTGTGGAGAGGAGGGGATCGCTCTGCTATCATTACCATAGAAATATAGATAAAACTTGTAAATAAATCATCTGAAACGCATTATAATAAAATTATAACAAATGTGTGAACAGCTTGAGATAAATATGTTAGTTAATACTCAGAAATACTTATTTTGAATGTAGCATAAAAAATAGAAATAGCAGGGTATAGATACAGTTAGCGAAGCATGTAATGCAGCGTCGAGGAAAGACTTAGGAACAACCGCCTGGGCGCCAGTCTCTTTTCTTGCAAGCACAGGCCGACACATGGGTCTAGTGCAATTACAATAAATACGTATACTGTGTCGTGCCCCGCGCGCCAGTGAGAGCAGGAGTGAGCTTATTTCATTGGAAAGATCCGAGGTGGGCGCAACATTCACAGACCTTTTTTAAATTATAGAAACGTTTCAGCGTCTTTTTCTCTCAAACTCAAAACTTGCAAGTTCTAATAGATATACAAGCACTGTTCTTCTGACATTAACGTTAAACTAACTCTGTCACGTCCTCCCTGATAGGGTTAGCGCCAGCGGTCGCGATGAATGTTAGAATTTGCTGCCGGAGACAACTGGTATGCCGTGCTTCTTTTTTTAAACCATCCCGTCATTATTATGTGAATCACGAACTTCTGAAGTCCTGAGCTGCCACTCAAGAATTCGTTCCAGCCGGTGTTAAAAATGCTTTACTGGCATAACTCCGATAATTTCTCACATCACTGTAGTAAAGGTAAGCAAATGAGACATGTACTTAAGGAATGTAAATGATCTTGGCTGTCCGGGTAATGCCTTCACTTGCGTACTTTAGGCTTTAATTTTGAAAAGATAGTTTTCGCGTAATTTCAAATGAAATCTTGACAATACAAAAACGTAAACAAGAATTTATAAAAAAAAAATCCCCAATTTCTTCTTTGTTTGTTCTCTTGAACACTCACTCAATAAAATGACTTAGGGCCCATATCTTTAAAAACAACTGAAATTTCGACTGTTGCAAAAATTCAATTTTCTTTTGGATGCATCGAGAGCGTTGTTCGAATACTGACAATCACGTGAACTGGTGGATAAGTTTTTTTTTTCGCGGGATTAATGTACCTGTCCCAGCAAAACTTTTTGCGGGTTAGAAACTCTTTCTGAGGTTCAAGAAGATATGATTTATGTTATTGTTACAAATAATATTACGAGTTTTAATTAGTAGCACACCTCTAGCTTTAATCAGTAAAGGCTGCAGTTTATTTTCATATGCATTTTGATTAAACATGTTTAATGTTTTAGTATCATTAGGGGCCCGTAGATTGGTCATGCTTAGTGCCACCTAAAACCATCTCGTTCTGCATGGCAGGCGGCTGCATACACTGTGGTTGGTATTATCGTGCTAACCTTTTTGTGCATCTCACAATAAATTAGAGGAATTCCTGAACTTTTTTTTTTGCCTGAACAGGGCTGTGTTCTGACAGAGAGCCCTCTAACACAAATGACGATTGTGAGTCATTTCAACTGCGGTCCACACGTTGTCTCAAGGCGTAAGAGCATTCGGGCGAACATGAATGTGCACCGGATGTGGACGTCGTGTGTATTTTTGGATATTGCCGAGTCCGTGGTTGGTGATGAAAGGGAAATGCGGTTTACCGGGAAAAATAGTGGTGCTACTACAGCGCATACTTTCTCACTTTATTCGCAAATTTTGCATTTTCCGAAAATTCAAAGAGTTGTACGAAAATGAAACCTGTACCAGTTTTAAGCGTCCTTAGGTTATTCAAAAAAAGATTTTTAAGGAAATTTTGAAACTGTTCAAATTGCTCCAACATAGTCATTATTTTACACCGTTAATGAATAGTATCGACTTTGGCACTACTGATTTTTCGTGCATTCCGATTCAATACGTGATTACTTAACAGGTCGTATGCAAATGAGATCGTTTACATAATGTAGTTAAAGCTCCATTCTACAGCTGGTCTACGATACGTGCAATGTTCACCCATGTAAAAACACATTTGTGCCCACTGTGGGACGCTCCAGTCGCCATGCCGCGTCGCGTGGCACTCCACGCCGGAGGGCGGTGGACCCAGGGGCAGGGGGGAGGGAAGAAGCTCGCTCCGCAGCAGCTGGGCCCCCGCGCATCTGCCCCAGCGCCGCGCCGCGCCAGTCGGGCCAGCTTGCCTGCCTGCATAGATTCCACGCAAGCACGGGTCTCCTCGCGACGGACGCCCTCTACAACCTATGGCCTCTATACCGTCTCAATTGTCAGAGCGTCACAGTTACGTGAACTTTGTCTTCCCACCCATCGCTTCTTCTTGAAGAAGTAATGAACTTTCTCAACAACAAAATAAAAATTTAATTTCAAGACTTTTGTCTTGCAGTTCGCAAGTTACAACTTCGAAACTTAGACATCATTACTGATGCATACATTTGCATAAACCCTCGTTCCCGTCGATCTGAGAATCTTTCCAACTTGTCTCCCCGATCTCGTAAAGTTTTCTGCTTGTTCAGTAATGACCTTTCGTAATACACCGTTGCTAGGAGAAGACAACTGACCCGAGGTCTTTTAACATGAAATCCCGTTGCTACATGGAGACAACTGACCACGGTAACTCGCCACATTATACCTGCGAATCTCCCACTACAAATTTTCTAAATCAAGCCCTTTTAGGGCAGCGGAAATTAACATCAAAGATTCTCATTCTGTATATCCGGCAGTGTTTGAATAAATACAGCAATGTGCCACTAAAAAGCGGAAAAAGAGAAAAATTCTGAAAGAAACTAGACCAAATGTAGATCTACTCATTTGCCCTCGTTCTCCTCCAGAAAAATTCAAACTTTTAACATCACAAGGACAGATATTAAACGATGTAACGTAGCATTTTATCGCTCAAATAAAGTCTTTAAAATGCTGCACTGAGGGAGAAATAAGGCAGTTTTTAACTTCGGTTCTTTCTAATTACAGTAAATTTCTTTTCCGATATCGATAAAAAGAGACAGCAAAGAACATTCACTCCAAAAGTCGTCAACATCTACGCAGCGTCGTCCCTCGCCCTTCGCCGATTATCTCTGTACAATACGTCTTTCTTGGGAACAAAGCCGAAACAAGCAAAATGATCGTAATTATGAAGTGCCCCTCCACTAATTCGCGTCGGTGACAGACGCGTCTTCCGAAACGGAAAGGAGCTGAGGAAAGGAGAGGTGGAGGAATAATAGACTGCGGTGGCGACGGGGGATCCTCAGCAGAGAACAGCGCAACTTAAAAACCTCGGCCAAAGAAATGAAGCGACTAGAAGAGAAGTGAAATTGCGTGTGTACTTGGCGTAGCCCTTGAGTTTCAGATTCGTCTTTCGACCATTGCAGCATGGCGATCGCTAATTGCCCAAAAGGTTCAATGTTACCGAGCAGCATATTGTGGTTTTTCAATAGTGGAGAGGGAAGAGTGGTTCATTAATTTATTGTTTTGTCTGTGTTCAAGTTCGTTCAATTTATTGTTTGCATTATTATTTTTTATTAGTTTTCATTAAACAGTACATGAATGATGGATCCAGAATGGACTTCATAGGGCAATCTTAGAAGCGCAGGACTTGAAAACGAAATGTTGGACGCCAAAAAACAACAGCGGAATGACAAATTTAAAACACGTACAAGTAATTTATGGACAAGGTTAGCGAAGTGCAAGAACGATAGAAAGGCAGTGCTAAAGAGGGTTGTTGGGAAGTAATTAACAAAATGTTTATAGAATGAATTGAACAGTGATAATAAACAATTCAATTAGAAGTTTAAAGGGTTTAACGAATAGTGATTCAATGAACAGTTGTGAAGAGAACAGCATCATAAGGTATTACTAACTTAACGCTGTAGCCTTTCAGAGTCAAAAAGCTCGTCGGGTCAGTCTCACCGGGAAGCGCTACTGTATGATGCCTCCCATGAAGTTGGAGGCTTTGCCTGAATATATGGCTAATAATACAATAAGGTAGTTAGTGAATGATTTTTCATTAACTACCTTAATGATGAAATAAATAAAAATATAACTTCAAAAAACTTTCAAACATGATGTGAATAACAGTGTGAATTCATCGGTCTCGTGCGAGAATAGCGCTTGTAGTTCTCTTCGTGCTAGCTACATTTATTCTTACATTTATTTCCACTATTTAATTCCTGTTCTCCTTTGTTTTGTATTTTCCGCAATGACTATTCTACGACAAAGATATCCGCAACTAAATAAACAAAAAAAAATTAATAGGCGCGTCACAGCGTACAGGAGTTTTTAAATTAGGAAGGGAGTGTTCTTTCTTTAGAGCTGCGCTGCGACTCCCAAAAGTCTAAGACTTTTGTGTATGTAAAATCAGGAGGAGGGCTACCGAACCGCTACATTCACGTATGAGACTATGCTTCCAGAATCTGTGGTGGAACCAACTGGTAAGGCCCAAACAGCTGACGTCACGTCCTCCGTCAGCGCAACTATGGCTTCTCCCTCACCCTTGCGAACACCGAGCGCAGGGGCGACCAGACCGAGAGAAACCATATTGAAATAAATGACATATGGTTAAAGAGTATATTTACAACTAGTGGCAATCAATGAATTCAACTCCCATCTGACTGTCAAGGTTGGAATTTGCACTGATGCAGAGCAGAAATCCACCGTTTCCAACAGCGCCTATTCAAATAAGAATGGCATTATGGTTGAACAATGCAGTCTTTAAAAACTTTTTTGTAAGGTCATCAAATTGCCCATGCTGGTCGTTTACAGAAACTAGCTCCGCATTTGTGTTTAATTTGAAAAGGAACTACCTAATATACAGGATTTTTTCCAGGACGGGGTTTCGCCAAAATCCATGTAGAGTTTACCTGGAACTCTGACAAATGTAGACCCGGCGTGCCTTGAGGGCTATAGGCGCCCGGAACGCGGGGCGGTGCAGGGCGGGACGCGCCCGTGACTGGATGTGGGGTTCCTGGGTGAGGGGCCGGCCGCGGAGAGAGGTCAGGGGCAGGCCGCGGGGGCGGGGACAGGAGCACAAGACGTAGTTGTGTGTGTGTGTGTGTGTGTGTGTGTGTGTGCGTGCGTGCGTGTGTGTGTGTGTGTGTGTGTGTGTGTGGTGTGTGTGTGTGTGTGTGTGGTGTGTGTGTGGTGTGTGTGTGGTGTGTGTGTGTGTGTGTGTGTGTGTGTGTGGTGTGTGTGTGTGTGTGTGTGTGCGTGTGTGTGTGTGTGTGTGTGTGTGTGGTGTGTGTGTGTGTGTGTGTGCGTGTGTGTGTGTGTGTGTGTGTGTGTGTGTGTGCGTGCGTGCGTGTGTGCGTGTGCGCGCGGTGCGCGGGGCGAGAGGGGTGCGGTGACGCCAGGGACCTGGGTCTTGGAACGTGGGGCGGGTGAGGTGGAGAAGGGGGGCGTGGGGTTTGAAGGGGCGGGGTTTGGGGGCGGGCGTGGGTTAGGGGTGGATTTGAGGCGTGGGTGGGGTTGAGGTCGTGGTGCGGGGTGTAGGGCAAGGGACGGATGGCGAGGGGTGGAGGCGTGGGTAGGGAGCGAGGGGTTGGGGGCGGGGCCGGGGCCGGGTGCGCGTCGCAGAGGGCCGAGGCAAAAAGCGGCCGGGCTATTCCGAGCCGCTCCGCGGGAGGGGCCGCTCCCCGCGCACATCAAAGCCTCGCTCGCCCTCTCGCCTTGCTCCTCCTCCTCTTCCTTCCGATCGACGCGACGCGACGCGACGCAGGGGGGGAGCGCCCCCAAAGCGCTGCGACGCCAGCGCCCTCTGCAGCACTCACCCGGACAACAGATGGCCAAAACTTTCGCTCGCGCTCACACTCCTCCCATTGCCTTCATTAACAGATAACCGACCTAAACAGCAGGTCCGAACACTAGATGATCACTTCGTCAGGCATTCCATACGGACAGTAATATGGTACTTCCCTGTGTACTCTAAAGCAATATTAATTTCCACTCACCGAGAATGTAACTCGGGTTTCCTTGTTAACGCTCTTTGATTTAGACCGTATGCCCGTAGTTGCTTTGTCACTAATCAACGAAGGCGACTAATGAATACTCCTAAAATTTTCACTGATCTTCGCATTAAAAATCTCAAGGAAAGTCCAGACTAGAAAGACTCGCGAACCTATTTGAAAGGAAAACAATAAAAGTGAAATGTTGAAAAGGGAGGGCAACCGGAACAGACTGGTGGTGCGATGTAAACGACATGCGACTGAAGAGATTAATCTGTAAAACGTCTATTACGATGGTGACTTGGGATGAACAGAAAACACCATGCACTTCTATCTCCTGCGGTTAATTAAATAAAGTGGCATTATTGACGTAACAACTACTCTCTTAAAGCCTCGGGATCAATTCTTTCTTCTAGGGTTTTTCGTATATTCACACAACATATACTATTATAATTATACATCCAAAAACAATTTCATCCCAATAATGAATTTCGACAAGAGGGAAAAGTCTAATAATACACACCAACCAATTCGTAACTGTCAATATCCAGACCGTAACCATTGTGCACTAGTTTATCTTTTTTAACCTTTTTAACACACTTTCGCCTTGCCGAGTGTGTCGATGAAAAATATTTTGTTTCTAAAATAATTCAAGAGGTTACCTACACAACTCGCAATGGTTTATAATATACTTTGCTTTACAAAATGACTTTTTTTTCTCTCCCGTTCCTCTCAACCTCATTCTTTCCCGTTTTCCTATCAAACTCTTATCCCTCGCTTTCACTCCTGTTAACTCTATGTGAGAACGTGCATGCAAATTGCGTACGTATTTTTCATTGAATGACCTTTATTATGTACTACTGTAATATACATTTTGAAAGTGGTCAGGCAGAAGAGCTCGCTAAATGGTCTCAGCCTCGCCATCAATAAAGACATTTATTTATTTTATTTATTTATTAAATATGAACAGATATAGAACTACCGATTTGCCTAAAACCTCTGGCATGAGGCGTCTTCTACCGACAGTACCTCATTCAATTTGAGGTAATTTTACAAGAGAGGGAAACGTTATGCTGCGTCCATACGCAGCTTTGATGTGAAAGAGATACGTTTTCGCCACATTTTATGTGGAAATAAGTTTTGTGTGATCTATCTCTCTTCGTGAGGTTATGAAGGACATACTAAACGTCGCAAAAACGTGTTTAGCATAAGAGGATGGGAGAACACTAAGCTGTGCGAGAAGGAATACGAACCGAGGGCTCCGACTAGGGATGTGACATCGCCAACCAAACCTCAAACATCGATGCTCAAAATAAAAACATCGACCCAAAACCATCGATGTTTTTAAAACTGGATGTGTAACCATCGAAGTTCATGCGGGCGGGAGGTAATTTGGAAGTGATAGGGTTTATCAATTTTAATTGAAATTGAGCTGACAAAACAAAGACAGAAATCATCAGGACAATTAATGAAACATGGATCCGATTAGATCATTCAAAAATATAATACAGGCTTCTTTATTAGAACGAAACTTAGACGAAAAAGTATTTGATATATCTGTCACCCTTTGTCACATTGGTCTGAAGAATACTCAATTTATGGATATCTGAAATTCATAATACGATTTTGTTACGATGGACTTTTTTACTTGAAAATACCGACCAGGCAAAAACCTCCATGTTAACAAAACATGAGTTAAAAAAATCGATGTTAACTACTCGATTTTATAAAAAAACATGGAAGTTTCGAAAAGATTCTCATCGCTGTCGCATCCCCACTGCCGCCGCCCTGAAGGCGGCTCCGGGCGCTGGAACATGGGATAACGGAGCAAGTGGAAAGTGCCTGCCGGCGCTCGGGTCCGAGAGTCAACGCCCGGCGGTGGCGGCGGCGGTGGGGACCACGCGCTGGCGAGCGCAATTTCCATACAAAGCGCCGCGCTTCCGGGCGGCCGCTCACGGCGGTCGCCGCAGCCCCAGCGGGCGCCTTGAACCCACGCGGCCACGCCCCCTGCGCGCCTGCACGCCATGCGGCTGCCCCCCCCCCCTCACATGCTGCGCGCTTGCACAGACTTCGGGACTTTAGCTCGCCCTAGTGGAGGGCGATCGACTGCTTATACAGGAAATGAAATGGTGTTAACTTTAATGGCATTGAAGAATTGCTAGGTCATAAATGCGAATTTTTAAAGCATATTTCAAGATTTTTAGGAGTAAAAAAATTCTCTTCCTAGGGGACTTTTGCACGGCCATAGCGGACAGTCATTGACAGTTTATACAGGTAATGAAATATTGTTAACTCTAATTGCATATTAAGATGCAAATATTTCATGGAAGTGCTAGGTCATAAAAGCGTATTTTTAAAAGCACGTTTCAATTTTTGGGGGCATAAAAATCCTCTTCCTAGTTATTAGTACATCTCACGTTAGGAAGGCTCGAACAGATTTGGCGAAGTGCTTTCGTGAAGCCCGAAGATAGTTCTGTTGTGTGGTTAAGAACCATTGCTCACGTGGCGAAGATCCCTCTTGATTACATCGTTTTTGGCCCTGTTAATACGGCTGGGAAACTCGTATTCGCTCAGGACAGTAATGTGATAAGAGAACGTGACCCGTAACACACTTTATGATAACTGAATAGCCTACTTTCTCCTTTAAGCTGAAATTGTCTTAGGGAATTCCACGAGTCAACGCGGCAAGATCATTTATCTGAGAATTTCCAGAGCATTCGTGGAATTTAAAAGGGACTATTCGAAGAATGATATTTGAATTCAATACGTATCTAATATAGTACACATCATGCAAGTTAGTCTGATACTTTTATGAATTTTCAGTAACTTTAATTACATTGATCAATTTCTGCTCAGTAGTATATGCAAGGTCGCTTCCCACAATCGAAAAAACTACAAAAAATTATCATCTCCTCAGAGATAATGATCAATAACTGACCTTTTCGTAGGGGCGAGATGTGTCTGATTGGTTGATATGGAGTGGTGTGGTATGGTATAAATTCCCTAATGCCAATGTCCTGTATTTCGTAAGTGGAATAGTCCCTTTAAAATTTTAGCGAGAGCACCCACGTATCCGAAGCTAGCACAATCTCGAGAATTGCAATTTTACGAAGTCGATACCTGTAACCAAAGGAGAACCAATTACGATTATCGTACTGCAGTGAAAGGGTATTGTAGCCCAATTCCAGGAAATTTAATTTTTGCACTTTCCATGCTCGCAATCCCCGCCTTCGCAGTGCACGATCGGCGCTGATACCGTCAAATCGTGACGTGCATTCACTGGAGAAACTTTCTCGGCAGTGTTGTGGTTCTTTCCGGACGATGAAAACTATGCTAAGAGCTAACACAAATGCTTAGCCCAAGAAAAATCACATTATTCGCACGACAAAGCGAAAACGTTCAATACTGGTGGCAGATAAGCATCAGCCCCCCCCCCCCCATCTCAGTCAGTTTCGCTGACCCTTTGAGCGAATGCTGAGTTGGTTGGTTGTTTTTCGTGTTTCCGGGCGCTCAACTGCTATGGTCATTAGTCCCGTTAGTGTAGTGCATGTTTTTCCCTCGGGAGATGGCGATCATCCTCCGCCGCTGGATGTCGAGATCCGGCACCGACCTACCGTCGACTAGCGGGTTTCCTCCTAAACAGGACTCTCCCAACAACGGGCACCGCCCAGTCGGGACAAGCTCTAAGCTCCTGACCGGTGTCCCGGAATATGTGGTAGTGTAGTGCATGTTAGTGTAAGTGTGTGTGTGTACCTAGCTGAAAAGCTAGTGTCGAAAATCCTGCCGCCGGAAGAGGAAGGAAGATCGCGCGCGTCCGTGCCCGTTTGTAGGTACTGCTGGCATTCACCTGGTGTTGATCGGAAAAACACGGAAACACCGATCGAGCGCCGGGCTAGAATTCTCCTCAAGACAGCAGCTGAATTCGACCTAGCTGAAAAGCTAGTGTCGAAAATCCTGCCGCCATCAGGACTCGAACCTAGGACCTCCCGGACAGAAGCGCTGCAGTGACATCAGTTGATGCACTGAGCTACCGCTACCGGTGCGAATGCTGAGAGAGCTGCTCGTTTTCCTTCGGGACATATATCTAACTTCATTATCTGTGCACGCCTTCTAAAGTTCAATGGGAAATGCTTATTACATTAGCATTTTCCATCTTCTCGCGGCAGTAAGTCTGTTCCTTCACGAAGGGCATAACGAGGGATATTATCTATAATCTGTAGCTTTTTTTCTTTGGCAAATACTTGTCATTACACGGAGCTAATATTTTCTTATAATGTGTTGCCAAAACGCTCTTCACCTCTATTCGTAATTTAACTTTGATGCAAGTTAGAATAGAGATCCCATAATTTAAGAAATCGTGCACAGAATACACTTCTACCTATAGTTCGCCACACAGTTTTTGACTTTTCTGACGTTAAATAAATCTTCCTTGACGTGTTCTTTGCCACTTCACACGTGTCGCGATGGCCATGCCTTCGAGAGTCGTCCGCCACGACGCAGCAGGCAGAAGGCTGCGGAGGTTCCCTCGCGAGAATGCGAATTTCTAACGATCTGATCTTTGCATGCACAAGAAACGGAGACCTTGCACTTAATAAGTACGAAAATTCCAATGCTGATCTAGCTTTTTCGTAAGCGAGCGCTTGCCTCAACCAATTACTCTCCTCGTTTTTGAGAAATAAAGTTTACAGTTTTACGTGAAAAATCGATAAAAGTCATGTTTCTTATTGAGAACTTTTACTATTAGGATTAACATAAATTATAAAATATATTTAGGTACACCGATACGAAAATGAAAGAAACCTGCAATACTGAGTTGGTATTCACACACCTTGTGTTGAACAAAAGAAATTGAAAAAAAATTCGCGGCACCACTAACATCTTTTGCTAACTAACATCAATCTACTGCATTGTTTACTATGGTGTATCATATTCTAAGGAAAACAATTGCAAGGGCGTTGTCATGTAGATGCCCAAGAAGTCAGACTTCAACCACGCTCAGCGTATCATGACGGAGCATAACGGTACTTGGAATGGACAAGGACAATAAAACGACACTGACATTTTTCTTGGCAATTGGCAAGCAGCAAGTTTATTGTGTTTTTAATGTGTTTTCGGTGACATCAACTAGGGTGATTAGTACGGTAAGTATATTGAATGCTTTTATTTCAGGAGGTGGCCGTGATCTTCCCCTGCTGGATGGCGAGATACGGCGCCGACGTACCGGTCAGCTTGAGGTTTTCCCTTAACCAGGTTTCTACCACCAGCGGAGCACCGTCTCAGCCGGGACATGCTCTACGTTTCCTACTTGTCTACCGACAATTGTGATGGTATAATGCATATAAGTGTGTGTAAGTAAGAGGGTGAGGATAGGACAACGAAGAGGAAAGAAATATCGCGCGCGGTCCGTGGCCCGTTCGTTAAGGTACTGCTCCGACATTCGCCTGGTGTTGATCGGAGTAACCACGGAAACCTACCGATCAGAGCAGCTGGCCTCTAGAATTCTTCTCCAGACAGCGACTGACTAGCTGTCTAGCCAGTGTCTAAAATCCTGCGCGGGGACTGGAACCTGAGGACTATGCGGTCAGAGGTACTGCAGTGGCATGCATTGGCGCCCTGAGCCACCTGATTTTTTAAGCTGACGGCATGGGCGTGGATTCCCGGTGAGGAGGGCGCGGAGCGGGGCGTGGAGCGGGGCGCGGAGGCGCAGGGGGCGCAGGGAGGGCAGAGGAATGCAGCGTCGCGAGGGGCGGCCCCGCGCCTTCGTTTGTTTGTGGAATCCAGGGGCCGAAGCCGTCACGAGGGGGCGCCAGGCACCGCTCTCGGCTAGACTCCCTGGATACAGAGAGTAGCGCATTCCTTTGCACCATCGGTGGCGCAATTTTATATCCAGTGGAACTAAGCGGTAGTGTGGGTAAGTTAGAAACCACCACTTTACCAAAACCTAATGATAATATAATCGCAATTCCTCATTTTGCGCCCGATTGCTCTCATTTCTCCTGAACTCCTGACTGCTGCCTGGCGGGGCTATCTGGTGAAAGGATGCTATATGGCAGCGGCCGTTCGGGTTACGCTACTCTCTGCATTTAGGGACTCGCGGCCTTTGAGAAGCGGACCCTCAACCCAACGGCAGCCAGAGACCGGCATCTCTTTCCTTCGTTTGTCACCTGCAAGGCCCTCACCCAACGACCGCGATCACGGAAATACGATGGAAATTCTAAGAAGATGGGTAAATTTGTATAATGCTTTCGTAACGCATGGAATGCTTCGAATTACATTAAAATATGTATTAAAATAGAAAGTTAAATAAACCAGCATTAGACAAATCGTCTTTGTAAACGAAAACAATTAATTGTATTTCTACTTTTGTTTAGTTAAATACTACTATTTGACTGATGTGCCGTGAGGAATGGCATGTAAGAATTCATTTCTACTTCAACCAATTCCAAATGTATAACTGCAAACAATCAAGAAATTTGCCCTTCCTTGAGTGTGAATTTGTTTCTATTTCAATAGCTAGAACCGGGTATTTTGTAGATATGTACACTCCTCTAATCTTTGGAAATAAACAAAACATGAAACAATATGGAGCGTTTTGGTAATCTATATTTTCTCCAATAGTATCTCCAATACTGCCTAAAGGAAATATAATAGTGTATCTACAAGAAATTAAGTCTAAAGTTGTTTTGATATACAAGAAAAATACTATTATAATATAGTAAATTACAATTAAGTTGTGTAATTCAATATAAATTGCTATTTTTTTTTTTTTAGGTAAGTTCGATATGTTAAGATAATAGTAAATTTTACTATTTTTTGTCCTCAAGACAGTCTATGTAGAGTAAAGCATTGCCTTGGTAGCGAAATAAAATGCTCAGTTCAGGATTCAACGGTTTATCTGCAAAATGACAATTTTTTGATTTGTCATTTTTCTTCTGCTCCGACAACATAACTTGATTTATGCAAACACGAAAAATATATACTGGGGTTCAAAAAATCATTGCACTGGTTCACGACATAGAAAGATTTCATCCTTAAACAGGAAAATATTGAATGAAAAATAGTAAAGGGAAATACAAGGCACAGTCAACCGTTTGTGTCTCCTTGTGATGTGTGGTGCTACTGTGGGCAGTGAAAAGTGCACGGTATATTAGCTTACAACAAGTATCATAAGTACTGCAATTGACAACACTATACTAGACCATTCCAATGAATATCGGGTGGTAATGGTAGCAAAACATCAGTTTAAGAAAAGAACAACATGGTATGAAGATATAATTCAACAATTCTTGCATTACACAGTAATTTCGAGGAAAAAAAATTACGAAATGCTTTTCAAGGTCACATTATCATTTGTTTGAAACGCGCATTTACATAAGCATGACTAAGATGGCAAAACGACATTAAAATTTGTCAATATTTGTTAACATCACACAAATACTGTTTTACGAAAATAAATTTTAATTAACCTTTAATAGCTTGCTTATTAAAACTTATCATTTCCTATATTATTTCACTAGTATAAATACCTTTTGTGGTTCTCACGCGCTATCTATCTTTATAAATCAGATCTCTAAAGAAAGAATTTCACGGAGATGTGACGAATTGCACTTTAACTTTAGAAATACGAGGATTTATTTAAAGAAACGCATCTAAATATTCATGTCAATTGCAATCCGTAACGCTCTGCAGCATATTTTAATATATATTGTTAAACAACTTCTAAACGAAGCGTTCTAGGGCCTTAAATACTACAATTTTTGGGGCCGAAAGACTCAAAGAAACGTTCCTCACACCGTAATCTACAGGATGAGATCTTTAACACTATGACATTTTTGCTGGTTAGACTGCTCGATTCTACGCCAACTGTTCAGAACCAGTACAATCTGCAACTATGTGAAATTAAACAAAATGCATGATATTCTGTGCGACTGAATTAGGTTATACCTCTTCACTCGATAATAAAGTTAAATAAGAATAGTTTGAATTGACAAGGGGTTATTGTATTGTTATCACTTACATGGATATCTATAGAAATAGTGACTGAGGATAAGAGGGTCTTGAAGAAAAATATAATTATATTGTAGGTTGATGATGGAAATGGAAAATTAGGGAAGAAGATGAGGTATGCGAGGGCTTTACTCGTATTTAAAAGAGTATCAAGTAACTTTATACAAATGTCGACTAATCCTGCATCATACAAAGATGCAAAGTTCTCGTGACGCAATCAGACGAATAACAATGACGACATAGATGACATTATTGACATAAACAAGTGAAAAACCTATGTTTATTTAAAAAAAACTTGTAAAGTGCGCTTTGCAATGTACTTTAAATATGACACAGTCATGGGTACATGAGCGAAAAACGAATCATTTCAATGGAAACACTAGTAACAATAACAAACTCTGGAGAAATAATTTAAAAATGCAGGCACTTTCGGACTAAAAAAAATTTGAGTAATGCAATAAATATAAATGTTAAAACGTAATGCTGATGTTGTCCATCTGCCGACACGATAAAGTAATGTGAAAATACCAATAAAAATATTTAAAAAAAAATTCATTACGAAATTAGGGTTATCTTCTATCTGTTGAATAAAATCGTAATAATAGTTATGAAGAAAAAGGAGTGGTAATTTACGGCTATTCACCACTGTCGGTGTTTGGACCCCCCCCCAACAACTTTTTGTTTTGTATTCACCCAGAATATTTAGTAGCATCGATTAAAAGCAGTGACAATGTATTATTCTTGTCGAGAGGAATTGAATGAGCTATTGAGCACTACAGAAGGCTCCTTAAAACTCTTAAAAATCCGTTTTTTCATGAAATTCTCGTACAACGTTGTGGAACCTAACCTAACCTTTAGGACGATAAATTCGCACGAACACCTTAATAGCATATGAAACGTTTCGTAGCGGCACGAAAGTTGTAATTATTTTTTGACTTCATTTATCTTGTATTTTTACATAATTATAAGAAAAATAAATTGAAGACGTCAGCGGATATGATTTTTTTTCGGCAGAGCATTGTAATTTTTCTTTACTACGTAATTATGCGAGAAAGTAAAGTGAATTGGCTGGTCTGGAACTACAGTGATCTACGAAATATTTTCAATAAACGCGCAGGTTATGGTAAATTTGATCTGAACAGGTAAATATCTAAACATTTTTAAATGGTCTACATTTCGTAGGCGCCGCATAGAAAAAGCACCACGTTAGTATTGGCAGATGGTTTTACTGTTAGTGGAATCTTAAGTGGTGTATGTCGTATTGTACTATCCGTACCACATATCACTTCAGCTCCAGGCTAGCCAATTGGAGACAATGCTTGTTTGACAGCGGACCGATCTTGCAACGCGAGAAGAGGGATGGATTCGAAGCGACTACCTTGGTGGGCGAGGCGGCGGCGGCGGCCGCGAGCAGCGCCTTGGCGCCCTCCGCTCCGCTCTCGAGGCGCAGCTCGTTGCGCTTGGTCTTGACCGCTTTGGCGGACAGCGAGGCGGGCGGCGGCGGCGGCGGGCGGGGGCGGGGCCGCAGGCGGGGTCGGGGCGGGGCCGGAGGCGGCGGCAGCGGCGGCCGCAGCTGCGGCGGCCGCCGCGGCGGTCAGCGGCAGCAGCGCGGGGCGGCCAGCCCGCCCCGCGCCCGCCCGCCGCCGCCGCGGCCGCCGCCGCCTCGCTGCGGAAGCGCCGGTGGCGGCGCCGACGACGGCGGCGGCGGGGGCGGACGAGGCGAAGGCGCCGGCGGCCGCATGGCGCGAGCGCCGCCGCCGCGGCCGCCGCTGCTCCCCCGAGAAGACCAGCGGGCGGGAGGACGACCACGCCCCCCGCACCAGCAGCAGCCGTCCCCGCCTTCCCCCCGACGCGGCGCCCTCCGCGGGCAGGTACCCCAGCGACGTCGTGCTGCTCTTCAACGACGCCGTGAGGGACGACAGCTTGGATCGCTTCGCGAGGGAACCCCTTCTAGAGACAGTCGGTGCGGCGGTATCTCGCACTCACACAAAGGCGAAGACATCGATGGAATGCATCCAAAGGAAACATTTGTGAAGAATGAATGACGTTTTTCAGCCTTATCTCTTGTTTTTTTCTTATCTGTATCCGACAACGGATGATTGGATGCAGCCTTAGTGTGTTGTATCAAAGCCTTTCACGGAATGCGGCTTATCTGCGCGCCTGCCACCTTCGGCCCGCGGGGGCGGGCGCGGGCGTGGACGTGCGCCTCCGCTGGCGCTGGCCGCCGGGCGCGCGCTGCCGCTCATCGATCGCCCGCGCGGGAGGGGCGCCCGGGGGACGGGAGGGGCGGGGCTCGTCTTGGCCGCAGCGCGAGAGGGGTTGCCTAGGTCAGCGGTTCGGACCCCGCCGCCTCCACTCCTCTTCCGCTCTGGATATTGCCGACCTGCAGTCCTTCCTCGAGATGGCCCGGCCAAATGCAGCGCCGTTGCAGACTGCAGAGAGTGGGAAGGGGGGATGCTGCTGCTGCTTATTGATTCTTCAGTGATCGAGTCGCACGTTCGACTTCTTTCTTCGGGTACAGCTACGCGGTTGGCTCCTCTTCGGGCAAATATTTCTCTCGATTTGGGATAAATTTAACCTTCTTGAAAACGTTGAATTTATATTATAAGAATGAATGACGTGGGAGCAATAAATAGTAGTTCTTGGCTTTGCTTTTTCAGGCAGCGTTCACATTCTTGCGAAATGTACATCAATAACGTTTGCGGCATGCAGTTATCTCTCGAATAAGGAAACTAAGATCATCACTTCCGCTTCGATGAGTCACGGGGCGTTGGTATCGCACACGCGGTCTCATCATCGCGTCTTACATCATCACAAAAAATAAGCAACAAGCGCCTGTCGCGACGACAAGACAGCAGCCAACGCCTGGATGATTCGACTCTTCGTTCGCCGTTCCGACTCCCGACTCGTCGCACTGGAAGAGAGCGGCCGGCTGCAGATGCAGCTGATGCGGATCTTCAGGTGCCGCAGGATCCGATCGATTGCCGCCGGCGAAGGGCGAGTGTAAACACAGGCGGAGAGGCTAGCGGCCGAGGGCTGCGCACTGTTTGTCAACACACGTCCACACACCCACTGCACTTGCGACGCCCGTCACGCACTCCCCCCAGCCGGGTTTGTGCCGCAAAGTCCTCTGTCAACCCACTTACCGCACTCCTTCGCGAGAGGCAGCCTAAAACGAAAGCGACACACCCAGGCGGCAACGGGGCGACACGAAATGAACGCGCACCCGCGTTCGCGACCGGAGCCGGCGCGAGGGAGCAACGGCGGCACTGCGCCTGCTCCAGCCAGATGCTGGACGCGACAGACAGCCCGGCAGCCGCGGCGCCGCGCCGTTCCAGCCCGGGTCCGCCGCCTGCACGGCCGCAGCGACGCGGCGGGGGGAGTGGAGTGACGCGGTGGGGCGACGCTAGCGCCTCCGCCGGCGGCCGCGCGCACCAGCCACTCCGGGAGAAAGGCAGCATCCACGCTCGCCGTCTCGCGGCCGAGGCGCAGCGCCCGCACTTTAAAAAGCGCGCCTTTGGCCATCGATCCCCCTCCCCCCCGGAGAGGGGGCGCAGGGCGGACGAGGGGGCGCGGTGAATAATTATTCGCGAGAGGCGGAGGAAGGGGGGAGGCGCCCACGCGCCGCGCTTAGACGCCGCCGCCGCCGCGTGCAGATCAATACGGCGCAGGGGTGGCCGGGCGTGTGACGGCCACGGGAAGACACTGGCGCCCCGCCCCACTCCGGAGATCTCCACAGAGGGGGGGGGGTGCACGCCCCCCGCGAAAGGCTGAGTTTTCGTTTGTTTCCTTCTTTCATTTGGCAAAATAATATAAATATCTAAATGCCAGAAGAAAGTTGCTTCGCAAAATTAAGCTTGATTCTCTCTCAAATGTATGACGCTGTTCTAAAAAAGCATATGCAACTCTTCCAATGATGCTTTATTGCACTCCGAAAGGCTAAGACTTTTCGTTAGTTACCTTCTTTTATTTGGAAAAAAATATCTAAATATTTAGGTTAGGATTATGTCATTATTTAAAACATTATAATATCGTGTGTATATTATCATATATACACAATTGTAGTATCTTATGTACATTACAAAAATAATACACATTATAACTACGTGTTTTTTGAATACCAGTATTATAAACGACCTTTTCTGCTGCAAGATATTGTTCATAAAATGGCATTTTACGGCACAAATGATGACATATTAGTATTTTACGGCATGAATGATTGCATTCATCCAATCGTAGTAAGAGAATCGTGGGGACATAAAGGTAAACGGAAAAGCCCACCGCCGTTTTCTCGCACAGATGTCAAATATCTAAAACGTCAGAAGAAAGTTGGTTTGCAAAATTAAGTTTGATTCTTTCAAATTTAAAACGCTGTTAAAAAAGAAGAAAGCAAGCATGTGCAACTCCTTTATAATGTTGCTTCATTGCACTCGTACAAATTTCAAAACTCGTCCCTAAGGTCGCTCGTTTTCACGACATGTACTCACGCAATGACTAACATGTAACACTAACAATAAAACTTAACATTTTGAACTATTTGCATGAACTGCGGTTTTTATTTAACAAAAATATGATGGGGCAAATCATCGGCTGGATCCGCCCCTCGCTCTCTTGGCCAACGGCAACTGAATGTTGCGTCGCCCCATGTTGCTCAAATGTCCTATCTCATCCGGGAGGTTCCTTCCTTTCGTTTCCCATCCGCCGTGGAGTCTCCCCAACAATTTCGCATCTCCCGTTTTCTAGCAACACCTGTTACTTCAACCTTTTCGGCATGACATTTTTCGACTTTATGCAACTACTGCTAAGCATTTTTTTTCAAATTCTTTCATCAAATACAGCCATGCTCTTTGTCTTGGTGAATAAAGATTATAGTGATGTTACATAAGTAGAGATATTAACAAAAATGTAATTTATCTTACACAAATATTATTATTTTGTGTGAGAACATTTTTTCTAATATATTAAAATGAATGAAATAAATTACACATTGAAATAATAAGTCTAAATTCTGGTAGAAGATAGTGTGACTCCTATTGAAGTACACGAAGCTATTGCCCGATTTAAAAATAGTGACTCGCCACCATCAGGCGCTGGAACGAGAGAGGAGGCACTCATGCAATCTGGACTTGATTTTTCGTAATGAAACTCCTGATCGGATGAGTGTCCTTCCAGCTCATGACCTTGCAGCGTTACAATATTTAAATCTGACAATATTTTGCAGTTTCGTTCAATAATTTTCAAAAAATTAAATATTTGAAAACATAGATAACGCGATAATCCTGTTAGTACGGAACAAATGCCACGTTTCGTTGCACAAGGCGAGTTCAGGCCGTGCGGCGCAGTTCCTGGCCTGGCCGTCTTGGATAGCAGCCGCAGTGGGGCGCCAATTCGTTTCGCGTCGCTTTCGCGAGCTGCGCCAACTGGGGATGGCAACAAATATCGACGTTTTTACAAAATTGAATTGAATTGATGCTTTATTTTACGTGGCGAGACTCAGGCCATGAGGCCTACTGTTCCCTCTGACCCCGCAAATTTCCGTACGCTCCTTTGCCCAACTAGGGGAAAAAGAAGGTATTACTTAGGCGACGAAACAGGCAGTTTGAATTTAGCTCAGAGGCTTCATTTAGGTTTGAGGATCTTTTACGTGCATTAAATCTACTAATATGGGACAGACGACTTTACTTCCCCTCTGAAGGAAGGCGTACGAAGGATTTTTTCGCCCTTAAAAATCCACAGCTTCGATCCGGTTTGAACCCGCGAACTTGGGTATAATAGCCCGACACGCTAATAACCCTTACGCCATTGCCGCTGCAAAATATCGATATTTTCCACAAGAAACATCAATGTATTAACATCGATGTTTAGTTTGCGATGTTTTCTTCAGATCGATATATTTTTTTAGAAACATGAATGTTTTAAAAAAGTTTGTTATCTTTTCTGATAATTTGGTAAATGGTAACGTTAAACTGCATTTTGAGCCTTGTCTGTATTTGTTTAGTTTATTAGAGAATTAAGGTGACAAAGTGATTTAAGGCAAAATATACGATAACTGAAATTTACATATTATTTTTATTAGATTCAGGACATTTTACTTCGATAATTTATGAATGAATGTGAAAAGATGGAATTATAGCAACACACGATGCCATTTATTTTTTATTACCTTATTGAAGTGGGTCGCGAACTATGAACATTATTATTATTATTATTATTATTATTATTAAGATATTATTTATAAATGTCTGAACAATAAAATATACCGCTATTTCATTTAAGTACTCATTAAAAATGGAAACCAGATTCGCAAATGCCATGATTTATCATATTATATAAAACGTCGATTTACACATCCATGATTTTGGTCGGTGTTTTCACCGACTTCACAGTTTTGGGGATGTAACGAAATATCGATGTATTCATGTTTTGGTCAGATTTGCCATTAATAGCGCCAGCGAGCCCTAGGCCTTACGGAAGTTCACAGCTTCCCAGACAAGACAACGGCGCTTTCTTCGCACACACCACGCGTACGCCAATGCTCGGCCGTGGATATGCGACGATGTTTTCAAAACATTAACGGTTTTATACAATCAATGATTTGTGCCCGATGGTTTTACGTGGTCGGTATTTTTTAAACGAAAAAGTATTTATTCTTATAATAACTTATTATAATTTTCAAGTATCCGTAAGTGGAATATTTTTCAGACCAATATGACCAAGGTTAAAAAATAAAATCGAGTTTTCGTCAATAAAGAAGCCTAAATTATTTCTGTATTATCGAATCAGATAATCCATTTCATTAACTGTCTGATGATTTTTTGACTGCCTCGTTAGTTAAATCTCAATAAACGATATCACTTTCCAAGAGACCACCCCCGCATGAAATTTCGTGATTCCAGTTTTAATAACATCTATGTTTAAAAACATAGATGCTTTTAATTTCGAGCATCGAAGTTTAGAAACATGGATGCTTTTTGTTGGCGATGTGCACCCCAGTGGGCCGTCGCGGGGCGGCGCATGCAGGCCGGGATCACCTCGCGCCGGCACAGCGCGGCGTCGAGGTCTCCTTTAGCGAGGAGGGCCGGAACTATTTACGGCTCATCATACGGCTTCCTTCCCTAACGATTTCGTGGCTATACCTCGAGCATTTCGTGGTCTCGTTTTCTTTAGATGTAAAGCAATTTGCAAATGCATTCCCCTTCCGTTATCGATTCGCTATTTTACATTTATCACACTAAAAGAAAGTATTTCGTTATAAAATACAAAGGATCTCTTCTCGATGTTAATAAGTATTAATTCCAGAGTAAAGATAAAAGAATGAATGGATAATAAGCTCAGAGCAAATCAGGCAAAAAATTAAAAAAAGGCAAAGAATGCAATCTGAAGAAAAATGAGTTATTTAAAAAAATAGAATATTATAAAAATAAACGCTCATTAAACGCCCAGGTATAAACGCCAAATGTTTGTGTAACTATCCTGGCGACGGACAGCCAATGTCAATACATACAACGAAATACAAGGAAATGTAACAACGGCTATGGTGATGAAACGTCATTTTTATGAGAAATTTGATTTTCATTAGAAGTGTGTTGTAAATTCAAAAATGCCCGAAATAGTACATAGAATGGCAAGCAGTCTCAGATATTTGCTCATTTTAGTTCCAAGTTATAAAAATGTAATTTAGTGCCCATTGCAGAGTCCAAAATCTATTCCATTTTTAAGAAAGATATGCCGTGACTTATCTTTCTTAAGAATGATATACATTTAACGTTTAAGAAAAACATACAAGAACAATTGATTTCAGAAAAAAATATTTTCAGATTCAATAGAAGGAACCTCATTCACAATGCTTCTAACGAAATAGTATAAACTTTTTTCTTGAACAGAAAAAACAAAGACCAATTAATTGTCTCTGACGTCATGCAATTTCACGAAATTGCTAACTATCCCATCGTCAATCGAGAGAAAACCGCAAGGCGCAGCAAGACCAACAGCTGTCACAAAAATAGGCCGAGGACTCGAGTGTCAACTGACACCATGTGACATCCGGAGAGTGCAGCGGGCAACACTTCTGCAGTTAAAAATATCATTCGGCGAAAGTAAGTAAAAGCAGGCTGAGAGTGTGGCGGCAGCGCGGGTTTTAATGCCGTCGAGGCTAACAATACGCAGTCCCCGAAATAGGAGCTGCTGCGGGGCGGGCGGGCGATGAGGCGGGCTGGTAGTTGGGAGAGTCAACGCCTGACACGCTCATCCTCCGACCGTTCATGCGATTATTACTTGGGTTTATCAACGCTGGTCATCAGTCGCGAGGGCAGGTTTTCGTCAAATTTACTGGGACCACGCAAACGAAAAGGCGCATTACGAGTAAATATATTTTAATTTA
Source organism: Teleogryllus oceanicus (assembly GCA_964035755.1). NCBI lineage: Eukaryota > Metazoa > Arthropoda > Insecta > Orthoptera > Gryllidae > Teleogryllus > Teleogryllus oceanicus. The sequence continues at coordinate 8,812,521 of CAXIVR010000002.1, forward strand.
AAACTCATCAATAAGGGGGTGCGTTCAATGTTGTTAGATTGTATTAAAACCAGGCCAGGAGAGTAATTCCACACCCCCTTCCAGTACTGCAGCAGTCGCGCCTTGGTCATGGTTTCCCTTGAAGGCTACTGTGTAGTGGGAGTCCTGGAGATGAGGCAACCATTCATTTAGAAATCATGCTGGTGACGGTATTATTATTATTATTACTATTATTATTATTATTATTATTATTATTATTATTATTATTGTCCGAACTTCCAGGTCATCCCAACAGCTGAAGTAGAAGATATCGCGTTAAAGAAAGCATTCCATAATTTGCGATAAAATATTTTAGAGGCATTCACTGCCGCTAGATCTGCTTCTTAGGAATCTCGTAGCAATCTGGAGTATCTTACGTTTAGAAAGTGAATTTAGGAGATAATAAGAGAGCTGTGAAAGAGCTATTGTTTATAGCAAGTGGGAGGAGAAATTTCACGCTAAAAATAATTTAATAGTGAAATTCAGGTTTTTGAACTTTACAAAATAATAACTTGGATGGAAAATATTAACTAAGGTGAATGCCTCCGCTAGAGTTGGTTTAATGTTCCCGACTAACCTTTTTGAAAGAAGCGTGTTCATGCATGTTCGTAATTAAAACCATAAATAATCCTACATAAAACTAAAGAGGAATTAATTACTTAATATAAATTGCACATGTTTAGAATTCCAACCAGTTCTGAATCCTAGAATATCCCCTTTGCGCCATGAACACTGTTTACATCAACAATTCTCATTTCAAATGCAAGGAGCCAGAATGTAACAGAAAAGAAAGAACTATATCTACAGAAACCATACACAATCTAGCTACCTACATCTCCAATTACTCCCTCACCAATGAATTCCGTTACCCGGTCTATTATGATTTCTGAAACTGTATTAAACGTGCAGTTGGAATACATGCACTCCCGTGAGGAGAGGGTTTTGTACTTTGGTTGTCAATAGGGGGATGGGGCTAAACAAGAGGCGGGTGGCAGACGGTGGTGGTAGCGATTGCTATTTCAGGATGAAGCTACCGCAGATGTTGTAGCAAGCCAGTGCATCCGCGTTAAATCCCGCTCCGCACCCCTCCGCCTACTCTTGGACCCTCCCGCTTGACCTCCCTTCTCCGCTCGAAATTATCTCGTATGATTTTGATTCGCTCTGCTCCAACCCTCACTGTCGTTTCGCCTAGGACTTTCTTCTATCCTTTCAACTAATCTTTTCCTTCCATATCCTCTTCCTTTCCGATCCTAATCTTTTCCTTCCATATCCTTCTTTCCTTCATCCTAATCTTTCCTTCTCCTAATCTTTCCTTCCATTTCCTTTATCCTTTCCTAAACCTAATCTTTCCTTTCCTTCCTAATCTTTCCTTTCAAATCCTCCTCCTTTCCTTTCCTATCCTTTCCAATACACTCGATTGCCGTATGAACTTCCCCCTTTCTCTAGTGCGCAAACTTCCCATTCGGCGAGAAGTCACCCCACCCCCAGCGAGGACTGTTGCCCACAGCTGCTCGAGCACATACAAGATCGCTCGGTACTAATACATAAACATGAGTGCCAACTGGAAATCAAACCCAGAACGATGTGCGCGAGAGGGGAACATACTTGACGTGGACATTACCCATAACATTCTTACTAACATCTGAAAATAATATTTAGTTAAACTTGGTTTTAATTAATTTACATGAATTGCTTACGTTTTATTTTATATTAGTGTTCTCAGTTTTGGAAAATAAATTTACGTTATCCCTTGGAACTGCAATCCCCAGTTAGTTTGAGCACTAACCGTCACTGCAAAAATATGTTTCTTTATAACAAACGATTATAATCTGCATTCACACTGCGGTTATTATGAACTAATGCTCTCCGACTAAACAAATCTACTTGTGATGAACAAAGAAAGGCAACGGGCGTACCAAACGACTGCGACACAACGCAAGTATGGAGAAGCCTACATTGTCTTGTGCAAATGTCACCCTGAATAGCGAGCGCCCCGTTGTGCTTTTACGCACCGTTCTCCCCGACGCGGCCTTTCGGCAGCGCTGACCTTTAGCGGAGCCCTGCGGAGCTCCAGGGGAGGGGGCGCAGGTGGCGCCAGCGCGGAGACGACGCGAAACACACGAGGCACGACCAGTTCTCTACGAGGCGGATTTTCGATACAAGTTACAAAGCTAGGTTGAATTCAGTCGTTATCTAAGGGAGAATTGTAGCGGCCGGCTGCTCTAATAGGTAGATTTCTGTGGTTTATTAGATCAATACAGACGAATCCGCCGAACAGTATCGTAACAAAAGGGCCACGGACCGTGCGCTATCTTTCCTTCCCCTTCCTTGCCCTAAACTCACTCCTTACTTACACACACACACACACACACTTACATGTACTACACTATCACACTTGTCGGGAGCCAAAGCTTGTTCCGGGTGGGACGGTGCCCCACTGGGGGAAGACCAGGCGGGAGGTTACAGCTTGTCCCTGCTGAGGCGGTGCCCCGCTGGTGGGAGATGCCTGAAGGAGAAATCTCACGCAAGCAGACGAGAAGGTTGGCTCCCGCTCCTCACCCAGCGGGGGGTGAACACCGCCACCCCCAGGATGAAACACTCCTTACATTAATGGGACTAACGACCATAGTGGTGGACATACCCAGAAACTCCAATCGAATCAATCCGACGTGTTGATGGGCGTAGGATATCACGTTCCAGCAGAGGAACGGATAATGAATATACTTCACTTCCCGTTACCTAAGCCGTTAATGTTCACGGGTGATACTAAATACTCATGCGTGTCAGGATATCGTCGTATTCCGTGAGGTGGAAAAGGTATTATGGAGTTCAAACACGATATCACGTACAGCAATCGACTGCACTTTTAAGCCCCTGCGCATGCGCCAACACGAAATCGAACAGAAAGTGACAGCGGAGTCCGCTAATCCGTTGGATTTAGCAGGCGACTTAAATCATGTGCTAACCGATCATTCGTTCACGCTAAATCAAATTTATTCCAACTCTGGCGGCAGAGAGTGCTGTGAACTGAACATTCCCTTGATACAACATGAAGTTGGCTGCATTCATTTGTATATATATGATTATCTATACATATGGTTTAATAAGGAATTGATTATGTAATTAAAATTTTTGGAAATAACAGTGGGGGAAAGTGATTTCCGAATGTTTAGGTATTTATTTAGTGGAAAAAAAAGTTAAAATCCGAATGTTACATATGGGAGAGGAAATCATGTGATCATGATCATGTTCAATAATATTAACATAACATCAACGTTAACGTTAACAAAATCATGTTTTCAAAAATGTTAACTTTGGTATGTCTTAATAAATATTAAAACTGTTATTGTTGTGGCTGATTATTTCCAAACTCATATTTGAAGAAAAATACGAAAACATCTCATTAATAATGGGAAAACTATACCATCATGCATTGCACTTTTTTCGTCTCAAACACATTCCGGGAGTAGAATATTGAGTGACCATTGGGAACCGTGGGAACATTACGTACTCTTTGTTTTGTTGAGGTAAGTGGGTTAAGGCGGAGTGATTGGATTGGGATGATGTGAAGGGCTTGGATAAAGGTAAGTTGGGTTAAGTGTAAAAGGGTAAGTGGGATGGATTAGGGTACGGACCCCAGAATTAAAGACTTCTCTGTACTACATTACCCAGTATTTAACATATTTTGATGTTAAATAAATCAATAAGTGTTCTTATCGGTAAGGCCCGGAAGTTTATGAATTTTTTTTATAATTATGAGGTTTATAACATGCTAATTATTAAAGGTCCACAAAATACAATGAAACGAACAGAAATTCGATGATTTTATACGACATATTAGTGCATATTTGGTGCATTTTGTGTTAATGCAACATAGTTCATTATATCCAAGTCATTATTCATATTTAGTTACTGTTTTGTCTTAATGTGGCATATTTCTTTTGGAATTTCAATAAATATGCATATTTGTCTCCTCAAACCGAAAAATATTCTGCGAACGCTCATGAGAAATCGTGAAAATTACTTCCGTTTTTTGAAGCAGTATTTGCCTGAGCTGCTTTTAGATGTCATCCTGGCGCTAGTACACGGAAACGATTTGTCCTGTTATGAAAAAATATGGTAATATATTTTTGAAAAAGAATTTGCAGAATTGGAATTGATATTTCGACGATGATACAGACGACATCGCTATACTTGACTTTAAAAATTATCACTGGAATACTAAGAGGAAACAAACATGCAAAACAGAGGATAGAGCTGGATTTGACACCGGAAGATTTAACATATTTCAAATATTGTCCGATCATCTCTTATGCCAATTTCTTGTATTTGGCTTTATTGCCTTTAACGCAATAAAAAAGACATGGGACCATCTGGAAACGAGAAGAACAAGGGCGAGGCTTTGTGCTCTTTATAAATCGTACGTAGGTCAACCAGCTTGGAAGGAAAGGTTAGACTAGAAAAACCAAATTATTTCGGCCGAAGCGATCACACACAAAATTCGAACAAGGAAACAAAATTCAAATCTTGGGATATTTTCCTTTTGTAACAGAACAATTAAAGATGGGAACAGTTTACCCCCAGCAATTTTCAAATCTTTTCCTCTAAGTGTCCGAAGTTTTAGAAATAAGTTAGAACAAGATGAGAGTAATAGATATTAAATAAGTGCTGTTAAGTGAAGTGTAGTGAACGCAATCAATGAATTTAAAAATTAATTTAGCCAATATTATGTAGTTTGTATTAAGTTTAGTATCACCAACATATAATTATTGGATATGACAGAGTTGAAATAATTGTCATTATACTTAATATTAGTGATAGTATGATTATGGCATCCTCGTCTTGAACTGTACTCTATTATTATTATTATTATTATTATTATTATTATTATTATTATTATTATTATTATTATTATTATTATTTCTGTACTTTTCTCAGTAAGCATTGAGAACCATTCATCTATTCATACGACTTAGGCTCTAGCAAATGCAACTGGTAATGACAAATCTGAGGTTTTGGATGGTTATGCAGATTCCTTTTGATAATCCTATTTTTGTAAGACCTGAAGCAAATCGGTCTGTCACCACTCCTGTGGCTGAGATGATTATTGGCACTATTTCAACCTTACTCAGTTGCCAAACATGTTGGATTTCTGCTGCCAAATTCTGGTATTTTGAAATCTTCTCCGATTCTGTCTTGTTCAGATTTTTGTCAGTGGACAGCCTACATCTATGATTGTTGCATACTTTTGTATTTTATTGATAACTACTATGTCCGGGCGATTATAATCCACAGTCTTATCAGTGACAATAGGCCTATCCAGTAGAGTACTATTTCCCTATTTTCTATAACCGGTGAAGGTGAATATTTGTAAAATGGTGGAGGGTTCTAAATTAGTCTATAATTTGATGCAAATTGTCTATGGATTATTTTGGCTACTTGATTGTGCCTCCCTAGATATGCAGTGTTGGCAAGAACTGGGCAACCTGCAATCACATGGTCGATGGTCTCATTTGGTTGATTACACATTCTACAGACATCTTTTATACTGCTCTTCAGTATGTGTTTATCATAATTGCGTGTTTTATTACCTCATCCTGAATTGCTATTATAAATCCTTCAGTTTCAGGAAATAAATATCCCATTTTCAACCACAGGAGAGAAGAGACTTTATCAACTGATGGGTTATTTAAGAGATTAGGATATTTTCCATGAAGGGTCTTGTTCTTCCAATCTGTCTGCATGTTACATATCTGGGAAACAATTTCAGTGTTGGTTTCAGTCTTCTGGAGATTTAGAGCTGAATAGTTTGCATCTACAGCAACTACATTCTTCAGTAACACACTATCCGAGGCGTGAAAGTACATTCTGCATTTTCTTTCTTGTGACCTGCACAGATTGAAGATATTAAGCAGGCCTCTACCTTCTTGGTTTCTGGGAAGATAAAGCCTTTCGACAGCGCTCTTGGGATGATGTATTCTGAATTTTGTGAGGGTGGTTCGAGTAATCGTATCCAGTTCCGAAGGTCTGTGTCTGAATATTTCAGGATACCAAAGGAATATGTCAATACTGGGACAGCATAGGTGTTAATAGCACTTATTAGATTCCTTGAGTACAATTTTTGTTCATCAACTTCGTGATTCTTGATTTCTACCTTTCCTTGAATATTGACTTCATATTGTGTGGTTCACTCTGTCTATTTTGTTGGATACCAAGGTATTTATAAATGTCGTGGTACAAAAGCTGTCGAAAATCACAAGTTTTATCAGGTACTTCGACCAATGTACCATATTTTAGGTGTATTTCGGCACATTTTTCAAATCCAAAGGACATAGCAATGTCTTCACTAAATACTCGCCTCACATACTTCAGCGCGTTCAGGTGGTTATGGCTCTCGGCAAACAGTAAGATCATCCATAAATAATAAATGGCTGATTCGGGAGGTAAGATCTCTCAGTCGGAGTCTGTACCTAGACATTCCTTGTTTACAAGCTGTGATAGGGGTTTATAGCTAAACAAAACCATAGAGGGCTCAATGAATCGCCTTGAAATATTCCTCGACAAATATAAATCTTAAATGTACAATTCTCTAAATTAATCTCCGTGCACCAGTTTTTCATTAAGGCAGCGAGCAGGTTTACAACCTTTGTATTAATTTTATATATTTTCAAAATGTGTATCAGCCATTCATGAGGTACCGAATCAAATGCCTTTCTATAGTCGATGTAGCACATGCTCAAGTTTCGGCTTTTACCTCAGCTTGTTTTATGATTACGCTGTCCACAGTCAACTGTTCTTTGCATCCAAATGTACCTCTGATGCATCCTTTCTGTTATTGTTATTATTATTATTATTATATTATATTTTATTATTATTATATTATTATTATTGTAATATTATATTATATTATTATTATTATTGTGATTACTGTAATTAATGTTATTTAACTGCCACCGGGTCATACCCCATTGCAGTTCAAATATATGTACGTACATTCTCACCAAATTCTGATGCCATGGAGCGATCTCTCTCGCTAAAATACTGCAGGCAGCCATTAGACACAGTTTCCTTATGGGTAACCTACGGATGATATTTGTTGCTTCTTTCAACTCTGAATAAAGGTAATACTTTGAATTTTTTGGTTTAAAAAAATTATTGTTTTCTTTTCATTTTCTTTTACTCATGTTGCCAGAATTAGTTTTCTCTGCATTGAAACTGCTTCAACCAAGTTAACTATACACATTTTTAGTTTTGTAATCGTTCATTAATAAATAAAACCTAATTGTTAAAGCATATTCTGGGGTATATTTTCCACAAGTTAGAGAATATATGCATTCATATTTCTTCTTTTGCTGCAGCATTAGCTTATCAGTCTAAAATAAAGGCTATTTGTGGGTGACGGCAGGGTAGTGGTTTGACGCAGGCACTCCCGCAGGGCGGAAGGTGCTCTTAGGCGCCGCCTCGCCATAACGCGGCTCCCCCTCAGCGCTACCATCAGCGGGGCCTCCCAGGGGAGAAGCCCTCGGTTCGCATCTCGCCGAGGGGGCGGGGGGGGGGCACTTGGCGGAATGAACCGCGAGAAATAACCAGAATTTGTCGCCCTCTCGTGCCCCGAATGTGCAAATAAACAAGCACTCAAAATGGTAATGCTTTTACCCAATGACATGTGCTGGAAGAAAACTTGCAGCGGAAGGCACGCGTTCTGGTAGGTAGAGTCGAGCTCGTGCCTAGAGCTGAGCGTATACAATACGACAGTCTCCGGCCCTACCATTTAGACCCGCTCATAAGAAGTTTCATGGAAAAATTGTGTGTGTAGTGTATGTTTTCCCGCGGAGAAACTTACGACTAACAACAGTGTAAATCATAAAACAGTCACGTCGTAAATAACGTAACGTGAAATTCCTTGAAAATTTCTAAAATAAGTTCTACGAACATCCCTTTTTTGCATGCAAAATTAAATAATTATATTTCGCAGCCATTGTAAACTGTTTTACAACTACAAAAGTTTGCACTTTGGGTGAGAAAGTTCTACAACAGGATTTGGAGTTTGGGCGGCAGTTTTTTGAGGGAGGAAAAGGAGGGAAGGGGCCGTGTGAACAAGGATGCGCAGTTTATTATAAGCGCACGTTTTCTTGAGTCCTGGAATACCTACCTAATCTTTGCCAACATTAGTTGAATTCAGAATAAATGATAGCAAGAGACTTTTAGACAAAATCTGATAACCATGATGTTCGCCCCCGTGTAATAGAAACTATTTTACATCGAAAAACAAACGGCAAATATGATATAAAATTCCTTTTGTCCAAATAAACCTACTCCCACTCTAGTCACAACTAGCGACGCGAGGGCTCAAGAAAACGTGCACGGATAATATCAAGAAACGACACTGACATCGACTCATCTTTTGCGTATTTTTTATTCAGAGTTCTCAAAAAAATATTTAAAATATTGGGTTTCTACTTAGTTTAGGTTAAAATATAACTCATTACGAAGAAACGATCAATGATAGAAAATACCGCTTTCGAATTGGCGTTTTTTTTTCGTCACTGAGAACTCTAATATCTGCCAGCTTTAATACTTCAAACTATGAATTAGCATTCATTTCGAAATATGAAATATTGAATAACTAATGGAAAGCCAATACTTGAAACAGTTATATAATGCAGACACGAAGAGATGTGAAGGATATTTACAGGCTACGAGGCAATATTCCCTAGCAAGTTTCTCTCAACAAGATTGCTCTCGTGATGGTGAGCACTTGTGATTAGTGAATAAGAATACAGGTAAAGGAGTAGAAAAGGGAAATTTCTCAAACGTTCTGATGACCACGAGAAGGAAGAACTGTGAGGAGAGTAAATTACAACGAAAGAAAATTGCAGACGCAATAAAGATTGAGATGAAGGAAGAAGTTCCGATAAAAATCGGAGGCGAAAAAGTGAAACTAGAAAGTATCAAAATGTGGATTATGCAAAACACCATCATGAAAGAGATTGTGGGAGGGTCAAGAAGGGCAAGACGGGGTGCACGAGGGCTGATAGCACATAGCTGATGGTTTTGTCAATTGAATGATTGTGTTCCCGGGCGTGTCAGCTTCTAAGGTCATTAGTTTCTCAACTGCACTACATGTTTTAATGCGGGTCGTGGCAATGATCTTCCCCGCTGTATGGTGAAATTTGGCGCCGACCTATAGTCTGCTACCAGGAGGTTTTCGCCAACCAGGAATCTCCCTTTAGTGGGGCATCACCCCAGCCGGAATAGCTAAGCTCCAGGCAGATCTTCCGGCATATGTGGAAGTGTAGTGCATGTTAGTGTGTGTGTAAGGGATGAGGATAGGACAAAGAAGAGGAAGGAAAGATAACGCGCGGTCCATGGCCCGTTTTTTAGGGAACTGCCCTCCCCCCCCCCATTCCTGGCGTTGATCAGAGAAACCATGGAACACTACCGACCAGAGCAGTCGAGCGATAAATTCTCCTGCTGACAGCGTGGCTGAATTTGACTTTGTTATGTAACCAGTGTCGAAAATCTTGTCATTAGCGAGACCTCCCAGCCAGCGACCCTGCAGTGACATCAATTGATTCCCTGAGGCATCTAAGCCGACGCAGAAGAGAAGGGCGGCCCGGGCGGCGCGAGGGCTGGCAGCAGCTGGAGCGGCGCCGGGCGGCCTGCGCGCATCGATTAGCGCTGATGGCCATCGCGCTGCTGCATGAAACATGAGCCCCGTAATAGGCTCTTATTGTTCGGCCGGGCTGTAACGCCACCCATTTCCAACGAGCCCCCGATGGCGTATGGAGCGCAGTTGCGGATTAAAAAGCGCTTTCAACGGGGCTCAAGAGAAGCAACAGTTTTGTTTTGGCGGAATGAACACAATCGTGGAATGACTGCAACAGCGAACGACCGAAACGAGCCGTCTGCGCGAGTCACTCCTTCCAGTAACTGCGGAATACATTCGTTCACCCGTCCCCACACACGTGAATGACTTTCTATACAGTTACTTTCGAGTGTTCTACCAGAGTTTGTCGACTGAAAAGAAGAAAATTACAACATAATACTTAATGATACCGTTCACGTTTTGACAAAGAGGGCTTCTCAACCAGACGGCCCCAGTTGCGGAGACAGCTCCGTTATGATGGAGCTCGTCGAGTGAATCGTGGCGACTCCGCAATGGTGCGGCAAGTTCTGTCACGCTCTGTCCGCCGTTCTCAGAAGAAAGAACTCAGAAGAAATCACGTTCATGGGAATTTTGTTCTGTGAAAAGTATAAAGCCCAAAATTTATGGCTGATTTATCCTCGAAATAGATTGTATTACATCGGAGCGTTTTTGTTTGTTTTTTCCTTTCAAAATTCAAGTAGTATATGGCTTAGTGTAGAGATCACAGAATTTCGAAAACGTGCACAATATTCACTTCTCCCATAGCACGTCACACACAGTTTTTAACTGTTTTTGACGTAAATAAATAAATTAATTAATTAATTGCCGAAACGTCAGCTCGACCCACTGTGACGCGGCTCATCCCAGACAGCCAAGTATCAAATGACTCGACTGTGGAAATTTACGAATTCATGATATTCATAACGATAAAAAGATTGTTGAAAGAACTCCCAGATTTAACGATATTGGATGATTTAGCGTTAAATTAACGCATAAATTATAGGTAAACCCAGCATTTCAACCTGATCTTTTATCTTTGTTTTCTACATAACAAAGAAAATTATCTTTACAAATTGAAATCATTTTATGTCTGAAATTTAAACAAAATTTTAAAAATCTTTAAAATTATACTGTACACGTATTTTAAGGAATGTATGCTCAACACAGTTTTCGTTTACTGGTATTAGATCTGAAAAGAAAAAATGCATAATATTTTCAAAGACTGACATAAGAATACTGCAAGTGTTTTATTACTTTATGATTACTTCTATGCCAATATGTGCTTCCACCATTACCCGATTTAAAAATGAAATATTTATGCTACTTCCACCGAATAAATTGAAATCAATCCTTTTCATTAATAAATTATCCTGAATAGTCCTGAATTCTGGTGAATTTTATCTTGAGATGTTCTTTATTTTGCCTTCAATTTTACATAAATGTCTGGTTTCTGCACCTTTCTGACCATCCGTGCTATGGAATGGAGGCACTCAACATAACTAGATCTTCAATAATGTAATAGAAAGTTCAAAAATGTCTAAATTTGATGAGTGCTTAAGACGTACAATTCGGGTCTCATCTCCTCCTTTCCATTTTCCCATATATCCTCCATCTCTCCTGCAACTATCATCCATCATTTACTCCCAAAACTCTTGTCCCGTGAAGAACGAAGGCCCCATGAGGAGGGATTTCGAGGGCCTAGGACGCGTTGTTTCCGAGTTAGGCGCAATTTTAATGTGTGTTGCAGTAATCTACTCCCTACGTCATAGTCTGCGAACTTAACATTTTTCTTCTTAAAGCAGTTTGATGCATGATGGGCAGTAATTTCCTACCGCACAGGAGCTCCCTTATAGGTTTTTGAGTGGATGGTTTCTTATAAATTGTCACAAACCGTCAACTACACTTATGAGTATTATACGTAGAAAGAATAGTTTTAATTAGATTTTATTGGATACTACGTAATTAGCCGGTTTGGCCCGGTATTTCCTTCACTGTAGTATTATTCAGCCTCGCACTTCGGGCCACACGCCCACACTGCCAGCGCTGCTTCCCTGCCCGCTGGTACCAAACCTCCACTGTGGCTTTCCAGAAACACGAATTTCGACGTTCCTCCGGGGTAACATTTTGGAGTTGTGAACTCCAAATTTTTTTTATCGCCTCTTAAGATGTTCGTGCAAAATTTGAGATCAAACGCTGCAGTGGTTTAGAAGTTATAGTACGACAAACATCCACACATTCATATGCTAACGGATGACGATTGCATTGACATGGGGTATTTCACGTAAGTATTTTGTTAAGTAGTAACACTCCCGGATGTTTTACTAATGAGAAGGTACAATATCCGGGAGAGTGAAGTTTCGTGAAGATTTAATTCGGTAGGATTTTGACGGTGAAAATCTATTCCACGCGCGTATCACAAGGGGCGATCACTGGCTAATGGATTGAGATTTTAGCAATTGCTAGAAATGCGAAATGTTGAAAATGTTGAAATTGTGTGTTTGACAGTGAGTGATTTATTTTTCTTGAAGGTTTTCAATCTTCCATAAATTGTGAAAGCAATCGCAAAATGCGAAATCACATACAAAGGGCGAAATGTGCGTGAAATTTCGTTTTCACATAATTGCAAAATTTTGCATAATTGTAAAATTGATTTTTGGTTTTTCATAATTGCTCAACTAACGATGTCATCGACAATAACTCATTTTGAAAACAATTTGAGTGATCGTGCTTATTAATTTATCATAAAGATTTAACTGACAAACGTAAAAATAATAAGAACAATTAAATAACTGATTCTGAAAGCCTTAGCGCTCAGGGTCATATCAAGGAGTCTGAACTCTCTTGTAATGAAGGTCACGGAAGAAGAATGCTATGCTAATGCGAACTTACTTCTAAACTTTTCCCTTCGTACACTTTATATTTGTTCCAGTTCACAAATGGCGAAATATTAAAGTAGATCTGACTGTCTGAGCCGCGTCGGGATGGAGTGACTTTCGCCCTGACATATCGCGGTCCTCTTCAGGGCTGTACTGCCCAGTGCTGAAGGACGCGATATATCTACTCAACTTTCGCTTCGTACACTTATATATCTGTCCGCAGACCTACGATGGCAATATTAAAGTAGTTTCCCTTATTTTCTGATTTTAATGAGAACATTTTAAAAAATAAAAAATATCCGAGTCGTCCCTTAAAAAGAATTTCCTCAGCAATGCTACAAAATTCTAAATCTTCATTTATAAAATGCTGTAGCCTTTTCACAGTGAGAGTTTTTAAAATTTTAACGTGCTAAATTCTACCATCACTATCAATAGAGCGTTGTGAGCTTTGCATTTTGCTCGTGGATGCGCCAAGGGAGCGAACGCCGCAAACACTCCTCCTCCGAGTGTCTGATTAAAACACGTTCCCAATTCCGCAGGCTAAAATTTCAATTCGCTTCCCCGCCGCTCACATCGCTCCCGCGAGAGGCCGGCGCCCCGCGTTCTGGAGAGCGTCGCCGCCGCAGGGGACCACAGCTCAAAGAGCGACCAAGTGCACTAGGGCTGCGGCACTGATGTCGATTTCCTCAAAACATCGATTGACAGATTAGTGTTTCCTGGCGCCTCAAACCAGGAGCGGTGGCTCAGTGCATCAACTGATGTCACTGCAGTTCCACCGACCGGAAGGTCCTACGTTCGAGACACGACTGCGGCAGGATTTTCGACACTAGCTCGTCAGCTAGGTCGAATTCACACGCTGTCTGGAGGAGAATTCTGTCGACCGGCTGGTCTGATCGCTAGTTTTCCGTGGCTTCTACAATTAATACCAGGCGAATGCCCGAACAGTACCCTAACAAACGAGCCACGGACCGCGCGCGATCTTTCCTTCCTCTTCCTTGTCCTATTTTCACCACTTACACACACACACACACACACACACACACACACACATGCACTACACTACCACGCATGCCGGTAGATCTGTCAGGGCTTAGAAATTGTTCCGGCTGGGGTGGTGCTGCGCTGGCGGGAGATACCCGTTTGATAAAAACTCCGCTTGTCGACGGTAGGTCGGTGCCGGATCACCTGGCCATTCAGCCAGGGGAAGATGACCGGCACCTCACGATGGGAAAGCATGCACTACACAAACGGGACTAACGACCACAGTAGTTTACGAGCACGGAATCACTAACAATCAAATAATAAATCAATGAATCAATTGATGTCTCAAGTGTTAAGGTCGCCGCTATCAGAGTTTGTTAACATGATTAAGCGCCATATAAAACGTTGGATGTACTAGTTCAACTGAAAAAACTGGATGATTTTCTTGTGATTTTCTTGGTCAGATTCGAAAGTCATTATGTCAAATAAAATCCTATTTAAGTACTCCTGCAGAAGGTGGATAATGTACAACAAAACACGAAATTTCTACAGAGGAAAAAATACACACTAAATATAAAATATACATGCAAAGCATATACTAAATACATCTTGTTCGACATAGGGCCACTTTACGTAGTGCTATTCGTAGTTCACATAACCATATTATTTAATTCGACATAAAATAAGTGTTTTAATTATTTCTTAATTACCGTGCTCTATAATTTGAAATCTTAAGCAACGTTTCCTTACATTGCTAACAAATTATTTTCAAAAATTTTCAAGAGCAGTTACACCTTTGTACTTTTTCTGAATAACGCAATTTCTAGTGACAAAGTTCTAAGAGGATTTGCTAACTTAATTCAGAAAGGAATTTGAAGAGTTTTGAATTTTCTATGATTCAGAAGGGAATTTTAAGTTCTTACGAAAACCAACATTTACATCTAAGAAGGTTTAAAAAAGTTATTTCAAAAAATATTAAAAATAAAATAGTTATCGCGAAACGAAACTTGAAACTCCATTTTCTCGGAGTGTTTTGCAGTTTCAACCTTGTCAAACCAAGCTCGCGAGTTGTTGCCCTGAGCTACCTAAGCCGGAGATGGAACTTATGCAAACGTCGATGAATGCCACGCAATGAAGTAGGAGAACAGTGCCCAAAGGGCTGCACAGCGAGTTGAGCCGCGGGGAACGCAGCCGCCGCTCATGACGTCAGCCTCGGTGCCGCTCGATCGAGCGCGCCCGCGATGTGTCACGTGCTCCCCATGCCGCGCCGCAAGTAAGGATGGCAAACAAAATTGTGTTTTTAAAACATCCATGTTTTCCACCAGAAACATCGATATATTAACATCGATTTTGCTTTCGATGTTTTCTTCACTTCGATATTTTGTTGCAATGATTTTTTCCCCTCCTAAATAAAGGGGTTGAAGCACGTTGTAGAGTAGCAGCAATCCACAGCAATATCGTTGTTTTGCTCTTTATCACGCTGCACATTTCGCCTGTGGAATCTGAGGAGGTTTGGGAGCTGCTCGTCTTATGAATGTACGTTATAGACAGGTGTGCCTGAATCGACAGTGAAACACGAAATCGACAGCAAAACACGATGTTTTTATTGTTAATATTATTCTTTACTTTCGATAATAATTATTACATACTATAAATTAAACATACATTAAAAATAGGAAAATAGCATGTTTATTAGTTTATAATTAAAACATCAATGTTTTCAACGACATGGAAAACCCTTAAGCGATGTATCGAAACTTGGATGTATCGATGTTTTGGTAAAATTTGCCATCACTAGGCGCACGAGAGGACCTCCTGCCGCCTCACACGGAAGGGGCAGCACTTCTCTCACGTGCATTGCCATGCGCTGGTAGGCAAGGGTGGGACTGAAAATTGTGAGGCACTCCCAAAAGCCTTACACGTTTATATTATAAAGCATATTATATAATATATTTATATTCTATAACATTATATAATAATGCTCAGCTTTATTGCATGTTTTGAAAACGACCGACGTTAGGAGCGAGTTTTCAAGTTTGAACGAATAAAATAAAGCAACATTATAAAACGGTTTCTTACGCTATTTTTTGGTAGAACAGCATTATAAATTTACAAGAGAATCAAACTTAATTTTACAAAACAACTTTCTCGTGACATCTTGGATATTTGACATTGTGCTAGAAAATTGTGGTCGACTGTTCCGTTTACCTCTATCTCTCCACGATTAGCTGAATGTGTGATGAAGCAAACAAAATTATTTCCGTTTTTACAGTGTATGTCCAATCTTGATTATCCGATTTTTCATCTCAGAATATGAGGAATTGTTGAACGCTATTTGGGGAGGAGACTCCCCAAGCCATCTGAAAATTCTGTGATTCAATATAAGATCAATTCTATTTATAAACTAGATTATTAAAGTTATAATTTCATCGCTTTTAGAAATTTTTATTTTATTAATATTAATTTCTTGTGTAAAAAAAGGAAAACTGTACTAACATTGCTGTGTCGGCCTGTCATTACGACTAATACAAAGGGACGTCGACAAAATTCTACAAATGAAGCTACTTTTGATATTCATCTGATTGCGCTTTTCCATCAACCACTCACAGCCAACACCGTTCCAATTCAATGCTCGTTTATTCTATTCTTCTTCGAGGAAACCAACTTAACCTATATACGCCCGGACGCAAAGATGGCGCATTTTGTTGACGTTTGAGCTTCGCTCTTTCCTCACAAGTAGCGTTGCTCTCGACACCCTTCGCAAGTGCTGATTGGTCGTTGCGTAATCGTTATTTATGATACGAATGGTAAAAGTGACATTTTTTTCAAGTAGGAAATGTCGCCGAGATTTATCTAGACACTTAAGCATTACCTTACTTTTGGCGTAAGTGCTAAAAATCGAACTTTTAGCATGCTGTACATGCCCTAAAAAAGCAGATTTTATTAGTGACTGCATAAAAAATTATCTGATGAAACTAAGGCATGTTCTATTTTATAAAATGTTTTTTAAACCCTAAATTTTAACGTGTGATGGCTAGATTTAATACAATTGACGTTTACGAAACGTTTTACAAACCCGTTTCACAAAAAATGTCACCGTGTACAACAGGTATAACAAATTAAACCACGCGCATGAAAAAGTATAGAATCAGCCCTTGATTTTTTTTGCATCCTGAAAACGCGAAAAAGTTTGCAGGTAAATTGTAAAACATTGCGTAATAAATCCAAAAAACTGTTTTGAAAAACCTTTCGCGTGTATTTAGAATAGCTGCTGTGTAAAATATTTAGGAAGGAGTTGAGATTGAAGGGAGTGGGTGCATCTCCATTCTTTGCGATGCCAGGATTACCAACACTTCCGCTCAGTTTTTGAGTTAACCGCTTCCCGTGAATATAGGCAAGCGTCTTTTACAACGAGAAAACCCAGCAAATTTTACCGCAAACTGAGAAGTGATGACCCTATTAGAAGATGCTGGCCCTGATTTACAATCAAATCTTTCCGACTTATTGTTTTCAATGCATCATTACTGGAAAAGCAAGCAACCCTCTCGGCAGTCTCCCAAACTGATGCTGCCGTACTAATAACGACTGAAGGAAATAAAATGTATAATGCCGTGAGAATTCGTTTTTGAATAAGGAGTGTCAACATTTCAAAAATACAACCCTATCCCAGTGCATGATAATACACATGACCACGGGCGCCAATGTCGAAAGAGAACGGGAGATACATGTCCCCTAATATTTTCAAGTACATCCGATGGTTGTAATCTAATATCATTTTTACTAGACACATTCAGAATAACATTATGACGACATCTATAACATTCACACAGTGAAACGATAACATCGTATGAAAAAAATGTTTTGTCATACTTCGATAGTCACAAGTGAGCGAGTAAGGAATATTAAAGTTGGTCATTGCTTACTCTCTGGCAGGATGAAAGGTTATTCCCGCGAACCTGCCTTTTCATAAATATAACGAAAGGAAACTGCATAAGCTTATTTATTAATTTTAATATACCGCGTGCACTTCAAAACATCAATTAAAAAATTCCAGTTTCAACTAATATTTTGCCAAGGTGAACACTTCCTTTGATGTCCCCTTCCCATATTTTACGTGCCACAGACGTACATGAACACGTCATCTTTATAACATAGTCAAAAGACATCGATTCCCAGCTATTATCACACCGACGATAATTAGGTATTTTATTCTCTACAATTGCCTAAACCATAGAAGCATAAATTTGATCTCCGAGAGAAGAGCTGACGTAAAGGTGGCTAGCTATTCAACTGAATGTCGCCGGGGAGAAAACTGGAGAAGGTCGAAGAAAATGTCGATAGGCTGGAAAAGGTCGCAGATCCCAACTACTTGGGAAAATGCTTCAATAATGGTTTCGGTCATCAACACCGGTAATTAGTGTACCTGCATTAAAGAAAATACGACTTGTCGGATAATTGACAAACAAAAGAGGGTGTTGTCTTCTAAAATCAAAGAATTACTTCTTAATTGGAAACAACTCTTTAAAAACTTATTTTGTAAAATCAGTTTCATCCAATGAAATCATTGAAAGAAACTAACCCACACTGCGAAAATTATTAAACATGAAAATAAGAGGAAAATATATCGCCCGACACAGAAATATACAAAACGTGTCTACACTAAAAAAACTGACTTTCTAATATGCACTGCGCGAAGCAACGAAGGATTCCGACGTAGTTCAGAAGTGTACTGTGCGTTTTACTTTTAATGATAACTAAATCCTCACAACAACCGGTACGCATAATTTCGAAGGCATTTGTAAATAACAAGGTGCGGAATTCTCGCGAATTGAGAATAAAAGAATTGCTAAGCTTTTTACTATAGTATTCGTACTGCGAAAGAGTAGACTTAATAATAAACAAATACAATGAGCAAAAAGGATAGAATTATTAACTAATGAAATCCGTTTAATATAAAAACTGGTGGCCTACAACAACAAAAATACTGCTCAACAAAACCACATAAATGATTTTCCAAAAAGGCGTAAGCATAGTGATAAAGAACAACAAATATAATACCTTCGTGTAACAAGGCAATTAATTTATATATTTTATGAAAACAGTCTTCATAAGTACTGCAACAACACAGTATTGTAGCACGCAAAGCGTGTACACACGCGACATGTGATAGTAAATACTTATTGGCAGACGCTTTCTTCCTTCGAGCCTTACCGTCGCATGACAGCTGTGTTGTAAGCAGTAACACACTGAGTATAAGAATCGAGTCTGTTCGCGCAATATGAGAATAGAGGGAATAGTCAAATATGTGCGTTTTCGGTCAAAATCTGAACCGTTTCATTCGTTATGGATTTTTCCCGAATTTCTAACGAAGCCTTGGGCTTACATTGTCTTACATGAACCGGAGACGGCATAGTTTTCTTTCGATTTCTACTCGCATTGGAAATTAGTAATATAGATATTAATCAACGGAAAAAGATCGAAGATAAAATCAAAGGAAACCTCAAAATTTTGAATGAACGTTTCCTTAAAACTCAATTCAAATTGTAAATTTTTTAACACCATTCAAATCCATAACCGACAATGCTTCAAAGCGAGAGCACCATTCCAGAGAGTGCACTGAGAGAAATGTTTAATTCAGAACTAATCACTAATCACGTAGTCGATTGAACTACACGGATATGATATTTTGAATGATCAAAGTATTTAGTCACGTTCACGAGACTGATGTTTAGTTAAACATCCTAAAGCACGAATAGTAATCTTCACTAAACAGAACGTAAAATTTACTTCTCATATTGTAATGAAAATTACTAAAACGAATATTTGCGTTTCATCAATTACATAAACGCTGCTGAGTGAGGCCTATTACGTAGAAATGTGGACGGGAATATTTTCTTTCTTACTCCTTGAACTAGATAGTTAAGCAACTGGGATTCCCGAGCAGTCACCCATCCAATACCCTTTTGGGACACGTTCCTCCTGAATCTCGGTAACCTGACAGACCCCTCCAGAATAGTTACGAACTTTGGCTAGCGACGGCATTTTTACCATCAGTTTAGAATAAAACATAATTATTTACAAAAACAATACAAATACTAAACAAGTCGTTTATACAACGTACAATTCTACATACAGCTTTGCTTTCTCGCTGTAGTGATGGTCTCTATAACCCTTCGAATTGATTTCTGAGAATGCACGCTTTCTAAGCAGCGTTTGGTAAGTGTGATGGCATGAAACGTAGATCTTACAGAATGATTTCATCTACGAAATAAGTATAATACTAATGACAGTTCTTTTTGATCATGACTTATGTTTTTCAATTGTTTGATTTACGAAACTAAATCATAATTGGTCTTAAAATCATGATCTTACCACACGAATAATTGAATTTACTTTACGACCGCTTACTAAACAAGTTTAGCACATCGTTCTACAACATTGCAGTGGGCGTGTAAAGAGTACTCACCAGTGCGTTGTCGCGCTGCCAGGCCAGGACGTGCGCGCGCGCGTTGGCGTGGGCGTAGGCGCCGCCCCCGCCGCCGCCGCGCGACGACCTGCGGGCAGAAGGCGGCCTCGTCAGCGCACGGCACATCGCGAATGGCGCCACGCGGCCGCGCTGCTCCGGCCCCGGCCCCCGCCCCGCCCCCGGGCCCCGCGCAGGCTCCCAACCCCCAGGGGGTGGGGGCAGCAGGCCACCGGGGCAGGCACGGACAGGGCGCCCTCCCCGGACGCAGGCTTTCGACAAGCGGCGGACGCGGCAGGAGAACCAGCGACGACACCGCCCGCCGAACGGAGAGGCAAAAAAGGTCCTCTCGGAACGAACTATCATTTGCGACATTGAGTATAGAAGGATTTTCCTAGCCAAAGTGGCAGTTCGCTAAACAAGTGAACATCACATGTAATCCCTCCGCCGTTACAGCTGTTCAGCCACGCCTCGTTTGTTTGTTTGCTTGTTTTCGTGTTTCCGGGCGCGTCAACTGCTTTAGTCATTAGTCCTGTTAGTGTAGTGCATGTTTGTTTCTCGGGAGATGGCGGTGGTCTTCCCCGGCTGGATGGCGAGATCCCGCGCCGACCTACCGTCGGCTAGTGGGGTTTCTCCCTAACCAGGACTCTCCCACCAGCGGGGCACCGCCCCAGCCGGGACAAGCTCTAAGCTCCCGACCGGTCTCCGAATATGTGGTAGTGTAGTGGATGTTAGTGTAAGTGTGTGTGTGTAAGGGAGAGGATAGGACAAGGAATTAAAAGGAAAGATCGCGCGCGGTCCGCGGCCCGTTTGGCAGCGACTGAATTCGACCTAGCTGAAAAGCCAGTGTCGAAAATCCCGCCGCCGTCAGAACTCGAACCTAGGACCTCCGGTCAGAAGCGCTGCAGTGACATCAGTTGATGCACTGAGCTACCGCTCCCGGGTCCTCTTCGTAATGTGTTTGGTTATGGCTCCCATGAAGACACGACTCTGCAGAAGTCTTAAGAGTTTTGCTGAGGTGCGAGTCCGGGAAATATTTAAATTTAATTACCTATGTGGAAAATCTCTTAACATGCTCTCACAATCAGTAAAAGAAAACTGCCACGAATGTAAATAGAAAGGTCTCAATCACTGCTCGCCACACAACAGCACAATAGCCGGAAACACCTTTACCAGTACGCATCTCACATTCAAATCTCTGTTTTAAAATAAACATAATATCACACAAAAAGTAAATTCAATGCAATGTTAATAGAAAAAATATTTTATACAGAAAAGCACATAACAGTGCAGTTCCTAATTCCAATTATTTCTCGTGGCGCACTATATTTTTGTCGGACGAGGACACTTCAAAAGGAAGCGTCGAAGCCATTTACAAGTTAGCCAACTGCAAAAGAACGAATGCGGGGAGGGAGTTCAATGGGCTGAAGAGCACAACGACCACAGAACCTTCAGTTATGTTGCCAGCACTAGCTGTCACTTTGGCTCATTCTTAGGAAAATCCTGCTATAGTACAAGGCGATCGATTAGTTTCCGGGCGCGTCAACTGCTATGGTCGTTAGTCCCATTAACTGTAGTGCATGTGAATCACAGGAAGTGGTGGCGATCTTCCCCTCCTGCATGGAGAAATCTGGCGCCGAACCACATGTCGGCTTGCACTATTTTCCTCAGCCCGTTATTTCCCAACAGCGGAGCACTGGCCCAGCCGAGACAAGCCATAATCCCTCTACAGGTCTCCCGACACATCTGGCTGTCGAGTGCGCGCGCGTGTGTGTATGTGAGTGTAAGGTGACAAGATAGGTCGAGGAAGAAGAAGGAAAGATCCGTGACCCTTATGTTAGTATACTACTCCGGCATTCGCCTGGTACTGATAGGAGAAACCACGGAAACTCTCAATCAGAGCAGCCCGCCACTAGAATTCTCCTCCAGGTAGCGGACGAATTCGACCTACCTATGTAGCTAGTGTGGAAAATCCTGCTACCATCGGGGCTCGAACCCTAGAACCCCCGTTCAGAGACAATGCAATGACAGCAATTGATACCCTGAGCCACCAGAGCAAGACGCAATGTCAATGATTTGAATTATGCGAACGATTACAGTGGCGTTTTCATGATTGCGTAAACATAGAAGTGACGACACCACGGAGACGTTATGCGACTCGATGGCTGCGATGGATGGCGAAACGATTTCTTTAAAACGCTGAAGATGGATACGAAAACAAAAAACAGTGAAGGGACTGTCACGCAACAGAAACGGAGGGGGGAAACATGTGAGAATGCGGACGGTAATGAGGACGGGAACGAGGCGGGAACGCGGGCGGGCGGCCGCGAGCGAGAGGTCACGAAGACGCCGGCGGGCGCCGTAACCCGCAGTGCACCTCGTTCCCGCGGGCTCTTAAAGAGAAACGGCCTTCCGGGCGCCGGATGCCGCCGACATTAACTGAGCGGGGGCGGGGGCGGGGCGCGGAGGAGTACAGAGGGTGGGAAGGGCGGGGGCGGACACGTAAAACGCGTCTTCGGAAGGACGCCGCAGTGGCCGGGCGGCAATCGATACGGGCGAACTACTTTTAGAAAGATCGAATGGCAAATAAATCCATGGAGCTCTCGTAAAATGTATTCAAGTCGGGTCATCCTCCGACCTTTCAATGCCCGAAGAGGTAATGCGACTACTAACGCAATCTTCTAACGATTCGCACGGAAGGAAATAGATTCTTCCTCTCCAGGGAATTACGAAGCACAACACACCTGTTGTTACACCTCCAAACTGGATTTGCGTCGAGTGGTATTTGAGTGTTTCATTAAATGAATGTATTTTCTTACCGAATAACAAATGTCACGTTTTATTTATTAAGCGACATTCGCAAGGCCCAGAAATTTCCGTGAACATGAATAAGAGTACATTTACGTGCCACACGCAAAGATGTTTCCGCAATATTTCAGACAAATGTCTTCAATGTTCCGTTACAATCAGAGGTTCACAAGTATTTGAGATACTGGTTTTTAAGATGTAATGTAGTGTTCCAAACAGGCATTTTCAAGGAAAATGTCGTTCAATGGAAATGTACTAAAAAATAACAAAATAACTAGCCTCCAAGCCAAACAATCCAAAACCTCTTTGACAAAATAACTCTTCTACTGTTCGAGGATTCCCAAACCCCCTCCAGAAAATACCCCATCTAAAATTTAATAATCATTCACATTACTCTTAATAAAATAACATATCAATCCATCACCATCAAACATTACACATCATCTTCTCCTTCACCCGAACAACCTCATACGAAATAGCAAGTTCATAAGAGTATTGAATCAACCTCCTCCTTTTCTTTCTCCTCATCCTTCTATCTCCCAGCTCTTCTGAGGGAAAGGACAAGGCATAACAAAAAAAAAAAAAAAAACTCGACAGGCAGACAGACAAGGATGGGGCCGTCCATGTTGTCTCATTTAACAGACTAACAACCTTACTCTAAAAAAGGCCGTGTCAAGAAAAGCTTATCTAAAATTAATGATGGTTTGATTAAAACTACGCTGCTACAGCATGTCCACATGCTGTAGCATGCATGAAAAGAATACGCAATAAGAAGAGTTCCAATTCGAAACAGTTTATTGAAGAGGATTAAAAAAGTAACGAGAGAAGCAATTCCAGCAGATTTACATAAATACAGTTATCACTAGGGAACGGAATTTATTGTAATAAAAAATGCAAAATATGGACATAGATCTGTACTTATTTTTTCCAAACATGTGACAAAAAATAGACAATATCTAAAATAAAAATACATTATTGTGTTACTCATAATTGTTCCCTACAAGCATTTTCCGAGCATAGAACTTCGCCGATTAGTTCTTAACAAGCATTCGGAATGGCTGGATGTAGGTTCTACCTCTACAGAAGTAATTGTACACTAGGTTTCACCACACACAAGAATTTTATTCGAAATATAATATACGTTCATAGTATGTATTACAATGTTTACGAGAAGCCGGTGTTCCAGTGAATAGTAGTACCGTGTAGCCAGTGATGGTTCGCGGGGGAGGGGGTTAAAGGGAATACCCCCTCCCCCATCGAACAACGCAGTAAGACAAGTTTGAAACATGAGCAAACATGTAGTTGAAATTACTTTTGTTCATAGAAATCCGCTCATTCTTGACTTCGAGTACGCAGTAAGCGGGGGAGGGGGGTAGGTTTGACAATTATGGCGATATGGTGGTCACGGAAGCCCACCAGCATTACATTTGGTTTTTAGAAAAATGATTCCGTAACGTATAATGCAAACGCGGATCTGAAATGTTCCATTTCGACGTATAAAACATATTAAAACATAACAAAATATGTAGTAGTGGGTAAAATATGTAAAAATATGTTATTATACCAAAATATGTTAAAATGAAAATAGTTTTAATTCATTCAGAAGTGTTAAACATGTAATTACATGGAAATTCGTTCCCTAGTTATCACAAAGTTGCACTGTCAACAATACCGTTTAAACACACTCGCGCGAGCCTATTACTGACATGCAGGTAGGTAATGATAACAAATGACACTTAAAACTATGACAAAAACAACTCTGGAAACAGTGGGAAAAAAGGAAACAAAATTTCACAGAGGAGGTAATGAATCGCTTAAAATATTTATTTTAAAAACTGAAATGCCATCCGTTGTTGAATCCAATTTTCCACTATCATTTCAAACGAGTAACACTTGCAACTAGTAGTAGCTGTTACAGTCTCATTGACTAAACCGCAAATACATAACATAACATTGCAGTTCCGCACTATTATCATCAATCGCGCATTAACATTTAACAAGGCATGGGCGCTGGCAGAGCCAAGCTGCAGGGTGCCGAGGGAGATGTTCTGCATGTTGGAACAGGCGCAGCAAAGTGCACGGGCGCCCTGCAATGTGGGTGTGAAGGCGATGGCGCGCCGCAGGGGGCAGACACAACCCGCAGCGCCCAAGGATGATTAACGTTTTTTTTAGGGCGGGAGAAATTTTCATCATTAAAAGACATTTAATAAATATCTTCCTTCATTTTATAAAGTATAGTTATTGTATAGAACAGTGGTATCGGCCGTGTGTCATTGAATACATTTCGTAGTACCACATTCTAATAAGCAAATCTAGTTGTTAATACCTCACCTTCTAATAACTCAAACTAATAATAAACTCTAGTGGTTAATACCTTGCCTTATTATAATTCAAAACTAAAAAGAAAAAAAAACTACAGAATATAACAGATTTTCACGCACTACTTAGTTTTCTAACATCTACACTAACTTTCCGGTATTGCCCTACCCTCTTTCCAGCCTGAGCCTGAAGGTGATCTTTTTTCCTTCACATTTCTCATTTTTTGGTCCCCTAATGGTAGAACTGCAATAGGTCTTTAAGAATATTACAGAAAAGTAAAACCAAAATGCAAATTTTCATTTTTTTAAGGGTTTAATTTTTTTTCAAAATGTTTCAAATCTTGTAAACAGTAATCCACGTAAATAGTTACTATCGCCATTTCTATTTAATTAATTGATTAACTAGCAACTACAAAGTCTGGTATTCGTGAAGATCAATCTGTGACATTCGGACCCAGATGTAAAAATTTTCATTAAATGCATTTAAACTACAAAATGAATATTCATTCCAGTGTTTTATAGTATTCCATTGTCTTAATTAAAGAAGTTTACGGTAACGTTGCAAGTCATCCCCAATAACGTGCAAGCGCTCTGCAAACTTTCCTGCAGATCTGTAGAGCGGGCAGCCTACTCCGCTCCTTTGGCCATAAATATGGCGACACTGCTGGATCAATGGTCGCAAAAATTATGAAGCTTGTGAGCAACCATACCGTTTTCAATTCGACTGTGAGCTACCAAGAAACCAAAGGAGATTTTTTTTCAAATTGCTTGAACTCCCCATCATCAGCACTAATCTAACAATACGTAAATCACTGCGCGGGAGTATGCAAGAAACTCTCTTCGCGAATCACCTGTTTGAGTTCAGTAGAAAAAAGTTCAGATTAGCCAACCTTGAGCATGACCGCCATATACCGAAAATTGTCCCGGGAGCTACTAGCAACTCGCAATCGACAGTTGGGCGATCACTATGCTAGACAGTATATTACAGCAGCAGCACCCCATTATCGATGGTTCTTGTGTGCTTGCTTTCGAATGTCGGAGGCGAGCACGCTCATCTGTCTGAAATCTGTACGCAGGTCCCTGGACGGATCAGATCTATCGGTACGCTCATTATCGGCGAGTGAGCTCTGTGCTCAGTTGCTGATAGTTTCAGTGAGTTTCACAAGTGAAAAGCATATTGAGCTCTCTTACGAAGGAGAAAATAATTTTATACAGAATTTTAATTCATTTCAATAATACAAATAATTTTCTTAAAACTAAGAAAGTGACATCACTTCTACGCTCGCGCCGTTTCAATTGCTGAACTATGCAGTGATTTGAGACGTGTCTTATGCGATCGCAAATTAATTCACATTTCGTCGTAGAGTATGTTACGTTAGCATAGTTCGTCCTTCATTGAAAGACGAATAAGTAATGGGGTTAAGTGGTTAAAAAAATTGTTTCAGGTATCAGGTGAAGCCTCGAGCATTCGTTCCCTTTTCGTCTGCCAACACAGGAGCGCGCACCCCGATGACCCTCGTACAAGTATCGTTCGTTCTTGATAATGGCACTGCAGTCGTCGCTCTGGTCCCGTCGCTGAGAACAATCGAAAGTGTCTGTGCCTGGCTCTGCAGTCTGAGAGGACGGAGATGAACTAGGTAACTATCGCAGCGGAAGCAAGTGGAGTGGAAGGGGGTGGGGAATGGGGTGGGGTGGAGTGGGAATGGGGGGGGGGGGGGGTGGGAATGGGGGGGGGGGGGAGGTGGGAATGGGGTGGGGGTGGAGGTGGGAATGGGGTGGGGGTGGAGGTGGGAATGGGGTGGGGGTGGAGGTGGGAATGGGGTGGGGGTGGAGGCGGTGGAGCGGGTCTTCCAGTGCGCTCTGGCTGAAAATAGTTCCGCAAGTGGACAACGTTCGATACTCGGCGAGGTCGGCGACGAGACACCAACACGCGGACGGAGAGCCCCGCGCGGGCAAGAACGGAATGAATGGGGGCACTAGGACGGACGAGGAAAACTAAGAAACGCAGAACAACAGAGTCGCGACTGAAGCCAGTCATTTCATACATGTGAGAAGTGTATTGTAGAGGAGTAAGTAGGACAAAGAGTGCGTAGTATTAGTATTGCGGTTTGTTGTTTTGCAAGGGTTATTAGTAGGGGGCGGATTTTGATAACCAAATACATTGCCAGAAATGACCAATAAAATGCTTTAAAAATGCTCTAAAACCGAAGAAAAAGGACGTAAAATCGACGATGAAAACCAGCTCGGATGAACAATTCAAGTTGTTTGGTACGCTTCTTATGTAATCGAGGCTTCTTCCATTCGTTCGAGTGAAGTCAGGTTGCAAACGTTTGGTTTAGAGAGGTCTTTACCAAGAAATCTCTGTCTTTAGTTACCCCCGAAATTGGTCGAACAAGCAAAGGCGCTGATATACGTCACAAGAATTACACTCACAACCGCTGTCAAAACAATTTCTGAGCGAACAAATAGAATAGGTTACTTAGTAATTATGTGAAGAACATTTTTATATCGTAAATATTATTTCAAGCAAACACCATTAAAACTGACATTAAAATCGATCAAATCAGCAAAAATGCATTAAAATTGACGGAAAAAGGTAAAAAAAATGAGTTATTTCTTTTTGTTACATCAAATGCATTTATATACTAAAAAGCGTTGTTCTAAAGTGAAGAGAAAAAATATCATTTGATTAAAATCCGCCCCCTAGTTATTAGCAGAGTCGGGACGGCGCCCTGAGCGAGGGACGCTAAGGGATGATGTTACGGCACGTGGATGCGCATGTAGGGTTGAGAACTAGCAGTTGAGACTGGGTGCGCCAAAAAGTCTATCTAATGATAAAGACGAGACTATCAAGTTTTAAAAGCGTGTGTTGTTCAGTCACCTGCACCCACCTATTAGTAATTACTTCATATTATCATTTGAGAGACAAACGGATAGTGATTCAATGGTACAGAACAAGTGAAGTCAAGTCGATATTTAGTGAATTCTTGAGAGACAACCGGAGAATAAGACCAAAGCCACGGGCATATATAGTGAACGGCAACGCCAGTGAGCGTGTTGCAGCAAATCGGCTGTGAAATATGATGAGAAAAATGTTGGACACAATTTTGCGTTCAACCACCGTATTTAACGAGCTCGAATGCAACACTTTCAACGCAACTCAGTGGTTCGATTTTTCCACTCCAGTAGACTACACTGCCGCCGGCAGAAACGATGCGTTTGTTTTTATGGGGTAGAAGGGATACCACGTTAGGAAAGGAAGTTGGTCATGGCACTATTTCTTATGAACATGTATACCACTACATACACTATTTCGCATTACAGAGGAAGCTTCTTGACCTGTGCCACATATAATGCAGGGAGCAGTATTTTAAGAATTAAAATACTTCTTTAATACAAGTTTGCTCTCAACACAGGTAATAGTACTTGAGGCTGGATTAGAGTAAGAATTCTATCGCTCGCTAGTATTTCAGGGGGAAAAAAGAAACAAAAGGAAGAAAGAAAAAAACAAAAACAACAACAAACCAACCTACAAAACCATTCTAAAATTTTTATTGATTGATTAGTGATTCCGGGCGCGTCAACTAACGAGGGCATTAGTCCCGTAAGTGTAGTGCACGTTTTTAATTGGACTGTAGCTGTGATCTTACCGCACTGTGTGACGAGATTCAACCTCGACCTATCATCGACTAGCGGGGTTTTCCCCAACCAGGTATCTGCCACCAGCAAGGCACCGCCCCAACCGGGACAAGTTCGAAGTCCCCGACCAGTCTCCCGGCATGTGTGGTAGTGTAGTGCATGTTAACGAAACAACGGAAAATACCGATCAGACCAGCTGGTCGCTAGAATTCTACCTAGCTGACAAGGTCGAAAATCCTACCGCCGCTGGAACTCGAACCTAGAACCTCCCGGTGAGAGGCACTGCAGATACATCAGTTGATGCACTGAGCCAGCGCTCCAGGTCTAAAATTTTGGATGTTTATCTGGAGAGTACATTGTGTACTTATTGAATGTAACAATTGGGTTCACTCGTGTGCGGGTTAAGCTGCACTAGCGTGGAATAGCGCTGTGAATCAATATCTTGGGAAGCGTTGGGGCGCGCAATGCGACACCATCCACCTGAGCGGCTTCCATGAGGGACCGCCCGCCCTCGCGCCCCGCCCACACTCAGCGGCCAAACCCTACCAAGTAAAACCAACCAACCAACTACATCGGCGTCTTCCGCAAACATTTATTTCGCAACAAGTAAAAAAAAAGGTAAGTATTAGTTTTTCGCAAGTATTAGTTTCACTTAGCCTTGAAATGTAACGTAGACATATTTTCAAACACTAGACAACAATCTCATTAGACATTTTCTTCAAATTTGAAGATTACAAACTCCATTGCAATTCAAGACCTTCCCTTCAAACATCTTGACAATCCTTTATGTATGAACATAGGACTATAACCAAGTATTAATTTGACATTTGTTTGTACATCTTAAGACCCACTGAAAAATTGCCTTATTTGCAGGATATATGGCCAACATTTGCTCTTGTAAACGATCAATGCATATGTGAGTAACGTTCAACACTGTCATAATAATTCTATTCGGCTTTAAATACTTCTCTCGCAGCCGAAAATATCGTCCCGAAAATTCACGAACACTACACAAAATGTGTTGAAACACGAAACCGTGCTTCAGTGAACACTACGATATACATTCGGATACTATAATTTTCATATTTTATAGTGTGTGAGGGAAAAAACAAACAAACGCTTTTTAAATATTTTCGTAACTTTTTGAACACATTTTAATCAAAACGACGATTTGGGAATATCATAGAAATGTAAAAATTCATTTGAGATTGTTGTAGAAAAAAATTGCGCCGTCTATCAAAAAAATCGATTCACAGTTTTTGAAAATACGACATGTTGAGGTAGCTTAAACTCTAAAACTAAAATTTCGAGAAACTTCTTATGAAGTTACTCACTGTTTTTGTTTACGTACTCATTGAACTATAAAATTAAAAAAAAAAACTATTAATGATGCGCCTGATGTTCTAAAAATTAATTTCAATGCTTTGGTACATTTTAAAAGAAATTTGTGAATATTAACGTTTTTTATCAAATCACAACCATATAAGTCCGCTGTACTCAGTCGATTGTGACTGTACCTGCGCAAAATGTTAAAACCAAAAAAATGTGTTTTGAGAAAATCATGTATTTAAAAAAAATCACAATTTTAATCAAAATTATGCAAAGTCGACTAATATTTTAAAAATTACATAACATGTTCTAAAGGATTTATACTATGAGAAAAAGAATGCATCAACGAAAACATTCCTGGCTTCCATAATGAAGGTGTTCCCCCGGTTCGATTTCCGGTCGAGGCAAAAATATAGTTTTAGCTTTCCTTTAAAATTGTCCCCGTTTCTGTAGCTGTGTGACGAAGACAAACTCAAGTATGCGGATCTTACCATTTACAGCAAAGAGAATTGGTCGTGTTCGCCTCATGTCGCTCCTACCCCCAAGCATGGGAATTTAACTAGGCCCAGGCATGGGGGACACCGGTAGCTGACCTGCGAAGTCTGACTAAAACGCCAAATACATACATATTTAGTCAAAAAGGATAATAAATCATATCTGCGTCGTGGTAATGCACAAGAAGTAAAAATACTGAAAAATTACAATATCTCATCACAACCATTGTACGCTTACGATTCAACCGTTTGTCCAAGCTAAAGAATCAAAACTACCCTATACCAGCTTCTTGCAATAGCATTTAGAGGCAAAGACGTTTCTTATCCAGCGGTGTAAGGCTCCCCAAGATCCCGTGCACTTCCTATGCAAAGGCGAACCACTCGCTAGAAGGCGTGCGGGTCGCGAGCGGCGCCGATTGGCTTGGATTATTCAGATGGCGCAGGTAGCAGCCCCGCCCCCTTCGGCGTTCAATTCAATGGCTTCCGTGGGCCTCACGACGCCCGCTCGCGACGCGCTCCTCGGTTGTAGCATCGGCGGAGCGAAATGGGTCGCGTCGTATGAGAGTGGATTCGCCGATACTTCCAGGTGAATGGCGGAGCAGCACCCTACACAACTAGAGACGCGCGAACTTCCCTGCCCTTATATCCTCAAATCCCGACTACTAGGTCATTTTTGGGGGGAAGGGGTACTTCTGGTATCTTCCGCCTCATACAGGTTACGCAAGTCGTGTGATAGTTGCCTTTGTCCTAGAAAGGTATGTATGTGTGTGTGTGTGTGTGTGTGTGTGTGTGTATATGAAGACCTCGAAGAACTAACATGCTATGCCATTATATGAATTGTTGACAGATAAAGGAAAGTATAGGTTTACACATTGCATTCTACACTTTGGGATAAAGAACATTAATTTATAAATTGCTCTGCCATCTTGCGGCGAATCGTTAAAATAAAAACCGAACATCTAGATACATCTATAGTCCGTCGAGATACACTAATGCCTCAATTTCATCAAATGTGGCATAACATTTTACTGCCCTAAGGTCTTCAAATTATTCGTGAATTTCGAAAACCATGTAAGTCTCATTTTGTGGATTTGGAGATAATGTTGTAATGTGGTGAGCGAGGGGCGACTTTTAATAGCAAAATGACTTTAATCCTGACACGTCTTTCCTGTCTTTGTGAATTGCGAGATGTATGGCTAAGAGGATCACGAACTTTAGACATAGACTTACGTTGTTTTGTATGTAAAGGAATTTGATGGAATGAGGTATATTAGCAATACAATTGTAATTGTCACTGTACAGGGAAGATACGATGAATATGTTTTAAATAACTGATGACCACGTTCTTGTAAAATATTGCTTCTCTAGAAAAGTCTATTAAGCACATCCCAGAAAACAAAAAGAAACCTTTGCAATATTAGTCTTCATGGAATTCAGTCTTGGTACAAATATTGTTAGTTATTTATCGTGGAAAAGCTACACATCAAAGGTATTCTTCATCTACGAACCACGTTTTCCATATTTTCCTATTTGAAAAGCTTATTCCGTTTGTTTATGCCCAACTGGAGAAGTCAAACATCACGATATTCACAGAACACTCAATTCAAATTTATTCCTAAAGTTGATTTCATTCCCGAATTTTATCAAAGCATTGTTAGTTCAGTCAAATCGGATCGATGAAAACAATACGAAAATTGTTTTCTCGTCAGTTCTCTGTGCTTCAAAGATTGCTGAATTCTAATTGTATGTTTCCACCTCGAGAAATGTCTATTCTACCAAGAAAATTTAAAGAAAAGACAAGAACCTCAAAAGTTTACATTTTTTCAAGTTTTCGCTTATATTTCGAAGCTTAAATTTCGATATATATGCATTATCCAAAAAAATATTTTTTTACTTATTCAACGTAGACATTTTCTACAAAATATAAATATTTTCTTTAATTTTTGGACACACGGTATAGGCGTCAGTTTCATTTATTTTGGAGGAATATAAAAAGACTTCCAGGATGATATTCCTTTTTTTATATATTATCACGCCCAAAGACTTAGTACAAATGGAATTTAAAAATGCTGACGTCTTTATTCGGAACGAAGCAATGACAGAAGATCCTCTGTCACCCACGCTCACCGTGACGTCAGCCGGTGCTCACTGCAGCTCGCAAGTGCGGGGCCTCGCCCACCCGCGAATCCAAAAAGAAGACCGAAAACAAAAGCAAAGCACGCCCCAAGAAATTAAAAAGATGGTAGTGGCCTCTCCAGAGCATTCTCGCGAAAGCGGAGGAGAAACTAGACCGCCTGGCGCGCTGCAGCGGGACAGGGGCTTCCCACTGGGGCTCGGTCCATTGTTGCCCTTGGATTTCACACAATACGCTTTCCAATCAAGAGAGGTGTCCCGAGTGGGGCCAAGTTTCTAAAAGGGATGTGCTGAAACGACTTCTGGAGAGAAATGTAGGACTTCCCTTCAATTACAGTGTTTCAACAAACTAACAAGGAAGTCGAAGTGTTACCTCCACACACAGGGGGAGTCAAAATTGTCTGAGGACCTTTGAAAGTCAACAGCTTCCCGATGGAGGTCGTGTGTGATGGTTGTTTTCTTACGAAACCGTAACCATACTCCCGCCATCGAAGAAGAATGACTCTCTCGATGAAGACAAAACTTGCAATGCACATGACCAGACACAGCTCGGCGCTTTGAAAGAAAACCTTCCGTGAACCAAAGTAATGACCCTTAGGAAACAAGTACGTGACATTATTACCTCTACAATATTGTGTGATTGGTGTCGGTGTCACACTTTGTAACCTAGAAACTTAGTATCACCGGGAATGTTTCGTTTAGCAGTTGAATGAAGTAGTACTTCCCTATATATGGGAAGAGCGAGCTATTGAATAAAAAGGATATCAAGAAATATACATTTGCACAAGTATTTTAGTATCTATAGAAAACAAAAACTAACTCAAATTGTGACACTCACGTTTTTTAATAAATGAATGCTTACAAATCAATAGAATCTAAAAAAAAAAAAAATATTTTAACGAAATGAGCATTATATGCGCCAATAATTTCACGAATATGCACTAACAGTAAAAATCGGCCAAATATGCACTCAAATGAATCTACATAGCACCCAATTTTAACAATGTCAAGAAATTCCACTTAGCTAAGCCCTGAAAGCAATGAACGCAAAATCATAGAAATCCGCTCCCTAATCATCATCGAATAATCTCCACGCTGAGGGCCGGAAGCAGCGGTTGCGGCCTCACCTGAGGTTGGGCGAGGTGACGGGGGCGGTGGCCGGGGCGGCCCACGCGGCCGACGGCGCCCGCCGCGCGTTGTCGCACGTGGCGTCGGCCAGCGACGACGTGGTCACCACGTGCTCTGCAACAACACGCGCACACATTAGCACTGACACCTACACTCCTATTGCTCATTCCAAACAAAATCTTTCAATAATCAACAATAATAAAAATAATAATAAAAATAATAATAAATAAATAATAATAATAATAAATAATAATAAATAATAATAAATAATAATAATAATAATAATAATAATAATAATAATAATAATAATAATAATAATCTGATTGAAGAATGGGAAACAGGCATTTTAAGTGCACTGCGTTGCAAGAAGCATCGTGAAGAAAACTATGCAAGACCCGTAGAATAGCACATACACTGAGCCTGAAAGATGTTAAAAAAAAATCGTGGGGAGGCAAACCACTCCATAGACAATTTATAAAAAGAATGGACTAGGCCCAATTAAATAAAGATAAATCACTTATGTGGCTTAAAAGGGGAAGAAAGAAGCCAGAATCGGAAGCAATTGTAATAGCTGTCCAAGATCAGGCTTTGAGAAGACATTATGATAAACCAGTCCCAAAATTTCCGAAAATGATAAATGCGGCATTTGCCAGGAACCAGTAGACGCCATTGATCATATCGTCTCAGCTTGTCCAATTCTAGCAAAGACCGAATATTTGAAAAGACACGATACGGTATGAAGTTGCCTCTATTTGCAGATCTGTACTGTCCTAGAAGATCCAAACACATGCTCCAAGTGATACAAACACTTACCAAAACCGGTGACGTGAATGGAATGGTGTTCAATATTGTACATATTTAATGGAGCACATTGTAAAAATGTACAACTGTCTATTTATGTGAAATATCCAATAAACTGTTTCTTTAATAACAGCCTTTAATCAACTTGGGAATCTTTTTCAAAAACAAAAAACAAGCAGTTTATATAAATACAATTTTGACCTTGATGTATCTTTAGGTGATTTGTATACATGAATAAATACACAAAAGTCGGTAAGGCTGTCTAAAACATAGTGAATGACGGCAGTAAAAGTGATATTTGTTTTTGCCCGCAGTATTCCGCTCGGCCAGACGGCCTCCTGTCGCAACTTTTCTTATTTACGAAATATAATGGAATGTTTACCACTCGTATAATAAATAACTATTCTTGGAGTACGTTAAATGAAGTGTCATCTTTAGTTACAAGTCATTTCTTCTTAACGGACATCACCGAGAGGCTTTTCTTCACTGTGTCAGGTTGCAGACCCGCAAAGGTGGCTCAGGGCATCAGTTGATGTCATTGCAATACCTCTGACCGGGAGGTACTAGCGTTTGAGACCCGACGGTAGCAGAATTTTCGATACCAGTTTGTCAGTTCGGTGGAGCTCATCCGCTGACTGGAGCGGATTCTACCGGCAGGCTGGTTTGATCAGTAGTTTCCGTTGTTTTCCCGATCAGCATCATTTGAACGCCGCAGCAATACCCTAACAAACGGGCCATGTACCGAGAGCAATCATTCCTTCCCATTCTTTCACCTATCCTCACCCCTTACACACACTTACACTTACATGCACTACACTACCACACATCTCGGGAGACTAGTCGGGCTTAGAGCTAGCCCCGCATGGAGCGGTAACCTGAGTGGGAGGTACCTGGTTGGGGAACACCCCGCAAGCCGAATGGTAGGTCGGGGCCATCCCACCAGGGTAAGATCACCGCCAGCACCCGCGATAAAAATATGCACTACACTTAAGGGCCTAATGACCTTAGGAATTATCGCACCCGATATCACTTACCACTCAATGTAGCGGAATAGCATTACGAAAAACTAAGGACCGTCAATGAATATTGGCTTTGATATCTTCAAACACATGACTTGTTCACATACAATTTACCTGTAATTGGCATTTTTTAAACATTTACTTTCAACTAGTATCCTTATGTTAGCAAGTATATATCTACAGTTATGTTGATGTAATGAACCCGAAATGAACACATTAT
Source organism: Teleogryllus oceanicus (assembly GCA_964035755.1). NCBI lineage: Eukaryota > Metazoa > Arthropoda > Insecta > Orthoptera > Gryllidae > Teleogryllus > Teleogryllus oceanicus. The sequence continues at coordinate 8,848,397 of CAXIVR010000002.1, forward strand.
AAGCAGTTATAATGTGTAGCTTGCCGCGCAGGAGGACTTGTAGCAACGCTATGCGAGACCCCCTCTGAATTTGCGCACGACGCGTCCTTATCTTATCCTCGCAATAACTGTGGAGGCAGGCGGTGCGGAGACGCCGGCGGCGGCGGAGTGGCGAGGCGCAGGCGGAGGGTCGTAAAGCAGCCCAGCGCCAGCGCCCGCGGGCGCCGCAAGACGTGACCCGCGTAGCGACCTCACAGCACCGGCACTCTCCCTTCCAAAAGGACACTCACCACTAGGCAGGCGACACTGATGTCGTTTTCAAAACATCTATGTTTATGTAAAATGATCGATGTTTTTACGTGGTTGATATTTTATTTCAGAATTAAAAATATATAATAAAAGAAGTACTTTCAAGATATCTATAAATTGAACATTCAGATGAAATGACCCCGGGTGAAAAATAAGAAAAATTTCGGCGATAAATGAATATTATTTTTTTAAATTATCCAATCACATAATCAAACTTTTGTTAATTGTCCTGATCATTTTTATCAGTTAAATCTTAATACTAAATAATAGATAAAGAAAAAATAGAAATGCAACCACCGTCAAATTACCTCCTCCCGTGAATATTAATGGGTTCTTATTCAGTTTTAAAAACATCGATGTTCAAAATCATTGATAGATTTGGGGTGGTTTTGTTGGAGATTCGCAACTCACGGCACAGAACCCTTGCACGCTCATTTAAGAAAAGCAACCTTAGGAGTACCAGACGCGAAGCGGTAACCTCAATTGAATTGACGCTGGCAATAAGAAATACTTCATGTTAGAAACAGGAAATATATTTTCCTCAAATTTGTGGAACATGGCGGGTTCTTCGAAACTTGAAAATTTTTAATTTCTCAAATGGTTATGTAAGTAGACATGTACGCATGTTATCATTGTGCATAACTGAAACCATGTTCCTTGGTGCTTAAAACCAGGTATTCTGTCTCGGGTCACGAGTTATATTTCATAGTCCGTAATACAGAAAATGCGACATTCTTGGTCGTTCTACTTTATTTTAGGATAGTATCCTTACTCCGCAGCCAAGGTTATCAGAAACTTTTGATGCTAGGTTGCAATATGAAGCTGTTCTTCAAAACTAAGATTTTAAAAAGGCGAAATGTTCGCATGGGTTGAACTAATACTACACATTTTCTTCAGAACCAAGACACCAGGAGTGCCCTTCATTCGGCTCTCAACTAGTGATACGACCATCAACAACAAAACATCTATGTTGCCAAACACTGATGTTCAAAATACGCCGACCAAAATTCATTGATATTTTTGAACATTGATATTTTAGAGCTTGTTTAGTAAACTAAGATTAAATTTGTATGCAACAAAATTTATTTTGACAGTTGTGTTTATTAATTCAAAATCACAATTTAACTGAAACTAAGTTAAAAATGCCTGTGCATGTGTAAAATACGCGGAAGGACGATGTGCTCGATGAAAGTAATAGAACAGCGTTTATTTGATTCAAACACAGACAGTCGTACGAACAAACCATACTTTAACTTTTCCAAAATTGTGACTACGGTAATTTTTCAATCACGAATAAAACGTCGAGCCCAAAGTATAGATGTTCGAAAAACACCGGCTTCAATACATCGAAGTTTAACATATGCATCGATGTCACATCCCTACTTTCGATGCCCAGAACACAATTACTCGAGAAGCGCAGACAGATTGGGTGAGGACCTAAATCAACACGCGCCGGGATGGTGTCAATGTCTGGGGCCAAGTGATGCGGTGAGCGCGCGGGGTGATAGGGGGTCTTCCATCTCTGGAGGCGGAAGTTCCCCGCTGTAAAACTAAATTTCTCCTTGTCAGGGTCAACATTACTTCATTTCTGGGGCCTCGTTAATGATTTCTAAACGTTGAAATGGGAAGATTACAGGAATCCAAATAAAGGAGAAGTAGAAAATGGAATTTTCCAAAGAGTTTTCTAAGTATTCATTGAGACTGCTGGGTAACCCAAGATAGTCTTCATTTCTCATCAATTCGACGTTACACACTCCGCTCCCGATTACGTCTGGATTTTTAAGCCCTCCTCGAAGAAAATTGCTAATTCGCAACCTGGAAATGGGGTTAACTACGAGCGTGTGTAAATCTATGACTCATTTGAGAATTAGTAAACTGATTTAACAAGCAAAATTAACAAATACTTGAAGCGATTCAGAAGAACCGATCAGTATTATTTCCTTTATGCACGTGCACAAGGTGTGTTCGGAACACACTTATTTCGTACACCTTCAAATTTCATTTATAACCAGAATATATTTTAATACTATTAATATTATTCGTCTTTCCTATTGTTTTTGTCTGGTGCTAAAAATAATTTATAAATACAGAAATGAAACAAGATTTGCGACATGAAAAATAATTTATTTCATTGCTAATTTTATTTTCAGCAGGATTATGTAAAAAAAAGTCTTGATTTCATTTCCATTTCACCGAGTTGCAGTCCTTATTCTTTTACTTTTCATGGAGTAGTGCTCCGAGTAACTGTAACAAGGCGCTTCTCCACGTCAGAGAGGTCAAACTTTATAAGACAACACTTATCTGTAAGCCATGTAGATAATCGCGACGATGACCGGACAATATTGGCCAATGACATTACATTTTTGGATACATTTCTGAGGGTTCTTGAAATGTCGCAACGATATTTCGAATAATTTAAAAACAACGTCATCACTCGCAGATTACATATACATAAATCATTTTCTCTGCTTTTTCAACTATCTGGACAACAACAGTTTTCTCTCTTCGACAAATTCAGTACCAGACACAGCATTTTGATTAAGCTGTGGAGCAAAATAATTTGTAAAAGTAGCGGTATTAGTTACAACAAACATTTGACTAGACATATCTCGGCATTTCTCCGAATTAATCGATAGATATCCTGCAATGACTACATATCAAACTATAAAGAAAGGTTTCTCTGTAAAGATAACGTATCTTCGTTGAAAATTACACCCAACTTCTATTTCGAGAAACTACATTTCTCATCGAACAATTTTCTATTTGTCTGTATACATAAATATACTTTATACATAAAAATCAATATGTGTTTGTATTTTAGGCATTACCGTACCGTTCATCCGATTGCGATAAAACGTGGTCAACTTATTGCTTGCACTTACGCGAAGAATACAGACAAAGTACAATGGGAATGTGCGTATATCCGTCGCTCAAGCACCCCTGAACAGAAGTTCGAAGCAACCCGCCGCCGCTTCAAGTACTAACCGCGTCTTCGCTACATATTCTGCCCCTGCGATTGTGAAATATCGACCGGAATTATTACTTGAACGTTATCTAGGAGAAAAATCAATTTTCTCATCACGTGATTAACAATATAACATGATTAACAATATAACTAATACAAATACATTTCCAATCCATCAACATTCTCAAAATATCCCAGTTCTAAGGCTGTAATTTTTCACTGCTCTAACCTCCTTTCCAGATGCGTTAGTATTTACGAATTTATAGTGATCGCATAAGAAAAAGTCTCAATAGCTTTTCAGTGATCTTAAACTTTTCTGCAACATATCTAATCCCCTCATTTTGACATTTTATCCACACTTTTTCAATATCCAAATCAGAACTTCGAATAGTTTCACAATTAATTCGAAAAATTCAATTTCACAATTAAGAACCACTATGAGAAGCTTCCATTGCAAATTTGATTTATGTCATAAAAAAGAGTGTACTCAAATTTAAATATGGCCTTTGTGAATTTCAGATTCTCAGTAATATACAATATAAAATAGAAAATATTTTTCATATTTTAGAACAAATTTTTATTCACGAGTTATGACTATTTTCATCTTCAACGTTGTGCCAGTGTCCTCGTGTTCTGTAGGGTAGATTTGATGAATGGAAGGCAGCCTGACTGAATTTTACAGCACATTGTCGTTTTAATTTTTTTACATTTTTTATTTATTTTACGTCAAAAAACAGTTAAAACTGCGTATGATCTGCTGTGGGGAAAAGTGAATTGTGTGCACGTTTTCAAAATTCTATGATCCCTATAGCAAGTCATATACTACTTGAATTTTGAATTTAAAAAAAAAGCTCCCATGCAATAAAATCTATTTTCAAGGATACATAAGCAATACTCTTTGGGCTCTTATCCATGTTGTCCTTCGGAGTAATACCTCCTGCAGCGACAACATGGAAACGATAATGTGAATAACTGTATTTCCCACTGAATTCTAGAAGACGTGCACAGATAATGAAGTGACATTTATGCCCAGAAGCAAAACAAGGGGCCATCTCAGCATTTGCTCAATGGATCAGGGAAACTAGACGAACAACTTGATCGAGATGGGGGTCATTGACCCAGAAGCTGCGATACAATACTTGTTACATATTGTTTAGAATTATACAGTCCAATGGTAAATAATACATTAAATATCACTGTAAAAATTATGTTACTTTCCTTGCGATGCTCAGTACAGTCTCTAATTGTATAGAAACAGTTATGCAGCAGAAACGATTTCACTTTGGATTTAAACTTTTCTATCGAATTTAATCGTTTAATGTCATCTGGCAAAGTATTGTAAAATAATGTGCATGTATTGCATGTGCATTTTTTGTAATGAGCTGTTGATACTGTCACCTGATGAACATGATTTCTACGTCGAGCGTTACAGTAATAGACATCAGTATATTTTAAAAATATATTTCCGCCCTTAAACAAGTCATTTTTTGACAAAAACCACTGATTCGTAAATCAAGAGACAAAGTAATGGTAAAATTCTTAGATTAATGAAGAGAGGCTTACAAGAATCACGTGAGTGGGATTTGGTTATTATTCGTACAATTCTTTTTTTGTAATCTATAGTCTGGGAGCTATAAGATGTCCCGAATATTATGCCAAATTTCAGGCGGGAATGAACCTGCGCGAAATATACACAACGAGCAGTACGAAGGCTGACTGAATTTGAAAGAATTCTGAACACGTAGAATAATGAACTTAATTTTGTGATCAATTCATTTAAATGGACGTTCCATTTAAGGTTTGACTGAATTGAGAGACCTAATTTTTTTTTGTCTTAATATCAGTCAATGGTACACCGTTCATTTTCAATGGAGCACAGAATTGTTTATTTGAAATGGAAAACTGCATTAAAACCGCTTTCTTTTCGTTTACTATTAATTTGTTATTTCGGAATCAATTTGAAACATCTGATATTGTACAATTTACGGTTTTTTTTATTGCAAAGGATGTTCGTATCATCCGCGAAGAGAATTGTTCTTCCGTTTCGAATCGTCGAGAGCCTAAAATCGATCCTTGAGGAACTCCACGTGCAATGGGCAAAGAGTCGGAAAGATGGATAATTCTACAATGCCATTTGTACTTGTATAGTTAACGTGTACAAAAAGCATAAAACGAAAAATATGCAAATAAAAAGATCAAACGTTTAAGTCATAAGATTTGCTATGGAAATATGAAAAGCTATTATTTTCGATTCAACTCTTTCAAATGCAATCCATATCTTAGTGCTGTTATACTGCGATATTTCCAATGCTGCCTCTGGCATTTTATCAGCTGTTACGGTGCCATCGAATCGGGACCTTACACGTCACTACAGTGACGTCACTATGGTGGCTTTCAACCTTCCGATTGGATGACACCGTAAACAGCTGATTTACTTCACAGATAGCTATGAATAAATCGCAAGACAGTTGTTTATTTCTCGTATATTAAATGACGGAATAGCCTAAAAAGAAACTGACCCAAAAAGAAAGTGGTGTTTACGGGATAACCGGACGTCTTCGCGCAGAGTGGTACGGTCTGAATCCTGACCTGCCTCACAGGGGCCGCGGTCCGATGACGCACGCCATCTGTGCCGGGAGCCACGAACTGGAGGCGCGGCGCTACCAACCTCCGTGGGCGAAACTTCCCTGCGCCGGCAGGCGCTCGATAGCGCGGGGGCGGACGTGGGGCTGCGGGCGCCGAGCCGGTCGCCGACCTTTCGATCACGTCGCCGCGCGTCCAGCAGCTGCCGCTTCGGAAGGCCTCTCTCCCGCCGCAGCGGTGGCACAGAGGCAGCGTAGTGGTATATGACGTAAAGGAGTAGCGGTGTTGAAACACTGCGATTTTTATATTGCTGTGTTTGACATTTGATCAGATGTTACAGTGCCGTCCAATCGGTGCCTTACACACACTACAGTGACGTCATAATGGTCGCGCTCAGCCTTCCGATTGGATGACACCATAACAGCCGATTTACTTCAAACGCAGCTCTGTTAAAACTGCAGTATATCAACAGCGCTACTCCTTATAGTTGGCAGCTCTGACGTTAGTTCGCTAGGGGCGGTGATAAACAATCACGAATACGAATACGAGTGTTCCTGACTGACCGCTTCTAGGCTGTGATGCCGACGTTCCAACCATCTTGTCATGGTCTTCCTCAGGGCTGGTCTGTAGATGTCGGCATCATAGGTTTCCATGCGGCATCACTGGGACTGCCAATGGCACTCAAGTCTCTGGCTGCGGAAGTCTACGTCTTTACCAATACAAATATACCCTCCGTGACCCTCCGGTAATCGAGTTGAATAGTCGATCTTGAAGACGATGAAGGCTGGACTTCAAGGCTTCTTTGGAATTTCCTCATGAATCTGTTGACTTACTGAACTGTTAGAATTCGTACCTCGCTTTTCAGTATTGATCTGCCTCATGGCGAATTGAGAACGTTAACTACATTACTAAAACATCAGCGTGAAGCAACACTGTTGACAAGTCGAGTGTCCCCTGCAGGCTGTGGGCTGTAGTTTTCGATTTTTGCATTATGCTTCTATCATGACAAGCGAATGTAATTCTAAAGCAATTAAGCAGTAGGGTATTTATTATATTTGTTGCCTTCGATGCATGGAACATGAAGATCTTTCCGTTTGAATAATGAAAACGATAATATATCGCTTTAGAATTTGGATTTACTTAAGTTTATTTCGAGTAAGTGCAATTTGGTCAATCATACATTGCTTACTCGCAGAAAAATATCAATATTTGTTCACTCTCACACAATACTTCAATGAATCAAGCGAGTAATGAAGCTCAACGTTTGCCTTTTTGTTTGCACACAGAACTTTACAAGCAATAGAAGAGAAGCATAGTGCGAATATTGGCAAAACTCTAGGCGTCAGAAATATTTGAATATTTTGAAATTGGTATAAGATAACTTCGGAAAATGTAGACCAAATGTAAACAAGTATGGACATGTACGAAAGGTAGCATAGCAGAGAAAGCATTAAAAAGCGTTAAATGATCTAGATTGAATGAAATTATTTTCCAAAGAAAGGAAATAAGCTTCCAACAAAGGTGATGCAAGTGCTGCAACAGTAATAGTGAGAGTAAAGCGTTCGAAGATAGAGAAGAAAACAAAACAAGGCACCAGCAGACTGCGCAGAATGCTTGGAAATCCCGCGCGGACAAGACGGAAGCAGATAAGCGTGAGTGGCGGGGCGGGGTGGGGCGAAGCGAGGGTGACGTCGACTCGTGGCCAAACGCAATAAAGAGGGGGAGGGGGCGTATCCACTTACGTGCTGCGGGCCGCGGCGGGCGCGCCGGGGGGAGGAGCGGCCGCCGCCATAAAGGGGGAGGTGCACCTATCGATCGGTCGAGGCTCGAAGTGGCGCCGGCCGCGGCTGACCGCCGACTGCGGGAGGAGGCGCCTCCGCTTCGCCCTCACCCCTTCCGCCCCCGCCCCGGCTCACGCTCGGGTGTCCCGCTCCGCTGCCCCCTCCCAGAGGTACGCACGGGAAGCACAGGGGGCGCAAAGAAACACGACCGCCTTCCTCCGCGCCGCAGCAACCTGCTGCTCCACACTCATGGCCGCCTTCTCGTTAGTCCCCTTCAAGCCAACGACTACCGTTTCGACCCTTCTCGCGATTGATTATTGATTCCGGACGCATATACTGCAAAGGTTATTAGTCTCGTACGTAGAGTGCACGTTTCTGTTGCGAGAAGAGGATAATTTTCAGCGGGATGGCGAGATCCGGCGACGACCTAACCGTTGGCTCAAGGAGTTTTCCCCAATCAGGTATCTCCCACCTGGCACTGCCCTATCCAGGATGCTCCTGATTGCTATCCCGGCCTGTTTGGCAGTGTAGTGCATGTAAGTCTAGTTAGGTGTAAGGATAAGACAAGGAAGAGGAAGGAAAAATCGCGCGAGGTTCGAGAGACTTTTGATATAGTTCTCCACCGGCAATGGCCTGCTGTTGATAGGAGAAACCACAGAAAACTATCCCTCAGAGCAGCCGGACGCCAGAATTCTTCTCCAGGCAGCGGCTGAATTGGACGTAGCTATGTAGCTAGTGATGAAAAGTCTGTATCGTCGGGACTTAACAGTAGGACCTCCCGGTCAGAGGCACTGCAGTGACAACAATGGTTGCCCTGAGCAGGTTCTTCTCACAAATGGCAGGAGACATCACAAACCTCGTTTAATTTTTTTAAAATTACAAAATGAGTTACTCCGAGCTAAGAATGAGAAGGGGTGAAAACCAAATAAACAAGATATAGCCTACTTTGAATATAAATGTCTTGACTTGAAGTGCTCACGACAGGAAATGAGAAATTTACTTGAGAAAATGCAATGTTACAAATCTTGCTATAATGCTAACTTGGTGTTACTAGTACAACATATTTCTACAGATTACGACCGTGTTATCTAATCACTAGAGACCAAATCGATAGGCACCATGAAATGGAAAATAGGGAGACAAAAGGGTGCTAAAAATTCTCAAAAATAATTACGTAAATAGGCATTTCGTAGCTCAGTGCATCAACTGATGTCCCTGTAGCGCCACTGACCGGGAGGCCCTAGATTCGAGTCCTGACGGCGGCAGAATTTTCGACACAAGCTCAGCTAGGTCGAATTCAGTCGCTGCCTGGAGAAGAATTCTAGCGGCCGGCTGCTCTGATCGGAAGTTTTCCGTGGTTTCTCCGATCAACACCAGGCGAATGCCGGAGGAGTACCCTAACAAACGAGCCATGGCCCGCGCGCGATCTTTCCTTCCTCTCCCCTTACATATACTTAGACTAACATGCACTATACTACCACATATTCCAGGAAACCGGTCGGGAACTTGGAGCTTGTTCCGGCTGGGGCGGTGCCCCGCTGATGAGACAGTCCTGGGTAGAGGGAAAGCCCGATAGCCGGCGGTAGGTCGGCGCCGAAACGCCATCCAGCGAGGGAAGATCACCACCATCTCCCGAGAGAAAAAAACATGCACTACTCTTACGGGACTAATGACCTAAGCTGTTGACGCGCAATCACTAATCAGCAAACCAACCAATCGCCAGCCTATGATTCTGAGCAAAAGAACGAAAAAGGCAAAAAGGGAGAAATCCGCTCTTTACCAACGGCACAGTCGTAGCGCTGCACTTTGCAGGTGCGCATCCACGTAGGCGGCCGTGGCGGCGCGGCGCCGTGGGGCGAGAGGCGGGCGAAGAGCTGCACCACTGCGCTCGTTAACGCCCCCGCCCACGCGCACGTGCGCAAAGGGGGTGCGGGTGGGCGCTTGAAAGGAGCCATTGCCCATTCCGCCCGGCGAGCGCCGGCGGCACAGGAAAACACCATGCGAAAACGCTTCAAAAGGCCTCGTTCCAGCTAAATGTATACGCGCCCAGCAGCCGGCGAATGAAAAGAAACGAGATATCTTTCCTTTCACCTTCCAAGGAACTAGTACTTTCGTTCTTTTGAGGAAACAGTTGCTTCGTTTTCTCTCTGTTCAACTCTGTTAATCTCACATTTGCGAAAGTACGTCGAGTGTATAAATTAATCTATGCATTTAAAACCTACGGTTTTCGTTTAGAAAGAAATTACTCTATCAAATTTCATGCTTTTTTGCTTTAAGTGAAAGGTAGTAGGTCCTCGATATCCTTTCACTTGCTCGTGTCAACCCGGTTTATGGTAAAACTATGTTTTAATATAATCATTTTAATAGAATAAACGTATCTGCCGTCATTTGTTTATTATGTCGTGTTCAAGGCCTACTACATTCCGTGTAGTTTGTCTTAATCGCTTTCTATTTCTGCTCTCGCACTGTTGTGCAATTGCATGAATGAAGGTCACTTCCAACATTCTAGAACACACGTTTTCCAATACAAACGTGCAGGAAGTTTTGTTGATTGCCCAGGATACGGATCAAATTAACATATTTTCGCGCGGTTGATGGGAATAAAATTCTGTCATTTCTACAAAGAGATTTACTTCTTTCTGTTCTAAATATTTAATTCATTCTATAATTGTGTAATTTTTACTTGTGTGCTAACATTATTTAAGTTACTGTTTGCTAAGTCATCAGATGTTTCGTTTCCACCAATCCCACACAGTGAAAGGATTTATTGAAAATTAATTTGTTTTCCAAGTTCACATAATGATCTTCTAAATGAAAATAAACTAATAATATACGAAACAATGAATTATGTCGTTTACGTATCACATGAAGTAACTGAGGACTGAAGAAATGTACAGTTAATTCTTCAATAGAAAAATAAATTACTGATTTTCATTTTACTCAATGTTCATTCTTATTTATGCCCACATCCTCTAATAATATTTTCCTTTGCCATCTTAAGTGTGCCCTGACTTTTGCATTGATTTTCGTTCAGTTTTATACTCAATTTTCTTTATAAATGTCATCGACACAGAACAACGACGATTGTTGTGTTTCGCTAAGTCAGAGAATATCAGTAAGTTCGTTAAGTGACCGTGAGTACGTTTCTTCATCGTCAATCGCGCTTTCCCAGTACAGTCGTATATGTATAATTGCAATGCTAATTAACATATTTCCAAGGATTTTTCCGCCTGGCCTGGGACACCCGGTATAAACTAATCTACAAGAGGATGAATAATGTTCCAATTTGCTGGTGGCTGGAGAGTTCAACTTGTTACGAATTACAAACTGAATGAAATCAAATAATTAACTTTTTAACTAACTTTTTCACCATATGTAATTACTGACAATGCATTTCCAGTCTTAAAAAGTGGTGCGTACAGTTAATTCTTTAAAAGAAAAAAAAATTATTCCTTACTGATTTTCATTTTCATAATGTTCATTTTTATCTATTCACACAACTCAAATAATATTTTCCTATGCTATCTTACGAATACCATGACTTTTGCATTGATTTTTGTTTCGCTTTTGCCATCTTGTCAACAAGTGTTTTAAGACTCACCAAATTTTACCCAAATGTTAGCTAACAGTACCCATTTCGTTTATCTTCACCCTTGAGCCCCAGTGTAAGCTGAACAATTTTGAAGTTAAACTATTTGTGATCCAGTCGCAATTTTATTTCGCAGTAAAATAATATAACTGATCAAATGGAAAGAAAGTTTAGTCAGGTGCAAGACGTCACGTGAATCCTTCCTTCCTCAAATAATGCGTTTTCAAAGCTCAGTGGTCGCCCGAAGCAGTCTTGGTTCGCTTAGGTCTGCAGCGCCACGCGCCGGCCATCGAATCCTGCTGTTTCGATCGCCGCCATGCACAATTCAGAGCTCTGTCCGCGTCATTAGTAGTACCAGTACAAGCCTTGTGAGGGGCGACGAAAGCTCGGGTGCATCACCGAGGACAAGGCCGAAACCAACGGGATCGGCTTGTTTGGTCTTTGATTTACTGCAACCTATTGCAGTAACAGCCAAATAATAGAAGCGAAATAATAAGAGTATCGATAGTCATAGTATTTAGCAATTAAGGGTAGAATTTAGCAATTTAAATTTTAAAAAATTGCGAAGGTTTGAAACCAAGGCTATAGCACTTTAAAAATTAAGATTTAGCATTTTGCAGGATTTGTTGAGAAAATTATTATTAAGTGGGACTCTTGAGATTATATTCATTTTGATCCGGAAATGAGGGAAGCAAATTTCTGTAGTCACAGGGTAAAAGTTCTTTAAGCATTTTTTTTTTTTGGCGAAATTGGGTTAAGTACTGAAACTACAAGTTAAGTATCTATATTTTATTTTCGTAAAGTGACAGAATTCATGGTGCCTCCTTAATGACAAAAAAAACTTTGGGTAATACAGCTTAATATATGTTACGGTTCAATCTAACCCTTTTCTCTAAACTAAAATTTAAGAACTTTTATCCTGTGATCACAGATTTACTATTTCTCCATTAGTGAACTTCTACCAACAGAAAAGCGTAAACGGCGTAAGAAGTATCACGTGACCCGTAGGCGCAGGGCCTTCCCGTAACCTTCCCCGTACAGAGCACTGAGGAAGCTGAGACCCTTTGAGATGACCCTGAGTGCTCAGGCTTTCAGGATCAGTATTTAAAAATTATAATTATTATTATATTATTATATTATTATAATAATTATAATAATTATTATAATAATTATTATAATTATTATAATAATTATTACTATTATTATTAGTTTTGTTTTGTTTCGCAAGTGAAATCTTAATTATAAATTTATAAACATATCCACTCTCAAATTTAAGGTTTTCAAATATGATTTGGTGTTGTCGATGTCGTATCCGTAGTTAGGGCCGTCCATAAATAACGTGCAGCATATTTGGAACATTTTGAGTACCCCCTCTAACCATTGTAACACCCGTTTCGCACGCTTGACCCCCTAAATAATTAAATAACACTTCGGACAAAAAGAAACAACCCTCCCTTTGTAAATACAAGTGAAAATATGACAATATAAACTATGTATTGATTTTATTTGGGTTGTATATTAGTATTTACGATAATTACAGTCGGAATTCGTTAGGGGTGCTGACTGCACCTAACAATAAGATTGAGGCCAAGTTGTGAGTGAAGGAAGGACGCATAGATGAGAATTTTTTTAACACAAGCTGTGCACACGCCGTCTTGGATGACGCATGGACGACAATCAACTGTGCTAATTAAAATGGATTCCAGAATATACTTCATATCAGTTTTGAATATTTTCTTCGTAATCTTACAAATTCAATAAAAAAATGATTGAAAAATATTTCCAATTATTGTTTAATTAACAATTTACATTTAATTACATTTAATATAATGGTATGTTTTTCATAGAAAAATAAAAGATCAACCACGTAAAAACATTAACAGAAACCATCGACTTCAAAAATCGATGTTAATCACATTACTGATTTTATGTAAACATCCACATCGCACCCCCTAGTAGTCCCTAGTAGCGCGGCGACAGCAGAGAACGAATGTACACCCCGCCCAACAGTAAGCGATTTCATACACTCTTCTCTTTTGGTCTATTCACTTCGATTACTTTCCCCTGCATCTGCCTGCACCGACTGCATGTACAATTCTTATTCGTAAGAGCCGAGAGATGTTCCTTTTTAAAAATAAATTAAACATGTCATCAACCCATCTGAACAGGATGCAGGAATGATAGATGACACTTACTAAAAGGCCTGTGTCACACGAGCGTTACATTGACACGCGTAGTATATTAAAACTATCCTATGCAAAACGGCCACAGCGCTCGTGTGCTGTTTCGCATATGATACAATGTTATTGTACGACGCGCGTAACTTAACGTACGTCAACGCAACGCTCGTGTGCAGGGGCCCTTACAGATCCGCACGCTGAATTCCTTCTTGTCGAGTTTAAAATCAGCAACAAAATTTGTTACATTTTTATGATGCATGTTACATTTTGAGATAAAAATGGTTACAAGTGCCAAAAAGGTTTTGGCAACCTTGGCGACGAAGTCTTTTGTATCCAGAGCCAGGAAGAAGGGTATGTCGGCTGAACCCCGAAAGAGAGCAAGTACTTTCACTGTAAGATTGGTGAGCATAGAAAGGGATAAACACCCTCGTTAGATAAAACATTGCCTTGATGTAAATTCTCTTGAAAGAGAAAAAGAACCCTAGTGGTGCTAAAACAGCATGTACTTTCTCGTCCGTACTTTCAAGCAAAATTACGCGAAAAATACTGGAATTTTCAAAAAAAATTTACAAGACCTTGTTTCAAAATGTATCCTTAAGAAATAGATTTCGTTAAGAGAAACAATCTATCGTCATAATTTCAGTTGTAGGAAGACGCTTAAAAAGTTTAAAATTTTTGCAAATTTCAAAAAAAATCAGAGTTTTTAACGAAAATGAGACTTGCACTTTTCTCTTCAACTTCCTTCACACTATCCAACAACAAAATTTAACCGTGTACGATGGAGCCATTTTTTGAAATTTTTGGAAATTACCCAAAGACTTCATGTAAAGTACCCCCCCTCCACAAATAAAAATATCTGCTTCAAATTCAAGGTGTCGCGACATCAGCCAAATCCATTTGAGGAATATCAATTTTGGGGAAAATCATCATAACGGTTTAGCCGATGTCGTTGTTGACGAAGGAATGGACATTTGCCGTCATTCGATTTTTCGGTATCAAAGCCCCACAAAACACGCATTCTGGCTACCCCCACGTGTTAAACGATTTTTCCCTAAAGTTAACAACTAAATTCATCCACTTTTTCGTTACAGGACTCTGTAATATGACTTTTTCTGCCGAAAATTCTCAGTTTGTTCGCGCAGAATCACGTAACTTTCTCTCTACTGCGTAAGTGGTGCCGTTTGTGCATCCGGTTCAGTCCCTTTAAGGTTGACGTCTCCATCACATCTCGCAAGGCGACGACTCCAACATTCGGAGATGCAATTCGACTGCAGGAATTCGCTCGTTAGCAGCCGTAGAGCCTCGTGGAAGTTCAAAGAGCGAGAGCGGGCGAGGAAGTAGGTATGCGAAAGGGAGAGAGTGACCTCAACCTAAGGAGCTACCAACTGTCTCCTCCCTGACATCGCAATGCGAAGAACGCCCTACGCCGGCCTGCCTAGCGCTCATTAGTGATGTTATAGTGATAAGAAAGCACCGCTGTACAAAATTAAAAGACCGACGTTTATAATACATGGACCAAAAACCATCAATGTTTTAAAATGATGGCAGATCGATTATTTAAAGCTCATTTAGTAACCTATAACTTAAAATTAATTTGACAATGGAAGTATTTATTAATGTATAATGAGATTTAGCTGAAACGAAGTTTAAAAATATAAATGAGAACACTGAACCAAATTAAGTCTGAGCGCCAAGGGTTAACTCACAGGATCAGTCCTCATTTCATAGAAGAATAGTATGGGAAGATAGGGGGGAGGTCCTGCAACTACGTCGCAAGCGTTGACCGCCTCTCCACATGTGAAATGCAAGAAAGGCCTAGGAAATGTCAAGACATCGGGATCATCTCGGGAGAGAAATAGTATGCCCAGTGGAAGAAGTTCTAACTACTTTCCTTTGGTTCAAACACAAAACCCAACAGTGGGGCCCGCAGTAATATTTTCATATGTACAAAATTGGGATTATGGAATTTTTTTTCAGTTTCAAACAAAACATCAAAAAAGTGAAAACACGAACACAAAACAACGATGTTAAAGCTCCCATACATCAATGTTTAAAATATCAATATCCAATATTTAATAATTATCCATTATAATAATAATAATAATAATAATAATAATAATAATAAAATTTTGTATAAAACATCATTCTTGCATAAAAAGTAAAAAATTAGAAAACCGATATTTGTACAAAAAGATAAAATTTTTTTAAAACAGCGATATTTGTATATAAACATGGAAATTTTGAAAACATGTTTGTATAAAAAAACGACATCGGTGTCACATCCGTAGCGCCCATACCATTGCTGCTCCTGCCCTTCGCCAGACGCTCGTTTCATCCGGTCTCCCCCTTGGACCCCACCTGCATCCTCCCTCCCTCCGCCGAGCTCTTTCAGCCCTTGCCCTTCCGCGCCGCCGCCTAACGACGTTACCCTCGCAGCAGCGCTCGCGCAAGTTGGAGGAGCGGGCAGCCCCGGGCTCCTCCAGACAACTTCGCGCTCGCGGAGGCGCCGGCGCCTAACACAGCCCGCTCTCCCAAACATCGGGCGAAGTAATGGTCGAAGAGGCCACGAAACTCTTTGGGAACCTACACGATTACATTTAAGCGCCAACGGCGTGTATTTTAAGTCAACACAAAAGAGGTTTTACCGAGAACAGTGTAAAGGAACAGTCTCGTCAATACTCTTTACACTCTTTGTTCCCTTCCACCCTAATTCTTTTCATTGGATAAGACGTATTGTTTGTAGTAGTAGGAGTACTCTTAATCATTTGATATAGAGCGACGCTGAACGACTACGAAGTTCACATTATCAAAAGTAGACTCCACCTACGCAAGTCATTAAGATTTCTGAAAGAAAGAAAAGAAACGGAAAAATAATTAAAAAAGGTACGGAAATGTCGCCAACAATGATGCTTCGCAAAGCACTCCTCTTTTGTCGCACGGGACCTTCAAGTTTAGCCTCGACACCTCGAACGATCAATGCCCATTCACTTCTTTCTTTTGCACCCCCTCACTCCCATTCATCTTAAGTGCATCTCAACGTCATCTAGCCATTTTGAACGGAGTTTTCCTTTCTTTCTTCTTCTTTCGGGCTCTTTACAGAAGGGTTTTTTTTTCTTTCTTCTCTCATTCGTAATAGATGTCTGAGCTATTGTAATCTTCTGGCCTTAAGTTCTGCAACAATGCCTGTTGTTTTATACATATTGGCCAGTTCTAAATAATTATTTATCCTGCAATGCCCATTTTAATGTTTGGGACCGAAAATGCAGGTTTTCTTTTTCCAGGGCATCAACGTACATTCAAGTCTATATGTTAATGTCCAGGCACATATCACCTGGAGTAAACAAATACACGTTTCGAAGAGCTTCCCAATTTTTTGGCGTGGAACACGTGGTTGACACAAAAATAATTCCAGGAAATGGGAATCCCCCAATGATTCTGCAATACTATGGGCGGCGTTACTAATCGGAAGTTCCTCCAAAATCATCGTTCCAGAATTAGGCGATGCGAAACGCACGCGCATCTGGAAAGATCCCAAATCCGCACGCGCAGCGCTGACGTCTATCTGCTTCGCGGGCGCGGCCAGGGAACTGCAGCGTGAGAGGCGATAAGGCTCCATAATTTGGCGACTCGCCAGCCCGTGACGAGGTGCGCATGCGTCACTCGCAAGGATGGCTGGCGAAGAGGCACCGGCTCAGATCGCATTCCTATCGAACATCAATACTTGTAATCTTTACTAAACTTCGCAATAACTATTGTAACATTGCTCGTCATGGATCATAATGTTGAAACAACAGGTAAATTGAAAATCCTTGTCAAAAAGTAACCTGTGTTTACAGTCTTAGATTTGGCTGTTACTAAGGGAGTTCAATGCGCATGAAGTTCATGGAAATTTGTTTAAATATTTGCTTTCTATATTATTTCAATTTTATTGGTGTACCAGATATTTAGCTATTTTAAGATAGTGTATCATAAGATAACTTTTACTATAAAAACGACGTTTCAGGTAAATATTCAGCTAGGAAAAAAATTGAGACTGATGTTGAAAATGCATAGCACAACACAACGTAAAAGAGTACTAAAAGGACTAAGCATTAAATCCAACGTCGTTTTATATACTGGGTAATTTTTAAGTAGCATTCAGCGAACTCATATTTCTGATAAGCACAGACAAGACCTGACATTATAAACAGAAATAATAGGTTTATTCGATAATTCTGAAGTAAATTCCGGCGATAATACTCAGAAACTAGGATTGTGAGCTTTTCACGCCGGCAATATTCTCATAGAGGCTTCCCAAGATAGTTCCACCATAGATTGATTGATGTGCGTTTCCGAGCATTTCAACAGCTATAGTGTTTAGTCCCGTTAGTGCAGTTAATGTTTTTCCTGAGGAGATTGAGGTAATTCTCCCCCGCTGGCTGGTGAGTTCCTCCGCCAATCTACACGTTTCTTGCAGAGAATCTGTCCTAGTGAGGCATCGCCCCAGACGGGACATACTCTAAGCACCCGATTGGTCTCCCGACATGTGTGAGAGGGTAGTACACGTAAATTTGTACGCATGAAGCTAGGGGTGACAAAGAAGAGGCAGGAAAGATCGCGCGCGATCCATGGCCCGTTTGTTAGAGTACTGCTCCGGCATTCACGTGGTGTTGATCGGAGAAACCACGGGAAACTACAGACCACAGCAGGCGGCCGCTGGAATTCTCCTCAAAACTGCAGCTGAATACGGCTGGCTTCGAAAATTCCGCAACCATCGGGACTCTAAGTCTAGGGCTTCCCGGTGAGAGTGAATGCAGAGACCGCGGCAATGCTCTGAGCCAAACTCAGCCGGCCCAACCTTCGATCGCGTGACCGCCTAAGGAACCGCATTCATTGGCGATGGGATGCCTGGTCGTACGTGCCCCTTGGGACGCCGAAAAGGAGGGGTGCGACGGCCAATGGCGAAGACCGCGTAAATGACCAAAGGGACGCAGAAAAACTGTGGCCCTTCGCATCTCGAAAACAGCGTGAAGTAGAGGCATTAAAGTTCGTTTATGCCGAGTAGCACAGTACACAATACTAGATAGATAATTGCACAGAAGGGCCCTTCCATAGAAACATAGAGAAAGAAGTCGTAGTAAAGAACACGTCATATATTTTAATAAGGAGATTCATAAATTTTGGACCGGCGGGAGGCGACCGTGAGACGGCACGAGAACGAAACAAGACCACATAGGCGAGTTAAAAACGTGTAATATTTTCTATTCTAGAAGAGATGCACAGAGGATGTAAAAGGAAAATAATGAAACTGTCTAATAGCGAAATGACCCCCAGAAACTTTCAAGGGCGAGGCTAGAGGGGAGTAGGGCTGTGGGGTTGCGAGGAGGCGGCGGCGGGCAGAGGCTCCGGGAGAGCAGCGCTCCGCAGAGAGAGGGCGGAGGCGGCGATGGACGCCCATCTACGCAGGAGGGACGCGTCCCCGGAGGCCGAACATGCGCCCACAAATCTCTATTACCAGCCCTGCACTTCCGGCAGAAAGGGAAGGGGGACGGGGGCGAAAGCACAGAGCGTGGAGTAGGGCTTCCTCCTAGATTGGATTCTTATTTGGTGCAACAGGAGGAAATGGAGAAGCAGAAACACAAAATGAAAATGGGGAGCTAGGGAAGAAAGATTAGATGTTAGAGAATCCGTGTTGCAGGCAAAAGAAGGTATCACCAACCTGGTGAAGAGGTGACTCACAAAAGTGGATTAAATTAATGTCAAGAAATGAAAATGTAGATGCTCGAATAAAAACTTTAAAAGAACAAAATCCAGTTAACCGTACAAACAGTTCCAGGAATATCAATAACATTCCGAAACCTTTCAAGAAGTTTGAAAACGTTTAACTACGTAAGTTTTCGAAAGCAAATTAAGTTTTCCTTCGCTACAAAATTTTATAAAACACGTTCCAAGTCAAAAGAAACTAATTCTGGTACTGTGACATAAATCTATTGTAACTGCCAGAACACGTCATTAAGGGATTATGTAGTCCTGTACCTGCAGGAGCCAGCGAAAGCTAGATCACATCAAAAGAAGTGAAGATTTTAACGGGAACAAAGATACCTGAAATAGTATTACGAACACCAAACCCAGGAACCGCCAAATTACAATTAAAAACGCTAATTAAACAAAAAACCAAAGAATTGAAATAATTTCGGCCTTCGGTTGACGTCTTAGTTGTTACTGATATCATAAAGCGAGTGCTGGCGCAACTCTCATATTGTTAGACGCCTGCTTCATATGCTACTGATAAAATTCACGTTTTCGATTTGCGTTTTCAAACTTCAAATCTTCAAAAATATTCAAAACAATAATCTACTCTTAACACGTAACTAATATATTGCGAGTGAGATGTTTCCGCACGAGGTAACGCAAGAACCAAGGCCAGAATTTTGAAATGACAAACTACGATTAGTGGACCGTAATGCATTTTATTCCTTACTAGAACGCGTTTACATGTTTTCGATTGAGTATCAAGATGATAGGTAGCAATGGATGTGATTGTCACCATTTTTAAGGAGAATTTACAAATAGCTGTTGCGCCGTCACGGTAAAACTTGTTGATAAAATTATTTAATAGAAAGCCATTTAAAGCACCAGATTAGTTGAAAGACCATGCAATGAGAGATAATATGCAAGAATTCTTAGAGATACTTTACAAACTCACGTAAGACTATAGTAAAGTTAATTTCCGGAATATAAGAACAGCAGGTAAAACAGCCAATACAATTTATTTGATGGATGGAATCGTGCAACCATGCAAAGTTGCTAAAGCGACCGAAGTCGTAATGTTTACATTTCGATGTGGCAGGTCTCTCTAACGTTTGTTTTGAAACTTAAACATATTGTTCACCTTATCATAAGATTTCTTTTCATTTAAAAAGTAGTGGGGGTAATATTTCTACATCACTGTTGCCCTTTGTATGGTGAAAAACTTTTTCGTTCGTCTCCGAGCATAATTTATGAAGAAATGTGGTTCTCAGCCGCCCTAGCCACTGATCAAGTCGACGCAAACGGCAATTCAACAAGGGGGGCCACACCTTTGCTCGCCTTGCTTCCAGTTCCGAGAGGCGTTTGCTAAGCTGTCCAATGCTTCAGGAATTACTTGGTGCCACCTGTGTTTCACAGTCATACACTCCGCCTCCAATGTTAGGGAAGGTCTCGAGACCGGAACCTGACATGCCCCACAAAATCCAAGAATCATTCCAGCACTATCGGCCCCCGATGCTAACCGCGAGGAAGGCTTGCGCCGGGCACTCGCGCCGGCGCCGGCGGCGGGAGAGCGCACTTCCACCTCAATTATTCAGGCGCAGGCAACCGCCGGCAAACGCCCCTCCATTAGGCGTCGCATACTGAGCAGGGTAGCCGCAGTGCGTCGCCCACCGGCGCGACGCAGCGTGGCGTAGCGTAGTGTAACGTCGTCATTCGCAGCCACGCTTCCGAAAGCACCGACGTGCACCCAAATGCAGGCGACCATAGGGTGAACCAAAAAAATGGTCAGCTCAAAGGAGTACAGTGACCCCCCAAGACGCAAGGGCCAGCATGCAAGGGCTGGGCGGCCGCCCTCGTAGGGAGGCTGAGGGTTTCTCGGGACTCCCAAAAATGTGCGAGTGGAAGATGCCCAGGCGGAAGTCATTTCTAGTCACCTCGCGTGAGGTCGCACACTGCTCGCCTCCGGAGGCGGATGTGTACTCCACGGGATAATGCGATTGATTGATTGTTAGTGATTTCCGTGATAACGGCAGAGGTCATTAGTCCCGTAAGTGTATTGCATGTTTTTCATCGGGAGGTGGCAGTGATCTTCCCCCACTGGATGGCGAGATTGGGTGCCGACCTACCGTCGACTCGCGGGGTTTCCCCAACCTGGTATCTACCAACAGCGGGACCGCCCCAACCGGGACAAGCTCTAAGCACCCGACCGGTCTCCCGCCATGCGTGGTAGTGTAGTGCTTGTCAGTGTAAGTGTGTATGTATAGGGAGAGGATAGCACAAGGAAGAGAAGGGAAAGATCGCGCGCTGTTCGTGACCCGTTTCTTAGCGTACTGCTCCGGCATTCGCCTGGTGTTGATCGGAGAAACTACGGAAAACTACAGAGCAGCGGGCCGCTAGAATTCTCCTCCAGACAGAGACTGAATTTGACCTAGCTGAAAAGCTAGTGTCGAAAATCCTGCCGCTGTCGGGACTCGAATCTAGGACCTCCCGACCAGAGGCACTGCAGTGACTTCAATTGATGCATCGAGCCACCACTCCCGGTGGGACAATGCAAGGAGGTCGCACTGGGTGTCCAATTAACGGCGCGGTAAAGCGCCGGGGGTGGAGGGTCTGCACACGCGCAGGGTACGGGGAGCAGTGAGAGTAAGAGCAACAGGAGGTGGAAATAGTGAAATAATCCCAGAGCTGTACATACATGTAGCGTATTGTATTTAAACTGGTTATGCATAAAACTCGTGTATGTGTTATTTACCTACGACGACGCTACAATATCATAAAATAACATAGCTTAGCCTAGTCTAACATAGCACAACATAGCGTCTGCACATGCTAAGAAGCATAATTGCATGTCGATCGACCTACATCAAAGTTTGTTAAGGAAATAGTTTTATTTTTTTTGAATAGTTCGCACTAATGCAATACGAAAGACAGCGCAATCCAATCTATATTCATTTCCAATGCGCGCAGAAATTAAATTAAAACTATGCAGCCCGCAGTAAGAAGTATCTACATGGCTTCTTCATAGGTACCCAGAAACTGGGAAAAATCCGAAAAGAATGAAAGTTTATAATTGTCTGAAACGTTAAAATAGTTCATTCTGTTACTCCACCCATTCTCATTCTGCGCGTATCGACAGAACTCTCAATCTCAATGCATCACCGCCAACGACACAGCTGACGTCACGCGACAGTAAGGCTCCAAAGTAGAGGCCGCTCACCATTAAATATTTGCGTTTCAGGAGGTGTGATATGGAGTAGCAACCTTTTTGTTATTCTTGGTATGTAAAGAACTATAGTGTGTTCTACACTATGTTATTGCAATATTCGTGAAGAATTATCGTTAAAATATTTAACGAATTGCAGTATCATACAAGAGTATTTTATTTCTTGTTCATGAGCAGTGTGCATGCTACTTTTTGGAAAACCATTTCATGGGTTTTTATTAGCAAACCTTTTGCGGCTGCAGTCATTCTGTGCGCAATCATTCCAAGCAATAATACCTATGTAAGTTCTGGAATTTGTTCCTACTATTAAGTTTCCAAATGCAAGCTTCTTTACGCGAATCAACGATGCAAGGAATATTTAGATTAAGTTGCAATTAATGAACCCCTAATTGTTAACACATTGTAATGATACAAAAAAATCACAAGAACTGGAAAATAATTTTTTTTCGCGTTTCATTAAGCTAGTAGAGACTAGAAGGGTGAAGTAAATTAAGTGCCACTTTACCAATTCATTACCATATAAATAAAGCAATTTTAATACAGGAGTTTAAATAAATTCTGTTTTAGCCATCATCCGTGGTTTTTGTTTGTTTGTTTTCCATACGATTTCTTTACACGTGGCGGCCCAGGAACAAGCAGCTCGTACTTCCTGGTACTGCTGAGCAATGTGAAGGAATCAAGATCTTCACGAAATATCTTCACCCAGCGGCGGCACAGTTTGGCGTTCAAAGCGAGACGTGACGGTTGCTATGGCAACCATGCCACGCTCCGCCTCCTTATGAAGGGCAGAGCAAAATGTTTTCACCTCGAGACGGTGAACGCCTCAGCTCAAAACCACGCATATTGCTCCCTAGGTTGCCCCGCAATGCGGTCTGTAATAATTCCTGGCGCAAGATCTCTAATAACAAAAGTGTGTTTCCCAGCAGGACGTGCAACGGCATACATGAAAATTGAGGTTGCAAGATATATTATAATTTTACTCACTTTTTAATTTAAAAATAAAAAAAACTAATTAAGATTGTATTCGTAACTACTATAGGGTACATATTAAAAATTGCTTAAAAGTCAACAGATGTTGAGAAATTCAGGACTAGTTTTTCGCATTGGCACTTTACGATTTTGACGATTTCAGAATTTGACGAATTTGACGATTTCAGAATGATCAAATAATGACTGCGGCAAGCCCAGTGGTCTAAAACAAAGCATTTAACACATCTTCCTCGTTGTGCCTGGTAGTTGAAGGTTGTGACAGTTGATATGCGGCTCGACAAGAAGCAGGTAGTTGAAGGTTGTGACAATCAGTTGATACGCGGCTCGAAATGAAGCAAACCTGGAATATGTGACAACTGTCTGAGACACCAGCGAGTTTTTGCAAGTAGTGAATTTGAAACTTTTAACACTACAATTATGGAGAGAATTCTACTGCGCATGCGCCGGCATCCAATGACAATTTCGATTGACTGGTCCCGTCATTCGCCCTGTTTTGTCGTCTATGACAAATATGTTCAGAGTTTGCACTTGATTTAATTCTCGCCTCCACTCTTAAACCCGAAATTGATACTAATACACAATAAAAATGGAAATAATCAAAAATATAATATCCTACGAATATATGACAGGAACTTCGTTAATTTTTACTCAAGTTAATTCAGATGTGTCATGAATAAATTAACGTTTTTGTTTAGGATTTAGAAGTTATGCGTATATTGAGACTACATTGATTGTCACGAAAAATTTGTTAATTTACCTCCAGGGCCATATAAAATTGGGATTCATTTCCCATTCCTAATATAAACAATTTAATTGTTACAGTAAAATTGTGGGGTTACGTTCTAAGACTATCTAGGAATTGTTGGTCTACTTTCCTTTGGAGATAAAGACAAGTATTTGGCTTATTCGTATAATTCAATCAAATTTCAGGTTATATCTATTACTACCTTGTACTCGTTATAAAAGCAAAAATAGAGACAGATAATACACAGATGTTCAATAAAAGTGTTTAGGTACTGTGAGAGATTTTCCGTATCAACTAGTTCTACTTTTACGTGTTCTCGATTGTACGACTTGCAGAAACTCATTTTTTCTGAAGATACGTTTCCTATTGACGATAATGATTAGGAACAACGACGTTGGATTTATCTTCTTGCAAAAACTCTAATAATGTGCCCAGAATTTGACGAATTATCA
The DNA here is from genome assembly GCA_964035755.1 of Teleogryllus oceanicus. Classification (NCBI taxonomy): domain Eukaryota; kingdom Metazoa; phylum Arthropoda; class Insecta; order Orthoptera; family Gryllidae; genus Teleogryllus; species Teleogryllus oceanicus. The sequence goes on from CAXIVR010000002.1 coordinate 8,872,923, forward strand.
CCTCCAGTCAGTACGTGTAGTGTGGAGTGGTGTTGGGGGAGGGAGGGCGGAGGGGGAGGGGGGAATGGAGAGGCGCGCGACACGTGACCGGGAGAGTGGGAGGGGGGTCGTGCATTCACGGTCGCGTGCCGCAGGGCAGGCCCCGCGTGTCAGGGGTGTCCAGCCACACGTGACACATTGCTTTCAGCGCAATGCGGAAGCAATGTGCAACTAATGCATCGAAGAAGCATTATGAGCACAACAGAAGACCTTCGTCAGACGAACTACACCAACTTTAACCCTTGAATACACAGGTAAAGAATAACATACGTAAATACACAAGTGGGGGTACCACAGCACTCCATTTAAAAACGTGATAATGTAAATGATTTTTCCTTGAAATAAGAACAGGAAATATAATTACATCCGTTTTATTTGCTTACTAATTATCAACTCGAAATGAACACCGAAAAGAGACAGGATTTCTCAATACATGACAGGCACACGTCTTTCTAATGTTCAACACAAATAGGTTTTTGACATTTTGTTTTTCTATCCTTTATTCTTAGACATTCCTTTGGCATTCCTTTTCTTAGATTTCTAGGGATTTCAGGCGATGTTTCAATTCCAAATTGCACACTTCCTAATACACATATAGGTTTCTACAATACCCTAAACAATGATAAACACATGGAGTATTAAAATACATGTACAACACGTGTACAGACGCAAAGATAATATACTCAAATGAGAATACATTGAGTGTCACGAAGAAAAGCTCAACCCCAGCGCGACTAGCGTGAATTCAAACTACTTCTGGGGTGCCCTGGCACCCCTCTGTGTATTCCAGGGTGAAAAGGCGTCCTTTATTTTGTCACACAACAGCGTAAGTTGACATTGAGTATGTAAACCGATAATATAAAATTGAAGCACCCTGTTAAACCGGGGTCAGGTAGGAAGGATTGAACGCAAAAGAACATTGTAAATCTGACAACCAAGGTTACGTTTAAGTTCATAGCAACAAATATAGGAGATAATAGAATTTAGTACATCTCGCTCAATTCTATACTCACTGTACACTATGGGACGAAAAAGAATTATTAAAATAATGGGGATGAAATCGCAGTCAAACATCGACACCTCGAAATTCAACAATCGAATTCTTGTTTCTTTACGAACTCTCCGCATAATTTTTAACACAATTTTATAGAAGTTGCCAGCCGCAAAGCAAGTAAGGATGTTTACTGTTTTCTCCTGCGCCTCATTATTGTTCTTCCCCTGATGCCTCTCAGTGTCGGGTTAGCTATTTGACATACTCCTTTTTGTCTTGTGCCTTGCGCTTCAATTTTTCTAGTGTAGCTCCACTCCTTTGGTATATATCCTGTATATAGGCGTCCCATGTTTCTCTTGGCCTTCCCGGTGCTCTCCTTCCATCTGGACTGGCTTCAAAAATTTGTTTCAGATTTCTATCCTCTGCTATTCTATTAACTCGTCCGTACCACTTCAGAACCTTGATTTCTATTTCTCTGAGTAGCGGTGTAACTTTTAGTTCCTCTCTAATTGTAGTATTTCTTATCCGATCTTGTTTTCCCTACTATTCTGCGTAGAAATTTCATTTCCACTACTCTGATTCTACTTTCTGTTTTCGTATTATGTGGCATACGTTCATATATAAATGTTGGTATATATAGGGACTTCTAAATTTGGAGTTTTGTTTTAGTTTCTACATTCATTCTTAGTAAATTCTTATTTATTTGATGACGCACCGTGTTTGCTTTCTTCACTTTATTATTCAGTTCCTCCTCATATTTTCCGTCTTCCGTCTTTCTACGTATTGTTCCTAATCTTTCTGCGTTCTTGAAACCATATATGCGGTGTATGCTTTCTTTTTCTTCTTTACCCATTCCTTGACCACCTCATTTCACCATCTAGTTCTTTTAAAACGAGTATTTACTCCCTTCCTACCACATACCTCTATTGCTGCTTCTTGCATCGTTTCCTTCAACTTCTTCCATTCTTCCTCGTTTCCTTCCCTCACCTCTTCCTGTTCGCCTCATTATTCCCGGAATCAAATTCAGGGGATAGGAGTCTTTTCAAGGAAGCCGCTTGATTCATCAACTCACCTCGGAGCGGGACAGATAGGAAGTCAAACCCTTTATCTCTATGTTCGTATATACGGACATCCCAACACTCCTCCGTTCATACTACTAATGGTTGGCACTATAATCATTAGAACAACTAAAACTTATTTTTATAGTCATACCTCGATTTGGCAATCTATTTCATGAATGCGGACGCAAGATGTATAGCTCTCGCGACTCGATTTTCAGATTCAGAGTTTCTTGCTCTATCCCAAGGAATCAGATCAATTCTTAACTATTTACGAGAGAGGCTGCGAAGATAAGATTCACTGTAAAATAAAATGTCTTCGTTTGATAGCTAAAGCAACTGTCGTACGGCCAATGAGGTAAGCAAAAGCTCAGTAAATTAAGCACGAGACACGTTTACTTTCCTTACACACTACCTTTTTGAAGGGATAATAGAATGTAATCGTGGTACCCAACGCAAAGCTAGTCTATTAATTTCGTCTTTCACAATTATTTTGAAGTTATCTTAGGTATTTGTAAAAGCATTCGCGTGATGTCCGATGTGCATTTATTTATAACAAATGTCAGTTTAATATATTCATAGACAATAAAAGGCTCCTGTTACCCACCAGATCTCTACTTCATAGTCGACAGTGCTTCGAGGTATAGCAGGGGCAACCCTACGGAGGACTCTGGGCAGCTGCCGTGCCGTGCCGCACGCACGGCACCCGAGATCTGAGATCGAAGCACAAGAAGGTCACTGATATTTCCCAAGGGGCAAATTCTTCTCAGGGAAGAAGTCTGCTCCTTTACATCACACTACACTGTCAAAAATTTCCGCATTACTTTAATGTAAATTACATTTAAGTAATTATCATAAACGCACATAAAATTTTATATAAACATGTTGGGTTGCAAGAGTCAAAGCTTTATGGTCATATGTGGAATGAATGAACTATTTTGATGGACTGATGATTATGAATATATGATCCCAATGATGAAAGGAAGGGAAACGTAAGAACATATACATTAAATCTACACTGATTTTAACTTGTGGATATAAATTAAATGTACAAATATATTAAGCTCTTTTTAATTAACAAAATACTATTGATTCATGTACAATACATCAGATTTAATGACATTTCTGAAAGTGCACGTTAGCGGGTTTCTCTGCAGGTACATATTTTTACATGTTCTGATTATGGATTTCTTGCACTACAGGCAAATCATGTGTTAGTAAATTAGTAGTCGGCTTCAAAACGCGAGTTATTCACGTTAGTTACCCTGCATGTTCCAACATTCAATCTTGAATCATTAGTTAATACAGACAGTTATTAAAATATGTCTAATCGAGGCGAGATGCATCAAACAGTTAATATAAACTATGAGAATCGTCGCTGGCTGTAAGCCTTCTTCATGTTCGTATGAGCGTCGTGTTGGGCCGCTCGGCGCCACGTTCGAAAGCCGCCGGATGCAAGGTGTAAGGCGCGCTGCGCGCCGCTGAAACCGAGAATCGCTGAATCTGAAGGACGTCGGGATGCGAGCTAAGATGTCGTTGCAGCCGGCTAGAGACCAGAGCCGCTGAGGTGCGGGCGAGCCAACGGATATTAAGCCGCGCGAGGCTCTCTTTCAGACTACGCATGGTGTCGACGAGAGATTACTGTGCTATCATTGCACGTGATCTTTGGGTCGAAGATCGGTTTGGCGACAGGCCATGTAACTGGTATAGTTACCGGACTATGTCCGACAGCTTCGCACCTCGCGTTGCTTTTTGCTGCTTTCGAAGCAGTGGTTCTGGGCGAGGCCTAGGGACGGTCGCGGGGTTTCGCGGCTAAGAGAACTGAAAGGTTGCCAAGGGGTTAGATTTTTGTATTGTAATCTTTGTACATTAATTGTAAATATACTGTAAATATCAATCAGAACAGTCGTCTGTGTTTTTCATCCTAGTACGTCACAGTATCTACAGCTCGGTCGAGCTCCTTTACCGTCTCAACCTACGCAATTTTCTGAAATTATTTGATATCATGCACGTTTCCGAAACATCTGCTCCCCTTCCCTCTCATGACCTCCTACCGACAGTTCCTACTATGGATTTTCCAAGTATTTACTCACATAAAGGATTTTATGCACCGGATATTTTCGAAACGGCTACGATGAAGTTTGTTTTATCCAAAAATACTAACGTTTAGTAAACAATTACTCAATAGCTCATATTTTTTGCAGATGCCATCCCTGTTGTGGTGTGCCGAGATCCTACTTCGAAGTGTAATATTAACTCTTTGGTCTTCAATACGCGCGTAGTCTCAGAGTTGAATGAATTTGTTTTCTCACAGTAAGGTAAAGTCTTGAAAGCTATGACTAAAAGCTATGACTAGAAGCTTGAAAGCTATGACTAAAAGTTATTTACTACTATAGCATAGCCTGTAGAAGGGACAATTTACTGGCTTCAGTGTTTACTACTGACAGTAACTGTTTCATCTTCACTGGGTACTGCACGAGTTTGCCGCAGCGCCGCGTTTGCGAAGCGTTGGGAGTTCACGTCTATTGGCGTAGCGTTTGTCACGCTTTATTATTGCAAACTTCAAGAAAAGAGCGCGAAAGAGAATGTTTTATGAACATAAATTAATACACACTCTTACAATTAAAACATGTCGCATCAAATTCTAACTTGAGAATACAGGATTGATTGATTGGTTTGCGGGAGCGGTAACTGCTAAGATCTGATATTATAAGCAACTGATAAGAGTCCCGTCAGTGTAGTGCATGCACTTTTATCGCTGTAGATCTCCCCCCCCACACACACACTGGTTGGCGTGCTCAGGCGCCGACATATCTGTCGGCTTGCGGATTTTTCCCAACCAAGTATCTCCCACCAGCGTCGCACCGCCCAAGCCGGGACAAGCTCCAAGCTCCTGACATGTGTGGTAGAGAAGTGCACGTAGGTGTGTGTGTAAAGGGAGTGGATAGGACAAGAAGAGGAAGGAAAGATCGCGCGCAGTCCGTGGCCCGTTTGTTAGGGTACCACTCCGGCATTCGCCTGGTGTTGATCGGAGAAACCACGGAAAACTAGTGATCAAAGCAGCCGGCTCCTAGAAACCTCCTCCGGGCAGTAGCGGCTGAATTCTACCTAGCTACACAGCTAGTGTAGAACGTTTTCATGCGACTGAACCTGGGCTCGGCCAGTATAGCAGCATCATGATGCTGCACCCTTTAGATAATAAACCTGTCGGCATTATTTTATATTTCAACAGGCTGATATTTACAATAGTTAACGAGGCAGAAAGCACGTCTCATATTTTTTCAGGTAATTGATTTTTGAAATTTGCTTGATTACAGAACATTCACAGCGCTACTTATGGCAGGAAGAAGAAGCAGATAAATTCTCGACGGCATGGCGATTCTAGGGTGCTTTTGATTGTAAATCGATTTCTATGCATGGGTGAACGAAATTCTATTCGGGTAATCAAGGGCACCCTTCTACCGAATATTATTCACAGTATTGTAATTTCTAGTGAAGCGGATGAAGATGCACGAACAGAGAATTCTCCGGCAGCGCAGTCAGTAGATTTTTTGAATGTAGTGGGTGAAGTAACCCGAACGAAGTTTCCACTGTCTACGCAGCGTGGTGTGACTAATGAATACACGCTTCCGATTGTAAATCCACTTCAGAGTCCGGTTAAAGGAAAAATAAATATTTTAGGTCGCTTTTTAACAACAGGGTTATGTAGTGGCCATTGTAATTGTTTTAACTGAAGGGAGAACTGTATAAAGAACACCTATGGACAACACGAACACAAAAAAACGTTCATGCCACATGCGGATTCAAACACGCGACCCTTCGAGTCGAAGCAGTTAAGGCCCTTCAGCCTTAGCGACGTCGGCTCCCAGGCCACAGAAAATTGTTTTGAATCAATCACGGAATGACCTGGGTAATTTTGTGATAAAGAATATTAGTTTTGGCAAACATTAAAATAGCTTTACGAAAGGGAATTCATTCCAAGGAGTTGTAACTAACAATACTATACTTTTAAGAATTTGTTTATACACGAGAAAAGGTGTTCACGCACTACCTCAAAATTCCTTAGACAAGCTGACTGAAAATTAGATTGCTTGAAATTTTTTGAACCTTTTCGAATTTGTTTAGAGGTACACGATGGGATAATTCATCCTCTGTCTATCAATGATTCTGTTTTAATTGTGTCGTAGCATATTTATCCCTCCTTATTATTATTATTATTATTATTATTATTATTATTATTATTATTATTATTATTATTATTATTTTGAGGACAGGTAAAATAATTTTTTGGCTACACAAATCTTGGAAAATAATGATGAAATATGCTTTCAGATTTTGTGGAATTACGTGGAGTTTTATAAACCTCCAAATATTTATCATTTACTTATTATTCTGGGAACCCATAGTAGAATCAAAAATTATTTTGCAAACACTCCAGATGTATCGATGATACACGAGTTGCCGACCACACAATGAGTGCAGTTTTTCGAAATGTAGAAATACGTCATCACCTGTTCGCAACTTCGCTGTAATCACGGCTTAAGATTCTAGGTAATGCTGGTCTACATTCACTGGGAAGGTGGTGAACACATCCTCGCTGCCAGACAGGGAAGTGTTAATCTGTAAGTTTTCCGGATAATCAGGCTTGTTGCTGAAATGTAAATTCGAGTGAGTATTCCCAACAATGAATACGTCTGCGTTTCAAAGTTTACGCGCTATATCTGTGTTACGAAATTTACTAAGTCATTTCTGCCATGCAATTAGATCTGTCCAATTTTATATTGTTTCAAAAACCATCAATTGGCGATGGTAGACATTAGGATTACTTTGAGTATTTGTATTGAGTTTTTAATGGTGTAAATTCTATTGAACAGTCGTTTCTCTGCAGAAAATTAAAACCCAGCCTTTATACTATATTATTGTATACTTTACCCAAAAAAAAGTTAGTTTATAGTGTTAGGATAAATTATTTTTTTCCACTACATCGTTCATGAGAAAGACAGAAGCTCTTACACAATGCGTCCTTCATTGTTTCAAAAATATATTTCACGTACAACTTGTCAATAAACCGAGTTCCGTGTTGGTACACAATACCAATCTAAGAAGGTGGGAATTTAGAAGTCACCATTTACCTTGCAGTTTCTCTTGTTCTCCGACCGAAACGCTCGGTTTGCAACCGCCCGACATCTAGCGGCAACCCACTGAACTACATGGAGTCTGATGCTCCGGGCACGAGGAGAGCTCTCACCCTTCCCTGGCGTTGGCGTTGGCGTTGAGCAGGAAAAATCATTACAGGGTTTAAGACGCCCGAAACTTTGACACCTCCACACTCCACCCACAGAACACGTGTACAATAAAATAACACACACACTTAGCCGGTTCACAGCCTGGCCATTACTTAATTTACATATTTAACAAACGATTACAATAAAACAAGTTAATTTATTCAAAATATTTTTTCCCCTAACTTTCATTGCCCACATTAATTTTGGAGTATTGAAGATATAAATAATACACATGTTCTCCCATCTACCAGAAAAGTACGAAAGTTCGATTCTACGTTAGTCTGACTTTAAAGGCAGGTTCTTCACATTGTGTGTGTTGTTCTTTTTTAGAACTGCTCTTTAAAAATTGTACTGACGCGATTCTCTCAATAAAAGTATTTTCACTTCAGTTGTGCGAGTTATTGCAGTATAATCTTATCATGAGATATCTAACAAAGAACACATCTGTAGTTCTACATGTAGTTGTCTGCCCGTTAAGTTATTTGAAAGACTCAAATTATATTTGCCCAAAAATCACTCCCTCAGCAACTCCTAATAGAAAAAAGCACACAATATATCAACACAACACATATGCCTACGAGATTTGTACAACATACCAATCTAATTTTGGTTAACCACTTAACATAATCAGTGGCGAATTCTCCGATTCACCACGTATACTGCCGGTATACCTAATAATTCGAAGTGTATAAGAAATATTTCATAAGTTTGGTAATACTCTAAAAAATTAATTTAAAAATTTTGAAAGCTTTAAAACAGATGGGAAAAAATAACTCTGTTTTGCTACCGAGAGCCAGTCAGTCTTCCGCATCCGTAAGCGCTACGAAGTGCATCAGAGTGAGATGTTTCGAACAGTTCTAAATGCTATCCAGAGAATTCGCTAGCGCAGGCGAAGGCACCGCACGCCAGCCGCGAAAACAAAGGGCTCATGTTTCAAGGGAGGGAAGGGGGAGGATGCGCGTCTCGACGGTCGGTAGGCACCGCAAAATATTGCGGTGGACAGTGCTCCTCTGATCGTTCGTAAGGTAAGCGTCTCTCAAGTTTTGTGAAAACGGAGTGTGTTAATGATCCAGAAGTTAATGGTTTGCGTAATTGTCTTATATGACCATTATTAAGGACGGCATTCCATAGTATTGAGATTTCAGAAAAGCTTCAAACAAAAGACAGCGGTGGAGGTAACTCCCATAAAGTGCGGTGTACTTCAAATAATGCTCAGGATTCGCCCCTGAACGTATTCCATGCGCCCACCTCTTCGCAAGCGTGGGCGCTGCGTCACGCACCACGCACGCCCTGGCGCCGCCCCAGGCAGACGGCGCGCGGGCCTCGAACCCGCCTGGCCCCGCTGACTCACCGCAAGAACACAACAGCTCCCTCCCCCACCCCGCCCCGCCCCGCCCCCCTGAAGCATCGCGGCGCGGCGGTCTGCCAACGACGCTCCGCACTTCGCCGCACGCAAGCAGGCTACGTTACTTCTTTTTTCTTCTCCCTTTGTATAATTCTGTCATTTGATGGCTGCAACCCTCTGCATAATTATACTCATTACGATACCGATTTCATTAAGATACAGATTCTTTTCCAATCACAGAGAAGCTTACAAACAAGCTTACTTGACACTTCATTAATCATTGAAAAACTTTATAATAAATGTGTTCAGAAACGTTTTGTAGCTTAAATGTTGTAATTTTTGTTATTTGTTGAAATGAAGTAATTCATATAATTTCTTGATACAGGTTTCACATTTTAACCTTGTATGTACCACATGCTAAACTCGTTCTAATAATGATTTCGGAAGCCAAAATACCCTCTGGCTTTTTGTCGCCGCTCGTTGACTAGAATTCTTATAACACCCGTGGTGCATAAGTAACCATTTAGGCGGTCTCTAGTAAAAGTGATTGTTTCAGGCTATGCTCAGCGTGCTGAAAGCCAGATGACACCCAAAGTGTTCACATAAATTTGTGAATCCAATAAAGAAAACAAAATATTTTCGTCTCACCGTATCAGTTACAATAGACCTTAATGTACCATTAAGTGATTTGTATAACCTAATGAAAATAAAATGAAAGCCAGTAAGGTTGTCTAAAAAGTAGTGTATGTCACACGTGGCAAATGTTATTTTGCTTGTAGGATTACCTCCCCATTCGGCCAATCGGCAACGTGTCGCATATTTCCTGCTCGCAAAACAAAATGTTTTTATTTTAACTTCTTAATCACAAGTAACTATTCTCCTCTCACACTATTCTGATAAACTTCATTTTGGCAACGGCTCTTTACATCGTGATATCATATTTAAGATTTGCTTGTCAAAAACAAAGTAGTTTGAGTGGGCGCATACTGACAAAAACTAGTCTAAACGTAGCTGGTTTTCTTGAGTATGATAGCAAAGAAATTTGTGCAGGTTCGAGATACTGAGAATACATATTGACACAACATGATTTGTTAAGGACATCTTGACCATTTGCAAGACTGGTTTTGCGAATCCATAAGAAAAATCAATTCTTTATTCATTGTCACCAAAAGAAATAGAGGCTATTACTTCCAATTACACGCACATCGATTTCTCTCCACTCCATCCAGCTTTTCGGAAAGGAAAAGCTCAAAACCCGATTTGCGGAGAAAGTGTGACGTTATCTTTATAGTATCCCTCTCTTTGGATCAGGTCACTGTGCCCTGATGTACCAGTAATAGCGTAAAACGCGCAAAACCAATCCGACCGCCTGAAATCTCTTCCCAGCTGCGCGATGCCTGCGACAGACGAAGGCTTCCGAAACTGTATTATGATAATTTGCTCATTGCTCATTATGTTCGTCAACCCCTAGCCTCTTCCTCCATACCTGAAACTATGATGGAATGATAAACAAGGGAAATGAGAGAACCCCGAAATAACTCGACGTGAAATCTATTTGTCCTCAAATTTCGGTTCAAAATTAGGTTCGGCCGCAATCTGAGGACCAGCAGAGGTGGAAGGTGACCACTACACCATGGATCGTCGGTAGTTTGATAATACGGTCCATTTTCGTAACGTCTGTCCAGAGATAACAAAATTCCTGAAGTAGCGCATCTGAACAATGAAGCAAAATGCCGGCGGCGGATAGTACGGACTCTGCGTGGTCTACCGCACCACACAATACCTTTTCTACCAGGGGGCGTTAACCGCGGGTTGGACACCTAAGTTTTTCGCATTTATCCTCACTCCCCGCGCCGGCGCACAAGTACGTCAATACGCTCGTATGTGGTGTGGATCCCGCCAGAACGCAGCGTGCCCTCACGGCAAACTCCTCATGCAATGCCTGGGTCGGCTGCCCCGCCAGCCTGTAGTTATTTTGACACATTTCAATACAAAAGACCTACAGAGGTTAATTTACTTCAAGAAGTTGTCAATGCCTTATATATTGCCATTTTTACCTACTCGATAAGCACTAATGCTATATAGTATTAGTATCTAGGCCGTAACCACGTTGCTAATTGAAAGTAGATATGCTAAAACAATATTGACTTAACAATATTAAGTCGTGGAGAACGATATTTTGTTATACTGGGCAATGGAGACTAAAAATACCATAGAATAGGTTGAAATAACGCCTGCTCCAGTTTTTCAAAACTTGTCCTCGCGGAATTGGATTTAACCGTAACTTCCGGCACGCATTCCAAACCGGACGCCTCCACAGCGCGTACTGCAGCGCCCTACGGCGCTGGGTGTTGATTCGTTTCTCTGTTATCAGTCTAACTTTTCAGGAAATGAAAACATCATGTACACACACTAAACTATTTTAATGTTCTCACGTGTTTTGTGTGTACTATTCTCTCATCTTCTTAAATCTACTTAAAATACAATATTTGACATAACACATATTCAAAATTATAATATATTAATAATGGTTGGTTGGTTGATTAGTGATTCCGGGCGCGTCAACAGCTTACGTCATTAGTCCCGGAAGTGTAGTGCATGTTTATTCTTCGAAAGATGGCGGAGATCTTCTCCGAGAGTTGGCGGTGATGATCTTCCGCTGGATGGCGAAATCCGGCGCCGACCTACCGTCGGCTGGCGGGTTTCCCAACCAGGACTCTCCCACCAGCGGGCACCGCCCATGCGGACAAGCACTAAGCTCCGACGGGTCTCCGAAATAAGTGGTAGCGTAGTGCATGTTAGTGTAAGTGTGTGTGTAAGGAGAGGATAGGACAAGGAAAGAAAGGACAGATCGCGCGCGGTCCGTGGCCCGTTTGGTACTGGTCCAGCACTCACCTGGTGTTGATCGGAGAAACCACGGAAAACTACCGATCAGAGCAGCCGACCGTGACTTCAGTTGATGCACTGAACTACCGCTCCCGGTCGCGGGGTAATGAATGAACGCTCGACACGACCCAAGCCCTACTGGACATAAATAAAACTAAAATGCTCGAGTTCAAGTTCATAGAATACACTATGTATAAACAACTCGTCTACTCGCCTTAGATCACCCCATAAATTATTGTCCCATGAAGACTCGTTCTTAAAATCATGACACGGTAATAAGAGTTTTCTACACATTTTCTATGTTACTGCATATAACACCTATTTCTGCCGCACATTACAAACCAAAATAAATTTCTAATGAAATTGGGATATTCATAATAATTGCCACAAAGGAAAAATGAGTAAAGCAGGTAAAATTACCTAGTTTACTTAGAGCACTTCGTAAAACAGTGAACTACATTGACATGAAAATTCATGTTTCAAAAAAATCTTATGGAAAACCCAGGAACCAAAATAAATTTCTAATGAAATTGGGATATTCATATTGAACATAGAAGGCTCCAAGGCGGCAAACCTCGACAGTATCCCGTAATAATAATTATTCTTCGAATAAAATATTAAATATTTGCTACACGTGAGTTCTATTCCAAAATGCCCCCTTTTCAAAATACCCCGCGGTCCGCCTCCACTATCTACGCACGCAGACCTAACGCCATCCGGAGGCTGGAGGAAGAGATGCATTGCCATTCGCTGCCGCCAGATCGTTCTGTCGTGGAGGGGGGGGGGGGTCGGGCGACTGGTGCCGACGACCACGGGACGAGGTCAAGGTCGCTCGCGCCAAATGAGGAAGCTGACGCACGCTTCGCGGCGCCGTCTGGGATGGGGATGGGAAGGGAGGAGCGGGAGGAAAGGTGGGTTGGGTGGAGAGTGGTGGGGGGTTGGAGAGTGGTGGGGGGAGGGAGAGGTGTGGGGAAGGTCGGTGGTTCAAGTATTTCCCGAAATTCGATTCCGCCGTCGCAGTCTCCTACGTGCTCGCTCGCTCTCTCCCCCACTCCCTTCGCCACGACCGCTGCTGACAGCCTCTTCTTGCTGGTTACTCGTACCCAACGAGGCCATCAACTCTCATCTCATCGTTTCTCATACTATAAGGGACCTGTGTTAAGAGGCATTATCGAGAAGGTCTTACCACTATTCGATGGCCCGAAACCCTGCTTTCAACCCACATTAAACGACTTAAATTTATCCGATACTATATGAGTAAAGGTGCCTACGATGCTATGTTATCCGATACTGTTTTACCGTAAACAGTTTTCCGAGAACTCATGTCATTGCGTTGCTGATGGCTAATTCTTAAAAGGTCCCAGCATCCAGAATGTAATTTAACTGCGAATTCGAGAACATTTTCACCAGATACATAGAATAATTGCACTCTTTCGTCAATTTTGAACGCTTTCAAGGAATCACCCCAGCAGCGTTCGCTTTAAGGCGTCAAGGGCTTGTGGTCTGGATTTATTCTCCTTGTCCAAATACTCTCCTTGGCCACTCATGATTGCTGGGAAGATGAATGTCACCACCCGACTCCGCGTTTAGAACGCGTTCGTGCAGCACGCGAGGGCCAGACATATGACACTACAATTTTAGGCACCTGACACGCATCTCCAATACTCAGATAATGCTAGACCTACTGGAAATATGTGACTATCCCTGTAAGGCAATTTTTTTTAGAATTCACGCAACGTTGGAAACATTTAAATGAGAATCACCTCACATGTTGAGACCCAGGATTTGAGACTGAACACAGTACGTTTTTGCGATAAATCAAAATAAAAGCGGAGACTTATTTTGGTGGACTAATGAAATGACCCTTAACATTTTTAATAGATATACACACATTTTCTGAAAATTTTCAAGCGCTACACACGTTTTTTTCGAAAGACCAGATGGTTCAACGCTCCGCATATCGCAATAGGCACCAATTCAGTTAGAATTTACATAAACGTTGTGAAAATTGTATTCCTTCAAAAGATCATTTGGGGTAAACATTTATTTCGCAACAAATTAAAACGATGCAGAATGTTACACGAGTCTATTAATTTACTCTACATTGTGCTTCGGATTTCTCGTACATTTCGATTTTATATAAATATCATTTCGGTATGTATTTCATTAGATTCTACCACATACCCATCTTCATTACTTTGTGAATTTATCCCTCAAAATATCGTAAGTGATTACTGTTAAATTTCTGGAACGTGTTTATAAATTCAGTAGAAAACTAAGAAGCAATTAATTAGTCTACGTCAAATACGAATGTCTTTCAGCAAAGGTGTAGCGCAGGAGTCCTTTACTATTTTATGGTCGAGAGCCATTTTCAAAATCTAAAAAAGGTAGGGACATATCTTTCTTTAGGTGTCAGCTATTTTTAGATGTCTAGCACTAACTAGTAAACATAGAAATTAATATTGGTTTATAAAATTGAAGAATTACCAAGTAAACAAAAATAATGTTCCACTTATATTTTGAAATCTGTAGCGAAATGTAGACTCGTCTGTGGACGATGTAATCAATTAAAATATTTGTTTGTTGACGATGAAATGAGTATGAGATCTTAGTACAGACGTTCCTCCACCAGCTTCCCCAACTGTGGTTTGTAATTTCGAAGTGCCGAACACAAACATGAATCCATCTTGCAACATGTTTATCTGGACTGAAAATTGTTCAGGTACTTAATGCTTGAGAATCCTGAATAGCCGCCGAACCTTGTTGAAAAAAGAAAAAACCCACAGTGAAACATCACTAGAATGGGGAATGTTTCAGCCTGGCGCATTTCCAAAACTCTAAAGTGGCTTTTATTACACTATTATTTTCCAGCGTTACCACCATTTCCAAAGCTGTGGCATATATGCTCAGGGTTGCCAGATGTAATGCGAGGTCTTTTCCCAGCACTTCAACGGAATTTCCCCAAATAACCTATTCAATAAAAACAAAATTCTCTAACGTTGAAACGAAAAATATACTCCAAATTATGAACCAACAACATAACCTGTCCTGACGATTCCATTGGCTGTCCCCTTAAATTCAAATACTTCAAATCAACCAATTATCGTCCTTTGAGCTGCTTGAAGTCGTCTACAATTTTCTTTTTCTCATTTTTGTCTATGCCTGTCATTTATTTTTATTTTTTTGATACATAAAATGAAAGAATAATGCTTATCGTTTTTTTTATTCATAATTGAAAAAATAACATTTCTATCACGACTACGGATGAAAATGATTTCCACGAAAAATCCCCAAACATTTCCCTGTCTATTTATGTTCCCCTTTCTTTCCCAAAAACAAAAAAAATAGTCCCCATTTTGGGGACAAAATTCGTCAATCAGCCAACCTTGTATATGCTGAAAAACTATCATTGTCTTTAGTTTCCTTATCGCCAGAAAATGTATTTAACAAAATTGGCTAAGTCGGTCAAGCTTTTTAAAGGCAGCTGTTGAATCAAGTGTGTGAGATTCTTGGCATCGTAAGAATTTTCAACTTTAAGCAGCTTCCTGAAGGGAAATAAAATGTTTCAAATCACATAAGTAAGAGGGTTCATTTACTTTAAGGAAATGTCTGAACTGCAAATATGTTCAAAACAATCTTATCTTTTCGTGAAGTTAAAGATACAAGTCATTTAATTTTATCGCCATATCGAAAAAAATCCGAAATCTTCCTGCCAAGTTTGGTTTTCCAATTCTTCATACACTGCGCTCCTTATTTCAGAAAATTACTTTATCTGCTGTAGTAATTTCTTGAAACTTAGAAGTACTTTCACTTTACTCAAAAACGAATATCTGAATGTAGGCATAATTCACCAAACTTGAAGTTAACTGTTAATTTCCCGAAGCAACCCGTTCATAACGGAGCTCTGACAAGTTTGAAAACCAGTTCATAACCTTGTCAATCCTTATAAATGACCTGGGCGATAAGAGCGATCTAATAGGTAATGCAGTCACCCACCAATACGGGATTTATAATGAAAATAATAATAATAATAATAATAATAATAATAATGAATAATTAACTTCTCCCCATAGCACGTCACACAGTTTTTGACGGAAATTTAAAAAGAGGCCGAAAATAAGTTATGTTAATGATGGAGCATCGTCCGTTGTCATACTGTTTTTTTCTAGGGCTTTTATCTAGCCAACGGCCGGTTACCCTTTACGTCCCGATGGGACGCATATTCGACCATACACTACACCAACACACTTGCGGGCTCCTCTGATCTGGGGTCAGCAGAACGCGAGGCCCTCCGCGACTACTACAAAGTCAAGGGTCAAACAACCAAGCCCAAAGGCGGGACACGAACCCGCGACCCCTCGGACCCAAGCGCTGAGTCGGTACACGCTCTTAGCCACCTCAGCCCTCCGGGTCGGCTACTAACCTTATTGACAAATTTTCTTCAGCAAAGGCGGAGCATTTTCCGTCTGTACAGAGCAATTTCACAGAATTATTTATCTACCGCGATGTAACGGAATGATCTTCGCATTCGGCAGGGTGACGATCCCGCGTGTAGCATGCGCTCGGCCGAAACGAGACCAGACCAGACGTGGGCGCTGCTGCGTTCACACGTAGGCTGCTTGGCGTGCACTGCAACTTAGGCGAGGCGAGGATCGCGTGGGCGAGACTTTAGATGAGAGTAACACAGGAGCAGTCGGTATTACGGAGTATGAGAAACTATTCACTTTTTTGGTTCACATAACCTCGAGCCCGGGCAGTGGGAGAATTGTAGTCTACATTCACGTGAACCCTGAACCTCAACATCCAGAATCTTTCGACCGAATGCGAACATTTTTTCTTGTTAAGAATGATTGCTACTGCCTATACCCTAATTCTCTCAACGGTTGAGCCACGTGTATCTAAACTGTTGGTAGGCTGAGGCTACGGCCCGCTTCTGAATGATCTCACAATAAACATCCTTTCTGTCAATGTTGTGAACAACCTTCCTCATTGCTAAGGTAGAGTAATCTATAAGGTCACCGTCATAATGTATAGAAAAGCATTGGCTGTGGGTCACGAGGGTTCATGAAAGTTTCTTGCGACCTTGTGACGTCACTTGGCTCACGCGGGCAGAAATGAAAAACAATCTATGAATCACAACACGAGGCACAATCATAATCAAAGCACGAGGACAATATTGCCGTGAACCACATGTAACTACGACAGTCAATGTGATAGAAGCAAACCAACTCGTCAACTTTTCTTTAGTTCGTGGCACGTGCAGTTCGACCGTTACCCCACGCGAAATAAAAAAAAAAGCCGCGTCGTCCATCACAAGAACCTCCGCATCTTCCCAGGGCGCGTCGCTCCACCACCGCCGCCTGGCGGAGGGCGCTGCAAGCTAAGTAATTGCGGACACGCTTGCGGGTGCCGCCGACAACCTCGGCCACCCCTTCCGCGCGGCCCCGCCCCGCCCTCCAGCCTCCGCGTGGAGGCACCACTCCGAGGATTACCCGGCGTCGTCGGCGTCTCCATGGCAACGCAGCGCGCCTTCCGCTGCACCGGCGGGCGCGTGCACCTCGCCCGGCCGCTGTTAACGATGATTGCGACCGGCGCCCATCATAAATGATCCCGAGAGCGCCGTATCTCGCGCTCCGTAAGGAGAATCGAGGGGGAGGCAAGGCGAGGACAGCGCTCCGTGGTTAGTGTTCCGTGTTCGCGTTTGTGTTTGTGTTTGTGGCGCAGTTACGCCGCCGCAGAATCCGCCCCCGAAGGCCCGTGCATCAACACCCGAGGGGAGACGTCTCGTACTTTGCGTCACGTGCAGGGCACCGGAATAGTTTCGCAAGTCCGGGAGGGCTGACGAGACTAAAGGAAATGGAAATGAGCAGTTGTGTTCTCTATAAACTGCATACTAATGAAGTCTCTTAACTAAGCATATTTCATTGCCAGAAATGAAATATTGGGAAAATGTAAATACGTGGTATTAAAGTAATACAGTTAACAAGAAATCTTACCTACATGAATACTAGCGGTATTATTCCATTCTTCCAATGAGGATGTTAGTCGAACTGCTGGATGATGTAAAATCAAGATCTCAATAAAGGTACTATTACAAAAGTACTATTCAAAAGAAGGAGCGATGTCTATAAGGTTGATAGTAGTGGGCGTGGCAGGTTACGTAACCATAACACGTAGCATGTGCACCCTATACGTACAACCGTAACCACGAAACATAACACACAACACGTAGCATGTACACGATACACGTACAACCATAACACTTAACATAACACACAACACGTGAACGCAAGTAGTACGATCAACTGCCTGTCTGGTGTCAGGGAATTTGGATAGGTAAGCAGCACACGTACGTGGGCATTAAAGGGTGTGAGTTCGAAAACCGGGTAAAGCATGAATGTTTTAAGTTTGTGTTCGTGGCATGGCGAGCAATCAGAGTCTTTCATGTGTTAATTTATTCCCTAATCTGTCCGCAATATTTGTGGCCTATCAGGCTAAATATTTGTGAGATGTGTACTTGAGGAACTGGGCCCTCACATCCAGAATGGTACAAACACACAAATTGTTGTTTGACACCCAGTGTTTAATGTTTTGAATTTTTAAAAACAATATATAATATTTATTTCATGCCCAAAGTTAACTTTTGGGAAAACAATTTCCCATCTTCAGTGGGTCTCTAACAGAATAGGAAAAAGTCGAGAGATTAACGTAAAGAACTGTGACAGAAATAAAATAGACAAATGAAGTTCAATGATATTTTTAAAATTTTAAATATTATAATATTTAATATTTATTAGTATTTTATTTATTAATGAGTAAGTAATATTTATACTATTTAATATAATTAATATTTATTCATATATTAATTAATATACTACTTTAAATATAATATTTTTAAATATTATACATTATTATTCATAACATAATCTCTATATCTCAACACGATTTTTGCTACCACCACGGAATTTATTTTACATAGATGTTATTTAGCTTATACACAGTTGACGGAAGTCGGGCGAAGTCACAGTTCCTTTATGAATAGTTTCCAACAATGTTCATGTAAAAAGGAGGACACTCGAAAAGCAAAAAATCCAGACATTTCTTTTTATAAATATTTAATTTAGACTACTAAAAGGCGTACATTTTAAAACAAAAATAAACGGTTAGCAAACCTACTTATGAATAATGAAAGTAAACGATATTCTACTACACGAAGTTAATGAAATCTCCGAAAATTTTATTATTTATATTTATGTAATAGTTCGAATAAAAAAACGAATTATGATGTAAGAGTGTTATCTTTTACCCAAAATTTAATATTAAAAGTTTTTATATTTGTGAATAATAGAGTAAACATTTTTCGTTTATACTTGGGGTTTTCTAACGTGGCAGCTGAGGGTAGTAGGAATTCGGCACGACTTTTTGAGTCATTCCCAATCCTGTCGCTAGAGTCGCTTGATGTGCAGCACTACTTGATGCGGTCGCGACCATGCGACATCTTGCGGCAGGACCGAGAATGACTCAAAAAGTCTTGCCGAATTCCATCTTTCAGATACTACCGTCAGCCGCCACGTTAGAAAACCCCCAAGTACTAATCGCGCACTTTTTCTAGGTACTTCACAGCGGGGGATGCGAGGAGAGGCGGATTCTGTCACGTCACGGCAGTGCCGGGCTGTCAACTTTATTGACAGAAAACTGCGTAATAACTCGTCTTGGACTAGATAGCTATGAGAAACAACGGAAGATTTTTTTTAAATTCTGAAGAAATAATTAATAGGTATAGAAATAATTGAGTAAAAATAACGAACATGGTACGCACAGGTAGATAGAAAGAGAGACCCAAAACTAGAAAGTCCGCATTGGAAACCGAGGAGGTGGGCAGCACTGCAAACTGAGCCGTGACGTTCCGAGTGGAGGTCATATTTTCTACCGGGCCGTGCTATGCCGGTACTTGTCATTTTGCTTCTAACCAATATCTCAATACCACAAGGAATTTAATCCGAACACACCTCACGACTATTGAATCATGGTACAGAAATTGGAAAATCAAAATAAATCCAAACAAATCTACATCCAAAGTTTTCACGCTACGGTTTCCAGCCTTCCCACTCCCACTAAAATTTGACTCGGCAGTAATACCGTGGTGCCGTCTCACCGCCCCAGTCCGTTATCTAGGTGGACACCAGATAGACTTGGAATGACCACATCAGCTCCAAGGTGAAGGAAGCTAATAGACGCCTAGCATCTTGGTTTATAAGCAACATATATAAAGCCATTTTACGTCCATTACGTACGTACGCTTGTCCAGTCTGGTGCAATGCCGCCCCTAAAACCATCAACAAAATCCAAATATTCCAAAATAGGTTCCTCAGAACTGCAGTTAACGCATCTTGGTTTATAAGCAACACTAACCTTCACAAAGACCTAGCCATAGAGCCCGTCCTAACATACATCATTAAACTTTCCGCATCATTCTTCCAAAATCTACCCTCAGTTACCGGTGCTTCCCACTACAACATAGGTAAAGAGATATACTCTTTGCGTAAAGAGCATCCCGTAGAAACTCGTCTCCGCAACCGACTCCTCTTCCACATCTTCCTCCGGAAAATAGCTGATATAAGATAATGAAATAAATAGTCCTCCCATAAAAAGTCAACAATATCTATTCCTCCACTTTATCATTCACACTACTTCAATATATGTTTAATGGGAGGTGGCCGTAGCCACCCCCTTCGCATATTTTCGTCTGAAAATGCTCGCTCCTAACAACTGAAAAGCCATATGGCTGAGCGTTGTATAATCAGCTCACTCTATTAAATAAAGATAATAATAAAAAAAATGCTCTGCCGGGCTGAGCGAGGACTAGGGAGCTCGAGGATCAAGAAAAGTGCGAGCATAGTATAAAATAAAAGTAAAAGCCGATCGCAGGCACTGACCGTTGTCGTTGAGGTCGACGGTGGTGGCCGTGGCGGCGTGGGCGTGGCCGTGGCCGGGCTGCAGCAGCGGGGACGCCAGCTCGCGCTGCAGCTGGATGGTCTCGTGCGTGAGGCTGCGGACGCGCGCCAGCAGCTCCTCATAGCTGGACACGGGCAGGCTCATGGCGGCGCCGCTCGGCGCGACGCTGCAACACACAACCACGCCCACGCTCAGCGACATCCAACCCTTTACTACACACCGGCATGTATTTTACCTGAAATAGGTAGGGGAAAAGGTATTTATTTTTACTATAATCGGCCTTTTATACTTTTGATCCCGATGGATAAGCTTGTAGGTGATAAACCTTTACTTTTACAGGAGAGCAATAAACAACTTTCATCTGAAGCAAATCTAGGATCAATGAGATTCAAACGAAGGTGAAATTAAAAAGTGACTATGTGTGACTATGTTTTGTCAGAATATCATTAATCCCTGATTTACAGCATTAGTTTGAAGTTGTTTTTTGTTCTGCCGTAAAATTAAGTTTTAGCTAATAAGTATCAGCTTATTCACCCGGGTAAAAGATTTAATTATACACGCCTTACGTATACATGTCAAAAAAGATTTATTCTAGCAAAAACATGGAAGAAAAACGGCATGTAACAATGAAATATAACCATTCAAGAAAATTAACGTAAAAAATCACTAATTAGAATTATTCATATTATTCGAACCATAAAACTTATATCAGCACTTAAAAGCAAGGAAATTGATTTTGTTTTCTAATCTTGATTGCACCATTTTTTCCCACACTCCGTCTACCAGAAATATTATTTTTCAGTTTCACTGCAGAATATTATTACCAGTGCCATTTCAAATTTCGGTATGATGACTACAAATTTGTTTCATTCGCGAAGCTGTCTCTATGGAATGCTATTCTGAATTCTTTTCTTCAAGCCTAGAATGGCAGCAGTGATATCGCGAATGTCGTAACCATAATTGTTGCATAAAAGCACATCTAATCGCTTTCCAAGAAATCTCAACACTTCGCCTTTAAAACTTATCGTCAGCACTTGCATTCTATTGAATATTTTTTATCTGCCATTTAAATTTTACGTAGTCATATAACCTAAATTGAATTCTACCAGTAAGCAAAACGAATAGATAAATTTGATTGCAATTCTAAAAATAATACAAGTTGTTTCTCTGATTCATAAATCTGAATAGAAACTAATTTTTTCTTTCAACAAAAGTAGAGATAATTTATTTAAACCTGTTTAATTATGGTAATTATAAATTTGTGCAATAATAAAAAATATAGTTAATTAAAAATTTTCCTTACTTTTCACAAGCAGCGATTTCGAGATGAACGTTTTGGAGAATTGACACAATAAGATCACTCATCAGAGAGGGGGGTGAGAGGAAACATTTAAGACGCGGAAGTGCGCAGACACAGACTGTCGTGAGAGTGTGTGAAACTTGTTCGAACACTTTTCAAACAGAATTTCGTTTCATTTCGTCCAACAAATACTAAATTTCAGATAACTTTCCTAAAATTCCGCTTGTTGTGCAAGATGAATACAGACTTTCGTCGGTTCTTTACCTCTTCGAATTCGCTTACTGCGGAAAAGATAAGTTTAAGTGGCATTTATTTGAGATATTTCAAGAATTGATTCTATCACGATTTGCAGTGAGTACACTGAGATTATCAATTATATTTCTTGGATACACTCAGATGATCAAATCTGAATATTTCATTACACATTCAACGTTGGAACCACGAATGAGAAACTGAGTCCCGGTATAGAATCGCTTTCACGTGCAGAAAAAACTCGATACGAACCTTGTGGGAAGAACACGTTAAGGGTCATGCCTCCGAGTAACTACCCGATCGAGCTCGGGCGCAGTGATTGGGCGGATTTCCGCCAATTTGGCGGAAAAATCATTTCGCGGAATTCCGCCCAATGGGAGGAATTATCCCCTTTCTGGAGGGAATTTAGGCGTTTTTTTTTCTCTTCACTTCCATTGAGGGGACACCCCCCCTCTAGCGACGGCGGCTCCTGCTGTATAGGGTAGAGAATGTTTATCACGATCAGTGAAGCATCGAGGTGGCTTGCCGCCTATCTTCCGGGCACTCCGCGAGCAACAGGCGAAGAAAGGAAGTGGCAGATCAGTTTACTCTTTCCTGGAAAGAACCGACGACGGAACACAGCCCGAAGTTGCGTTATTGTTGTATTCCCCAGCGACTGTTAAACGCGAAGATTCCTATAGAGACGGCTGACTTTTTCTTCTCATCAACTTCGCTTCTTCGCGAAATTTGTGTCCCTTGGTGTCGGCCTTTTTTTCGCGGCGGGCTGGCAACCCTGCGGGCCCGGGGCGTGCGGCGAGAGGGACGCGGAGGACCAGGGGGCCCCGCGAGGCGAGGGATGAAGATGTGCACGCGCAGGGGAGGGAGTGGAGCAGCAGCGGAGGGAGGGAGGAAGAAGGGAGAAGGGCACGTGCGCTGGCGATGTGCACAGAGCGTTTACGAAATTTGTGTCCATTAGCTCTCCCTTGGCGAAATTTGTCGGCAGCGGGGATCCGTATATCGCGTTTACGACGCACTGCACGCGCCGTGCGTCTGGTTCCCCTGTGAGCCGGAGTGGTGCTGGTGGTGGATGCAACACAAATGGAAAGCAGTGGCAAAATTACCCCATCCGTTTGCTCGGTCTGCTCTGACTTCATATAGCATCGTAGGCTTTCATGGCCGGAGTCAATATAAGTTAAATTTTCCCGGCTGGTAGGCCGTGATCTAGTTGGCATCGAAGGGCCAAACGTTTCGTCCACGACTACGGTGGACACTTTCAGTGGCGACAGGGTGTGTAGCGAAGTGTCGGTCCATTGTTTGTAGATGGAGGTTACGAATAGTTTTAGTGTGAAAATGTTTAAGTGATATACATTTTTCCTAGATCGTCATTAAACGTCATTGAAATAACTGGTACAAATCATGTCGAAAAGCATATGAGAATATGTATGTGGTGAATCAAGTCAAACGGAGAGGCCATACATAATTTTAAAAAAGCCGCGTTGTTTACTTTCATCTGGATTTTAATGAAATTCGCAAAAGCCTAAATTTTAATTAAAGAATTATTGAAGTAGTTCTCAAAAGTAAAGTTTTAAAGCACATTTCTCTTGTATTTTTGATACATTCATTGATATCATCCAAACTTTCTCTAGTCTGCGGAAAGTTAAGAATAATAAAGAGTAGAACGGCTCAAGCATAAGTTTACCAACGTTTATGAATTACATGTGAATCATTCTACTAACCAACAACGCCCCCAAATTTACTTTGGTGGCATTGGTGTCAAAAAAAACTCTCTCAAATGATTGAGCATTCTTTATCCTTTGTCAGCCCCGCAACACAACTGTTTCTGGTCCAAACACTACTTCCGCAGCTTGTCAGCGCCGCTGTCAGTTATTCCCCCTCCCACCCCCGCCCCCGTGTCTCTGCCTCAGGGACCTGCCCCCTCCCCCGCACCGCTCCTCGACGTCCTGCGAGCGTGCCAATGAAAACGTTCTTTCTGAAATATTTACTCTGCCAAGATAAATGCTACATGCTTCGTCCTGTTCCCTGCAAGATGTGACGCGTGTTCATCCCAAGATTCGGAGGGGAATTACGCCACATCCTGCATTTCAGCGAAAACGCAGAAGGTGACTGGAAGAGTGGAGAAAGACCTATCACATTCTTTGAAGGCTGAATAACGTGTAATCAGAGACCTATATGTACGGTTAGAAGATGAACTTTTATCAAATGCAAATTATCAAAAAGTAGTAGTATACATGAGAAATTTATATCTTCCGTCGACATACCAAGTTTCTATAACACCCAATGAACTAAAAAATAGAATTTGTTTTATGTCCAGTGGCCAATAAATTAGTTCATAACATTGGGGTTAATAGATGACATTTAATACTGAAAAAATATAATACTAACACGAAATGAAATTCTCAAAACCAAGGAATATACTGTTCTTAAAATTAAATTTTCATAGAAGAAATTCCTATTAAATATTTCATTTATTGAGCAATAATTATAAATATTTCTCAACAAGTGTTTTTCTATTTAAATATTGCTTTCAATAATTTTGCTTCCATTTTTTGTTAGAATACGCTTCGGTTTAGCTTAATTAGATTATTTAGCATCCATGTCACATTCTGCAGCTTTTTCTACGATGAACCCTTTTCGGACGTGCTGTATCTGATAGTGTATACGAACTTTCCGACGCACAAGGTTATTATTTTAAGTTTATGGCAATTTTTTTCTTTCACGCAACATTCACAATGTCGGACACTCAGATTTTAGGAGACTTTACAAGCAGACAGTGCAAAATCAAAATCTCATACAGGCAAATTGCAGTCAATTTAAGTAATTTCGACAATTAGAACCAGAGTTATCACGATAAATTTCATACGATCACGGTCAGTCGTTAGGCGTGCATAATCGGGAGGTTAGGGTGCATAACGCGAGCAGGCGCTTCTCCTGAGGCGAAGGATCAACTCAAACCGATGAACAGCTTATTTGCGAAAATCGCTTATTTGCAACCAGCTTATTTGCGAAAATCAGCTTTCAGATTTGTTCTCTGGAAACAGGATAT
Source organism: Teleogryllus oceanicus (assembly GCA_964035755.1). NCBI lineage: Eukaryota > Metazoa > Arthropoda > Insecta > Orthoptera > Gryllidae > Teleogryllus > Teleogryllus oceanicus. Next base: position 8,898,077 of record CAXIVR010000002.1, read on the forward strand.
TTGGACGCGCTTCATATCGGCTGCTTTTCCACTCATCACATATCTGGTTAGAAGCAATTGCAATTTAATAAAAGAAATCTTGAAATGTTACCTCATTAAATTAAAATATTGAAATTTCAACATTAAGTTATAAAAGTATACAATTAATTTGATTGCTTGAAGTTATGATTTATAAGTTATATTTTTAGAATATTTGGAATGTAAACATAAGGCTATTCCAATGACCTCCTTTATCGATATTGTAATAATCCTGTCTTGAAAACACGCTAGCAAGTTTTCTTGAATATCTTCATTATGCTCACAACTTCTTCCAATTGTCAAAAGAACACCAGATTTTGACTTATTACATTTTCATAAGAGTCTCAGGGTACGTTTATTCGCTGACGCACCTTGTGTCTAAACCACTATTGCAGTAAGTGACTATTGAGACGGAGTAGTACTACATAATAGAGTAAACATATGACACGACATGTCTAATCAAATTCTAAAATTTTTAGTTAATATTCTGTAGTATTTTCAAAGGACCCATAAGGTTGTTGTTTATGAAATAAATTTATTTTTGGTCAATCAAACATTTTGAGGCCTGAACGGGAGAAAACAATTATTTTGCACATCTGGCCTCATTTCAAGTAGAACATCATGTACTATATTGTTTCTCCCTCCTCGCCCGCTGTTCATTATCTCTGAGTTATGTAGTCAATGTTGTTTATGTAGGCATGTCAAACCGCGCCCACACATGCTACTTGCCCACCTGGGAAGTCTGGCATTCCTACAGTATGGGCAACTTCCCTGACTCCGCCGGTTTCCCTCCCAATCCAGAAAGGGATAAACAGGCGTTAGCTGGAGCAACGCGAGGTGTAAACTGGCTTCATAAGAATACAGGTTTTCCAGATGTTCGATCTAACAACCGAGATTGGTACCGTCTGTATTTTACTATTTATTACTATTTCATGTTTATTTTATTTTCAAATTCTGCCTAGTAAATAGTTGTTTGCCAAGTAGCAGAATAGCAATTAACGAAACGAGTGTATAAAGAAGGGATAATTGCACAATGTTCAAGAAAACGAGCAATGATAGGATCGAGTTTTATTACATACCACGAATGCAATTATACTCCTTATACACATGTTACGTTCAATATTTTTTCGTTTCCATTTACGAATAATTAAAATTTTGAGGAATTTAAGCACATCTTTACAATTCGAGGCATGTGTTAGATGACAGATTACTTCTGAAAACTATCTATATTAGTGGGCGTTGCATTGTGTTTGTTTGCAGGAAATATTTGCATATGGTAGGTACTGAAGATATTGCGGAAACATTTTAGAAGCTAACGAAGTTATGAAAACATTACATTCCCCAAAAAGTAAAGACGAGACAGAATTCAACATGTATAAATATTGAAAAAAAATGGTCATTCTGACAAAGTTTTGTTATAGCGTACTTTTTAGAACTGGTAAACAACTGACGTTTACATTTTTTACATTCATAATCCAAGACCAAATGTTTTACCCGTAAACATTTAATTTATTCACGTTAAATATTTTGTTGTTCCTAAGCCACAGCTTAACGTTTACTTCTAATTTAGTTTTATTAATTCCTTGTTTTTATGTCGTTGTTATTATTATTGGTACCTAATATGTAATGTACATTTTTATTAATGTGTCATGACCAACTGCAAATAACTTTGCTATGTCTGGGTTAAAGTTTCTTAATTAAACGATTTGGCTCATTTTCTGAATTCTGAGTGGTAGGTGTGCATTTTTAATTGCACGGTGGAATTTTAATTGCACGCGTGCTATTAACAGAGATAATCGATGATTTTTCGTGGAATTAATGAACATATTTAGTTAACTAAACGAAAAAAAATGACGACTTCTTTCGTTTTCGTTTCGTGATTTTTTTTGTTTTTGTAAAATCGTTCAGTTATTTGTCGTTTATAGCAACAATGTGAAATAAATCAACATTTTCTATAAAATAATTCTCATATGGGTGGAGAGCTCTTTTAATAACTATTTTTGTTTGTTAAACTTATTAGCCTGGATACAGGAAGTCAATGCAATTATGGCACTCTTAAGTAAACATTACGAAATGATAATTTCGAATCAAAATTTATAATTTCATTTTCAGTTGACACTTTGAAATCTGACTGACGTATTATTTGATTTTAACGGTTCTTTGCTCTAGTGCAGGAAATGAGAATTAATAGAGCGACATTTGGAGAAATAATTATCAACTGGTTTCAAAAGACTGATTGCCAGGGATCCTAGTGACGTATTTCCACTCCGGAGCCTTACTTTCAAAACCTCCACAAACCTTACTTTTAAATCTCGCGCTAGTTGCTCTGAACACAATGCCCGCGAAGGTAGTTCCCTCGCTCGTGACCTTGACATGTTTGATTTAAGGGGACGAGTCGAAAGGCGGTGAAAGCCGGTTGAGGAATGAAGAATTACAGGGTATCGCCAGACGCACACCTTTCTTAGACAGTTCCTACATGCTCCCGGAATTCAGACGGCCATCACGGAATCCACAAGGCTGCCACTTCGAAAGTAACCTATTTGAATGGGGACGAATGACGAAAGGGTGACACACGGGGGATGGCAAACTTTGATTTTGTGTGAATAAACATGCATTCATTTCAAAATTGGCTGAGTACTATTTCATTAAAAACCATCCGTCTCCCGTGTGGCACCATATACCACAACTGTTTGACTATATCGATATTTAATAATATAGTTTCCTACAATTTCTGCTAAACAAATACATTTTCAAGAATTAAAAGAGTAGCGGTTTTGATGGCTTCCAGCAAACGCAGCTCTTCGCGCTGTTGGGAGCCACTGGGGGCCGCCCGAGGGGCCACGAGCCTGTAATTGCGAGCGAAATAGAGCGGGGGAGCGGGGGAGCGGTCGGGGAGACCCAAGCGCCTCCGCACACGCAGGATCCCCTGGGCTGAAGATGGCGCCCCTCCCTTGCACATGACAACGGTCAGATAATACAGCAACGATCAGCACTTAAATACGTGAGACCTGGTTGGATTATTAAGGAATTTTGAAATGTATATAAAAAAAATACTTACCTACCAAAAATAATGGGGGAAAATCTACTTCATAACCTAATACAAAGTACGTGTGTACACATTGCACATCATGCTCTGTGTCAATGTAACTGGTAAGTTCCAACATTACTAATTTTCAATATTCTCAATGAAAATGGTGTGCTTTTATAACTAGTTTCCTGACCGTCAATATCGAACGTAACCAAAATGAAACTGCACAATTTAAGAAGTGATTGGTTATGAGGGTTCAGAAAGTAATGCCTGTGCAATGTAATGTGCATTGCACTCCCAAGAGTATCTACTTCACTTGTGAAATGATATATTTCATATTCTCCGTCTTGCAAGATTTTTTTTCCCCCAAGAGAGAAAAACAGTTTCTGTAAACGATTTAGAAAACATCATCCCTTACCTTCTACGTTTCAAGTAAGTATCAGCAATTAAAAGCGAAGCCTGGAGTGTTGCCGGGCTGACAACATCGTGATGAAGAAAGTAGGAACATGGACCCACGCAGTTCCCTCCAGAGCAATATTGGCGGTGTCGCGGCGTAGCTGAAGGGAAGGGAAGCGCAGGTAAGGTAAGGAAGGGAAGGCAGTCAGGGCGAGAGAGGGTGAGGGTGAGGTCGCTCCCAAGGCCACCCTGCGAATTTGAAAATACTGCGCGGGCTCCCCCAGCCGCGTAAAGTAAGAATTTATTACCGTGTAAGTAACAAAACTTCGCGATTGCGCTGCCCCCAAATGGGCGCCTAATACATTTTTACCGTTATGAAGACGTATGGGAGGATTAAATGGGCTTGCGAGACGGTTTTTTATCACACTATAACTTCACTCTAAGAAACAATGCTCACAATGAAAAGAATGAGCCTTTTTTTCCATCAGAACCCTTATAAGGAACTTAAATAAACAAGGGAAGTTTATTCGCTCTCCTTCCCAAAAGATTCATTCTTAAATTAAACATAGTCTGCCTTAATAAAAACGCAAAAATACCTCCAAAGCCTGAAGCTCGGGTACTGCAATGGATGCAAATCTCTATATCTCGCCCAATAAAGCAAAAGCTTCCCTAGCGCATTATGTTTAAATTATTTTGTAACGCTCCACCCTAGGACCAGGGAAGCGAAAGGTTACGCTCTTAATTGCCTCATTATAACTTCATTAATGCAACTGTGGTGATTTCGTTTTCCGTCCCTATCACAATTTCTGGATATTTCATTCACGTTTTTCCAGTTGCACCCGTACTACAGCACAATAATAACTGTTCGCATGGCAAGGCTACGTGACTTGTCCGAGTGGTAATCTTTCCCTGACGCTAGGTTCAGCTCCATATGTTCCAAAACACACACACACACATACATATACATACATACACACTCCCGTATGTAATCGCAGCTGTATGTCGCCAGGGCAGCCTTCACGTCACCAGCACGCGGTCATCTGTCACCCGCCACCTCCCGGGGGTTTCGCCTCCAGCGCACAGTGCAAATTATCCGCAATTGCGACGTAGGAACGCGACATCGTCAAGAGAACATCGATATTCAAAATTAAATAATCGTTAAGAAAACACCGCTCTAAAACCATCGAATTAATATTCACGCGATGAAGAAGAATTTAATTTGACGTTGGTCACGATCATTATTAAATTTATGAGATGGAATAATTAGAAAATTATATAGACTTCATTTGAAGAACTAAAACTATTTTAATTATGTCATCATTAGTCACTTTGGTCTTAATATTGTTCAATTTATAATAATAATAATAATAAATAATAATAATAATAATAATTATTATTATTATTACAAATATTATTATGTATGTATATTTTGATGAAACTTCTTAAAAAAATAAAATATCAACCTCGTAAAATACTGGCTTCAAAATCTGGCTGTTAAATCCATCGATTTTATATGTTTGAAATCGGACATTGATGTAGCATCCCTAGCGCGAAGTGGTCCCGCATTTCATTCCATGCTAAACTTGGGTTGCAAGACGAATGTTTCATTAATCACCTTTTCATGAATATCTCAAATTTTACTTCGGGTACACTAGAATGCAAATAAATACCATTTCAGAACATTTTAATTCAACTCACTTTTCTTTCACGGGCACTGGCATTTTAGTTGGTTTCGGATAGGTGCAGTTCAATTTAATAATGGTGACAAGCATGTTCCTTGTTTAATTCCAGCTAAATCTGCATGAATTATAACTACATTCGAATATTTCCTCCTCCCTGAGGGCACTTCATTATTTCTTAAATGGGTGGAAGTCAACAAGAGTTTACCTTTCCACATAACGCCTTAACCGACAAATGAACGTGGAATCTGTGGAAGACTGATCATCGCGAGACTTCCTTACGCCAAAACGTGTGACGATATCTTGACCTCATTTGTGTAATAAATTGGAAAGTATTTTCTACGAATTTCGTGCATGAAAATCGACAAGTTCACTTACATTGTTGAATATCATCAGGTGTATATGCAATGCTATGCAATGCCAAGAACTTTACATAAAGAAATCTGCAATGTCGAATCACATTCGAACGACGAATCACAGAGTCCACTAATGCATATAAACATTGCAAAACTAAAATTGAAGGTGTAAACAATATTGTACCTGTTATTCCGAGAATCCAGAAGAAAAACCTATTACTCTTCCACAGAACCACAAGACGTCACACAAGCACAAATCACAAATCGTAAAATCTGAACTAACCACCGCCGGTCACCATGGCACAGCGCACGTTCCAGCCTTCGCCGTGAGGCACTAAATACACAACTGTCGGAGCGGAGCGTTCGCTGGGCTGCAGCACGTGGCTGGGGCTCCGAGATCGACTTTCGCGTCTCGCACAGTCGCCGTCTTTTTTCCTCGTCGGTGCGGCTTCTCCGCGCGCCTGTCGGTGATCCGTGGCGTGGGCACGGGCGGCGACGCGCGCGCGCGTTGTGGAACTAACAGGTGGGTTGCGTGCACTTTCGCCTCACGCATCGGCACGCGACTGCTGATTGTGCGACCGACGTCGCTTGCGTGGGAAGTGCTCAAGCTCGGTGCGTCAATCTAAGAGTTGTTCGGGAGTGAAGGCTGAAATGATGTTCGTGGTCGACGAACACGGCGTTTATCGCGAAATCCTTTCTTCAACGGTGTCGTAAACTTCAGAAAGTGAATTGGTCCTCAAAACATCATACGCCGTAAATCTGTAGGGGCTAGGACTGATAAAAAAAGTGTAATTTAAGAAAAGAAACAAAAACTGAACTTCATTAGTACTGAAGTTTTTTTTCTCATTATTTGTGTTCTTGATCTATTTTAGATGTCTAGATAAGAAATGTGAACGAATGATTAAAAAAGGTTTATTAGACACAGCGTTTCATTCTTTTTTTATAATTTTTAATTTTACAAATATAAACAAGGTTTGAAAAACAAAATAATAATTGTTATTGCACAAAAAATCAGGTTCGTGAATGAAAATGTGAAATTTCAAAAGAGAAGCGAATTTGTAATTTATAATTAGATTTTTTAAATTTTATGTAAGAAAACAGTTATTTACCAACTTCAATTATATTTTTAGAAATCAACGGAATCTCCTGATTATACCAATCAGTTGGAGAACAATATTAGAATATCGACCTTCAATCGACCTCATGATAATCATTGACACCTTTAAAAATTCAGCGATCTCTTTGGGAAGCCCAGTTCTTAACAAAATAAATTGCAACTACTTCCATAATCACTAAGGAGTTGGTTCAGACTGACAGCTGTGAAAGATTCTGGGAGTCTTAGTAATTTTTAGTCTTAGTGATTTTTTTTGTTGATATTCACATGTAAAATTACATTTTTAATTTGTCTGTCTTCAAAAAAGTTTCGATCAATCATAATAACAATCTTTTGTACTGAATTTACTCTGTACGTATTACTTATAGATAGTATGGTAATACATAGAAGACTTCTGCGAGATACGATAAATTCGAAACACTTTTTACAAAACATTTAATTTGCCCCCATTGAATGATCCAAAATAACTGCTTAAGTCAGAAACCCCTAGACTTCATAAAATAATTTTTAAAAGTAAATGTTTACAGAGAAAATTGTTGACCACAGTCGCACTATATTCATAATTTGCTCGTTTTTACTCTAAATCTATCACATTAATTGAGTAAAAAGACACTGGGAGAGGAATCTGATTAGATCTTTCTCTTTTGGTCATATAACTGTAAGGATTTCAAAAATATATTACACGCACTGATAGTTTTAATATAAAATGCATTATTAGTATATAAAATCACTGATATTACATATATGTAATATCATATAATTAATACATGTATATATAATAATATATGTAATATGTTTTTCTTTCTTAACAAAGGACGAGAAACTATGGTTCTTCCTACCTTATCGTCACGAACGAGAGGGAATCGGCTCACTTCCGCGAGAATATGAACGAAAGCACGGTCCCGCGAGCAGAGTAGCGTCGTATTTATAACTTTCAAACTTTTATGGCGCCCTGATGCTTCAATTCGTGTATATAATTTACGAGACATTGACCTTCGACCTACGTGATTATCATAAAACATTTTTGAGTCTATCCAACGCATTTTATTTCAAAGTACTTTTTTGCCTAACACTTTTAATGACACATGACGCTTCGTTACGGTTTCCAAGTTCATGACGGGCCTTTGGCCTATGCGATTAATCCTACAGTGGTAACGTGTAAGAAAGTTTCACCCGTGGTAACATTGGATCTGAGAGACCCACACAAACATTTCTTCTGGATTGTTTATAAAAATGAATTTTTATTAATTATTAACAAATTATATTTATTCTAGACGAGAATAAAATAAATTAAAAGTCATCTTCAGACAAAATCATTACAAATCTTCATTTGAGCTTTTATTGCGAACTGCGGCACCGCTGGTAAACATATAGTAAAAATATTGTTTCTACGCGTGTGAATATTTATATTGCATACTGCTTGTTTTTTTCATTTAGTTATAGTATGTTTTCCTAAGACGTGTGAGCTGTAATTGGTATCAATATTCACTGTTTAACTTGTGCCTCACTATCAGTATCAAGCTCACTGTATAAACAGAAATCTCATTACGCATTTTCATGTTCACTCGATGCATTTAGCACTAATTTATCATCTGATTTCACCGTAATAATGTACAAATTAAAAAATACCCAACAAATCAAAACTGAATCACTATTTTTAGCTGTTCTAATTTTTAAAGGAATAGAATCTAGTTATCAAAATTGTACTTTTTAAAAATTTTGTTTGGATTCTTAATGTTATATTACATAGACATCTACTGGCGTGAACGTTTGGAGCAACGTTCCTAATCTAATCAGTCATCGTCAGTCGTAGTCAGTCATTACATTTTATCCCTTCGACCAGAGGCTCCGCCGCGCCGTTAGATCCCGGGGCTCCCGGACGGTCACCCAGCCAGGAACCCACGATGTCTTGAATTGTTTAACCTCCGTGACGGAGGTTAGTTAAGAAATTTGGAATGTCTCAATTTTCCCCGACTTTTAACGATTCTTCAACTAATTCTCTGGTTCTTCCAGGTTCTCCGTGTTCCCCTGAGAGTGGCCCCGCTGTCCAATGGCGAGCGGGCTAGCGAGGGAGGGGCGGCGCCCCGGGCTCGGCGCTACGGTCTGCGCGGCCGCGGCGCGCGCTTCGTTTCCCATGGCGGCGAGGTGGGGGCACGCCTTGCAGCCCAGCGGCGTCTGCAGTGGTCCGTTCAGCACAGCAGTCGATGTTTCTGACCCGTTCTAAAACAGGATTAACCAATTGACGGTCCGCGGTGTGGTGCCATTTATTGAGGCCCGCGAAAGTCCCTTCCGTCCAGAATACTGTGCGTCTAGCGCACGCGCTTTACAAGGGTCAGCACCCCCTTAACGTAAAAATAGATTAAGTTCAGATTTAAGGATTTTTTTTCTAGAAAATTCAGAAATTCAAAGTCGTTCCAGTGTGTTTCACTGTACGGTGGCCTGATGTAACATATGGTTCCATTCGCCCTCTCCCGTTTCAGAGCAGCCGGGCAAACTGTCGATATCAACAAGACGGATAGCCGGAGTAATGAAAATATGGCCTGCAACCTTAGTAAGGTTTGGTTGTGGCCCTTGAGGCAAATTGGACACCCTTGTTCTGAAAGAACCTAGCATCGACAAAGACCGCATCGTACTGCCAAATGATTTTTTATTTATTTATTTTTTGCCAGCCATATGGTCTGGAGAGTCAGCTATAAAGCTTTACTCCTAGTAAGTGTCAGTTGAGTGCGTGTAGTTAGAAGTTAGGGAAAGTTTCCACGAGTGGATTACATTGTTCTGATATCATCATCGTGATATAGTCATATCGTCATCATCTTTTAAAATCGCTGGGCTGTTTGTTACAACACAACGCTCTTTCAATACTTTGTAGGATTGCCCTTTGCACGCACTACGGCACGAAACCTCGCTGACATGTCTTTTACAAGTTTGTCGCATATTTAGAGAGAAATGCTGTTAGACTTTATTTCTAATGCTTTCTTCAGATCCCATTGTTCCTTGTGTTTACCGCTACTCCCCCTCCAAATTCTCTCGCTGCGATTGGCTGAATATGAGACGACGCAATTAACCGAGCAGTATCAGCAAATAGGTCATAATATGTGCTCTAGGATGTCATTTTACGAACGATGTATTGTAACGAAAAAGATAATTTATAATATTGGAATAAAGAAATTAATTATTACACAAAGAACCTTCTTTCTTGAATAGACTCTTGAAAATGCTCTGAAGGAGCGCCGGAGTGCTACGAGTGGGGCGGTCCACGCCCTTCCCCCTTCTTCGCGTACTTCGTTTGTTCGTCGCTTCCGCGCGCGACCTCTATGAGCGGGATTAAATTAGGGCGGAGGGGGGGATGTCAACATTTTCGTGTCTCAAACACCCGCCCCTCTCTCCGTTTGTGTTTACTCCGACTTTCAAGAAAATTGAAGGCGCTCTCGGTCTCGCTGTCTGAGAACGAAATCGGCGCCCGTGCGCCTCGGGTGCGCAGAAGGCTTTTGTTGCAAAGCGCGCGTTTTCTGGGAATGCGGAACACACTTCTTTTGTACAGACAGGAAGATCTACAACACAAAGTATTATACTTCGGTAGTACTTGCATTGTTTGGAATCGAGGTTAAAACTTGCACGAACTAGGAGTCACTGGTTAAAGAACGACATTCATGAATTATCTTTAACTTCTGAACTCTTCACAATTTGGATGTCCTCCAACTTCGCAATGAAACACGTTGAATAGGAATACCCTTTGCGATGAAAATAGAGATTTCGTGCCAAGTTCGGAACAATAGATTTCTTTCTAATTTCGTCTCACTGTAAGCCCGGGAAGCATTTCTCTTCTCGTGAGGACTAGCGCGTTGCGCAGGACCGGAAAAAAACAATAAGAGTGGATTTACAGTTGATTTAACATTTGAATTAGTTATAAAGCCCCCTTGTGAGGTGCAAGAGACTTAAAATATGAGACATTGTAGGCTAATAATTGTAAATATTTTTGGCCAAGTGGTCATAGGAGCACGTTCAAGTTCTGTAATTATGACTCACTTTCATCCTTTCATTTTAATTACTTTCAAGTATTCAATTGCATCGACGAATTCCGATAATTATGGACTCTCTAATCACATTGGATGTCGATAAACTACCAATATCATAATTAATACCCGCAAATGAAGTAATGATACATAATAATGTTATTCATTTCTTTTTTACAATATCTTCCTTATTTTAAATGTATAAATAACTGAACAAAATTCCTTGTTGCAAATTGTTCTAATTAAAACCTTGTAGAAGTAGCAGTAGCCATAGCAGTAGCCGTGTCCGCCTCGGGAATGGGAGTGCTTGCATGTATTTCTGCATGGTGTGCCGTCCATTTATTCCTTCATTATCATCATTATTCCATCCCCCCAGGACTAACAACCCTGAGGTATAAAAATTCAGGTTCAGCCTAATGCTGATCCCCCTGATTAGTTACATGCAAGACTTGCAATGTGATAAAATGATACTGAGCCCGTGCAAGTGCATGTCCTGCGTGGTCCAAGATGGCCTATATATAAATACAAATGAAGAAATAAGCAAAATTTTGAACTAACGGAATTGGGGTGCAAATAACGACATTGCTGTATTGCGCAAGGCCTTGCGATCGCACCGGAATTTAGGTTGCCAGAACAAAGGCCCGCCAGCGGACATGAGAATTTCAGTGTACTTGCTGTTCGCAAATGACACTAATGTCCTTCCGAGACTAGAATAGCACTTCAGAGTCTTAGAAAAGCGCGTAAAGTTGCTATTAAAGGCTAGAACGAAATTACAAAAACTATTTTACGAAAATCTGTGTTTCTGATACCAAAGTCGTGTTAAGGAATTACGAATGTATAACATTTTGAGGAACATGCTGGTGTCACTTTTTACACAACCTGAATAGACTCACCGGCACATTATTTTAATAGTACAAAATATTCAATTTTTATTATTTCTTTCGCAGTTATATGGTTAATGCAAAACACCCCGAGCGCCACCATTTTAAAGCCACTTTTAGAACACCTAACTAGATTACTTTTTTTATTCTCCGGATTATTAAAAGAATAAGAAAATTTGTAATTTTAAGTTTCAGCGCATTCGCGGCGGGCACACAATTAAATCCCAACCACACGTTGCAATTTATAGTGCATTTCCTAAGTTGTGGTTATAACTAGAGACCGGTTTTTTATGTAATTATATTTTTTGTCTTTCTGCTTACCGATCTAAAAATTGTAATCTTAGCCAATCGCCGCCGTTCTAACACAATCTCAAAACTTTGCATTACATAGTTTTACATGTTTCGTACTATATTACATATTTTGCTATTTTCGCAAAATATTTGTTATTCTATCAATTTTCTTCAACTTTTTGGCTTATTGTTTATGAAAAGAAGTACTTTTAAAAAAATCGCACTTTTCCCTATTTTATTACTGTGTGCTGTCTACACGAAGTACGCCACAAGAAGACGCGGTCAGATGTTCTCATAGTCCGGCGCGCCTTCTTCAGTTAGTAGCTTCTTCATGAAGGTTCAGCTACTGACAGGAAAGTTGAAGGATGCAAAGCGTGCATAAATTTGTGCTCTCCAAATGATGGTATTATTTTAAAAATTTGTTTATAAATGTAATTTCGTATGACTTAAATATTCGTTTTATAATTATTGTATTTTAATATCACATAATATATCCAATTTTACCTATTTATTACATATTCTTATCGTTTTCATTACATATTTATATTCATATTTTGACGTTTCATACTACATATCTTTCCTGTCTCTTGTTATAACTACGTCACAACTATGAAATGGGAGAGGTCCAAGTCCTTAAAACCCAATTTTTGTGTTCATGTAGATCTCAAGTAATGTCGGTCATAACTCGAAAATTACCTTTTAGGACCTTCAATTACTTTTTTTTGAAGATTTGGCTCTGCTGGGTAAACACACTCCATGGTTCTGGTCTTGAAATACATGTAAAATGTAATCGACTCTTTGATAGTTATTTATAACCACTCGAGTATGTTCTTCTGTTTGTTAATAAACGATTAGCAGTTTTAGAATGTTTAACAATGCTGATTACTACACCTCTGTACCGTAAAGCACAACTGAGAACCCAGTCGTTTGAAGTTGTGTTCCAGGCTGAACCAAACTATTTTTATTTTTAAAACAATGATCTATAAAGAACGGAATGTTCGCTCAGATCCAGCTAGTGCTTATTTCTGAACGCCATAAAGTTTTCAACATTGCAAAGCGTAATGAAAAAAGGATATCTGCCTCTTACAACCTCTTTCAGTCGTGTTTGCACACCAATATATATGAGCACAGTGTGTAACTCCCAATCTAGGGTGTCGATTTTTGTAGTTGGTAATTTTAATTTAGTGAGGTGTTCATAGTCATCACAATCTGTGGTTTTAATTTCACACAAGTATATACCCCGGCAATATATTCGTTTATAACGTATCATTATTTTTTAAAATTAAAATTGCATTTAATAAACAAGTTATGAGAAGAAAGAAAATGTGTACACAAACTCATGACATGCGAGGCTTCACGCCATATTATATTTCGATTAAAACAGTGTCCCTTCAAGGTCACAGCTGGCAGGAGAGGGGGGGGGGGCACTGTCATCCAATCGCAAGTTTCGTTTAGACTTAAATTTTCGGTATTGAATTTCCCGATTGAATGACAATGGCCTCCTCTCCTTTCCGCTCGTGACCTTGAAAGGCCATAATGTTTTAATGGATATATAAGTTATCCACTTGTTGAGTTGTTCTTGTGGTACAGGATTTTGATTTGTGCGTATGGCCTCTAGCTCAGCGTGGAAGGTCGTGGGCGTGGCGCCGGGGAGTGAACGCGGCCAAGTTCCCTGAACCCGCTCCCAAAGGCCGGGGAGGCAGGACTGGGCCACCTGAAGCGTTACCTCTCGCTCTTACGCACGGCAATCAACACTGATTCTGGGACAGATGCACTCGCTTCAGCACTGAAATGTTAAGCGCCTAGTGTGGCAAGCTTGGGTTTAACCGAGTACTTTCTGATTGCTTGGAAACTACAGCCTTGGAAGTTTACTAAGCTTCTGGGGCTACCTTTTGCGACACGTCGAAAAGGATACAACTAGATAAATGATGAGTCTGTGACTAGCATTTTTATACATCGTTGGAACGGTCACAGCATTCATCAGGAGAAAGCAACGAAAACACGCGAATACGGCATTCAAGCCGCATGTATGACGCCGCGATATGTGATTTCGAGAATTCATTTGCGCCACCATTGAATTCCCTTAGCTGGCCAACATTTCCACCACGGAAGGCGTGGAAGCCTTGCGAGCTCCTGCCTCCGCCGTTGAGGGAGGTCGTGCGTCAAGGCGGCGCGCCGGCCGGCGACCCACTTGCGAAGTCTCCGTCCTAATACGGCAGCCGGTGCGGCGCGGCGGGCGAAAGTGCCGCGGGTCACGGACGACAGAGCCCGCCCCGCCCCGTCCTACCCCGCCTTCCCGCCCCGTCCCACCATACCCCGCCCGGCACGGTCCGGCCTCCTCCCGTCTCGTCTCGTCCCGTCCCGTCCCCGCCCCGCCCCGCCTCGTCTCGTCTCGTCTCGCCGTCTCAGTTCGTCCGTCCGTCCCGTTCGTCCCGTCCCTCCCGCCTCGCCCCGCCTCGCCCAGCTTCGCCCCGCCTCTCCCAGCTTCGCCCCGCCTCTCCCAGCTTCGCCCCGCCTCTCCCAGCTTCGCCCCGCCCCACCTAGCTCCGCCCCGCCCTCCCGCGGTGCCTCCGTACAACCGAAGGGCAGGGGATCCGTGGATTGTTTATGACACCACGATTAATTTAATTATGGCTTCGCGCTCTTTTTGCTTCTTTCTGGGAGAAACACTGCCTCACGGCCACCTCAAGACTTGCCCGCTGTCATGAAAGCGAGGGCAAGGCGGCCCGTAAAGTTAAAGGTGACTGTTCTTACGTTTAATGCCTAAATGAAAGGATATATTTCTCAAAAAGATTACGATACGTAAGACTATATTTCGTGAGATTACGATAAGTAAATCATATATTAATGCAAGGATGATTTCAGTATGGATACAAATTCTCTATCTTTAATGTTTAGTAGTAGAAGACAGGAAAAAACTTTTTGCAATTCTTCCAGAAAAATTAGGTTTTAGCAGACATGATGCCATTCTCATAACAGTCCTTACACTATCCAATCAACAGAATTTAATCTAAAACGATAGAGCTAATTTTATTTTGGAAACTTTGAAAAATGTCCCAAAGGTGTCAGTGTAAAGTACATTCCCAAAAATTAAAATATCAGTTTCAATTCAAGGGCGTGCAACATCAGCCAATCGATTGTATCAATATTGGAGAAAATCAGCTCGAATGTGACCGCTAGCGTTGTTAACGGACGGACAGGAGCAGGTGCAGACAGACACGTTCTGATTTTTCGATATCAAGGACCCACAGAACATGAATTCTGCCTACACCATGTGCTAGAGGTCCCACCCCCCCTAAATTTAGCAACTGGATTTATCCACTTTTTCGTTACCGAAAATTCGCAGTTTTTTATGCTTTACATAACTTCTCTACTTCGTAGCGAGAAAGTAAAATTAGAGCTGAGTTTACTCTGCGATGAGTGGCTCGTTGTCCGCGCTGCATCCGTGACCTGATAACTTCGTCTCACCCACTGCGATGCAGGTGGGCGGGGCTTGGGTATCATGGACTTTCATCGCCAGCCGCAGAATCCCCCTTTCGAGTGAAGCAGATCAAATAGAGGGTGGCCCCATTTCACAGCTCGCCACTGCCTCCTTCGAAAGTTCGCTAAACATCTCGAGCTCAAGTAAATACGGACTGTACATGAAAACTGCTGTGTAGGCTGCAGAACACTAAAAGCGACGTTGCGAAAGAAAGAGGTACTGACACGTTACTAAGTGACATCAATTAATTACTCTACAAATTTGTCCGTTACAATGAAATTAATTGAATATTATTTTGAATCATTATAAATGTTCGCGAAGTATCGTTTATGTTACTGTGATGTCTTCTGTATTTTAAACCAATTATGTCTACTGTGAGAAATTTGAAGAGAAAAAAAGAACTCCTTTGCAACTAAACAAAACGTTATGGCGTACTTAAATTAGTTCAAAGAATTGGTCGCGTACGTTACAATAGATGTGATTTCTCAATATGTTACTCACAACTTGTACAAGACCATGGACAAGACTATTGTTAACACTGAACTTATTTACTATTTTTTCTATAAAATATTGTTCTAATTCACTCTACGGGAAAAACATTTTTCACGTCGTTCAATATAAAATCGAAGAGTAATTAAGTAAGGTAATAATAAAATAAGGGTGATATACAAATTATGGAACAATAAAATCACTAATTACTGTGATCTTGAGTTAAATACCTTTCTGAAAATATTTTACATTTATCATGATATTTACACGTATGTTGTAGAGAGCTGAGGTCAAGAAACTCTACTCTTTGCCTTAACTTAGAAACGTAAAGCACTACATATAATCTTAAAAATTCACTGACATATGTTTGTCAAAGGGATCATACTTGAGACGATTGCTGAACATTGTGTTTATATACACTCACTAATCATTGCGTTTAAACAACTCTTAGAACTCAAGAACACTCGCTTCGCTAACAATAATCTCATATGCAAATGTTTTCTGGAAGATGAAATGTCGATAGATTTCTGTAGATCAGTTACAATTCTCACAGGGAAATAAACAAATGACGAGAGAAAAGCGTTCATTCTATGAATTTCATGATTTACATTAATATTGGCTTTTTCTATTATAAGACCGATCATTATCAAGCAAGCAAGCAAGAAAACATCTTGGGCCCATCAATAGCTTTCATTTAAAAGATCAATCACGTGGTTAATGATCTCGGGAACACCACAACTAGATCTTCCTCCTGACGCAATTTACCAAGATTCAGCTCAAAAGCTTCGTATCTCACAGAGTTAATCCTGACACATACATACAGACACGCGTATTTCCGTTGAAAACTCGCAATCGATTTTCCGCAGCACTACATAATTTTCCCCGTATATACGTACTTAAACGAGAAAATAAAAATAAAGCTAATCACTGAAATATCCATAATTTTAAATTCCATACCTCAACGTTCATTTCTAAAGAACACCGGCTTCATTGCAGGGGAAACGAAAGTAAAAAGATGAAGTGACATTTCAGAAAAGGAGAAATGGAAATGAGTACCTAATAAAATTTTCGGACGAACCAGGTATCTCCTACCAGCCAGAACAAGCTCTTAAGTCCAGACGGGTCTCCAGCATTTACGGTAGAGTGATACATGTAAGTGAGGGAAAGTAAGGCGCGAGGAAAAACAAGGAAGAGGGAGAAAAGATCGCGTGAGGTATGCGGCCCATTTGTTAGGTACCGCTCCGGCATTCGCCTGGTGTTGTACAGAAACACGATCAGACAGCCGGCCGCTAGAATTCTCCTCCAGACAGCGACTGAATTCGACCTAGCTACGGAATCTAGCCGGTGTCGAAAATCCTGGCATTGTCGGTACTCGACCATAGATCCCGTCAGAGGCACTGCAGTGAAATCAACTGATGCCATGAGCGACCTCTCCCGGTTAAAACTCGCTATTGTGTGTTCGCACCTCTTGATTCACCGGGAGCGGTAGCTTAGTGCATCGACTGATGTCACTGCAGCGCCTCTGACCGGGAGGTCCTAAGTTCGAGTCCTGATGGCGGCAGGATTTTCGACACTAGCTTTTCAGTTAGGTCGAATGTCTGGAGGAGAATTCTAGCGGCCGGCTGCTCTGATCGGTAGTTTTCCGTGGTTTCTCCGATCAACACCAGGCCAATGCCGGAGCAATACCCTACCAAACGGGCCACGGACCGCGCACGATCTGTCCTTCCTCTTCCTTGTCCTATCCTCTCCTCTTACACACACACACACTTACACTAACATGCACCACACTATCACATATTCCGGGAGATCGGTCGGGAGCTTAGAGCTTGTTCCAGCTGGGCCGGTGCCCCGCTGATGGGAGAGTCCTGGTTATGGGGAAACCCCACTAGCGGACGGTAGGTCGGCGCCGGATCTCGCCATCCAGTGGGGGAAGGTCACCGCCATCTCGCGAGAAAAAATATGCACTACACTAACGGGACTAATGACCACAGTAGTTGACGCGCCCGGAAACATGAAAAAATCAATCAATCAATCAATGAAAGCTCTTGATTCGGACAAATGGTTGAGCCCGGGCGTATCTACGGCGGCAGCGTGTTTCTGTTAAGACGCAGTGCGCGGGTGCGGCGTCTCCGGTTAGTGCGGGCTTATGGAGGGGGCGGTGCGGGCGGCGCGGGCGGCTTAGCTTTGATCCGAGGGCTTTGCACCGGCCATCCCCCACCCCCGCTACCCTTCCGGCGCACGATATTGGAGATTAGAATCGCCGCTGCGCAGTGGCGCGGGCGGCCGGGCCTTGCGGTGCGCTTATCCGCTGGTGGCGGTGGCACCCGGATTGAGTTGGGCGAGCGGAGAGCTTCCTGGTTAATTGCTGAGTTCGCAGCACGAGGTGCGCGCCGTCCATCCCATCCGAGCCTGGAAACGGGCTAGGTGCTGTGCATTGCCGAGCTTTGCAGATGTATTTGATGCTCGTAGAAACGTTACCCCAATAATTCCTCTACTCTCATATCCCTGTCATTCATTGTTAGTCACATGCAATACGTAGTTGCGTATAGAAATGGTGTCAATGGTTCCTATTATTTTAAAAGTGCCATCTCTGTAACTCTACTTTTAATAGATGGAGTGAATGTTGGGAGTATAATGTATGTGCTTCCTCACTGTATGCACGTTTATGATGCAATAAGAGGTGAAAATGTGGATACGGGAGATAGATTGAATATGTACTGGAATGCTTCAAAATTAGAGCATAATTGTCTTTATGAAGTATGTTATGGGAACTATATATTCTGATTATAATGGACAATGACATTGTGGAAAATAAAGCTGGTACTTGCCACTCTGCGGTTATGTACTAATGGGAATTCGGATTGCCTGGCATACCGAATTGTCATCTCCTCTAAATATTTCAAGTGATTACTCAACAACTTCTCATTTTTTAAAAGTACATGCCATTTTGAGATCTAAAATTGAGGGATAAATTGCATCGAGAAAGAAATCTCTGGCTTTAATATTGGAGACGTAGGACAAGTCCGAGAATAAATTTCATTCTCAAAATTTCTTTCTAATGAAAAACAGATCTCTACTACTTTTATAAATGTCTTCTTCGATCAAAAAATTTAATGAAATAAAATTCACTATTTTCCAGAAAATTTTGACGTCAAAGAAGTTTCTTGTAAAGTACGCCCAAATCTTAAAATATCTTGATGATCCGGAAACGGCACATCTCGATTTTTCACCTTAGATATTTACCTAGTTTTAGCTGAAAATTGTGGGAATCCTGATGTGGTTCTGGACGTTCTTATAAAAAAATAAAAGAGGTCATCTTCGTAAACACATTATTTTTATTAAGACAGCCGGCTTTCGACGGCTTTGCCGTCATCGTCAGTCTACAAGATACAGAAAAATATAACAAAATTACAAAGAAAATACAAAATAAGATTGAAAATTAAATTACAATTAATAGATACATTTAAATTTTAGTTACAGAACTGGAAAGTATCTATTAATTGTAATTTAATTTTCAATCTTATTTTGTATTTTATTTTTAATTTTGTTATATTTTTCTGTATCTTGTAGACTGACGATGACGGCAAAGCCGTCAAAAGCCGGCTGTCTTAATAAAAATAATATGTTAACGAAGATGACCTCTTTTATTTCTTCTCTTTAGCTGAAAAGCGTCTAATTTATCAGTTATGCCAGACGTATTCTTCCGTCGCCCCATCCATTCCGATTTTTGGGTAGTAGCGTGCTTCTCTTTGCCTCCACCTTTTGGAAAATCAACTTAACCTCTTTTGGAATATCACTAATGTAATTAAATGATGACACGCGGGCTAAATACCTCAAAGGAATCTTATCCACGGATCTTTCGGCCGCAACTTTGATTGGTTCTTGAGGTGGTTCCAATACTTTTCCCCCCTACACTACAGAGAGGGGAGGTAAAGTAAAATAGGAACCGAAACTTCAGTGGCATACGTTAATCCTTATGTACAAAAAAATTTAATCTTTCCACTTTTCTCTCTTTAGTTTTACGACCGCCTTGGAATGCGCACCGCCCTTTCTAACGACACAATAAAAGCGCGCGATTCCTGATAACGCGCGAATCAATATGCTTAGATAAATACATTTTAAGACTTTTTATAAACGGTTCCCGTGCGTATTTTATCAACCCCTCGAGGGGGGAATAACGTAGATAGGCGCTGTTATGACAGGTTTTACGGCCGTGACAGGGTGCGGGCACGCGTGTCGGCGTGTAAAGTAGAGAACTGCGTGCCACGCTATCGCCGATCTCTGTACTTTGCTCAGCTGCTGGGCTACCTGTGGGGTGGAAATGGTTTTCTCCATGGAACGTTCGCTGAGGCTCTGTAAGGAGCCCCAATATTATAAAGCAATTCAGATTATCTATCGCGTGCAGCTTTTGCTTCAAGTCTTGAACGGTCGCTGCTGAGAGATCACATGGAGGTGACTTTTATGTGGTAATTTTATTTCTACCGTCCTAAACGTCACAATATGTTACGCGTTGGAATACATTTCCATCGCTTTCCTTGAATGTTCACTAACTACGCATGCTTCCTTGTTGGTGCTTTGAATATACGAATGCTCTTTTGTATATTTGCTAGAAATGATTAGTGATGTATGTTTCGTAAATACACTTTACAGGTCTTGTGCTCCTACATATAATAAGTATCGAAGAGTTTCTACAGTAACATAAATTTCAAACGTTTTATTTTATCAAGAGATAGGCCAAAAGTTAAAATCAATCCAATGCTTTTCAATTCCCTCCAGACTTCAGATCCCTCTGTTATCTTAGCCTCAATTTATGTGAAGAGCGTCGTGTATTTGCAAGTATTGATGAGGGCAGGAACGGGCCTAGTAGTTGCGGTATCCGCTGACCCCGAGTGACGTACTCGCCTTTCGGCTTTCGAAGATCGAACGAGGGTCCGTCCCTGGCAGCTGCACGGCGGATAGAGGCCGTGGGGTGGGCGGACGTGGCTTTGCGATGCTAATGCTGGCCAGCAGAACCCTCGTCAAACCACGCCGCCCCGTCCAGCGCCTCCGCGTCTGAAGACGTCTTCCTTCGACGGGCCTCCGCCCCTTTGCCCTGCCCGCAACCATCCCGCACACCATGACCGCACTACCCCTCCGACCCATGCCTACTCCGTCCGGCGAGCAGTCCTACCCTCCTCCGATAAATTACGAGGCTCAGATACCAATTGATGTTACCGGGAGCGGTAGCTCAGTGAATCAACTGATGTCACTGCAGCGCCTCTGACCGGGAGGTCCTAGGTTCGAGTCCTGACCGCGGCAGGATTTTCGAACTAGCTTTTCAGCTAGGTCGAATTCAGTCGCTGTTTGGAGGAGAATTCTAGCGGCGGGCTGCTCTGATCGGTAGTTTTTCGTGGTTTCTCCGATCAACACCAGGCGAGTGCCGGAGTAGTACCTACCAAACGGGCCACGGACCGCGCGCGCTCTGTCCTTCCTCTTGCTTGTCCTATCTTCTCCCCTTACACACACACTTACACTAACATGCACTACACTACCACATATTCCGGGAGAGCGGTCGGGAGCTTAGAGCGTGTCCCGTCTGGGGCGGTGCCTCGCTGGTGGGAGAGTCCTGGTTAGAGGGGAACCCCACTAGCCGACGGTAGGTTGGCGCCGGATCTCGCTATCCAGCGGGGGAAGATCACCGCCATCTCCCGAGAAAAAACATGCACTACACTAACGGGGCTAATGACCAAAGCAGTTGACGCGCCCGGAAACACGAAAAAAACAAACCAAACCAATTGATGTCATTGCAGTGCCTCTGATCGGGGGGTCCTAGAATACCAGTCCCAACGATGGCAGGATTTGCGACCATAGCTAAACAACTGGGTCGCATACAGCTGCTGTCTTGAGAAGAATTCTATCGGCCGGTTGCTGGATCGGTAGTTTTCCGTGGATTCTCCGATCAACATCAGGCAAATGCCGGAACAGTGCCCTAAGAAACGGGCCACGCACCGTGCGCCATCTATCCTTTCCTCCGCATTGCCCTATCCTCACCCCTTACATGCACACACTTACAGACACTACACCACCAAACATGTCGGGAGACCGATCGGGAAGGTAGGGTTTGTCCCGGCTGTGGCGGTGTCATGCTGGTGGGAGATACCTGGTTGTGGGAAAACCCACAAGCCGAATGTCTGCGCCAGGTTTCACTTTCCAGCGGGGAAGATCATCGCCACCTCGCGCGATAAAATCATGCATTATACGGGGCTATTGACCGGATAGCTGACACGCCCAAAATCATCAATCAATCTAGGGAGTTTCTGCACGGCGTAGCGTACAGCAATCGACTGCAATCTCCATCTGCGCATAGGCAAATACACAATAGTAATGGGAAACTCGAATTGCACATGCGTAGAAAATCGGTAGTGTCGTCGATTGCAATTACGCTTCGCTCTGCAAAAGCTGGTAACTGCTAAAAACCGCAAAAAGCTGCGAACAAAAACATGCTAATTACTTGTAGAGCTGGTCGTTCGAATTCGATTTTTACCATGAAGTAATTTCAACTTATAAAACAGTGATTTAGGAACTGCGGAGAATGATTGCTTCCAAACACTTTAAGGAACACTAAAGAATTCTGCAATTACAATACTCTGGATGATTCCCGATTCAGTTAAAAAACAAATTAAGATTAGGAGCGATATCGCCCGAGAGGTGAATCCCACAAATATTGACAATCTTTGTCTCAGTAGCTGAATTAAAATGAAAAGGGTACCCAACTCTCTCGCTATAGGAATGGACCATTTCTATTCGCTTCAAGAAATTTTTATAGCAATGTAAAGTCCACCTGGGCATTTTAAGGTCATTTTTTCCCCCTTGACTTTCCCATATCCAAACACGATACTATCACCGTGAAGACAAGATCTTTCGATGCACTCCAGAGTAACTATATGATGGATAACGTAGAAGAACATGTCTTGAAAAAACTCTTTCGAGGTAAGGGTCCGTAAATAAAATTAATTTCCAGCTCCAGGGCGAAAAGGCAGTAATTGAAACGGGCGTCTGATTTGAAAGTGACGTTTATATGGCCGAGGAATCGAATTAGGGGAGAATCCATTGAAGATGCGGAAAGCAGACGCGAGATTTACGGATTGATAAACATCGGCATTCACGAGCCGCCCCGCAATCAAAAGTCTACACCCCATAAACGACTCCTCTCGCTGGAGATTGCGCCTCTCCCTACCCCGTAAATAACTTTCACGACGCGACGCTCCGCACCGCTGCGCCGGCCTCGCCCAAATCCTCCACGCGCTCCTGCCTCCAGCGCCATCGCCCGCTCAGCCTCCACTGGCACTCACTCATCCAGATGCAATCCCATAAGCGCACCGGGAGCGGTGGCACAGTACATCAACTGATGTCACTGCAGTTCCTCTGACCGAGAGATCCTAGGTTCCGACTCCCCACGGCGGCAGGATTTTCGGCCAGAGCTTGTCAGCTAGGTCGAATTCAGTCGCTGCCTGGAGGAGAATTCTAGCGGTCGGCTGCTTTGATCGATTGTTTTCCGCGGTTTCTCCGATCAACACCAGGCGAATGCCGGAGTAATACCCTAACAAACGGGCCAAGGACCGGGCGCAATCTTTCCTTCCTCTTCCTTGTCATATCCTCGCCCCTTACACACACACATACATACACATACACACACACACACACACATGCAATACGCCACCATACATGCTAAGACCGGTCGGGGACTTAAGAGATTGTCCCGACTGGGACGGTGCCCCGCTGCTGGGAGAATCCTGATTGGGGGAAAACCCCGCTAACCGACGGTAGTTTAGCGCCGGATCTCGCCATCCAGCGGGCGATCTCCCGATGAAAAACATGCACTACACTTACGGCACTAAGAACCTCGTTAGTTGACGCGCCCGGAATCAGTAATCAATCAATCGACCCATATGAGTCACGATTCCTTAGCTGTAGCCGTTACCGTTTCTTGCACGGTACAGGCCTAATAAGCCGACCTGGGTGACCGAGATCGTTAAGGTGGGAGCATCTTCACTTCCTCGGCTCGAAGGGGGGCGGCGTCGAATCCTGCCTCTCGTAGAACAGTGGAGATGTCCCATCCACAATATAATACTTCTTTCCGTTCCTAAAGTGCCAGGCTGTTTGGGGGTTTTCGCGGCACTCGCTCTCAAGTACTCGTTACATCCGGTACCGGCCGCTCCTGTGAGATTACTAGATAAGACCACCTTAGTGCACTTCGAACACTGCTTAGTTATCTCGGTCCTGTTCCTTCATATACTTTCCCATATCATCCCGTGTCTCTGTCTCGGTTATTGTACCATTGTTCTGGATATGAGGAACCAGTTTCTGAACTACACATACATCACATAAACATTTTGTCTGCCAGACGAAATATTATGGAAGGATTAGGATATAAATTAACACATAAAGAACTCGAAATGCTCACGGACGTAAACGTATAATATCCATGTTGTACAAGGTATTCGAAGCCAAAATCTTAGTGTATTTCGAACCCAAAATGTATCGCCCTTCAACTGCAATATTCTTCCCTTAATTCATTCCCTTTCCCAGCAAATGTGGGTAAATTAGAAGAGTACCAGATGCGCTTTGTAAAGATCTAAGGACATGTATGCGTGTGGACTAGCTCTCTTCCCCCAAAGGGTCAGATGCGCCATAGGCTCACGCGCTCCGCTAGTCCATAGAAAGTACGACCGATACGGGATCACAAGCCACATCGGTTTGTTAGTAGGGGAGACTGAAAGGTGTCACTGTGGCTACATCTGGACGTCATACGGAATAGTCTTGGCCTGGGGAGGGACTCTTTGGGAGACCGTAAGGTACCAACTCGTAAACTAGTATAATACACACACCACCGTCCTAATAACTATACCACATCGAACACAGCCTCTGAACAACATCAGATCACCCTCTATTGTACAAATTTCCGTAAACCCCCCATTCTCAGGCAATCTTACCATCTGTTATTCTTTCCAAAATATACGTGTGATCCAGACGCCTTAAAAAGTAATAAAAAAGCGCCACGTTCCCAGAACTAACGTGTGCGCCGAAAGCTCACCTCCCGCTCATCCGCAGGATCCACGCGTCCGACACGTCGTGGCGCCATCCGCGTGTTTGTCTTGTGTTATCGAGCGGCGGGAGCGCACGGGTTCGCCCACCAATCACCCGCGTGTTTTCCTTTTATCACCGCGGGATACGAGGCGCTGCCGGGGACCCTCCTCGCCGCCTCGCGCTCTCGGGGGCTTGTTGGGGACGGGGGATACCTTTGTGAGGGAAAAATGCCGCCAGCCAACTTCTAGGCCGGAGCCGGATCTCGCATTCAAGCGGGAAAGGCTCTCCGCCACCTCCCGGTATACAACACGTATTTTACTAATGAACAAAGAAATTGGCGCGGCAGAAAACACGGAAGCAGACATGTCCCAATGGCGATATGGATGCAGCATTAACTGGATCGAATAGTTCTTCCCGCCGGTCATTCGTTAAACTGCTTTTTGATGCACTTTCTGCTACTTTCTATTTGTTGATGGCATTACTGACTCATTGCTGTAATGTTATTAGCTTTTGTGAAAGAATCAACAATGACTTCTATTCCGTGATGCATTTTGGTGATGAGGTTATGGTGGTGGGGGAGGCCGAAAAGCTTGCTGGGATGTTTCCCTCGTACCTCCGCGATGCGGTCACTTCACTTCAATCGATACTCGTCATATTCAACCGCCACGCACTAAAGAGCATCTCGCATGTTCATTAGCGTTACTACCCATTGGATTTCTCCATTTCGGCACGAGCACTAGTCTGATCACTTGGGTATTATTCCTCTTCGCCATCAAATCCACCGCCGTTCCTAACTGAAGATTGATTGATTAGTGAATGTGGGTGCGTCACAAGCGAAGGTAATAGGTCCCATAAATGTAGTGCATTAAATGAGGTTTTTATCGCGAATGGTGGCAGTTATTTTGCCCCGCTGGATGGTGAGACCCGTCGCAGACCTATCGGTAGCTTGCGGGGTTTTCCTCCACCAGGTATCACCCACCTGAGCACCGCCCCAGCCGGGACAAGTACTGAGCTCCCGACATTGGTAGTGTAAGGCATGTGTGTGTACGTAAGGGGGTGAGGATAGGACAAGGAAGAGGATGGAAAGATCGCGCGCAGTGGTCTGTTTATTAGGGTACTGCTCCGGTATTCGCCTGGGGTTGATCAGAGAGACCACAGACAACTACTGATCAGAAAAGGCGGCGGCTAGAATTATCCTCAACACAGTCTGAATTCAACTTAGCTATGTAGCTAGTATCGAAAATATTGCTACTGTCGGGACTAGAATTCTAGGACCTCTCGGTCAGTCGCATTACAGTATCATCAGATGATGCCCAGAGCCAACTAAGCCGATCTTAATTGACGAGCTTTATTCCAAAGTGATGTATGCGTAATTGTTTTTTTGTTTTTTTCACTTATCAATACATTCTTAAGACGTTTCTCCATCATGCGGTCAAATATTGAGTATCTTCTGGTGAAACGAGGAATCGATGAGAATCGAGGTAACAAATGTAACTGCATTATCTGTGCACGTCTTCTAGAATTCAGTGAGAAATATAGTTAATCAAATTATCGTTGTTCGTGTTGTCGCGGCAGGAGGTATTATTGCTTGACGAAGGAAGTACATGAAGAGGGATAAGCCCAAATTTATTGCTGATAACGCTTGAACATAAATTTTATTTCATCGGAGCGAATACTTTCGCTACCAATCCGAAAAACGCTCTTTTTTTCTGAATTCAAAATTCAATTCGTATATGACTTAGAGTAGGGATCACAGAATTCTGAAAACGTGAACAGTATTCATTCTCCCCATAGCGGGTCACACACAGTTTTTAACTGTATTTGACGTAACATAAATAAATAAATCCGATTTTAACTATTCTTTCCCTCCCTGCGAAATTGTGAATTATGGAGACACGCCCATTGCAAATGCCCCCTTGAATGCCACGTCGCAACCGCCGAGGAGGCTGTGGCCGCGGTCGTAAACCTGTGGGCGGCGGCGCCAATTAGACCGCCAGCGGACCGGAAGTGCGCGCGGGAAGGCGCGGGCGGCGCGGGAACTCGATCCGCAGCTTCCAGCGGCTGCGTCCGCGCGGGAGGGAAATCCTGCGGTTGACCCCCACGAGCGCGGCGGCGCGACGCCTCTTTCCCACGTTTATTTGGCTTTCATTCAACCCAGTCTATACGACTTTTTTAATAATAATAATAATAATAATAATAATAATAGTAATAGTAATAGTAATAATAATGATAATAGTAATAATAATAATAGTAATAGTAATAATAATGATAATAATAGTAATAGTAATAATAGTAATAGTAATAATAATAGTAATAGTAATAATATTTATTCCCAACTTGTTATAAGAGATCGTGTAGATTGTTGTTTCTTGGAATTACTAACCATCGATAACCAGTTGCGATGGTTAACAATACTGAATTTATAATTTATTATCTGTCTACTTCTACATAATATTTTTTATACGTGGCGTGTTTTTAACAATATTCTTATTTTTTAACATTTAGAATCTAAGTTTTTGTTAACATACAAACAAAACTACCTTTAAATCATACCATAAGTGACAATTTACAGAGGTGCAATATGTTTATTTCCATACACAAAATATGTAATTCCATAAATAAATTTATATTTAATTTATACAGCAAACAGTTTTAGTGCAATATTTCAGTTAACTTGTTTATATCATTATCATAATGTTTTTAAAATCTTCAGCATGGGCAGCTAGGTATATATGTTGACAAAACGAACTGAACGGCAGAGGGTTCAGATATCGACAGCAATATCTCCACCACACTATAGTTAGTGGGTGGAGCAATATTTTTACCCCATTATTATAGATTGTGCGTTCTTGCACACCATATCGCCTAAATGCCCATATTATCAGATTGTTGCAAATCATTGAAACATATATGAAGTACTTTTTTATATTGCAGCTTTATTTCAATTACATCATTATTTTTACATTTTTTTTCCATTACACCTGTTATTTTTGATAGGTCACCACTGAAAACTGTCACTTTATGCCACTTTCAAAATATTTACACAGTTCGGTCTTCATGCAATATAGCGGCCAATGTGTGGTCTGGGTTTTCAAACTGGTGCCCGTGTTGTGGTCACATGGTTCCCAACGCAAAGTGGTGCTGCGCAGAAAATCGGTGCACCGGAGGAGCCCACTCACCTCTTTCCATCAAGCGTTCCAGTAGAGAGTTCTTGCACGGCGAAGCGTTACAGCAATCAACAGCACTATCGATCTTCTGCGCATGCGCAGTTGCAATTTCGCATCACTTTTGTGCATCGGCGCATGCGCAGAATCGGCGCATGCGCAGATCTTCTGCGCATGCGCAGTTGCAATTTCGCACCACTTTTGTGCATCGGCGCATGCGCAGAAGATACATATTGCAGCGACTGCTGTACGCTTTGCCGTGCAAAATCTCCCTACGTTTCAGCATCTACGCACGAGCAACTAGAAAAGCGCATGTGTAGAAGGTAGAGATTATCGTCGATTGCAGTACGCTACGCTATGACCCCAGTCCCTAAAATGTCAATTCTTATTCGAATCAACATCAAAATCGTAATACAAATAATAAATAAATAAATGTCTTTATTGGTGGCGAAGCTCAGGCCATTTAGCCTGCTTTTTCACCTGACCACCAATATATTGAACCTCTTGACAATATTCAACACAAACTTGTTTCAAAGGACCTCCCTTTTGTCGTGACCAGTTGCCTAAGGCACGGAATAATTTACATTGCAAGACCAATACATTTTACTCTCTATCTCTCTTCCGGACCAACGACCACACCTTTTTGTCGTAATATAACACAATATTGCTTTTTAAAGACAACCAGATAAGTTCGTACTGAAATAAACTTGAGTCGTCGTGTTCTAATGCAAACCAAACAGTTTCCGGCAACTCTCAGATAAGCAACAGCTACGGCTCACGTGAGATTTTGCGATTAGTTCGGAGTAGAGACCTAGCAGCGAAGTTACAGAAACTTTCGCGTTAAAAGGTTGAAAGATCATTTCACAGAAGCAAAACAATACTCCTAGAACACAATAAGATAAAGACGATTCCATCCCACAGACGAAGCACTGCGGATTACTGCAAGACACTAATCCTTTGTTTGTGAACTTGGTAATCAGGAACTAATCAGGCTTATTAACTGACGAGGAAGTGAACTCTTTTCGTCAGTTATAATATGAAAAGAGTCACATGAGCACGTGAAGTGTTTTGGTTGTCACTATAAGAATAAAGTATTTTAATTGTGGAAAACGCATTACTGACGATAGATAGTTCTTAAAGTGTATATACTGTACTGTTTTCTGTAAGCAAGGATTCATTAAAGTAAGTTACTTACACAATGCCCTACGGCTTTCGTTTAAACCCAGAATAGTGTCTCGATGTACATCGTAGTAATCACAGCAGCAGCGATAATGTTTTAGATTTATGGTACGGCGTTCTCGTTCAGAAAACCCCTGTTCTAAAATATCAATTTTGAGGTTGTATTACGCGGCCGGCTTAAAGGAACTTCACTGTTCCAGTAGAGGGTTTCCAGAAGCCACCGGCGAATTCCATTTCGTACGTTCACATGTATTTACAAGAATAACTTTGCAGTGCACGAAGAGTTTCATTAAATACCACACCACCGAGAAGCAGAACCTAAATTAAATACTTATTTTTTAATAATAAAAATGACAGCCTAGCATGAATTGAACTGATCTAACACTGACAAGCTTACCCGAGACCCGAGGTATTTCACAAAAACACGTCAGAAAGCATTGGTTTCAAAATCAACGTAAACATATTAGCACGGCTGAAGCGAATCAATCACTGCGAGGAAAAATAGATCTGGATTCTCAAGAAAAAAGAAAAGAAAAAAAAAAACTGGGAATTTCTTAATCGTATCCAGCGACCTGAATGTGTCAGAGTTTCAGTAGTCAGTCCTAGATAACGCTACAACCTACAACAATCAACCCGCTTCCTGATTCTCTCATCTTAAGTTTTTAAAAGTGATTTAACCTATCCAGAGCAGCACTAGCCGATCCATTATGGAGGAGCCCACCCACGAACAGCTTCGCGCAAAGAAAGAACCCGCACAAATCACCATCTCTTCCTTTGCGCACCCCGACAGTTGGCTGACGGTAGGTAGTTCCACGTCATCACATCCTGCACATAGCCCTGAAAGCAGCTAGCGCCCGCAGGAGAAACGCTGGGCTAGCCACATCCTCTCCCACACGAGTCCAGCCATTCAGTTCTCTAGGCGCCGCTGGTTCGTCCACTCCCGGCGCCGACAAAGGGAGACTAATGGCGCTCCGGAAGAAGGCTCCAATCGGAAAGCGCCCCCCCCCCTCTCCTCCCCGGGGGTCAAGAACAACCGCACCAGCAATTACTTGTCGCACGAGAACGGCCGGCATTGCACTGTAAAAGATATTTGACATATCTTCGATGAAGAACTTAGTGGAAGTTCTTTGAACTTTGACGAGAAAACTTTCACAAAGAAATTTGACGAACGTATTATATTTTGTTCAATATTTTATGTACTAGATTTGCTCGCGATTTACGATGGATGACGCACAAATCGTTGTTTGTGCTACTTTATCTTTTATAATCACTAATCTATATTGAAAGATGATGAAGGAAAAAGTAAAGAGGAAACTATTGAGGGTGAGGCCTTAGAATAACGCTATGGTATTCATCCATGGTGAGGTTATGGGCCGCACATTGTGAAGCATGAATTAAAGAACTTCGAAATGAAGAATTATTTGGGGATGGATGAAGAAACATTCAATTTTGTTTGTCGTTCCTCCTCCTTTTGAAATCGATTCCTCAGATTTGGAAGTTAAAAAAAATTATCTTCCTGAAGTGGGCATTTTCCAAACCCCTAATTTTCCACTTCTCGGGAAAATGTGTCCTATAAGCGTCAATTCGTTTGGTTTTACTTTTGTAGTCCGGATGGACAATATTATACGATTATAAACATTCTAATTGCTCGCACTCTGCAAATAAAACTTTGCTTGAAGCAACACCTCTCTATTGAACACCATGTTACCAAATGTATGATAAAACTTGGACGCTTCATACTACATTTTATTCAAGAAATTTTACAAAAGAAATCTTTTATAAAATTGTTTCATAAAATATGTTTATTATGTATGTGTTATTTGACAATGCATACATATTCTTTCTAATTGACACCTTCTGTATCCGTAATCATGATGGATTATCACAATATCTCTGCTGCCACCACTTTGTTTGTTTGTTTGTTTCTTTCTTTCTTTCTCCCTCTTCCCTTCTCTCTCTCCTCTTCCTTCTTTCTCCCTTCTTTCTTTCTCCTCTTTCCTTCTTTCCCCCTCCCTCCTTTCTCTCGCTCCCTCTCTTTCTTTCTCTCGCCCTCTCTCATTATCTCTCCCTCCCTTTTTTTCCGCAGCGTGAGATTTACAAGTGGCTGCGGTGGGGTGGTCTAGGCAATGCTTGGGGCCGTGTTGGTGGGTGGCGGCAGGTGGGCAACATCTGTTTCCGGGACGAGACGCGAGCGACACCTGGCGCAGCACAAAGTGCTGCAGCTTCAGCTTTCCCTCCCAGCACGCGACTTGCATCAACGGCCCCCACTGCACCACACCAAGTGCAGCGCATTTGCAGGTTTTCAGGACACCCGAAGAAACCGCTATTCCTGACCTAAGGAGAACATGAACTGCAAGCCTCAGTGGAGAGCGGAAGTTTTCTTAGAAAATCTTACGCGGTAATGGGGCATGAAATAGCAGAACTCGTTGTCAATGCTATTTTAATGCACATTTGACGAGGAATAAAATATTTAATTACCAGAACTGATCGTGGTTTTGTCAAAACTGACTTCGCTACTTTTGTTGTGTATTTGCATTAAACAAATGTCGATCATTATAACATGCAATGCAAAAAGATATAATACTACTATAGGCAAGAATATTGCTGGACAAACCCGTACAAAATGGTTTTACAAAAAGTAGCACGCTCATCAAGGATGACAACTAAAATGCTCCTAAAAATAATAAATTAATATTTTTACAAAAACTCCTCACGAATAGTACAACATAATGTAGCATATTTACAGTCAATAGTAATTCACCTGTACTCTCCAACTCTCCTCGTTTGGTGCACCTTACGAATTGCTATGTAACGGCGGTTGTCTTAAGATGTTACGTCGGTATGTTGATCTAAAAGTACGCGAAACGAATCACTTCTGCCTGGTGAAACTCTTGGCAGAGTTAACTAAACATATAAAGTAAATTTCGCCGGAAACACTCTGCGACGCGTTTCAAAGGCAGCGCCAACTTCTCTGGCCAACTCGCGCATAAAATATATCCGTGTACAGACTTGGGAAACGGGATTAGAGGAGCATCGCCTGCTTGAGGAGTCTGCGCTGCGCCAACATGAACTTCCCGGCGCGAAGACTCGCTGCGGCGGAAGCGGATGGCGGATTTGGGAGAGGGCTATGGTGTGGGCGATGGCTAGGGCGGGGACTCGGGCCAACGCAAAGACTCGCTGCGGCGGAAGCGGAGGGCGAGGGTTAGGGTAGGGCTAGGGCAGAGCTAGGGCGAGGGTGAGGGCGAAGGCGTGGGCGAAGACTCCCTGCGGAGGAAGCGGAGTGCGAGTGCGAGGGCGAAGGCCAGTGTGAATGCAAGTGCGAAGGCTGGGGCGAAGACCCCCTGCGGAGGAAGCGCGGAGTGCGAGGGCGAGGGCGAGGGCGAGGGCGAGGGCGAGGGCGAGGGCGAGGGCGAGGGCGAGGGCGAGGGCGAGGGCGAGGCGAGGACAAGTGCGTGGGCTAAGACCGGGCGGGCGAAGGCAGAGGCGCGGGCGCAGGCGAAGACTCGCTGCGGCGGAAGCGGACGTCGGGCGTGGGCAGGGGCAGGGGCGCGGCAGCGCTGTTTGGCGATCGGTCCAGACTCTAATAAAACAGCTGACGCCGCCGCGGCGGGCGCTGCGCTTGGCCGCGGGCCCACTGGGCCGCCAGCGCGCCGCGCTGCGCCGCAACGAGCCAATAAGCGGCACCGTCCCTCGGCCAGGCCCAGCGGAAAGCCCTCTTTTTAAATTACACGAGGGCTAACAATGGCCTCCTCCGAAGGAGGGGCCAGCCCAAAACAGTGCGACACGGTTGACGTATTTACAGCATGTGCAGCAACGCACATTTAACTACCCAAATCTCACACGTCAATGGCTTATTAAGACATAATCAGCGTTGGGCGTTTCTTAGGTGAAATTTAGTGACTTCCACTGAATTTCTTAAATCGAAATATAGAAATTCAACAATAGTCAAGAAATGATACATTTCAGACTCGAATTCTAACTCCTTTAAATCATCATATTGAAAACAAATCTTTAGAAAGATCAAGTCTATGAAAAAAGATGACCATACATAGGAAGGAATGCTCCCAAGCGTAAAAAAAGTAATCACATGGAAGAAATTTAGGAGTTAGTAGAGATATCACGCAATTCTATGGATGGGCATTCCAAATTCCAGCATTTACATAAGTACTCGAATATACAAACATCATTTCCAATGAGCTCGATATGAAAATATCGATTTTGACGATGAGCTCGAGACAGTTCAATGTTCCCCATGTATTTCAAGAAGAGTCCAAAAGAAACAGAGCAAACTTTTTATCGGTTTGACATCATATTGTGTTTGAATGTCTTTTGAAACTAGCGACCGCGTGATCATTCATAGCTAAAACCGGCATTCCGAGCTTTCAGAAATGGAGTTCCTATGTAGATTTGCGCTTTCCTCAAGTACATCCTGCGTAAGGCAAGTTATTTTAGAACTTCCTCCGCCAATGTTGAAAGTTAAACACCCTAAAGTTCTCCATGCAACTTAAGAAAGCTAATAAAAAGGAACCTATGTAGCAATGACGGGTTTAACAGCTGTCTTTCAGCTCGATTGAACCTCAAAATAGCCGCTGCCTTGAGCCCACGCCGCTTACGAGAGACGCAGAAAATACCCCCGCAGACACAGAGGCGGAACGGGACGCCGCCAGCGCGACGTTTTCCTTACTTTGAACATATCCCTGAGCGCAACGCCCGCTTCGCCTGTCATGAGTAGAGACTGGAGAAATGTGTGGTATGAAAGTCAGAATATGTACATAAACATAAAATGAAAACAGGAAGAATATGTAATAATCTGTAAAATCGGATACAATTTGTAATATAATTGTACAAAAAACTTCCTAAACACATTTTAAAAATAATACTATTTTTTAAATCATTTGGAGAGCACAAGTTGATGAAGCCTTTGCACCATACTCCTTTCCCGTAAGTAATACAAGCTATCCAGGACTGTAGTTTTTCAGCCAAACTAGATGCAAAAGAAGACATCCTACAAATTTACGACAAGGAAATAGTCACTGCAGAGCATGCAGCACTCTCATTGAAGCAGCCAAATATCGACTCTCACACGTCGGCCATTGCCAAATGTTCTCGGAAATTAATTTTAAAGGTCACGAAACGCGGTGACAGTGATACTTTTCACATCTTTAGGTGAAAATGATCTCAGTCGCTGACGCGCATTTCCGGTCACGGAGAAAATTGAGACAGATGTAGCGCAGGACGGCGGCGATTCATCAATATTACAAATTTTGAGAACAATAAGTACAATGACAAAAATAGTTATTTATGCACCAACGGCGTTATAAGGTGACCGTGGTATATAAATGATTCTATTTTTTACCTAATTGTAATTACTCATATTTAGTTATTAACTAGTTGTTAACTTGACTCGGTTTGTCATTTCATATTTCCCTCCGTAAGAGAATATATAGCAACATTCAACTGTTTTCGTATTTCCCTCGTCACCACGATCCTCTTAATCCAGGTAAGTTATGCAGTGAGTAAGGAGCTCCGTATCAAAGGCAATAATAAGCAATAACATATCAGTAAAAAAATAAATATGTAATTTCATAAAAATCCAGTTATAAGGCGCGAGCAGCGCGGCAGGAGATCAGCTGTAAGATCAATAGATCTTATATACTGGTCAGACCAAAAGAAAACTGAAGGAAAGAATAGGTGAACATAAACGTAACATTAAGAAATTAATGACAGGCGGAACTCCATTTCTCAATACAGAATTTCTACTAATTATAATATTAATTTTGAAAATCTGACAATATTGCCTATAGAACCGCGGAAGAATTCGAGAGTGAATCATGGAACTGAAGAAATTTGAAGATTGTTTTAGGATATATGATTTAATTAATTAATTAATTCAATTTGTAGTTATCTATGTGTCTGCTTATTGGAAATAAACCATTCAGCTTTTAAAATTGTTCGTAAAAATTTATTTTGGGTTGTTTTAGTTTTCTTTGTGTTAGCAGAAGACGCATTACATCAAATTGGGCATGCGTAATAAAAATTTGCTGCAGCGCGCCCGTCGCGAGGTCTTTTATCACTGTGGTGCATTGCAGCGCGCTCAACCAACTATGTTCTTGCAAAAGGGAAGACCCTCGATAAACCACAAAAAATAATAATAATAATAATAATAATAATAATAATAATAATAATAATAATTCTTTTTATGAATATATAAGTTAGATTAAATCATCTCTATTTCTTTCTTCTCTCCATTTCCGATTCAAATGAAATGATTCGTTCACAAAAAGCATATGAAGGTGGACTGAGCGTCTCCTTTTTATTTAGTTGCTTGACAGACACTGTCGTGGGGGTGTCAGCGTTCAGAAAAAGGATATTCATGTTTTCTATTCTAAAGTAAACGATAAATTATACAGTGAAGCAGATGTTAATTTGATAAAATAAACGACAAGTGCTAACAATTTACTAAAAGGTAGACATTTAAATGCAAAGGAGGACGAGAGAAGAATTGACGTGAATAGAGGAGAGGTTGGCAATCGTAGGCGCTGCAGACGGTCGTATCCCGAATGCAACCCGCGATCAGTTTCTCTTACATCTTTTACCTACTTCCTCAAAAACGCATAGCCCGATTGCATCCCGCAAACACCTTCTCTGATAGTTATTTATGCACCAAGGGCGTTATAAGCGCTCTAATGATCGAGCGACAAAAGCGCCAGGGCCTTTGGTTCGAGGTGTTTTTGTCAACCGAGATCATTAGAACCAGTAAACGCCCGTGGTACATACAAGATTTTTATTGTTTACCTAATTTTAATTATTGATATTTACTTAATTACTAAGTGACTAGATGTTAATTTGTTTTATTTTTTCCTCCTTACGAGAACACGTAACATTTTCCAACGGTTTTCAAATTTCCCTCGTAACCACGATCTTCTCGACCCAGG
Organism: Teleogryllus oceanicus; assembly: GCA_964035755.1. Lineage (NCBI taxonomy): Eukaryota > Metazoa > Arthropoda > Insecta > Orthoptera > Gryllidae > Teleogryllus > Teleogryllus oceanicus. The sequence goes on from CAXIVR010000002.1 coordinate 8,934,167, forward strand.
TAAGACGCAGCGTTTATCGAAGGCAATAACAAACTATAACGTGTAAGTAAAAAATACAATTTTAACCTACTTCCCCAAAAATGCAAAGCCCTTTTGCATTCCGTTCGGTTTTCCTCGTGCGGAAAAGCTGATTGAGGTGTCAGTGCTTCTAAGATCGTTCTCTTCCTTTCGAGTTAGAAGAACTGAAAGAGGAAAAAACTAGTGCTTCTTAATGTTGCCCTTTTTGTCTTGCCAGGCAGAAAGAGTACGGAAAGCTTATTTCGGAATTCAACTAATGAATATTCGTAATGTACTGGAACTGATTTCTGTACACCGTCGGCTGCTACAAGAAGAAGGGGCAAGGCGGCTATTGCCTTGCGTAAAAATATGCAGAATTAAAATAATTATGTAGCAGTCGGTTAACATACGCGGTTCCGAAGGCTCTGCACGTTAGAGGTCTTCTCTCGTCTGGTGCGAGAACAACTATTTGCGACACCCATAAATGATAAATTAATAAAATTGTTTCCTCCTTTCCCGCTCCAAAACAGCGCCGGGATACAGCCTGGCTATGCTTTCTGAGATAGCGAAAAGTGAAAGGCTGTTAACTGGGAAGCGCGAGGAAGGGAAACTTGACCCGTGGATGGGAAGGCGTGTGCACCCACTGTATCGCGCGGTCAACTTTTCCTAAGCAGTTCATCTTACCCCTCCAAAAGGCATAACCCCTCCAAACTGCATCTCGTCGCGTTTTCCTCCTCAGTGCAAGGCATGATTTGTCTGTTTACCGTGGTTTGCTTAACATTATATTGATTGATTCTAACTGATCCACTTCTGTTTTCAAGAAACATTCACACACCCTTTTAGAGAACTACCAACGCACTTAAAAGTTTGTGGAAACCAAACTTGAAATCTGTCCCCATCATCATCTTACCTCGCTGACTTAAGATACACAATTCCGAAGATTCTGCTGTGTTCACCTGTGTTCGTGGTATTCTGTAGACTGGTGCGAGAACATCTATTTGCTTTACCTATGAATGGAAACTTAACAAAAAAGTTTACTACTTCCGAATCACCGGATGAACGAAACGGGAAGCTGTGGAGCTATGCCTTCACAGGAAACGAAAAGTGAAAGGGGATTAGCCGGGAAGCGGGGTTGAGGATAAACTGAACAGGGGATACAGTCCAGCTAAAGCCTTTTCAGGTAACGAAAAGTGAAAGGGGATTAGCTGGGGAGCGGGGGTGAGGGAGAAGTGCTGGGCTGCAGGATACGGTTGGGCGATTCCTGGACGGGATGCGATCGGGCGACTTTGCTGTAGACAGGTGACGTGCGTCGCCCGCTCCATTCGCTGCCGTCGGGACCGCCGGTCAAAAACCAGAGCGCGCGTTGGCGGTGGAACGTCCGTCCGCGGGAACATTTGAAAACAAACCGTGTCAATCACGTTCACGAATTGGCATTTCCCTTAGAAATTTTGCACTGGCCGGTGTGCGCGCTCTCTCATGCCCGGCTTCTAAAAGTACAATTCTACTATTTCTTGCTTTTATTGTTCGTTTATCCATTGGCTTAAATTGGTAAGCACTTAACCCTGACATTCACTTGGACCTCTGCCCGACGGCTGAGATAGTAAGAAACATCTTTCTACCTATACAATTTTTCGACATTTTCAATTTCAAATTTGATTGCGGCACTTAGTGTCATAAAGCTCTTGCGCACGTATATTCACTTTTCAATTAGGGTACTAATTGTCTTGTCAAGTTCTTAACAAATGTCACAGCATTATCTCATTTCAGTACTCATTATAATATATAGAATAGTTTCCCTTTGTAACCTACAAAATAATATTTTGTAACAATGTAAAGTCATTAACAAGTTCTAGAGTGAAATTATTTTACTACAGCTTCCTATGCTACTATGTTCCTTTAGTGAAAATGTTGGGAACCAAAGAAAGGAATACGAAACTTTCACGTTAAAATATGATCGTAATTTGTGAGATACTTAACAGCAACATTAACTATCCAACTTCCAAAACGATAAACGGCTTATTTCAAAATTATATTTTGTGTTCAATGTTAACTAGAAAAAGCTAGCCAATTAATATCGCCTTTCTACATTTTTCTGTCAATCAACTTAATAAGCAGCGTACGCCCACAGGAACAGTGGACATACATTCAAACGCGATACCTGCGGATAACATTCAAAATGTGACACGTCCCTTCACTCTTTTCCAAATAAAATGGGAAACAGCACAAATTTTACTTTTTTTAACATCGTCTTTAGCTCAACGAATAGAGCACTACTTAATGTGTTGTAAGACATCTCACGTTATTTTTTTGCCCTGAAAATAAAATTCCCAATTTTTGCGAAATAGACACGTCAATTTTTGAATATTTGCTCCTGTTGGAAAGTTTGCTTCACAACTGCTGTCACAATTACACAGTAAACAACACTCGGCACAAGGACGGTCACGGACAGGAAACAGGGACGGAGGCGGTGAACTCAGAGACATAAAGCTATTAGGGCGAATCCTCACAAGTCCCACCAGCATTCGGTAGTCTTCAGCAAAGGGTATTTCGTGAGGAAGCACCTCCAGAACCACCACATCGCAATTGTTACATTCTAGCCACAAGGAGGACAAAATCCGCGAAAAGCTTTGTTCACAATTTCCGGGTACTTACTCCCACTCCAGCAAAGCCTGGAAGGCGCTGAGCTTCTTCGACGGGAAGGTCTTCTGATTGGTAGTGGTATCCCTCATGATGGCAGTCTGATAAACGCTCTTCCTTCGTCACTAGCACTCGAAGCAGTCCTCCGCATATCACGCACGGTTACACCACTCGCACTACATCTCCACACGACGCACTCGTCCCCGTTGCGGGAGGCGCAACGCACGAGCTCCACTCGCACAGACACACTCGCGCGGAACACAACTTCAGCAACACGGCTCTCCTCACATCACTCGCCCGCTCCGGGGCGACACACGGGACAACGCCTCACACGCTATCAGCGGCCGCAAAGTCACGCCGCCTTCCAGCCACTCCACTCGTCAAGCTGCCAGTTCACGTTGCGTCGAGGCTCCCGAGGTGTATAGAGTCGAGTGGCAAGACAGCGGCACGGCGATCCGCGCAGACGAAAGCGCGAGCGACTCGCGAGTCGACGCAGCCGGAGCGGCGCGCGCGCGCGTGGTCAGTCGAGCCACGGCCTCCTGACATACTCCGAGCGCCCCGCGTCGCGCTCCGCCATGCCGCGCCGCGCCGCGCCGGAGCCTCAAGTAGGTGGCCGTGCGCGCTCGCGCTGCCGGCGGCGACGGCGGCGGCCGGGGCGGGGCGGGAGGCGGGGGCGGGGCGGCGCCGGCCGGCCGGCCGCGCGCCGCTGGGGAGGGGGAGCGGTTTCACTCCGGCTGCCAAGCCGGCGGAGGCCGCTACGCTGTTGTTCTCACGCGCGCGACCGCCAACAATTACGAGAACGGCGGCGCGCGCCCACTTTCTACGGCGACACTGCACATCCCAAACGGCTTCCCAGCGGTTGCACTTTTACTCTGAACACACTCGGGAGGAGGTCGGTCGATGTTCCCGGGGAGGGCACGGCATTGCACACACGAAGCCTCACGCCTAGTAACAACACGTAGGCAAATGTGGGATAGTAAAAGCACTAAACAGAACAGAAATACACTATCAACGAAGCGTTTTATTGACCATAATATATATCTATAACATGTAGAAACATTTTAACAATATAACGTAAACGCTGCAACGTAGCCAACACCTGCCTACACAGCAGACGCACCTGCTGCCGTAATGACCACCTGGCCTTGCGTTGAAATCGCAAGTCGTTTTAAACCGGGCCCGTAGATAGCTACTTCGAAAACAAATCCAAAAACCTGCTCGGTCCAATTCCTAAACAGGTGGCCCGCAATTTTCCCTGGGGTCGAAATATAAAAAAGAAGGGAAAAAAAATTCTGCTGCGGAGCGATACTTCTCCGCAAACAATACGCGTCTCGCCCCACCTCTCTCGCACGCCCTGGATCCTTCTCTGCCCGCCGCAGCGAGGAAAGCGCGGCTCTAATTCAGAAGCAGGCGGCGACGAGACGCTCATAAAGCGGCGGTCGAAACAAGACGAAAAAAATAACAACACTGCGCGCCCACAAAAAGCGCGGGCGCGGCGGCCGTCTCTTTACGCGCTGGCGAGCGGCGCAGGGGGGCGTGGCGCGCGCGCGCCGACGCTCATCCCGGCAGACGCGCGACTGCAGCGAATGCACCGCGTCGCCGCCCCGCCCCCTCAGCGTCTTGCCGGCTTCTATCGATTATCGCGGGGTTTATTATTATTACTATTATTATTATTATTAGTATTATTATTATTATTATTATTATTATTATTATTACTATTGATAAACGATTCCGGGCCCGTCACCTATTCAGGTCATTCGTTCCATACATTCGTACAGTGCATGTTTTGTCGCGGGAGGTGGCGGTGATCTTTTCTGCTGGATGGTGAAATCCAGCAACGACCGACACATCGGCTAGTAGGGTTTTCTGCCAGCTAGGTATCTCCCACCACCACGGAAACGCCCCAACCGGGACAAGCTCTAAACTCTTGACTGCTCGTCCCACATGTGGTAGTGTAATGCATGGAAAAGTGTGTGTATGTAAGGAGTGAGGATATGACAAGGAAAAGGAAGGAAAGATCGCGCGCGGTTCGTGGCCCGTTTGTTAGGGTACGGCTCTGGCATTCGCTCGGAATTGATGCGAAAAAAACACGCAAAACAACCGATCAGAGCAGCCGGGCACTAGAATTCTCCTCCAGACAGCATGTGAATCCCACCGAGCTATCTAACTGTAGTCGAAATTTCCTGCCACCGTCGGAACTTGAACACACGTTCTGGGTCACTGCATTCACATCAATTGATGCCCTGAGCCACCTACGCCGGCCGCAGGGGGCGTGACGCGCGCGCCCTCACTCACACCGTCCGCGCGACTGCAGCGGAAATGCACCGCCGCCCCGCCCCCTCCGCATCTCGCCGCCGGCTCATATCGATTCCCACCCGCACGTCGATTCTCGCCCGGGGGTAAACATTTACGCGCCGCCTCGAGAAGGCGTGTCGTCGCCCGCTCCCGCTGCGGGACAAAAATGTGCCGCGTCGGCAGAGGCTTCCAGCCACAGGGCCTTCTTCAGGGCGGGGCGGCGCCGCGCCGCGCCTGGGGTGTGTGTGGGGAGGGGACGAAGGAAACAAGATTTCGCAGCGAGCCAACCCCAAGGCGGCGCGGGTCGGGCGCCCTTCCGCCCGCGCAACAAAGTCGAATTAGCTGCCATTAGCGGCGGCCCCGCGCACCCGGTTAATCCGGGAGACGAACGAAGGCGCGCCCGCGCGCGGGCGGAAGAGGGGGAGACAAGTGGCGGCCGAGAGCGTGGGGGAGGCTGTGCCACGCGGAAGGAAGGGAAATGGACGTTCAATTGATTGCGGATATGAGATTGAAATGACGAACATGAGAAAATTCCGGGAGTTATGGCTAGCGAGGAGGAATTTGTCACAGAAGTAGAATTTGAATCACAGTGGACACATCTAAATGTCATGCAGTATACGGAAGGGGAACTTTTATTATTAAAGAGGTTCGGTAAAATATCCCAACACTGTGTACGCGAAATTTCAGAGTATTCATTTAGCTTTTAAATTATAATTTTTATTATTGTTTGCAGCGCAGGCTTTTATAAATTCTTTTTGCAGGCCTTCCTCCAAAATTGTGCTTTCTCGACACTTAAGATCACTGTCGACATACAAAATATTTCAGTACAGTCTTGTTAACCATTGAATGACTCCTGGCCTGTTGGAACACTTTCTTAATTGTATCATTTTTCACAACGTTTCCGTTTTCTTTTGTTCTGGAAAATCCTTTCACGGCATTAACAAAGTTTTAGCCAGATGGAATTTCACTTCTTTTCAATTCTGAGTCTTAATGCTCACAGAAATGCCACAGTAGGTGAGCCGAAACAATTTCCTCAGTGATACGTTGCGTCCCTTCCTTTTCATTTCACGTAAATGCGACAAAATTACTCACGAGACTGCAAACACTTCGCATTTTTGGTAAGCCGTCTTGAAGCGAAAAAAGTCTTTTTAGAAGGTGTATTTCCTGCGTTCACGATAGACGATTAGGAATGTTCAATATAATTAAATCGCCTAGTGTTTATTTGTAATGTATGTGAAAAGGGATCAGAGACTTGGATTCACTATAGCCGAAAGTTACCTCCATTAGAGTTCATTACACCCAGAGTAAAGAGCCTTTCTCTCAGCTTTACAATCTGCAGCCCATGAAAATACAAGCGAATCATACTAAGAAAATTTAAATTTTATATGCAATTTACACTCAAAATCAAAATGCTTCACTATTATTATCATCTTAGCATTACCAATATTGTAGATGAATAACCACAATCTCATTTTCTGCACCTAGAATTAAATTCCTTTACATAATTCGATTTCAAAATAGGAAAGACGAAATACTTCTAAGTGGCCTCTTCTTTCCACAAAAAAGTGAGCGTTCCAAACGTTACTTCGCATGCCTCGAATTGTAACTTACATAATCATAAAATCGATACAAGCTAGTATCGAAAATCCTGCCGACGAGTAGACTCGAACCTACTATCTAGTGTCGACAATCTGCCACAGTCTCGACTTGGACACACTGACCTACTGGTCGGAGACGCTATATAGACAACAGATGTTCCTTTGAGCCATCTCAGCCAGTTGTGGGTGAGTGTGTAAGTAAGGCGGCGAGGAAACAAGGAAGAGGAAAGAAAGATCGCGCGCGCGCGTGGTGCGTGACCCATTTGTTAGGGAACTGCTCCGGCATTCACCTGGTGTTGTTGGGCGAAACCACGGAAAATTACCTATCAGAGCAGCCGGCCGCTACCGATCCCACCGTCGCCCATCGCGACTCGAAGCCTAGGACGTCCCGGTCAGAGGCACTGCAGTGACATCAGTGACCTGAGCCGCCAAAGCTGGTAATTTTTAAAAACTTAAAACGCATTGAGGATGGACATTTTCCTCCCCGTGTGTTCGTCAGATGAAGCAGCGCGGCCGTTGGAAGGGTGACTGGAGAGGGTGTGGGGGCGGGGCTCTACCTATCGATCGGCCGCGGAGATGCGCCCCCCCCCCCGGCGCGCTTCGCTTCCTAGACCACAGCCGCCATCACCTTTTTACCATCGAGGGCGCTCATTCACGATGCAAGTTCAACCGAAGAATAGCGGAATTCTTTCCCGATGGGTCGTAAATATAAGCGCTGTCGTCCACGACTATTTCCAGAGTATTTTGGCACCATCTCTTAAATATTTTGAAGCGAAGTTACAAATCCAGCCTGAGCCCTGAGGTACATCTATTAATTTAACAGGCCAATATACAACAAACACCAACTACAATGAGCAAATTAACTCCAATCTACAGGCACCAATTCGTTTCAATTACATGTTAAATGAAATAACAGAGAAACTACATTTCCCCAGCGTTCCTGCTATTCAGCACATGCTTTACAAAGCCCCCCGACCTGTCATGCCCCCCGTCGAGCGGTCTGCAGATAAACGAGTCGCTGAGGAAGTGGAAGGGCGACTATAGTAAAAAAAGAAATGGAATTTGGAGTAAAAATAGAAATGGAAGATTGCATACCCCCCACCCCAAAAAAATCCAATTTCTTTGCTTCTACAAAGAGAAACCAAGTGTCACAGTATACTAATATCCCTAACGTTTACAAACTTTTCTATAGATGCATCTAAACGATTCACGCAAGCACACAGGCGTGAGGATTCACCCTTTCAATTATTTCATCGGCCAAAGCTGAACAGCTTTCAGTTGCACCCGAAACGAGGTGGAGCCAACGGGAGCAGAAGGCTCGTTAGGGGAATCCGTGCTTCGGGGCGACGGCCCTCGGCGCGCGTCTTTTTCAACACCTCTCCAAAAATATTCCCGCGGGGAATGTTCCCAGAGCGGCGCCGGGCGACGCGGCTAAAACGCGGACAAAAACGAGCGGCGACGCGCGAGTGACGGCGCCGGCGACGCGGGACGGTTGGGGGTGGGGGATGCAGGGCGTGGGCGGGGCCGCGGAGGAAGGAGTTACCCGAGACCCTGTGCCACGCAGCCGGAGCCAAGCGCACGTGAGGGGGAGCGCAGGGGAGATGCGGGGGGAACCAAAAAGGGGAACCAGGTCGTCCAAGGAGACGGAGAACACGGATGAGGAGCAGCGAAGGAGAGCAAATGCAAGGGTGCAGCTCATTGGGAAAGGCAGAAATGCGCTGAATGCGATGTGTCTGGGCGACATCTGCGTCACTCAGACACGGCCACTTGGCAATGCTGGCGGCGATGGCGAGGGTAGATCGCGTAAGTGTGGAGGTGGAAAAAACCATGACGTGGCTACCGCAGTTGCATGCGACGTAGCGTTACCCTCTTTTCTGAAGCATCTAGAAATGCATTACAATGTTATGCTGCAAATTATTTCTATTGTTGGATGGAGGAGTTCGTTTCACAACCATAAGAGCGACAAAACGAAACAAAAAGCTGGATGCTTCAATGAACATGATTAAGATATTTTTCTGATGAATAAAATGGAAAGTAAAGTAATCATTAGTAAATAGTTTACTAATTACAGAGATCAGACCGCTCATGTGATAATGATATGCACTAAGTTTGGGTAGTGTTTTTCAGAAACGTAGAAAATAAAACGACACATAAATCTAGTTTTTTTTAGTTTCATATTTAAGAAATGTCGTTTTTTAAAAAATAAATATCATCTCAGATGATTTCATAATCTAGTTTACCACGTAATTATTTCATTCCACAGAGCATTACGTCTTAAAAATCTCCAACAAAAACTATGAACAATTTTAGAATAATTTCATTACGATGATGCAGTTGCACTTCGAACAAATCCTTTCTGAATTTCCATTCCTAATGTCCAGAAATCGCAATGTTGGCGATTCCTTTCGTAATTTCCAATCCTTTCAACAGCAGGGCCCAGCCCGCCGGGGTGCCTCGCGTGGCTGCCCTCCGCAACAGGTGCGGGTGCGCCTGCGTCGCTGGGTGAGGGCGCCACATTACGCAAGGCGCCAGCGACATCCCCGCCCACTCGATTGAAATCATTGCAGTGCCTATGGCCGGGAGGTGCTAGGGTTGCAGTCCCAATGGCCGGCAGGACTTTCCACACAAGCTATACAGCTAGGTCGAATTCACCCGCTGTCTGGAGGAGAATTCCAGCGGCCGGCTGTTCTAATCGGTAGTGTTCCGTCGTTTCTTCCATCAACACCAGGCGAATGCTGGAGGAGTACCCTCACTAACTGGCCACGGACCGCGCGTGATCTTTCCTTCCTCTTCCTTCTCCTATCCTCATCCTTTACTTACAGACACTTTCATGCACTACACTACTTCACATGTGGGAGGGCAGGCGGGTAGCTTAAAACCCGGCTGAAGCAGTACTCAGCTGGTGAGAGATACCTGGTTGAGGAAAACCACGCGAACCGACGAGTAGATCGGCGTCGGATCTCGCCCTATAGCGGGGGGAGATCACCGCCACCTTCTGCGATAAAAAATGTACTACACTTACGGTATTAATGATCTTTCCCATGGACGCGCCCGGAATTATTAGTCAATCAATCAATAGACAACGTACGGGCCAAAGAAGTCACGTATGGTATTACTCCGAGTACAATGAATGTTAGTGTATAGCATCAGCAACGAATGTGAATATGTTTCAGAGAGACAGAAGGGTTTATTTTAATAATTAATAGTGTTTTTATATCGGTTCAATGAGTTCGTGAAAAAACTCAAGCGCACGCCCTGCGTAGCACACTCTAGAATGTATCAAAAGATAACAGTATTAAAGTAATTGACTCTTTTTTGAAGATCACTGACAATTAATGCCTTAGAGAATAAGATAAATAGTAAGGGAGCGCAACGTATGGTGTGTCCAGGTCGCGTCGCGCACAGAATCGCGCCAGACTCTACTGGAATATTCAACTATACTCAACTTCTCATTTACTAAATAGTAGCAAGCCGCAACTTATTGGGAGAAAAATATAGTGAACAACATTTTCAAGCTAGTCACACAAGTACAAAAGTAAAACAAAAAAATATTCAAATCAGCTCGAATACATACGATTCAATATGTCAAAGAGAGACGCGGCTTACAATACATTAAATTACCAATTCATGTAAATCATCTCTAAAAATAACTATTTTATATTCCTGCCATCTCTCTCACACTTCCGTATCTTTAGATCGCGTGCCGAGGTCAAAGGAAAAGAAAATCGAGAGCAGTGCCTCTTGGCGATGGCAGAAGGAAAGCCAACATTTCAGGGGCATCGACTAGTGCAAGACAAACTCACTTCCATGTGCACGACCGGCGTCGCTCGCTCGCAACCCTGCACATTCAGTGAGGTCATGCGTTCGATCGCCCTTCAAACGAGACGGCCGGCGCCGAAGACTTCGTCACACGGCTGTCCCTGGATGACGGGCAGGGCAAACCACACGAGAGGGCGCTCCGCGAATCACGAGAGAGAAAAGTCTCATTTCACCACAATTACTTCAACCGCAGTAAACATATGGACCGGCTCCGATAGCTCAGTGGTAGTAATGTTTTATCCGTAGCATTGACCCGGAGATACTCCATGTCACTGTCTGAAGGAGAAATGTTGCCTTCCCTGATCGGTAGTTGTCAGAGGTTTTTTTACTTTTTCGATCCAGGTAATTCAAGTTGAATGCTGAGGAAGTACCCTAAAAAACGGGCCACCTACCGCGCCCAATCTTTCTTTCCTCTTCCTTGTCCTAACCTTTCCCCTTACTTACTCCCACATGCATCACACTACATTATCACACATATGGAGAGACCTGTTGTGAGCTGGAAGTTTGTACCGCCTGTGGCAACGTACCGCTGAGAGAGACATCTGGAGGGAAAGCACAGACCTGTAGGTCCACGTCGGATCTTACGTTCTAGCAAGAAACACCATCAACTCCCAAGATTCAACATTCATTTCACTTTCGGGACTAGCGGTTTAAGTAATTTACACGCCCGGAAACAATAAATACTGATTTATAACGAACGTGCAGACGCTGAATAATTTTAATATCACTTAGGTGGTAAGAACCGTAAAATACGATTGGGTCTCGTACAGTAGCCCACGCGAGAATTAACTCCGTACGCTGCGAGGTCGGCAAACATAGCATACAGGCATGAAATGCGTTGCCTACTCAAGGTTAATGTTAAAAGCATATGCCCAAGGCTGAAGCATCGTTGCTATGTGTAATGAAAGTGTCACCTTGATATAAAATTATTGCACAACGTCATCTAGGAGATTGTTGTGATATTAGAAGCGATTTCGATTTCTCGTAGTAGGAGTCGATTTCTCCACGAGGAGTACACGAAAAATAACTTTGCGTTTATTTGAAATGCAATATTCAATCAAATTTACCTGTCAATTTTGAAAATTAATAAAACATGTAAAAAAGATGTAATTCCGAGAGGTATCTGAAAATTGATCGGCGTTATCTCCCTCCGCCGACGACCCCTGCTGCACACTCGTGTCACGCATCGTTTCTCAAGCGGCGCCGGCCGTGGATTTGGCGGCGGCGGCGACGGAGCGGCGCGGGGGCGTAGCCGCAGACCGCACGCGAGCGGCGGCGGCGGCTGTGGCAGCGGGGAAGGAGGAGGCCATGGCAGCGGCGGTAACAGCGGGGAAGGAGCCGGTGGCGGCCGATGCAGCGGTGAATATAGCGGCGAAGGAGATGGCGGCGGCGGCGGCAGCGGCTGCGGAGGCGGTGGCGGCGGCGGTGACGTTGGCGGTGGTAACGGCGGAGGCGTTGGCGGAGGCGATAGCGATGGCGGTGGGCGGCGGCGGTGCAGGTGGCGGCGGCGGCAGCGGTGACGGCGGCAGCGGTGGCGATGATGGTGGCGGCGGCGGTGGTGGCGGCGGAGGCGGCGGAGGCAGCGGCGGAGGCGGTGGCGGCGGCGGTGGTGGCGGTGATGGGGGCGGCGGCGGCTGCGGTGGCGGAGTGGTGGCGGCGGAGGCGGCGGAGGCAGCGGCGGAGGCGGAGGCGGAGGCGGAGGCGGTGGCGGTGGCGGTGGCGGGGCGGCGGCGGCGGCGGCAGCGGTGACGGCGGTGACGGCGGTGACGCGGTGACGGCGGTGGCGGTGGTGGTGGTGGTGGTGGTGGTGGTGGTGGTGGTGGTGGTGGTGGTGGCGGTGGCGGTGGCGGTGGCGGTGGTGGTGGGGGTGGGGCAGGGGGTGGGGGGGGGGGGCGGACGCTCCCAGCGGCGACGGTGGGTGACGAAGCCTACTTCTGGAATGGCCATCTCGCAGCCTCACGCTCTCCGCCCAAAGGTCGGGTTGCCGGGAAAGGAGGATACGACGCGTTTCGTTGGAAATCGCATACCCTCGTGTCCTCCGTCATACACGCCCACATTCATCTGTGACGTTGGAAGTTTTTTTAATGAATAAAGGAAGCAAACTAGAACTGTGAAGGATTTCTAAGCTTGTAAAGAAATATTTCAACGTCCAAACTTCAGAGGTAAGATAAGACGTATTGATAGGTGGTGCAATTTTAACCCGTAAATTAATTTTAAGACTGCGTTAAATTATTCACAACTCAAACAAAAATTCGAACTTCTGTAATGAAAATTGCATCTAGAAGCTACGAATCCACTCTTTGAATTTGCCTTTCACACGTCAACCCATGTAATATACTGCAACAACTCTAACCCGAAAGAAATCTAACTCAAATAGATGTTCTGATCACAAGAAATACGCTGCAATTTTCCGTAATAATTGCATTTTGTATAAATAGTACAGTACATTCAAAACAAACAAAAATAAACTAACGTTCTAATATAGTGACTGTCAACGAATCGACAAATGTGTGCAGAAAAAAAACCGCTTGCAATTCCCATCAAGTTTTATTAATCCACGCTTCGCTGAACCCCGAAGAAGCCGCTGTGCTCCCGAGCCCTGTTGCTTCGCGAGACCTTCCCCGCAGCGCAACATCGTCCGCTGCAAGCGGATCAGGGCTTCAAAGGCCACAGGCGCCGGCGGCCAATCGACCGAGGCGGCCGGGAGCGCAGCGGCGCGAGGAGAGGCGAGGCGAGGCGAGATGAATGCACGAGGCGCGGCCACAAATAGAGGCGGCTCGGCGGCGGCGGCCTTCACCCCCGGCCATTCGTATGCGCGGGACGGCGGGCGGGCAGGTGCTTCCCTCGCCAACACTGGAAGGCGTGCGCCTCACTTGCGAGTCAAGACACTGCGTCAAGCCAGGCTACCAGAACCTGGGAGGCAGACGGAACCCCCAGTCTGGGCACGTAACTTAATGTATTTGTTGTAAGCAATGATCTGTATTCTAAAGTACTTTTTAGATAAAAAACTTTTTTTCTTGGAGGGGTGTAGTATTTTTGGACTACCAAATATACCAATATAAAGGCGGATTAAAATTTCTTGCAGTGCTAGAGTACCTCTCAAATAACAAGTAATGGCATGATCGATTGGTGACTCAATGGGATGCCCCCTGATTCGTTGACTGCTCAATTCTCTGCGACAGCAGTTCGGAGTAAGGTGACAAAAGCGCGTGTAAACCGCACGAGGGCTGTGGCGGTGGTCGGTGGTTGGCGGCGGTGGTTGGGTGGTGGGACGAGGGTAGTTGGTCGAAGGTGGTCGGATGAGGGTGGTCGGACGGGGGTGGTCGGACAAGGGTGTTTGGTCGAAGGTGGTCGGATGAGGGTGGTTGGTCGAAGGTGGTAGGGCGAGGGTGGTCCGACGGGTGGTTGGCAGGTGGTCGGACGAGGTGGTTGGCGAGGTGGTTGGCGGGGTGGTGGGAGGGTGCGGGAGGGTGGTGCGAGGGTGGTTGGAGAGTGGTCGGCGAGGGGAGGGGTGAGGGAGTGATCCGGAGGGTGGGCGGTGCAGAGCAGGCGCACGGGCGAGCGGTGGCCGAGCAGTTAGCGGCCTGGCAGGCGAAAATGGAAGTGAACGGAAGGGCAGGGAGGACAGAGAGGCTGAAAGGAGGACCGAAGGAAGGACGGAAGGGCGAGGCGGGAGGAGGTCCGGAGGGGCGGAGAGCCGCCGCCGGGTGCTTTACGGGTGGAGGTCACCGCCAGAGGATTATTCACAAACGGTGTGGAGCGGCGAGGCCCCTAACTCGCCTTTACGGCCAATTACCGGCGGAGGCGCTTTCTTTCGTGGGACGCACAATGCGCTTTAAATGGCCAGTTATTGACTTCAGAGCGAGGTCGGCTCGGCCCCCAGATGTTCTTTTTGCGAAAGGCTCCACGACACTGCGAATTAATTAATTAAAATCTCTTTTGTTCCAACTACTCCTCAGGCTGAAAGGAGCACATATATTACAACTCCGTACTGAAAAACTCAGGCGTGAGGACTTCAATGCACTGCCATTGGCACACTGAAATCAAGGAGTTTTATCTTTAAATGACAATACCCCGTAGATGACAAAAACGGAGGGAGTTTTAGACAGCTGAATCTCCTTTCTGACATTTTGAAAAATACGTCAACATTACAGAGGAAGAAAATAAAGCTAATTTATTTCTGATCAATTCTTGGAAAACTGTATTACATCCGCCGTTCTATGTAGACCTACAGTGTATCCCGTTCCGTTCATGTTTCAAATTGCAATAATTAAATGCAAATGCAGAAAACAATCAGAACACAATGGCACTGACAGAAACGTTTTGCTAAGAATAGGGACGGAACAGGAACAAATATGTGGTTAAGCGCGCTGTCGGGCGTACTCTCTCTCTTGAAAACGAGAAACAACAATGTAGAGAATTCACGCACATGTGAAAGACATGGCATGTTACATAGAAAGAGGATCATTTCAATTTGTGAAGTACAATAGACGGAACAGAGAGGGAGTAGATGTAGCGGAGGGGGAGTAGACGGAGAGGAGCGAGTAGATAGAGGGAAGGCCGAGTAGGCGAAGAAATGTGCGAGTAGACGGAGCGGAAGGCGAGTAGACAGAGATATCTGTGAGTAAACGGAGAGAAGGGCGAGTAACGGAGAGATGGCGAGTAGGGAGAGAGGGCGAGTAGCGGAGAAAGGGCGAGTAGAGGAGAATGTGCGATAAGAGACGAGAGACGAGGATGTGCGAGTAGAGGAGAGATGTGCGAGTAGGCGGAGAGATGTGCGAGTAGACGGAGAGATGTGCGAGTAGACAGAGATGTGCGAGTAAACTGATAGATCTGCGAGCAGACGGAGAGATGGGCGAGCAGACGGAGAGAAAGGCGAGCAGAGGAGGGCGAGTAGGCGGAGCGGCGGCCGAGCCGTGTGCAAGCGGAGGGCGCGCGCCGTTAGTAGCGCTTTATGCGCGCAGAGCCCGCGCCGCAACGACCTAGGGGAGTCAGAGGCAAACGCGCGGAGAAAACGCCGTTAACGCCTCCGCCGGCCCATCCCGCCCGGACGCACGATGGCATGTGTTGCTGACTGGCAGGCACCCGCCACTGCCCCACGTCCTCTTAACTCCACACAGACGCTCCTCACTGCTGAGTCTCATCCCTCTCCCTCAGCATGGGCCTGATGCTTCGAGTACGATGTATCTGACTTTCCCATCAACTACCGATGTACCGATTGATTACTACTGATTCCTCGCGCGTCAACTGCTAAAGCTATTAGTCTAGAAAGTGTAGTGTATATTTTGTTCGGAGGTGGCGGTGATCTAACCCCGCTGGAGCCGCCCCGCTCGCGGTTTTTTTCTCAACCAGGTATCTCCCACCAGCGGGCACCGCCCCAACCGAACTAACTCAAAACTTCCGACCGGTCGTTACGTATGTGCCATAGCGTACGCGTGTGTATGTGTAAGTAAGGGGTACGATAGGACACGGAAGATGAAGGAAAGATCCCGCGCTGTCCGTTACCCGTTTGGTACAGAACTGCTCCGGCATTCGCCTGGTCCTGATCGGAGAAACTCCGGAAAACTACCGATCAAAGCAACAGACCGCTATAATTCGACTTGACAGCGACAGAAATTGACCTAGCTTAACAGCTAGTGTCGAAAATCCTGCCACCGTCGGGTCTCATCCTCCCAGTCAGAGGCACCGCAGTGGCATCAATTGATACTCTGAGCCCCCTCTCTCAGCCGATGTACCGACGTTCCTTGCATCTGCGATTCTCCAAACGATCACTTTTCATACGTTCACTTGTACCTCTTTGGGACCATCCATAAATTACGTGAAGTCTTTAGGGGGGAGGGGCTCAAGCGAATCTCATCTAATCTTACGTGCGAAAAGGGAGATCTCGGCAAATATTACGTATTACTTTTCGCTAAAAAACAGTGGTAAATTGCGAGAAAACGGAGACAATTTAAGTAAAACACGTTTGTATACTAAAATATGGCTGAGTCTAGCACAATAAATTTTATAAAGGTTATGTGAATACTACATTAAGTGAAAAAAATAATCTAACAAAAATTATCAAACTTTTGATCATTAATGAGATAAATCTCATTACTTGCATTTTAACAGAAATTTTAAAGAAAATTAACGAGCGTTTTTAGAAGTGCAATAATATTCATTGTAATTTAGTCGCTCTATTTTCTAAATACTAGTCATATCTAGTCTTAAATAAATATAAATACGAAAGTTATATTTTTAAATAAATCCCATTGCAATTAATCGCAAATTAACGTATTTACATTAAAAATACGCATTTTGAAAAATCTCACGTGAGATTAGAAGGGGGAGGGGATGGAGTCAAACCTCACATCTCACCAACGGGGAAGGGGAAGTCGAAAAATTGCGAAAATCGCCGCAAGTAATTTATGGACGGCCCCTTTCCCTCATCATCGCAGCATCTCATCTCCCATTGGCTCCTCCTTCCGAATCTTCCGTCACATCGCCCCAAAGCCTGGCCGTCCGGCGCTGCCCGGCACGCGTCCATCCGCTGCCAGGTCGCCGGGAGGGGCCGGGCCGCGAGATTCCCCCGCCCGGCTCGGGGCGGCAGAAAGCGCTCGGGCTTTATTGCCCATCGCCCTCAGCCTCCGAATAAGAGAACTAACAGTCAGCGACATCGTAACGAGCTAATGGCTGAACAAGGACGCTTTGAACCTCAATGCGTCTCCCACCTCGAAGGCAGTGCATCGATGGGCAACCGCTTGAAGAGAAGTTTACGGTCCATAAACTAACAGCCCCCTTTCGATACGGTTCCCAGGAGGCTGATATGTGGACAAAAACATGATTTTATGATTTGGAAGTGCATTGTCAAGTAATGAAGAAAAGACTTTTCTTTCGGAAAGAAAAAAGTAATTTAATTATAAACACGACTGAGAATTGAGATTTTACCCATTCAGCTTGGAGCAGCAAAGCAATAAGTTTGTACTTCCATTACTTTTAAATTTCAAATTATACCTCTTTTGCGTCCGAACGTAGAGTCGTTTGTGGAGCATTAATTACAAAACATCAATAATTAATTACACGGCGTTGCTTTACGAGATAAGAATCGAGCGGAATATAATTTCATTCAGACAAAGAAATCTCCTGTCCGTTCTATCTAGCTTTGTTTAACAGTTCTTTCGTGAGGGAAGAGGTATAAAAATAAATTCATCTCGACGAAGCAACGCAGGAGATTACAAAGGGTGGAAAAGATTGAACCTGGGAGCGAGACCCACAGCAACCACGGTCCACGGAAATCTATTTATACCCCGAGAGGGGCATTACGTTACATTAATTAAATTAAAACGCACAGGAGCGGGCTCGTCGAGGGCAAACGAGGTCCATTGTGGCGCGCGGGGCCGGCGCTCCGTATAAATAGGCCGCAGCGGACACAGGGCGCCCCCCCCCGCCCTCCGAGGAGGCCGCGAGACGAAGGGCATGGCAAAGAGACACGGCTCAGAGAATGGAAGTAAAAATAAGCAAAAAGAAACGAAGGTGAGGACAGAAATGACCCAAGTCCACTGTGGAATGGTTTCGGAGTACATAATAGAAATAGTAATACAAGCGCATGACCTAGGATGAAATCTCTAAGGAGCCAATTGGAAGATTTATTCCGGGCGCGTCAACTACTAAGGTCATTATTTCCGTAAGCGTGCTGCATGTTTATTGCTTGGAAGGTGGCAGTGGTCTTGCCCCGCAGGATGGTGGGATCCGGCGCCCACCTAACGTCCGCTAGCGGGGTTTCCCTCATCAAGGTACCTTCCACCAGCGGGGCACCTATCCCGCCAGCTTTCGGCCGGTCTCCTGGCATGTGTGGTAGAGTAGTGTGTGTAAGGAGTGAGGACAGAACAAGGAAGAGGAAGGAAAGATCGCACGTGGTCCACGATCTCTTTGTTAGGGTACTACCTCGGCATTCGCCTGGTGTTGATGAGAGAAACTACGGAAAACTACCGTTCAAAGCAGCCGGCCGTTAGATTTCTCCTCCAGACAGCGACAGAACTCCACCTAGCTATTTGGCTAGTGCCAAAAATCCTGCTCGAACCCCAGGATCAGACGCACTGCAGTCACATCAGTTCATGCCCTGAGTTACCTCTTCCAGTGGAATGGCTTCGGAATAGACAACAGAAATAGCAATACATGCGCACATCCTAGAAAGAAACCTCTAAGGAGCCAATATGGAGACATAAAGGCTTCAGAGCGACTTGTCCTGCTTCAGAAACATTCCTGTCTCAGGCGAAATGTCGTCAAAGACAAAATATTGTCGTACTGGCAGAGTTGTGGGAATACTGATTCGGTGTTGTTGACAGTCTACCGACTTTAGCCGAAAGCTGCGAGACTGATGACGGCAAAGCCGTCAAAAGCCGGCTATCTAAATAAAAATACTACGTTGACGAAGATGACCTCTTTTATTTCATTGTACTGGCAGAGGCAATGCAAAACCGTAAGCACAGGGGTGGCGACGGTGTGTAATGGTAAATGCACCTACATACAATAGTATGAAGTATTGCGTAAGAGAAGCAACGGATATTTCTCTATAAAATGTACGCGAGAGAAATATCGCCTTTCAAAAATTATCTTAATGAGGGTTGCGACCGGAGCAGGCGCTCTGTTGCTTATCTTACGAACATTTATGAGAGGGCTCCCAAAACCGCTGTCAACGCTAACATCGATTCAGATTGTGAATACGGGGATGTTTAGAAACTTATGAGACAATGACTTCAAAAGGGCAACAGTCCTCAGACAGTAATGTCAGTTTATTGCGTCCAGGACATGTAGAGTTCTGGCGGGGGTGGCATAATGGCCTCATAAATTTCCCTGTTTTCTATATAAGGATCCTCTAGCGTTGATAACGGGCAGTCAGCCCAGAGACTTGGCTGTATTCACTGCAGCTCTACTTTTCAATTAAACTTATTCCATACTTCATCTGACTTGGTCTCTGTACTTGAAACCTCGCTCACCACCACGCTCCTCCAGGGAACTTAGCTTCCCTGCGAACTCAATATTTTTGCATCCTGTTCTGGAAGCAATTGTAATTCCCTGCAATCACTGCTAGTAGTACAACACCTGCAGTGAAAGGCATTACAGGTGGTGCCATGCACGAGCGTGTCCGTGGCGCTGCGGGAAGAGGTTGCGGGGCGGGCGCGAGGTCGTCGCAACGCGGGGGCAAGCGGGCGCATCCACCGTGAAAGAAGGCGTCCGCCCGGCGGGAGCCGCCTTAATGGTGAGAAAGTGAAATTAAGAGGGACGCGGCCGCCGGCGCCTCGCGTGCGAATGAGGAGCAATCGCCAAGAAAGGACGACGCCTCCGCTGCGACATCGCCAACAGCAGCAGTCGCACGCAAGCAGGGCGGAACGGAGTTCAAAGGGTGCTTCCAGAGCGGAGTGAGCGGTAGCACGTGTCACAATTGGTACAATTGCAAAACTGTCTGTTTTCACAACACCGCGAAACGCCGTTGCAGAAAGATAGCAGGATAGTTAAATACTTCTTAAGAGAAAGAAAATTATACTGAAAATTACGCGAAAACGGAATTACTTATTTCAGGTAAGTTGCAAAAGCCAGTGAGATTCACAAAAGTCATCCGTTGCGGCCGGAACAGTCAACAAACAACACTCGCACGCAACCAGGGCGGAACGGAGTTGAAAGGGCGATTCCAGAGGGGAGCGAACGGTAGCATGAGTGACAATGGACATAGTTGAAAGCTGGGTCTGTTTTCACTACAATGCAAACAGCCGTTGCAGACAAATAACTGCGTAGTTAAATACTGAAGAAAAAATGCACTGAAAAAGTAGTCATGCAAAAAACCGACAGACTTATAAATGATCTTGGCTGTCCAGGTGACGCCGCGTCGAAGGCTGTGTTGCCAACGTTTCGACCATCTTGTCGTGGTCTTCCTCAGGGCTGTTGTGCCGAATGAGCGGAGATGGTAGAAACGTCGGCAACACGGTCTTCGACGCGGCGTCACCTGGACAGCCAAGATCATTTACATGACTCTGGCCGCGGAAGCCTACGACTTCACCGACATACTTGTTTCGCACAACTTGCAAGAGCATTGTCATGCACAAAATAATAACAAAAAAACCTATATACGAGTAATAAGGACTCATATGGAGTTTAAATCTTATACAACATAAATCACATATTTATTTTCTGTTTTTAATTTGAAGAATGAAATGAATGTCTCACTGCAAGGGAAAGGTAGAAATGCAATCCCACGGAACGTAATGACGGCGACTACTGTTTCCCAAAAACATACGCGAAGATATGTCGAGCACAAAAATACAACAGGAAAAAAAGCAAATGATTACAGTATATAAATTCGTGTCAGCAACTCAAAAATAAAAAAAATACTGTCAGAATCACTTTAAACAAAATAAAGCATTGAACACATGATTGAGTTATCAATAAATCTGCATAAAATGAAATACGATATTGACAAAACGCAACAGAAAAAACCTTTTCAATTAATTTACTAAACATTATATCTTAGAATATACTAGTTTAAAACACTTGGCGGTCATGCCGGGAGACCGGTCAGCAGCTTAGACCTTGTCCTCCGGCTGGGCCGGTGGGATATACCTGGTCAGGGAAAAATCCGGCTAGCCGATTGTAGGTCGGCGCCGGATCTCGCCCGGGACAATCACCACCATCTCCCTATGAAGAAAACAAGCACTACGCTTACGGGACCAATGACCTTAGCAGTTGACGTGCCCGGAATCACTAACAACCAACCAACACTTAGTTGCAACCTGCATTGTTTTAAGACTTCATCTCATTAGAGCAGTGCGACTTGTTGACAAAACAGAAACACCGACCCTGGCTAGTTCCTTTCGTTTTTAAACGAGGTTCAACTGGACACATGCCAAGGACGACATTCAATGACTAAAGTACGCAATGCAGACTGTACGAAATCTCCAACTAAGAAAAGGATCCATTTTAGCGCGAAGGGAATCACAAAAGACCTTATAGCAATCTCAAACCAGTACTCGAATTACATTATTATTAATACGCGTCGAATATACGCACCGTTTACCTCCTCATGTAGTGACACATTCCTTTTCGACAATTAAATTACTGCGCACGAGACATCTTTTTCTGCTCCTGGAAACGTGTGACTCTTAAGCCCGAAAAAGAGAAATGTATCAAAATAGCTGATAAATGCATACGTGCAAACAAATTCCTCATTCATAATATGCATGACAAGAATACATAATCACATAAAATATATAATCGAATTAAAATTTTCCGCAAAAACATGAACTTGGAAACTATAAAGTACATCTTCGGGAAAAAGGAAATTTCAAGAAAATCCTAACACAAGCCAAACACAACATCAATATGTCCCCATATTACGATCCCATATTGTTCATGGGTTGCATTATTAACAACTCAAAACCTACGACTTTTGCATTATGACAGTTTCATGATATTTTACAATAAAAATTGTTATAAATGATGTTGGCCCCAGAAGGGATTCGAACCCAGATTTCCTGGTACAAGGCCCGTTTCTCTGTCCACTTGAGCTGCCGAGTCAACTCTTCAAGCAGCCTCTACGGATAAGACCCAGATACCACACACTTAGCCACCTGCTCACTCACAGTTGTATGTTCAACAGTTACGTGGGAAAGTTTCGCAATTGTCAATCCCCACTGCGAACACATAGCTACATAGCACAATGATAATTGTTATAGATGATGTTTGCAATAATAACTGTGCAAATAATTATTAGCAGAACTCACATAAAACCTTTTTAGTAAACTTTTCTTCTTAATTCATCAATTATTAGCGAGTGTGTCCTGCATTTGAAAACCAGCAACCACTTTAAACGCGATTAAATAAAAGCTTCATTTTTGAACTGTGTCAATACTGCAGACCACAAACGATAATATGGATAGTTTAATCAAATTGTTCTACATATGTGCATCTGACCGCATTTTTCCAAGCTATTTCCTCAGCGAATTTCTCTCACTCATTAGTTCTATTGTAGCCGAAGAAATCGTTTAAATTCCCATAAAACAGAACAACAACCGATTTTTAAGATTTGTAATTGGGAGGTCGTGTATCTCACTTGTTTCTCCTCTAATTTTAGATCACTAACTGCTGGTGACTTCAAAAGTTGCTTGTTCACTAAAGTATGCCGGGGTGATTCACAAAAGATGTGGCGGCTAGCCCACTTGTCTCCGGGAACGCCAGCCGTCCGCGTAAACATGAAAGGAGGCAAAAACTGCTCCGCGATTTAGCAGGACCGATGGAACTCGACCTGTCACCGACGTCATAAAGCGCTAGTTTTTTCTCAACAGATGAAAGGTTACTGCATAACTATTGAAATTTGTACATTTTTTGTGAAAACGTGTTTCGGCATAGTAAGGTTTGCATAATTATTTAAAACGTGTGACTTTATGAAATAACGCAATATGTACGCCAATGCGCGGCTTGTACGTTTCATAAACTGCCACCTTTGCTCATCTCACCGTGCTCTGGGACCTTCTGGACAACGTCGTATTCGCAAAAGCGATCTGAAAGTCATTCTCCTTTGTCTGATGGCTCTGATGCCTTATGTAGCAGGTCTTTGAGATGCTGATTAACATCACACTGAATTCGCCTCGCTTTGCTTTGCCATCACCCGTTTTACCACTGGGTGCCAAGGTAGCAACTCAGAATCGCCCGCAAGGGATGTACGAAAAAAAAGGCGCACCGTATATTGTCACGAATCTGTTTCGCAGTGTATGAAAAATAAATGAGATGCCATTATGACTCTCAAGCTCAGTTATAAAAATGAAACAAATTTGCATATGACAAATAACTGAATATATTTAAATAGGAAAACATTTTGATTGTAGCGCAAACATGCTACAACTGGAAAGAGCCGCCACTGCGTTATAACCTTCTGGAACATCAATTCTCAGGCGCACTAAATGCTGATTCAGCAAATACTTTCTAAATATACTTAGGAAATTACGTTTGTACACGGAGGCAATGAGTATCAGAAAACCTTTTAACTCGGCGATCCAATCCGAAAGTATCTTCCTCCATTCAACTCCTTAAAAGAAACTCTGTATGTTATTTCTCAAATCTTAAAGCAATAGGCAACAAATATCCAGGAACATCCAAGAATTCGAAAGTTCATTACATTCTCAAATTCAGCACACTTTTTGCCACCCTTCCCAAACATATATATTACGGCTAAAACTTTGTTAGCAAAAATATATGCATCCAAATACACAATAGCTATTTCTGACAGATAAACTATGCAATGATACGGATCTCTTTAGTAATAGTGTAATAATTACTAGTAATAATATCTGAGCGGAAGAATTCTCAGAAATTTGTATTTCTAAACAAATGTGAAGTTTACTGCAAAACTAAACCTTTTGGAGAATTATTGTAATTTTGTAGAACGACCGCTGCAGAACCCAACAATTCATTTGTTTTCAAACTGACATCACATGGGTAACTAGTCTTATTGTTAGAAAAAGAGGCTGCGATTGTTACGCTGATGGCTATAGAACAACGGACAAACACAAGCACGCGTGAGCTGTAGCAGGCGTATTGAGGATACGCGGGAGATGTAGGCACAGTGTTAACCCTAATCACGCGGGGTTGGCGGATGCAAGTGACATCAAGCCCCACGTAGGGGGACATCTAAGTGTCATCCAAACGTCAAGCCCCACGTAGGGGGACATCAAGGAGTCATCCAATTCATTAATTAATGCGCATTTTCATTCATTCAATGAGACAGAAAAATCCTATGCTATATTCCACTGATACAAATTTCAAGACTGTCACTTATTTTGTGGGTGTGAATTAAATAAACAGAACTCTGTAACCGTATATTCAAATACACAAGAACATATGCTGACTGTAGGATGAAATCCTCTATTTCCGTGGAAAAAAATTGGTATGAAATGATTTAAATTTCTGATAATTTTTAATTGAACAACGGTGTGCATCAAAGGAGAGCATCATAGGAGATTCTCTATTTTGCGAGGAAAAAAACAGTTCGAAGGTTAAGAATTTTGTGTATTCTGATAGGACGCTTCTTACAATTTCTTAAAATAATAATGCTACTTATAAAGAAAAAAGTGCTGAAAGTTTGCTTTCGCCTTTTCATTATCGCACATCAGCGACAATACGATGATTATCTATAATAGACGCTCTCTTTTGATGCGTAACGCCATTCAATTGCGATTCGATAATATAATTCCGAATTTCGTAGAATATATTACCAAAGAAATGAAGAGATGTCAACTCATACATAAAATATTTGTACGTAGAACTCTCAGTTCTAATCAGAGACACATGAATTAATTTTGAAGAATGAGAAAACAAAACTTAAGAACCTCTATTTAACACGCAACACATCTCTTTACGATTTATAGAAGATACACGCTAGTAACAATTGAATTTCATTGAACGGAATCGACTTACTGCCATGTATCCAAATTCACATATTCAGAATTTTCTCTATTCACACTCCATTTTCGATCACTCCCAAAACCCCAACAGACAGAATTCAAAAACCACTAATAATTACTTATAGTATAGATTCGTCACTCGCACTTTAATACCATTCAGAGACAAAATCTCCAAGAAGCCACGCGCAATCAACACCCGAGACGCACAACGAACGCGCCGAGAACACGCCACGCACTCGCTAAGCACCGACGACGGGCGGAGAGCTCTCGTACGCGCCGTCCCGCAGGCGGCACTCGCGCGCGGCAGGCAGGCCGGGCGCCCGCGTCAAAACAAAGACGACGACGAGAGCACGTGAGGAGGGCTCGGCCGGGCCGCGGCGCCGCGCCGCCTGGCGGACGCCGCCCCCGTGCATCGATCGCCGGCAGCCGAGACGGCGGGGCGCCGCCGAGATACCGCCACCCCTGGCGCCAGGGGGCGGGGCGGGGCGGCGGTGGCGTCAGCATCGACCGCGGGAAAAGCCGCCCTCGGGCCCCGCCCCTCGCCGCCCCCGCGAAAAACGCCGTCTGGGCCGACGTGACGCCTTCCGCGTCGCGGTGCTCCCTGGCGCAGGTGGCGAGGCCGCTAACAGTGGAGGCAGGGCAGGCGCACGGGTTGCGGCTTTTTTTTTATTATTATTATTAAACTGGATAGTGATTCCGGGTACGTCAACGGCTAAGGTTATTAGTCCTGTAAGTGTAGGGCGTGCTTTTTCTCAGGAGGTGGCACTGAACTTCCCTCGCGAGATGGTGAGATCCGACGCCGACCTACTGTAGACTAGTGGTGTTTTCCACATCCAGGTATCTCCCACCAGCTCGGTTCTAAGTTCCCGACAGGTCTCCCGTCATGTGCGGTAGTATAATGCATGTTAGTGTGTATGTGTGAGTAAGGGGTGAGATAGGACAGGGAAGAGGAAACAGAGATAGTAGTGTAGAGCATGTGAATGTAAGTGTAAGTAAAGGGTGAGGAAAAGGAAGCGGAAGGAGAGGTCGCGTCCAGACCATGGCCCGTTTGTTAGGGCACTGCTCCGGCATTCGCCTGGTATTGATGGGAGAAACCACGAAAAACTACCAATCACAGCCTCTAGAATTCCCCTCCAGACAGCGGCTGCATTCGACCTAGCCACCCTACCAAGTGTCGAAAATCCTGCCACCGTCGGGTCTCATCCTCCCAGTCAGAGGCACTGCAGTGACATAAGTTGATGCTCTGAGCCAGCTCCCCCGGTACGAGTAGTTGGGCTGCAAATTAACGAACGGGAGTGGATGTGATTATCGGGCGAGAGATAAGGGACCCAAATGGTGAGGACCAGTGTATTCGGTCTGGCTGTTTATAGAATTGGGCAGACAGCTAATCAAGAGGCTGGTTACAATTACAAACCCACATTTGTGGCAGCGGCGTTAGAGTTCGAAATGGAGTTGCAGTTCCTAGTTGGCAGAGTCCTTGCTGGCGGCGTCAGGTTGCTGTCTGCGACTGAAGGGGCGAGGTGGGGACGATAACGAGTGAGGGGAGTCGGCACGCGAGCTTTGCACCCTGTTAATCTCAGAGCGGCGTAAGAGGCTTCAACGACTCGGCGCGTCGCCGTCGAGTGCAGCTCAGCAGCAGCTGGCGAAGGCAGCTTGACGAATGAGGACAAGCGTCATCCACCAAGAGAAGGCATTTCAAAGCAAAGCCTCTTCACGTTTGCTTGCAATTCTCTCTCCTACGAATCACTGAATTACTGCCTTCCGCGAATAATTCGCAAGCCAAAGGTTGCATTTAGAAATATTTCAGGATATTATAAAGAAGTTTGTGCTTGTATAACGTCTTTTGAAGGTATTTTTTAAAAAACTTAATATTTGCGTCGTGAATGTTTTGATAAGAAACAAGTAGCGTTTTTCGTTACATTCCCAACTTTCTATATGTGTCTAACTTCATGCAATTAGATATATTTTGAAAGCATGGATCGTACTTAATATTTTGTCATCACAGGGGAAATTCAGAAGTGTATGAAGAATGTATATATCATTGATAAACACACGATGCACATTTATGTACCTTCAAATATTTCATTATAACATTTAAATAGTAAAAAACGACACATCTTGTTTTTATTGGCATGTGCCAACGTAAATTCCGCACGCTTATTTTTGCCCCCAATCAACATTCCAAATATTATTTCAACAACGAGCTGAAAATATATAAAATAAAGTAGATGTAAGTATTGAAATTCTAAATTTTTCAGCCGAGTTAATTTTTTCCATTGAATATCCTGACTCCACAAATCGAGCGAGTGAGAATATTATTTACGCCACATATTCCTCGCAACAGGACTATCATCAAACCTTCTACCTTACACATAATAGCCATCTACCAGAGTCCGCTTGTGTTATCGACCTGTAGCCATCGGGTCGTGTGGCAAGAGTCAATACCGCGCACTCGCACTCCATAAATCGGCTGCGCCTTCCACCGCCCGCACAGAGACGACTCTCACTCACAACTCGATCGCTTTCAGAGGAAGGGGAGGGGGGACGACAAAAGAAATGCGAAATCGATACATCGCTCGCCGCATCCATCGATTGGTGCCTCTAGGAGGCCGCTTGACAACTGAAGAATGGCGCGCTGGCCAATGAGCTGCCGTCCAAATGTATCACGGATCACTGGTGGTCTTGTGAAAGAAACAGGAAATCATTGTTGATTCTTTCACAAGAGAGACTAACATTATAGGGATGAGTCAATGATGCCCCAATAAATAAAAATCAGAATACCGTATGGACGGCGCGAAAAAGTACCCAGTCCAGATAATGCTGAACCCATATCACCGTTGGGACATGTGTTGGGCTTTCGTGTTTCCGAGCGCCGTTGGGCTTTCGTGTTTCCGAGCGCGCCAATTTAGATGTTCATTAGCCCCGTAAGTATAGTGCATGTTATATCCCGTGAAACTACCGATCAGAACAGCCGGTTGCTAAAATTCTCCTCCAGAAGTGGCTGCATACGACCTAGCTAGAAAGAATGTCCCCGGATGTCGCATAAGAAATTTTCTCTCGGCAGCCAGAGGCTGCCTCAATTACGCCATCCATTTGCGGCGAGGCCCGCGCCAATCCAAGGGCCGTCCAGCATGGCATCCAGTGAGGGCCGGCCCTGCTGTAGGCGCACGCTTTCCCAAGGGGCGGCCTCTACAAGAGGTCCTGGCCACTCACTGAATAATGAGCTTTCCATTCGCACCAACACATTGGACAGGAAATATAAGAGCGCTGTTACGACTGCTATTCTGTGCGAGTGGGGAAGCGTGTATGAAAAAAAAGAGGAAACTTGGTAAAAATAATGGTAGTGTCTTAGCATAGAAATTACTTAACGCTCAAGAAGTCGGGCTTTGGTCGGAAGTATAGAAATATACTCTTTCGTTACTATAGTAATATAATCTTTCATTACTGAAAGAAAACAATAATAAAAAAAAGATGATTAATACGCAAGAATCAATTTCATTGAACACAATCGTAAGAATTATGTCTGTATTAAGAAACATAAATATAACAATGCAAACCTGTCAGCGTCGGGGGCTGTCACAAGAAGGTAAGCTTACCACCTATCAGAGTAGAACGTGCTCTAAAATTATTACGGAAGTATGAAATTAGCACGGAAAGTTGAAAAACATTTGTAAGGCAAAACTCCACACTATGATAAACATTTCTATCGTTTAACTCAAATGGGAAGAGACCTCCATTCGATCCAACATGTGGAAACATACATATTCTAATTCATCAAAACACGCAAGTTACTACAATTAAACACCCACAACCATCCAAACGGAGTTCGAAATTAAAATGACTACATTACCTGTACACACTATACGCGCAATTAGTCTCTTTTCTTCAAACCATACACAGGTTTCGTAACCAGGCTAACCAGGTAATACAGTAATTTTAAAAAAATTGACGGATACTTTTATGAGTATAAATATTATTGCAACATTTTTATATAAAAAGAAAATATAATGATTTACATACTTTTCTTGTTCCTTGCCTATTCGGCGGTCAGACAGGAACGCGTGATCTAATATCGCTGCCTACCAGCCATCGCGCATAGAGCTTCATAATTTAAATTGCAACGCAACGTCTACATCAGATTTCTGGGCACGAGCAGGCGCCGCCCCACCCCGCCCCGCCCCGCATCGCCCCTCGCCACCTACGCCGCCTCGCAGGCCGACGGGCGGGCGACTCGTAAAACAGCTGAGTGGGGAAGTGCGCGCGACCGAAAGACTTGGCAGCTCTTTTGTTTTCACAGCTTTCACGGCCACGCGCCGCCCGCTGCCTCCTTCCTCCCCAGCGCCGCGCCGCGCCGCGCCGCGCCGTGCTGTGCGACCGTCACGCCGCGTTGTGCGGGTGGTATTTCACGGGCGCGCCGGCGCGAGGGGCAGCGCGCCACCGTCCTCGCCAGGGTCTCCTAAATCTTCGGGCTCCTTGCGCGCGTCTCCGGCTGCGCTCCAGGGGCAGGGTTTCACCTCGCAAGGTACACGCTGCCTCTGCTCAATGTTCCCATAATTACAAGCTGTGATCTATTCTAGTCAGGTACGCAATTTTGCTGAGATTAAGGAGCAAATTATTTCTTTTTTCCATTCGCAAAGACCGATGAGATAGGGGCAGGCGCACAGGAGACATAACATTCGCGTTCATTACGTGACCGAATCCTTTTTTGTAATGAATCGTTAACTACGTACAATCGTACAATGCCCAACGATTTCGAAAGCTCATAAGTCAAGCTGAATGCTCTTTGTGCGAAAAATATTGAGTTGAACACTGCGGGTACACAACCACCAAAGAGCTAATGTAATGTGGCACATTGTCCCGTTTTCGATCATTTAAGAAAGTACTCAGTTCGCATTCAAGAAACGACTATGAAATAGAACCTCTACAAATAACTTCTAACTCTAAGCAATGGTTAAGCATTCCTTTAATCCTTAGGAGCAGACAATGAATTCAGTCCTAAGATATTAACAGGCTTATTTCGCACCAAAATGTACGTACCGGGTTATGTCGTCCAGCCACGTTCTATCCCGAACCGCCTGCTACTTGAAACTGACAATGGTCTCGTTCCGCCGCCACATTTAAAGTTTGCTTGCATACCTGGAAGAGAAAAACCTCGCAAGCCGCCATGAAGGTCGACGCTGAAACTCGCATTCCACCGTCGGATTAACCCGCACCTCCGGGCTATCATATGAGAACACTCACTGGAGTAGATGCTAGTAAAAGAGTTGATGCTCCCGAAAACACTTAAGTACTATTTTAATATACAAAGTAAGAAAATATGGGCCAATACATTCTGTTGAGCGCAGCTGAAGTTTGTTAATTAGTTTATAATGCAACCCGCTAGACGTTGATGCTTTAAAAGATCTCGTGTTGCAGCGACCCCTGCAATAGTCAGGTCACATTAATAGCTTAAGGCCCATTCACAACGCAAACAAAAACATTGGCGTTAACATAAAAGTTAGAACTACGTCCGTAAGCGGACTCATTCACAATGCGTTCGTATAAGCATAACATGTAAGACGTTAACTTAAAAGCTTGCAAGCTTCAAGCTTGTGTGCTTATGTTTATGTCAGAAATAAGAAATGAATCAATCATAGCACGGTAATTCAAATCGAGTGTCGAAATAAGTCGATAGACGAACTAACGCAATCCATGGTAACGAGCCCCCCCCCCCCGTCATGGTCAGAGTCGATATCACGAAATCCATTCTCACAGCCAACCAATAGTAAACTAGAATGTCTCATAGGCAATAGAAACAACTTGCTTACGTTTATGTTCGACATTATGAATACCACTTATGTTAATGTTTATGTCTATGTGGTATGCTTATGTTTGTGTTTGCATTGTGAATGGGTCTTTACTCTCTTCCCTTTCTCGTCCCTGTTCCTGGAGCGTGCATAAGGAAAGGAGGAAAGAAATAAGAATAAATAAAAAAATAAGTAAAGTAAGAGAAAAAAGAAGCAAAGGAAACTAAAAATAGAAGAAAAAGAAACAAATGGAAGAAGAATGATAAAATGAAAGACTAAGACTCAGCAATACGATGCGTTCTACATTTACGTAACGACTCCTGAATTCTGCATATTCTTATTTCTCGCCCCGTTGCAGCGCAGCAAAGACAGCTACTCAGTCATAAATGATCAATTTGTAGAATGCTCGCGGAGAAGAATCTACAATAGACTATTACGAGGATAAGAGCAACCACGTCTATATTCTTCTCAATCTTGGAAAGAGGCTCAAATATGTCAAACGTCTGTTACAAATTGGAAATGTTATTGAAAGGACTGCAATGTTGCATATGACTACATATTCAGGAGTGATTATTAATGAAATTAAGCACACATCAGAACCAATGCATATGGAGAAGTCAGTTCTAAATTCCATCAGCTGCGTTCAACACAAATGTTCTTACTTTCCTCCGATGTATTCTTACTTTGTAAACTGAGTGAATTTTTAGTGCTTCTGGGAGCATCAACTCGTTTACTAGCATCTATTCCAGGGACTGTAGCTCATGTGATAGCCGGAAGGGGCTGTGTTCCTCCGCCAGTAGACGGTGAGTTTCGGCGCCAAGCTTCATGACGGTTTGCGGAATTTTCCCCTTCCAGTTATGCACGCAAACTTACGAGGCCGAGATCGCCGAGGCTGAATTTGACATGTCGCGGGTTCGAATCCCGCCCCGAGCAAGGATGTTTGTGTGTGTGTGTTCCATGTAGTCCTTATGTGTTCGCCGCGTTCTAAATTCCCCAGGGCCCCGGTCTTTTCACGCAACGTGAGCAAGAGCGAGAGCGCAGGTGGGGAGGGGTGGGGAGGGGGCGGGGCGTCCCTTGGGGAGCGTAAGGGCGCGCATGGCGCGTGTCGCCCACGCGGACGCCCCCGCTGGCGAGGGCGTTAGTCACCGGCGGCGCCCCAGCGCCCGCCTGCCCGCCCAACGGCCGACCACCTCCCTCGCTTTCTGACGCCGCCCCACGGGGTCCAAATGCCACCCGCGATTAAAGTTCTATCGTTCCCTACATGTCACTTCTCAGCGGGAAGCCGCCTTGCCTTTGTGGCCATCCTGTGCCTCCCCATCCTCGTCTCCCGCTTTCATCTACCACCTTAGTCCCTGCCTCCCGCCTCCCCGACTGTGTTACTACGATCTGCCCGATGGTATCTCAACAACCATCAATCTCACTAGCGACGATTTCCATTCGCTCTGGCTCCCTCGCCGTTTCCATAAGCAAAACGAGATCCTTGCGCTGCTACTAGATGCGTTTTGCCGTTTCTCACCTTGTTTCCTTCCGCCACTAGTTTTCTATCTCTCGCCATTGCATCCATTACATTTCTCCAATACCTTCCTTCATTTCTAGTTTCATTTATGTCACATAACAAACCTGCTCAAGTGCAAATTCAATGACACAGAACTCACCATTTTTCTATATCGACAGAAATTACAGCGTTAATCGTTAACAAATTGAAAATATTTGATGAATTTCCTTCCTATACTTTCGCTGTTTTTGCTTCCTCGGCAATCAATGTGCGACTACTCTTTTTACACGGTCCTTATTTCATCATTTTTCTGAAGAAAAAAAAATGGATGGAGAAGGGATGTTCGTTTCTAAGCGGTTTTGTTTCGATACCGAAACTGGATGTACGAGCTCTAACTTTTTACACGGTTATTTCGTTTTCTGCATGTAATCGTGATGCAAATATGTCCTCTGAACGCCGCAAAAAAGCGCTGAAAATCAAACAGCAGAGCATCACATCTGTGGCCACAAATTAAGTTAGGTTATTTTAGAACTGAGCACAGAACATGGTTCAGCAGAAGCGACATGGTTAATTTCTCATCGCTCCAATCACTTCACATTACAATTCAATACATTGGAATGCTCTCAAAACTGCACAAAAGTGATAAATCGCACCACACCCATAGAAAACGAGAAAAACTCAGAAAAGTGACGCAAGGAGCGCGGTAGTCAAACTGAAACCGAGCTCAATACATCGACTGATGTTACTGCAGCGCCTCTGACCGGGAGGTCCTAGGTTCGAGTCCCGACGGCGGCAAGATTTTCGACACTAGCTTTTCAGCTAGATCGAATTCAGTCTCTGCCTGGCAGAGAATTCTAGCGGCCGGCTGCTCATATCTGTAGTTTTCCGTGGTTTCTCCGATCAACACCAGTCGAATGCCGGACCAGTACCCTAACAAACGGGCCACAGACCGCGTGTGATCTTTCCTTCCTCTTCCTTGTCCTATCCTCTCCCCTTACACACTACACTACCACATATTCCGTGATGGGGGATTCCCGCTGATGGGTGTGTCCTGGTTAGAGGGAAACCCCACTAGCCGACGGTAGGTCGGCGCCGGATCTCGTCATCCAGCTGGGGAAGATAACCGCCATCTCGAGAAATAATGCACTACACTTACCGGACTAATGACCCAAGCAGCTGACACGCCCAGAATCACTACTCAACCAACCAATCAAACTGAATAAAATCTAGATTGAAAAATTAAGCATGCGTCATTTTTCTGTACAAATTTCATTCCGTACGGTCCCATTTTTCTGTGCACATGGAAAATGAAAAACTGACCACGTAAAACGGGCTGAAAGAACATCCTAACACTGCCGTCGCCTCGGTGGTCTCCCCATCTCGCATCGTCTCCGCTCGTGGCTCTGTCGACAGAATCATCGCCCCAGGGCGCGATCGCCACCCAAAAGATCACCAGGCACGCGGAGGGCGCGGGCGTGAGCGCAAATGTCAAGGGTGGGGGAGACGCGCCCGCGATGCTCTTTTTTCTTCGTCACTCACCTCCCCTGCTTTCTCTCTCATACCCTCCCGCTCATCGCATGGGCTGCGTGGTTGTCTCGCCACGCCAGGTTTATTGTCTTTACCAACACAAGAATGCTTACGATTCTCCGAGGTACCTTTTCTTCGTCCAATATCTATTTTCCATTACCACCTGCAATATCCATTTCCCAATTTATCTGCAGAGTATTTCCTAGTGGATCATTATAGTAGGAATAAAAAAGTTTGAAACGATATAATTCATCTGAAAGCACGAGATCTCAACATCTCGTCCACGTATAAGACAGATGTCATACTTATGTTAACATGCGTTAATGTTGAATAAATTTCAATAACCACGACGTCCATATAATTTTTCTTTATTGCTTTTTTATTATTATTATTATTATTATTATTATTATTATTATTATTATTATTATTATTATTATTATTATTGAAATGTATACCTAAACAATATTTTAAAATAATTAATCTCAATCACATTTAAAATTGCTTCAAAAATCAATACTTTTAGATTTCACTAAAATTTAAATTAATTTATAATTGCAATATAAATTCAATTTATAATTGCAATATAAATTGCAATTTATTTACATTTTAAAGTCAACAGATAATAAATGGAAAATTTGCATCATTTACATAGAGCTAATTACGTACTAAAGGAATGATAATGCATTTCTACTAATCGGGATTCATTCTTTAAAAAGAACGTCCGCAAAATCATTCGTATCTTCAGCTTTGTGCTCGTGTTTTCTAAAGCCAATATTGTGTTCCATAGCATTAAGGATGGATTTATCTCGAATACCTCAAAACCTCAATAAGTTCCCTTCTTCCCTTTGAGTTTCTCGATTATCATTTCAGAGGAGGCGCCGGGCTTACTCTCATCGGAATGCCCAGCCACCCACGGAGACTTACGAACTTCCACAAAGCGACGTAATTTCCAGGGGAACACGGTGCCTCATTGTTTCTGTGATTGCGGTGAGTCGCTCACTCCATCTCTCTCTCTCTCCCGCAATCCTCGCAGCGCAATCAATAAGGGATCTAGCGAACGGCGAGGAAGCACAACTCAAACGGACTGACAATTCAATGTGGGAGACAGCAAAAAATGATAATGACCAGACAAATCGAAATGAAAAAGACGGAAGGGGAGAGAGAAAGAGAGAGGGAGAGAGAAGGAGAAATGCTCGCATATTTTAGAGATGTGACTGAGTGGAATCTGGAGATTAAGGGAGAAGAAATGAAGAGTAAATGAGAAGAAAAGGGTCAATATAGGGGAAAAGAATGACAAGAGAAAAGCAGGTCAAAGATAGCGGGAATAAAGGAGGAGAGGCAGCGTGGAGTCCAAATGGAAGCGAGTGGGGCGAGCAGGGCGCGTCAAGGAAGCGTTCTGAGGTGGCAGGGAGGAGGGCGCGGTGTTGCGGGAGGGAAGAACCGCCAAGCCTGAGGGAGCGTTGCCTTCGCCTTCGCGCGAGTAAATGGGTCGCGCTCGCCCATTGATATTCAAATGCGCGGCTTTATCGCTCAGCCGTCCGCCGGCACCTGCGGAGGCACGCGATGGGTCGGGAACCGTTGGTGGGGCTGGGCGGGGCGCGGCAGGAGCGGGGTGAGGGCGTGGTGGGGGAGGGGCAGGGCGAAGCGGGACTAGGCAGGGGAAAAAGCGGGACGGGGTGGGGTGGAGCGGGGCAGGAGGGCGTGGCGGGGCGGGACAGGCGATGCAGGAGAAATGGGTGGCGTGTGGTGAGGTGGGCAGGGCGGGGCCGGGGTTGGGGTCGGGGTCGGGACCAGGGCAAAGGCGAGGGCGGCCTCACGGAAAAAGCGCTTTACCAGTCTGACACCTACTGAGCGACTAGGGGAGTTCCCCAATTTCTCACGTGTGTCTGTGTTCACCAGTCGTGTATTAAAAATAACTCGCCGCCCGGGTCAATCTTTTCCACACGGCGAGAGTGAAAGCTTTTCAACGGAAAAGTAGAATGTATGGGGTTATGAAAATTACGCTTGTTAAGAAAGACAGATGTTACTTGTGTATTTGAAGAATGTTGATTCTTGCAAAAAGTATGAATGTCTGTTAGAATACTCTCTTGTAAGTAAACGATTCAGAGATTTAAAATTTCGAGATCAGCTTAGTTCTCAAACTAAGCATTTAATCAAAACATCACCTCATTTCACGTTGTTTTTTTCTCCCTTTCAAAATTCAAAATTTATTGCTTATTTATTTTTGAAAATAGATTTTACTCTGGGTTTTTTTGAAAATAGATTTTACTACATGGGAGTTTTTGTTTTTTTTTCTCCCTTTCAAAATTCAAAATTTAAGTAGTACATGACTTAGTGTAGGGATCACAGAATTTTGAAAATGTGCACACAATTCACTTTTCCCCATAGCACGTCATACGCAGTTTTTAACTTTTTTTGACGTAAAATATATATATATATATATATATATATATATATATATATATATATATATATATATACACGCGCACTTTATATCGGAGAATACTTTCTAAAAATAAAAAAGGGAAATTAACAAAAATACGACGAAATTGTATTTACGTTCTTTATATGTAATAAAAACAATAAATTTGGACTTATTTAGAATATTTCTTTAATTTTTCAACTACCAAATACTTTAATCCACAGTTTCATATTTCTTCTCGATACACCCACCCACAAACTCTTCCAACGTGCTCCCGGAAATTTTTACGAACTGTAAAGAAGCGGATATTGTGTATCAGCTACAAATGTTTCAGAATTAGGAATGTTCATCCAACTTAACGTTTCAGAAGCAGCATACCATGAAGCATACTTAAAAGCACAAATGATCACATATTCAAGGCTGACATACTTAATGGCAAAAGTAAGACTCATCAATTCTTCCAGGTTCAGTAAAGCAAGTCTCCAGAAAAGCGCTTTTCGATTTTCGCTGGAGGAATTTTACCATTTTGTGCGAGAAACGTGGCAACTATCAGGGCTGGCGGTTGGTGTCAAGTCCGAGCGGGCTCCCCGCCCCTAACCCTTATCCACCAAAAATGTATACGAAGGGGAGAATACGAAACAGATTTTTCGTATTGTCAATTTCATCATGAAATGTTATAATTTTCATTATATGTAACTTCAGCTGAATTCATTTATGCAATGCTAAAACAGTGATGTTCTTAGCGCTTTTTGATACAAACTCATTTAACAATTTCAGGAAATCGAGTTTTGGAAATAATTTCTGAAATTTGGCGTTCATAGAAAATTTCACTCACTCCAAATCTCGAGTGTGTACTTTACCCACTCTGAATTTTTCGTGTGGGTTTAGCTACCCACCTTCCCACATTATCCGCAGGGGCCTCGGCACTATGCCCTGCGAGCGCGAACATACGTAAACTTAGCATCAAGGACGCCTTGAACCTGGAATTTTTTTTTCAGCTTGATACGCGCAATACATGCTGAGAAAAAAAATAAAACATGCAAAATACGTTTCTCGTATCTTTGCAACAGATTGCTCTAAAAGAGAGATTTTTTGTGAATCTACGTCATTTTGTATTACCTTTCATAAG
Organism: Teleogryllus oceanicus; assembly: GCA_964035755.1. Classification (NCBI taxonomy): domain Eukaryota; kingdom Metazoa; phylum Arthropoda; class Insecta; order Orthoptera; family Gryllidae; genus Teleogryllus; species Teleogryllus oceanicus. Next base: position 8,971,301 of record CAXIVR010000002.1, read on the forward strand.
AGCATCGCCATTATCGATTTGGTTTGGGGGCACTTTTCACCGCTTTGTTCGGCTACACCCTTTCGCCCCTAGTTCTAAGGACAGCTTTGGGAAGCTCCCTTCATCCCGTGTAAAAGCGCGGTGGTTCTGCTTACTGACCACTCCTGATCCGTTACAAAGGATTGCTCTTATTAAGCTGGCCTGCAACCCGGACGTGTGATCTCTCCATAAACTCACGCTAGCGTCAAGGGAACCACGGGAAGAATGGCTCTTTCTTCCCGAGTCCTTCAACGGAAGTCAAGAGGTTCGAAAAACAGACCCCCACCTCGGCTGTTAGCACCTAGCGACCGACTTTCTCACATGATTCTATGCTGATCGGGTTTCCGGTGGCATTATCTACCTTGTTTCATTGTAAGGATGAGACAACATGGTCTGCGAGGCTACAATGGGAGGTGCGAGTGAGGGATTCCTCCCAACCAACATCACCGTGTATTGACACCGAAATTATTATAAATGTGTTCGTAGTGCAATAAATACACGTGCTAGTGTTTGTGTAGTAAGTGTCATAATATCGGGGTTTTGCATGAACACGCCTAACATTTGCTCGGAGATGCACGGGCGACACACTCTATAAACTACATAATCATGAACTGACATCGAAGAGATTACGCTCAAATGTTTAATTTCGTCAAACTCAGTCAGAAATATACATTTTCATGTTGCAAGATTTAACTGTTCACAGTGGAAGTTACATACATATATTTAACAAATCAGTTGGAAATTTCAATAAAAAAATTTAATAATTTCTATTACAATGACAATACAGTTTTTTAGTTCAAAAGAATTCCAACACCACTATCAAAAAGAGAGGAGACAATTTGTAGGGTCATGTAATAATTTTGAATAGCGCATGACGATTCCACATAGCCCTCGATGAACACAGTTTTCAACATTTGTCGCGAAAATTGAAGAGGTAAAAAGATGTTATCCCAGAAATTATGAAAATTGCCATTCAAATTACCATGCCTGCAAATTTACGGACTTTCAATATTCTATTTTGGTAAGATCTGGCCAAATCCCGAGTTTCAAACTCGGTCTTCAACTTAATCCACTAGAAGTATCAAAACTTTAAAGCTGTTTTTATAAAATAATAATAAAGAATGAGTTAACATGTTCTTGCCATGACCTCTTCAATTTAAACCTGGAAGGTTCTTATCACACGTTGGACAAACTCCACCAGCGGCAATTTAGGCGCCTGAGGCGTTCATATTGGAAGGGTGGACAGCTAGCGCGCAGTGACGCGGGGCAGGACGAGGACGTCAACGGCTAAGGTCATTAGTCCCGTAAGTGTAGTGTACGTTTTATTCCGCCAGTGGCGGAGATCTTCTCCCGCTGGCTGGCAAGACTCGGAACCGACCTACGTCAGCTTGCGGGCCTTTCCCCAACCACGTATCTACCACCTGCGTGGCACCGCCCCAGCCGGGACAAGCCGTAGGCCATTGATTCTCAAAGTGGGGAGGAGCGCCTCCTAAGGGAGGCGTAGAGACAAGCCAAGGCGGGCGCGGAACCGATCGAGCCCATTCTCGAGGTCGTCGTCGAACTTGCCTTATTGCATTGCGTGATTTGTGACAAGATAACGTTCTAGATGAGCGCAGCAAAAGAAAAACACTGATGTACAACGATTATATTATTAAATATGGGTTAATTTGCATGCTTAAGGATGGCGTCGAGCATCTTCACTGTGTTATTTACTATGTAGTATTGAGCAATTTGTGCGAGAAATGGTTTTTATCCCTTGTTGCAATTAACACAAAGTATCAGATCAAACTAGTATCATTGCTAATGATTTACGTTGTGCATTTCTGATACTCAACCAAGAATAGGCAATCTGGTAAAAAAATGCAAGCTTATCCTTCTCACCGATTTTTCTTGTCCCCATTTCAATTTGTAATATTAATTAGACTTAAATCGTACTGCATTTTCTTAACCTAACGTAAAAAACGAACATTTCATTAAGAGATTAAAAAAAATTCTTAACTTGTAAAATTGTAAAGAGTAAAAAAATAACTGTATTGTTACTGAATATAACATTGTTTAATTCATAACTAAATGAAAATGTGTAAATGGGATGAGGAAAGTTTTGCCACTGACAGATGGGGGCGTGCAAAAAAAAAAATTCTGGTCTGGCGACACGAGCGGCAGAGCAGCGCTTGTGAGTGCCAGTGACGGGGGCGACGTCCGCGCAGCGGGGCGGCCAGGATGTACTCATCCCTCGCCGGACACGGAAGGCCACGCATAATGCAGCGCGGCCGGTGACGGAACAGAGGGCCGTGACATTGCCTGCAGCGCCGTCCCCGCCCCCTCCCGCCCCCGCAGCCGCACCGCGCCGCGCCGCGCGCATCGATCCACGCGGCGCCGCGCCCGCCCCGCCCCCGCTCCCCGCACGCTCCGCGCCGCCGGGCGCCGCGCACGCTGCCAGCACGCGGCCGGCGGCGCCAGCGCTATGCAGTCGGCCGGATCGCCACCGCCACGGGATGCAGTGCCTCCGACTAGCAGGGTTCGGCAAAAATCAGCAGCCAAAGTTCTGAGATTGAAATACATACTCAAAATAGATTAAGTATTCATTGACAAAATACATACGTATTTAAAATACTTGAAATACTCAAAATACAGTAAATGTAATGCAACTGCATCTTTTTTATTGCAAAAATTTACTGTGAGTGTCAATTATAAGAAATTAGTAATTGACACTCATACGTTAAAATTTTAAAATTATAAATATATAACTATTTCTATAAAATTAATATTTAATTTAGAGAGCTTTCCGGAACGTAATATTTTAAAAATCAATCACTGTATATAATAGTCATGTAATTAATACAAAAATCAAATTCTTAATGTAATTAAACCAAAAAAATCAACGAAAGTAAACAAAAAATAATACATTCATATCAGGGTCACGAACTTTGGAATCAAAGCAAAAATAAGATCCACGAATTATATTTTTAATGCAGTATTGTAAGTATTCTTTTCTTAAATACACCTATTTTATGTATTTAAATATATCTCCAAAATACAAGTACAAATAACTAAAAATGCAGTTTTTCAATTACAAGATGCATTTAATACACACGTATTTGCCGACCTGGATGGCCGAGATCGCTAGAGCTTGTGCCGGCTCAATGCCTCAGTCGAAGGGTGGTGGGTTTGAGCCCCGCCATGGGCATAGTTGTTTGTCCCTTGCCTTTTATATATGTGCGTTGATGCGGAAGGCCATGTGAGTCCGCTGACAACAGAGCGAGGAGCCGCAAGTGTATCAGTGTCAAGTACAAAGTTTAATATGTGTCCCCATGAGGAACATAGTGGGTGCCCAACGCGGATAGTCATAATCGGCATCCGCTGAAGATGGATAAAGCCCCCCGTAGAAAAAAATTAAAATACAAGTATTTAATTACTCTCCAGCCTTGCCGCCTGGGGATGCGACATTGATGTCCATGTTTTCAAAATATCGATCCTTGTATAGAAACATTGATGTGTTAAACATATTAAATGCATGATGTTACAATATATTAAATTCAATGTTTTCATACCACCGATGTATTGTGTTCGGTGTTTTTAAGTGCTTGATATCTGTATGAAAAAATATAATAAAAACTATAATACTTTTCAGATATCCATAACTTCAACATTCTTGGCCAAATTTACAAATGGTGAAAAATAAGTTCGTTATTTTTTTATGATATATGTAGGGAATTATTTTTGTAATATTCATGAAGGTAATAAACTTTTTTTTGATTGTTTGAGTTACTGACTTTGTTTTTTGGAGCTAAATCTATAAATTAATAATAAATTATAAACTAATAAATACGATTACCGTGATAGGAAATAGCCCCCTCACCTTTGTGAACACTTATGCTGCAGATTACTAAAATAGATTTACACACATCGATGTTTAGAATCATTGGTGGTTTTGTGTCGTATTGTGTGTAGTTATGAACATCTTCCAAAACACGCAAGACAAAAAATAGTGCTAATACATCAGCACAGTTTGTAGTTATTCTTCTATTCTACCTACAATACTACCTCCTCTTGACGAAAAGACGCCCGAGAAACTAAAAAAAAAAGTATTTTTACTGTTGACAATTCAAAGATTTTTAAGGGGAATAAGTGACATCTGCCATTAATTTCAGTGCTCTGTCCTTACGTGTCCTCCCCTCATGAAAACTGAGAAAAAAATACCTATACCTCACAACAAAGTAAGCGTCGTTGAAATGAAAGTGTTTGCACGAAACAAAAAGAGGCAAATTTTAGTTTGAACTGTTTTCTAATTAAGCGAAATGGATGTGCAGATATGTAACAAACATTTGTACAACGTTACACAATTGTACAGCAATACGAACACGTGTTAGGACCGTGTTTCACTAACTGCCTGAATGTAGCAAACACGATCAGGTAACTACAATTCTCACAATATCTAATAGAAATAACATCTTTAGAACAGGAAATGCATTGGCATTACGTGCTCAATATAGTACACACACATTGAGTTTCAACATATTATAAAACAATTGTTTTTTTCGTGTTTCGTGTCAAGAATTAAATAAGTGCACCCTTGAGAAGATATACATGTGTATGACATTTTTAAGTAATCGTCGCTTCAAATAAGAAAGTGCCTGTTTCAATTACAAAATCGGAATGATGTCGTAGGCGGAAAGATCACGATATGCTGGTCGAAACGTCGGCACCTCAGCCTTCGACGCGGCGTCACCCGTATAGTCCAGATCATACAAAATAGGAATGTTTGAAAAAAAAAAATCTCACCGTTTCAACGCAACTTTGAGGGGTATCAAATGAAGGAAAAGTTTACTTAATGGCATGCTTATATGAGTCTTTCCATCTCTTTTATTCGACTTCAATTTCCACTTCTAATATTTGCATATTTGACTTCACGTTCAATTTCCAACATTTTTAATCATTATTGATAACTACATTCTTGTACACTTCGATTTAAACATAGTAGCACATTACGATCACGAGCTACTGAGATAAGAACCTTGTCATCCAATCGGGTGCTCGAATACCAAAAATTGAAGTCGTAACGAAGCTCCCGGTTGGATAAGTGTCCCCCTTTCCGTCGAGCTCGTTACCCTGTTCAAATCTCAAAATACATGTGACAACGCTCAGAGAGTTGTACATGGCAAGAGAAGATAAGATAGCGCGGCGAACGGATGTTCAGGTTATCAATAGATCGCAGCTGCTCTCCTGGGAAACTTCCGGGACAGCCGCTTCAACGGAAGGCTTTGCCGCGGCGGCCGCGCCAAAGTGAACCACGTCACAGGACGATCCCTTTGCATACAAGCAAATGCCATTGGGTAGATCGCAACTCCCTTCCCGTACCCTCCTCTGCTAGGAAGTCCGCCTGCCTTCGGAAGTCTTCGCTCCCCTTGCCTGATAGCTGGGAAAGCCCTAGAGCCCCATGTACTCGCTCCAGGCAAGACGCACCCACCTGCCTTCGCGCAGAGCTCTGAAACTCTCCTCTACTAACCAAACAACCGGAATTGCAAGGTGTCGAATTGCAAAAAATCTCTTGAATGCAAAAATCATTACTAATGTTTAAACCTCGCGTGTGATGTAAATGTAAATACCTGCATACGATGCAAATGTTTGCAGGTGATTATGTGTTTTGAAAAATTTAATTGTTTCTTTCTGGTGATTATTGTTAATCAGATACAAATTAAAACGTTACCCAACAGCTTTGACCATGGACTGATAGTTTCCGAGAGAAATGAAAAACGCTTTGTCAATGACAATTTTTGATTGACTCAAATACAACTTCAATGTTCCTGAGGATGCCACTCACAGTCTAACAGTAAGCTTTTAAATTATAAGATTGGAGTTATTTTATTGCTACTAGCATTTCGACGCACAGTATTGCATTTAGGGAACAATGGCTAATATCCCTCACGGAACAGCAATAATTCAATTGAAGCAAGCAACACAAGTCCATTTCTGAGAGAGAATGCAAAGCCCCATTTCGTTTCGGAAGCAGTTTTAACGTTAGTCGATCGCACAGGGAAATTGCGAGCGAGGCAATAGTGCTTGGTGTTCCCTTGCGTGGAATAGAGCGCTAAGTTTCACAATCAGCGAACGCTGGCCGGCGGCCGATGCTCCCCCCTCTCAACCCGAAGACGCCAACATCGCCCTGTCACCCCCCACCCCACCCCATTCCATGGACGCGACGCCACGCCCGCCGCGCACACGGGCGGCAAGGGCGATGGCGAGGGAGAAGGGGATGCGATGGCACAGAGGATTCCTACAGTTAGTGATGGAAAGTTTTATCAAAACATGGATATTTCGATACTTACCAAAACGTTTTTGATGTCGATGAAAACATCGACAAAAATCATCGATAAAAGATAAACCAGATGGTATTTTCCTTCCGCTTCCATTTTTAATTACTGTATCTAAGTGAAATAATAGGAATATTTTATTGTTAGGTCACGTATATGTAATATGTTAATAATAACGTTATCGAATGATAAGAAAAAAAATAAAGAACACCGTGTTTTTCTATTATTCCATTTATTCACTTTCATTCAAAAATAATCGGAGTATAATTCTGCCTTAAAGCACTCTGCAATTTTAATTTTCTAATCATTATTCTATACCGACAACGTCCAAAATGCAGTTAAACGATATTACCACGTACAAAATCATCGATGAAGATTACATTAATGTCTTTTTGAAAACATCAATGTATCTGGAAAGATATATCGATCATCGAAAACAAAACATTGATGTTAATACATCGATGTTTTTGGTGGAAAATGTCGATGTTTTATAAACATCGATTTTTTTGCCATCCCCATAGCTCTGCAGGTAGGCAAGCGAAAGATCCTGAAGAGCGAGCGAATGTAAGAGTCGAAGCAAAGGGGAGAGAGTGTTAATACGCGATTAGCTACGAATAAAAATTCTAAATACAGAAACGTCGACTAGAGTAAGACAGTCGACAACCGCGACATGAAACACGCTCGCTATGGCGGCTGTAAGGATAGGGGCGGGAATGACGGCGAGGTTGGTGCGGGATTACATGTCGACGGAGGGAAAGAGGAGAACGCAGGAATTGCGGCGATAGTCGCGGGCGACAACGGCAGCTATTAGAAGCGGCGTGGTTGTGCTGACGAAGGCAACAGGAACACGGAGCGTTAACGGCGAATGGGTAGATGGAGGCAGCTGCGAGGGTCAGATAGCAGTGGTGGAAGCGACGCATCGCTTTGCTTCCAGCGACACGCGTGTCATGGATGGGAATGGCTGCAGAGTTGGAGCATCGATCGCTGCCGGAACCTTTTCCCCATCCTTTTTATGCCCCGCCAGCAATTAGGGCGGCGGCGCCATGTGGACGGGCGATCAGTTGCTGCGGGATAGCAGTTGTGACCTCTCTCTCTCTCTATCAGTGGGCATCTCTTTCAATGCTCTCTCTCTCTCGGTGTCAATGGACACCTCTCTGACCCCCTCTGTCTCCTCCTCTCTCTCAGCCCCTTTCTTTCCCTCCCTCTCTATGTCTCGCTGTCAGAACTACGTTTGTATAGAAAATGTCCTTCGCAATGGGCGTGGCTGTGCTAATTATTTCTCTACAACTGACATAAGACGAAGATTTAGAATCTTCAGGAACATCATATCCTGCGTAAAGTAACCTGCGCTCTCCGTCTGTTTGTTACTGGTAGAGGCACAGGCTTAGGTCGCTCAGGGCATCAATTGATGTCTCTGCAGTGCCTCTGACAGGGAGGTCCTGGGGTTCGAGTGCCGACGTTGGTAGGATTCTCGACCCAACACAGAGCTACGTCGAGTTCAACCGCTGTCTGGAGGAGAATTCTAGCGGCCGCCTGCTCTGATCGGTAGTTTTCCGTGGTTTCTCCGATCAACACCAGGCGAATGCCGGAGCAGTACCCTACCAAACGGACCACGGACCGCGTGCAATCAATCATTCCTTCCCTTCCTTGTCCTATCCTCTCCCCTTACTTACACACACTTATCCTCATGCCGGGAGACCGGATGGGAGCTTGCAGCTTGTCCCGCTGGGAGCTGCCACGCTGATGGGTGATACATGGGGATAAATCTCCACAAGCCAAGGTAGGTCGGCGCAGGATCTCGTCACCCAGCGAAGGAAGATCACAGCCACCTTCCACGATAAAAATATGTACAACAATTACGGAACTACTAACATCGGTTGACTCGCGCGGGATCACTAATCAATCAATTAATATTATTCAAGCTCGTAAGGGCACGGAAGATTGGGTAGAGGGGGATCCAACCTTCCCTTCCGCTGCTCCGCCGTCGACATCGATCTCAGGACCCCCGCACGTGCGCTTGCGTCCACATTCGACGCATTTCCTGCGCTGTTTTTGCGCTTGCGTCTGGTCGATAGCTGTACAGCGGCGACTAGTAGGCAGAATTGGGGAGGAGCAGTGCCGGAGCTAGACAACGTTGGGCTCGGGCCAATGCTGAAACGTGCCCCTCCCCCTGGAAAAATTTATGTTCGGGATATTCAGTCCTAAACTTCAATAAAAATACAAGGCTAATATTTGTATTATATATATATATATATATATATATATATATATATATATATATATAATTTATTTTTCAACAATATGTGAGAAATGTCTTTGTAAAATTTTCTGGATTGTCTGACATTTCATTTTATAAAGTACTACCGTGTAAGTAATAACATTAAGTAACTATTTAAGGGAAAAAAGTAATTGAAAATTTACTTCACTGTACCGAGACATAAACTTACAATAACGGCTTCCTCCAGTTTTAATTTCTTTTTGAATTTGTTACTATTTTTCGCTCACAAGTTCCATCATCAGGTCCCTTGAGTTGCGGGGCCCCCGGGCGCTCGCCCGGTCGGTGCATGTCCAACGCCGGCACTGGGGAGGAGAGTCATTCACAATGGAAGAGCGTCTCTCCAAACTGAGGGATCATCCGTTTCCATTCGTTGTCTGATTTAAAGTATCAATATATTTTTAAGACGCTTCTCCAATACAATGCCAACGACTGTAATAAAAAAAATTGTGTTTCTCCTGTGTTAAACAATAGCCGATATCAGTTGAATCCTATCTTGAACTATAAAGCTGAAACTGAATACCTTTCCTTTCGGATAAAAAAAAAATTATCCTTTCGGGGGGAAAAATAATTTGGAGAAAGGTCACTTTGCGCGTAAGTTCTTCAATTCTCCAGTATATTATACCATGAACTTTCAGTAAAATATTAGTCAAGAATATATCAAAAAAGTACTGCCCCCTTTCAACATTTAAGAATATAACAATATTCACGTATTTTGTTCATGTTGGAAAGGAAGCTATATTATAATTTTCATCAACGTATTTATGCCAATAAGTTTACTATATAGGGTGACCTGGTGGAAATTACTAGAGACCTATTGCAACAGTGTTGTTAACTGTTAGCAAGGTCTTAGGAATTATGCTGCATTGTGTGGTGGAAGTGAGTAGCTATGCTTAGGCTTTCTGGCCCCTACCACGCGTGAAGTGTTCGACTTGGTTCCCAAGAAAATGAGTTATGGTTGTCGCAGCGATGTGATCTTGTTTGGAAAAGCAAACAAGTGAAGATATTGGCAAATATCCTAAAACGCTTCATTTTACGTAACCGAAGAAAGACATTCAGTAAGATCTTTGCCGAGCCGCCAAAATGCGAGCACAAATGCATCGCATCGAAGGGAAAAAGGAAAGATAATAGGCAGGTTTCAGAAGTAATTCGTAAGCTCCAACATTATATCTTGCCACATTTCGATTGGCATTTGTACGTAAAGTGGCACTTCATCTTTTACTTTCTCGCCGTACTACGTAAAAAGAGAAAGTACTGTAATCATGAGGCGAAAATCGGAGATTCTTCGAAAGAAAAACTCTAAAAGACGGGCCCTGGTAAATATTGTCCCTAAGTATAGTAAATCACTTCCTCAAACACGTTGTGTAGACAGAATCCATGTTTTGTGGATCCTTGATACCCAGCAATTGATTCATGGCAAAAGTCTGTCGAAGCTAGCGTGTGTGAGGTCAACATTAGCGCCTACACCATTCAGAGGATTTTCCCCAAAACTGATATTCCCCGACTAATCTGAACGAACGCCCTGCAAGTTTGAAATGGATATTCTGATTTTTGGAAGTACTTTACATGAAGCCTCACAATTTTCGAAACTTTCTCAAAAAGGGCTTCAATTTTTTAAAATTAAACTTCGTACTCAGATATCATAGAGAACGCTTAAAAAATTGGCGCGAGACTTATTTTCGTCTGAATTTTCGAAAATTATACACGTTCAATTTATCTTCCGAAAATTGCGCTAGATTTGACCATTGATGGACTGTCAGACGTTTTGCCGTCAATCGATTTTTCGGTATCAGGGAACCATAAAAGAAAACAATATAATAGAAGTAATTTACTACACGTAGGGACATGATTTATCCATTTTTTCGTTACCAGGGGCCATCCACACGAGATTTTCTATCAAAAAATCACCGAATTCTGCTGCCGTAGTTTTATAAAACTTTCTCATTACTACGTAAATGTAGTATGGCGACAATGTAAAAAACTATGGAACCTACGTCGTTAAAAAAATAAAAAAGCAGATTCTGGTCTCTTTAGTAGTTTCCGGGACCACGAGCTTATGCCTCCTGGTCCTTAAAGTACAAAATTAGTATACCTTTATGGACCTTCACATTTTTAAAGGTTTGAATCTTTCCAACGGGGAAGTGAATTTCATAAAACTACATTTCAGCTCCAACACTCTCAGGACAGGTGAAATCTTATGTGCATCCAAACAACACTTCGCTCTTACTAGGCATTCCGCCACGAACCGAGAGCATATCAAACAGGACAAATCTGTGAGAAGGAACTGCAACGGGAGATGGCGTGGCGCGGCGTGGCGTGCGTTGCCTCATTTTCCCAGGTGGTTTGTATTTCTAGAAAGGAGTCGGCCTGCTTCCGGCGTACGAACCCGTCGCAGGTCTCACGGCTATCTGGCTGCCGGTGAGTCATGCGTGTCACAGGAGGCGCTGACGAGGCGCCAAGAGCCACCGCAGTTGCAGTAAAACGGCCGCATGACGCGACACCAGCCCGCAAAGTGCGGTGGCGTTCACCAGTATGTTCATATGTTTATAACTAAAGTCAGTGGCGTGTGGTGAGATTTTTTTTCTAGAGAAGCAATTACGTTTCAAATGGTAGATTTTTAATTATTCACACGGAAAAGACGACAAATGGATAATTTAAACCAGGGACCGAATACCGAAATAATAGCGGTAAAGGTATTTATACCGGTATTTTCATAAGAAAATACCGGTATTTCAGTAGAATCATACAGGTATTTGGGGGAAATTCATTGTGATATTTTCCGCTGAGATGACTCAGAGGAAACAACTACACACGGCTGAGTTTCTGACCGGGAGGTCCTAGGGTTCGAGTCCCGAGGGTGGCGAATTTTCGACACTTATTACAGCTAGGTCGAGTTCTGCCGTTGACTGGGAAGTCGAGTTATGTCGTCAGACGGAGGGACCAGCCAACGGTCTTTCGCAGACGTCAACACGAGCTCGTTCGCTGACCTTGGACCTCACGTCCGGGCGCAGAGCTGGCGACACGTGATAGAGTGTTGAAAATTTATCGAATTTCTCCGTATAAATCTTGTCCTTTCTAGTAGCGATAAAAAATGGAGAAACATGTCTTCTTATCCATAAATGAGTCTTCCCACGCATACCAAACTTCCTTCATGCACGACTGTGTTTTTCACTAAATATGATTATTTGCTTAAATTTGATCGTATCACTAACATTCCCGAAAATAATTTTTTCAGTTGGCCCAGTTTACTTATTCTGCACCATAATTATAACTAGAACAATATTAAAAATTGACATTGAACGCTAATAGACATATTAACTATTCTTACGCGGAAACAGATGCGTTATGTTTAATCAAAATTAATGATTGAAGGATGTTTCATTTACACTCCATGAATATATTAAAATATTAATACTAATTAAATTTTAAATGATTGCATTAAATTTGTGTATTTAAAAAATTTAAAAAAACATAATATTAATTAATTTTAATAAATATTTTAAAATATTAATACTAATTAAATTTTAAATGTTGCATTAAATTTGTAATTAATTTATCATTTTGTTTGTTAATTTATAAATTTAATTCAATTAAATGTTAATTTTAATTGAAAAGTAAAAATATTAATATTAATAAACTCTTCTTTATTAATTAATAATGTTAGTATATATTTATTATTATTAAGGAAGAAACACTCTTCTCGAAGTGGCCCCTCCAGATGCATTTACAATGTAAGATACCCAGTAGAAGGAACCCTTGCCCACATGCAATGTTAATAGCTAATAATAATAGTAATAAAAGTAATAATAATAATAATAATAATAATAATAATAATATAATAATAACATAATAATTTACTTTATTACAAATTTCTCAATATTTGCAGTTCATGTCAAAATATATTAAACCCTTAATATAAACTAGGAAAATAACATTTTATTTTAGCCTATTTATTAATGTATAATTAAGATTTAATTGTGAAATGAAGTAAAAGGAAATCATTTTTTAACAAAAACAAAACTGGGCCTGAAAGCCTGAGCGATTATCTCAAGGTGTCCAAGTATCTCAGTTCGCGGAAGGAGGGGTCGGGGAGGGAAGAAACGGTCCTACGCCTACGGCACGGCGCATACGTTGACAGCTTCTCCATGTGCGAAATACAAAGACAGACTTAGGTCATCTCTCAGGTCAGATGGGAGATAGTTCGATGAAGGACACTAAGAAAAGGTTCTCTTCAATAGAACCAATAATTAACAAATAAGTAATAAAAAAATAAAAAAAAAAAAAAAATTTAAGTTGTTTATATATATATATATATATATATATATATATATATATATTTAAACAATAAATATCAGTTATGAAATGATATTTGATTAACAAACATTTTGTGAGATATTATTAACTAAAGCAATCTATTTTGTCAACATGTATAAATGGAAAGCTATATTTCTTCATTGAAAATACCGGTATAATACCGGTATAACCTTTATGGACGTCCATACCGGTATAGACGTCCTATAGAGGTATTTTCCGGGTATGGAAAAATACCGGATTATACCGGTATTTTTACCGGTATTCAATACCTTTTCGGTCCCTGATTTAAACACTGAACCGATAAGCACATGCAGAGCCCACCACAGGCACGCAGTGAGTCACACTGTATGCAACTGGCCGATTGCTTCCAAAGGTGAGCTCGACTGAATGAGCCTGCGCGCGCCCACCACACGCGCCAGCATTTATGATCACAGCATTCCCTATGAGACGCTGGATGCAGTCGGCACAGTCCTTCCAAAGAGTTTTACAGTCTACCCTATCTATTGGTGCCAATAAGAATTACGTACTCATTTTGTAACAATAAACAATGTATATATGATTGGACGCGCCCAATTTAAACTGTTTTAACTTGGATTACGCGTAAATGATTCTAAATTACTCGTCAAGTGGTATTAAAATGTATGATATTTTTGGAAATCATAAGGGAAGCAATGTTTCCCTTGCTTCCGTGGAATAAACGCCCCTGACTTAAGCACTTGTTTTCAAAACTAGCAAATTCTCTACTTCTTTGTAACGACTCCACTTCGTTCAGGAAACAATTCTCTGTATACGCTGTTATATACTACGGATCAGATAACGGTTACTGGCAAATTATAATAAACCGTGGATATAAAACTACGTGTGCTACTGGTGAATAGGGAAGAACTCCGCAGTTCTGCCAGCAACCAACAGGTTTAAGACAAACAAAATTGAAGTTTTCAGAGTATGACATACGAAACAGATTACTGCAGCACACACAATCGCCCATAGAACTGCAACGATGTCCTTAAAACTAGATATTTGTGACCCATAGGGTACACGGTTTTGTGGGGCCCCGGTACATTCTGTGAGAACACGAATTTTGTGGCAGGACAGATAGAGGTCACTTGGCGAAACGATGAGGGTCAGGCGGGACCTTATGTAAGTTTCTTCAGCACGTTTCTACAAAAAGAACTTTCCACCACACTTTTCGACTTTTAGTTCTCTGGGATTTTCTCCCTCCATTGTAGGAAAGACTGGAAAATTAAATGGAAGGAAAAGATATATAGTATTTCACAGTAAAATTACAGCGTGTTTGATTTTCTGCACAATTTACTCGCAACACTTAGCGTTATTAGAAAGGTTTCACACAGTAAGTACTGGGTCACTAATGCTGCAAGGTTTAGAAGTTGGCAGTTGAAAGTTTGGTTGCACTACGAAGCAATTTTCACTTTCAAAACGGTTATTTAGAAATTGCAGACTTTTCATACGGGCCCAGCAAGTAAATTATTAATTTTCATATGTACGGTAAACATACGCAATTCACTGATAACACGTCTTAAGAATACGTTCATAACAAACAGTTTGTTATAACCAACGCTACAACCATGCTCTGTGGAGCCGCTTCCAACGCAATCAGCATAACGAGGGCGATATAAAAAGGGGTCCACAACATCATAAATAAACCGGAGAGTCCTTCAGTATCTTCATCATACTCCAATTGCACTCGAAATAGACACTAAGACGACAATATTACGAGCGCCATTCTTTCATTTCCCGGAGGGCCCGCGGCGGGGCGGGTGGCGCAGCGGGAAGATATAGAGACGCCCCTAGGTGTAAATTACGCAGCGCCAGCGGGAAGGGGGCCGCGAGACAGCGCGCGATGATTCCTCCTCTCCCCCTTTTATGGCAGCAATTGCCAGCCACTGCCCCCGCGTGCGCGGGACGGACCCGCGCCGGCAGGCGGGGTGGCCAGGCGGCTGGGAGGAGATGAGAATGGGCAAGATGCGAGGGAAACCGACGTGGCAACGAGAAATCCAAAGATTGATGCAGGCGAGAACGCCCAAGGTACTGGATGATACAAGGGATTTATTCCGAACATAAGTTCCATCGGTTACGTTTACGATGGAATCACAATACAGTACAGTCCACTCCGGTTATAGTGAACTTCTAGGGACTCGCATGTTTGGTTCACTATTGTGACATACCGATATGTCACGTTAAAATAAATTAACATTTATTTGGAGACAATATGGTGGAACATGCATTACGAAATATCACGAGAGCTAAAGCATAGCAACGACCGTGAATAAACAATGTAGTTTTTGTTTTTTCTAAATGCATTAAGAGATGGGTTGATGCCGAAAGTAGAAACTTTGGGATTGGGCGGAGAAGTTTAGACGGTCAAATGTTATGAAAAAAATGAAGGTAGTTTAATACGAAGTCTTCGAGGGATGAATCATGCAGGAAGATTTCATTCTGCTCTGAAACGCGCTTCTGAACTGTTCGTAGATATTTTCATGTGGAAGCAATATTGAAGTATAAATTGGAACTTTGTCGGGAGTGGTAATCAAGTTCGGGACTATGTCATAGGACGTAATCGGGACTGGTAATTTTGATAGTTTGAGAACAGCTTGGATAGGGGAAGAAGAGGATTTCGTTGGAACTTTGGACTACGGCAAGATCGCAAGATATTTCGACTGAGAAGTCTACGAGGACATCAACGAAGAAAGATAAGTTAACCGCGTGTAAAATTGTAAATTGAAAGAGATCATGATCAAAGGCCTAACTTAAATTCATTAAATTGTTTGACAAAAAGTAAAATAAACTTTGTTAAATTTTGTTCTATAGAAAGAAAGTGATTTTCATTTAGTCAATCCGAACAGAAATGAACTAGGAATAGAATCATTCCATTTCAGATTCCCAGCTGCGCTGTATAGTCGGCGATCCTATAATCCTTTATAGACGTAATAAAGATTATAATTATATCGTGACCCATTGACCCAGCAAGCCGGACGCTAAGATCTTTAGCAGATATAGATGTAGAGAGAGAGAGGAAAATTTTGGTATATCTCAAAATGGCGCCTCAACGTGATGCATAATTTGTTATAATTTATAACAATTGGTGACACGGATAAAATTAGTCTTATAAATTATAATATAGTGATCCAAAGGGAATCTGAAATTTATGGATTGACATTTGAAATTAATTGTTAGTTATAAGAAAGGGCCAAGACCATTTCATTGGTGTGATTTTAAAATAATTTAACAGAGAGATTTTAATTTGTATTAGAATTCAAAATGGATACTAGGAGCAAAAAATTGCGTATGGAGAATGTTAATGTAGATGATATGGCGTCTGCTAATACTAACCTCGAGGAGAAATTTCTGTGAAATTATTGAGATTGAACCACAAGAAAAGGAAATAATGGCTGCACCGTTAGAAAATATGGACCCTAATAATTTAATTCTTAAGATGTTAGCAGAAATGAACGCAAAAATTGAGTCTTTTAATAATCAAGTCGACCAAATGCAGAGGGAATTAAAAGAATCTGGCCACAAAATTAATTCCAAAGTTAATCATTTACAGGAAAACATTGTGACAGTAGGACATTTACATGACCAACAATGCGAAAAGTTGACAATCGTCGAATCGCGTGTAGATAATTTAAATGCAATGTCGCTTCAACATGGCGAAACAATTGAAACCATAGAATCTAAATTAGTTAATTCGGAACGAACACAGGAGGACTTAGAAACATTAAAATGGTGCAAGAATCTGAATCTGGGAAATATATGTCGGACATTGACAAGATTGAACAGTTAGAAAACGAATTCATGATGCGTTCACAGGGAAATATACCAATGCATGCATCGGCGCTTGTAATACCAAGCCACCTAAAATTTCATGATGATAATGAGGGCGTGATGGTTCTTAAGGAGTTGAATAGCATTGAAGTATCGGCGGAAGATTTATTAAGGGAAGATACGGACGAACGGGCGGAGAATAGCACGTGTTTAATTTTGAAGGGGATATTTCGGAATATACCTGTAGACATTTTAATTGACACAGGTGCTAATGTTTGTGCAGTGTCGGAAAAATTGTATGAGCAGTTAAAGAAAAAGGGAAATAAAATTGATGAGCTATCCACCAGGAGTTTGGATATTCGGACAGCTAATGGAAGGCGCATCGAAACGAGAAGTCGGCAAATTTGGGTGGAAGTGGAAGTTCAAGGGATCACAATTCAGTTTCCGGCAATTGTAGTGAAGAATTTGATTCGTCCAATTATTTTGGGGATTGATGGCCTAAAAATGTGTGACGCCAAGGTCGACATAGGTAAGGAGTGTATTGTTACGAGGTGACAAAGGGCAACAACATTGTTTAGGATCAAAGACCAGGAGGGCGAAGATATATGTATTTGCGATATTGCGGAACAAATTGAAGAGACCAGGAACCAGATCCACACGGCAGCAGAGGGCGCGGTCGACGAAAACGGAATAGATGCTAGTGAAGCTATTGAAATGTTAGCCAATGAATATAGAGATATTTTTGGAAGTTCAAGGGAGCCGGTAAAAGGATATCAATTTAAAATTGAATTGATGGATAAGGAACCTTTTAATCTGAAACAATATCCGATCCCCCATGTATATAAAAGCGAAGTACGTAAACAAATAAACACGATGCTTGAGGATGGTATAATAAAAAAATCGATGACACCGTATGTAAGCCCAACAGTGATAGTTCAAGAAAGACAATAAGATCAGATTTTGTGTTGATGCTAGGGAAAATCAATAGCAAGACCATTGCTCGTCATGAAAAACCGCCGAAATTAGATGAAATGATGTGGAAGGTAAAGGGCTCGATATTCACGGGACTGGATTTTACTGCGTTGTACTGGCAAATTGGACTACACCCAGAAATAAGTGGGATCCCAGATGATGTGAGAGATACGCGAATAATTTATGACAGTTTGAGGGAGGCAGCGGTCAAAAGAAAGCTAAAACAGAAACAATGCTTTCGAGGCGAGTATAAGGAGGGTGATGAAGTGTTAATTAGAGTACCTCTAATGTCGTCAGTGGATAAGAAGATATTTTATAAATTTTTCCCGTTGTATAAAGGACCGTATCGAATTTGTAAAGTATTACAAGAATGCCGCGATTTTGAATGATGAAAATGGACGGCAAATGGGAACATATAACTACAGGAACATGAAGCCGTATATGAGGGACGACACGCATGATTAAATATACTGGTCATAACAGAGATTGGTAAATAGTTGTAAATATTAGGTGTAATAGTTTTTCTTTTGTTATTGTTTTGTTATTATGTGTATTTTGTCAGTTTGTGTAGGGAGTTTAATTTAATGTGTATGTGTATTCAATTAAGTTAATGGGGAGCAAATATTAGGCAGATACGGCTATTAGAATACCTGATGAAATGGTTATTGTTGGCACATTCCGAAAGGAAAATGTAAATAGTTTTAAGGCAGCAAGTAACAAGACCTAGTGCAGTGCAAAGTGCAAAGTGTTAATGTCGTTTATGTGAAGAAGCAGAAGAAAGTGTTCAATTTTAGTCTTGTCATTTAGTTAGGTTGTAGCAAACCAAATGACGCTTGGAGAGGGGAAGCTGTGACATACCGATATGTCACGTTAATAGTAGTTTACGATATAAGTGTCGTAAAGCATCTTATTACAATACGAGATTGGAAGATTGCCAAACGAGGCCGTTAGGCCGAGTTTGGTAACCAATCGAGTATTGTAATAAGATGTTACGACACGTATATCGTACAACGTTTTATCCACTTTGTAAAAATTAGTTAGATTTAATCTAAAAGATCGTCCTACGCGTTCGTTTAGTACTAACGATTTATTTTCTAGAAGTGGCGACACTGTTTCTAACAAAGATAACAATTGAAACATTTGGTGTCAACCTCAAGCTTTGTGTATTCTTTCCACGGTGTAAGAGTATTTTTTCCAATATGAGTGACAGCAGCTGTGATTCTGACATCGAAATAACAGCAAATGCTGCTCTAGACACGCTATTACCAGAGAAATCACGAAAAATATGAGCGTGAATACACTTTATTTAGAGACTGGAGTGCAACCAAACATATTAAACCATTTCGGAAAAGTTATGATGGCGTACTTCTCTGGTAAGTCTAAAAAGAGAAACCTCAAGTCTATGGTCACATTATTCCATGTTAAAGAGTACAATATTACTTAATGATAATGTGGACATAAGTAAGTTCACATTAATTGATAGCTTCTTAAAAGAAAGAGCGAAGGATACATGAGCAAGAAATCTAAAATATTTTCGAAAGATGACATACATAAATTTTTAATAGAGGCAGATAATGAAATTTATTTAATGATGAAGGTGACATTAATAGTTGGCGTTTTTGGAGCTTGCGTAGAGAGGAATTGAAAATTTAGAATTAAGTGATATAGAGGATAAGAATACGTATATTATAATTAATATACCAAACACCAAGACATTAATTTCAAGACAATTTGTTATTACTCAAGGAAGTGTCAAAGAATTCAACTGTTTGGAGACTTTTCGTCAATATTTTCGCCTTCGGCCGGAAAATGTCAAGCACGATCGTTTCTTTCTCCTACAAGAATGGAAAATGTTCTTCGCAACCAGTTGGGATAAATACTTTTGGGAAAAATTCCAAAAAATAGCAATGTATCTTGGTTTGAAGAATTCTGAAACTTTTACAGGACATTGCTTTCGTCGATCATCTGCTTTTACTCGCCGATGCAGGTGCTGACATGAATGTGTTAAAGAGGCACGGTGGATGGAAGTCAAATTCTGTTGCTGAAGGTTATGTCGAAACATCAGTGCAAAATAAAAAAGAGATAGCTATGAAAATTATGGGGGAAAATATTTCGAATGTGGAATCTACAAATATTTCAAATGCAAATATGAATTGTACAGCTTCAACATCATCGGGAATTACGGTATCAAATTGCAGCAAATTTGTAATTAATGTTTACAACAAATAAGCATAGCTATTATTATAATTTGAACTCTTATTCTGTTAAAAAGTTATGTCAATAAAATTCTGAACAATTGTTGTTATTTTTAATAGTAGGAATCAAGCTAGTCGTGGAATAACCCATTACAAAACGAGTGTCGTAATGAAGTACTTTACCGCACTGGGTGCGGTAAAGAGCTTCATTACGACACTGAACCTAATGTCGTAATGTTTGACTTTACCTAACCAAAGTGGATAAAATAAATTAACATTTATTTGGAGACAATATGGTGGAACATGCATTACGAAATATCACGAGAGCTAAAGCATAGCAACGACCGTGAATAAACAATGTAGTTTTTGTTTTTTCTAAATGCATTAAGAGATGGGTTGATGCCGAAAGTAGAAACTTTGGGATTGGGCGGAGAAGTTTAGACGGTCAAATGTTATGAAAAAAATGAAGGTAGTTTAATACGAAGTCTTCGAGGGATGAATCATGCAGGAAGATTTCATTCTGCTCTGAAACCCCTTCTGAACTGTTCGTAGATATTTTCATGTGGAAGCAATATTGAAGTATAAATTGGAACTTTGTCGGGAGTGGTAATCAAGTTCGGACTATGTCATAGGACGTAATCGGGACTGGTAATTTTGATAGTTTGAGAACAGCTTGGATAGGGGAAGAAGAGGATTTCGTTGGAACTTTGGACTACGGCAAGATCGCAAGATATTTCGACTGAGAAGTCTACGAGGGACATCAACGAAGAAAAGATAAGTTAACCGCGGTGTAAAATTGTAAATTGAAAGAGATCATGATCAAAGGCCTAACTTAAATTCATTAAATTGTTTGACAAAAAAGTAAAAATAAACTTTGTTAAATTTTGTTCTATAGAAAAGAAAGTGATTTTTCATTTAGTCAATCCGAACAGAAATGAACTAGGAATAGAATCATTCCATTTCAGATTCCCAGCTGCGCTGTATAGTCGGCGGATCCTATAATCCTTTATAGAGGTAATAAAGATTATAATTATATCGTGACCCATTGACCCAGCAAGCCGGACGCTAAGATCTTTAGCAGATATAGATGTAGAGAGAGAGGAAAATTTTGGTATATCTCACTATATCCGATGATGTCAAAATTAACTTGAATTTCTCCATAACGATTGATTCTATTAATATAGATACAGCAAAATATAATAACAACACGAAATGAAAAATTCAGTATCTTCATTTGTTCTTTAAAAAATAAATTATTTTCAATTGTTTGCTTCGTAGTTCCTCTAGACCCTTCTCTAGTCCGAGTTCGTGCTGTCTCCATACTCGATTCTGCATTGTCCTCTGTTTCTAAATATCATAATACAGTCTTGACTCATTTCAATGCCTCTTCCACTGTTGGAACACCCTCCCACTCTCCAAAGGCCCTTCTACTCGCTTAATAACATACCACATCCACTTAACCTTCAGGGCTTATTTCCTACGTTCACTATAGCCGATGTTGAGGTTCACTATAACCGAATCTTCTTATGCTTTTTTGTAATGTAAGTGAAACAGGACCAGTGAGTTAAGTTCACTATAACCGAGGGTTCACTGTATCAGAGTTCATTATAACCGGAGTCAAGTGTACTTTAAACTAAATGATATGCCTTGGAGTATGATCCACTATAATTGCCACCTGTGTTGAAGCATTGTTCTAGTCACCATATTTTGTATTCCCGAAGAATAATGCATCCTTTGATGGTAGCCGAGTGGTAAGGTTTGTTTGACAGCACTGACATTCTAGATCCTGCCAGAGACGAAAACTATCTCATCCCAATCGAGGTGAAAATGATACAGGGCGATATCTGGGCTTTAGAGAGATAAGAACATGAGTTTGTCAGGGTCAGTAAGGTATCAGTGCGTTGCACTCACTACGCGATGAGCCGTGAAAACGACACATATCATGCCTTCGAGCAGTCTCCAACAATAAACTCATCACAAATTTCGTAGTGAAAGCCGGCTCTGTCCTGGAGAAAAATGTTTAAAAAAATATTAAATTTTGGCATGTCACATACAATAATTTGCAATTAATTTTCTGCTATAAACTCTTGTATTTAGCTTGGTTTTCTATTAAAAGTTACGTATACAAAACCATTTGTCGTGGGTATTGCCTGATCATGTCAGATCTGACAAACAAAACGTCGGTGATGGGCGTTTTGTATGAACTGAAAGAGGTTTGACGCAAAAGATAGATTGGGCCAATGAGTAGAAGCATAATGGTCAGCCTTTCCATACCCTCTTAGGCAAGCAACAAAACTGAGCATGTTAATAAGCTTTTACGCGTTAATCTGGAATTAACAAAAGTATTGAAGTAGAAAAATGATACTTACTTTCATTCCAATTAAATAAGTAGTTGATGCAGCATAAATTGCAAGCGATTCTACCAGAATGTCTCAAGGAGGTAGAATACAAAAAGGCACCTAAAGCGCGATGAAAGGAAGGATACAAAAGAAGTCAAATAAATGAAAAAGCTTGAGACTAAAAAAAAAAAAATGAGTAAAGAACTGAGTACTAGTTGGAAAAGTTGCTTATTGCAGAGAGATGTATATCAGAAGATTAAATGAGTGGCGTGGGACAAACCATCTCCAGGGAAGAATTAAACAGGAAAGTTTACAGAGAGATATTAACAAAAGAGCCAGCGACAGGCAACGGCAGTTGCTCGCAATACACGACGGAGACAGCAAATAGGGTTGAGGAAGAGAAGGTGGAAGGCAAGATGAGGGCTCTATCTATTCCCCACCCTCCCCCACATAGAGATAGAAACACGGATCGTGGAGAGCGCGTTACAGCCGCCCGCTCGTTGCAGCAAATGCTAACGGGCTCGATAACACGGCCGCTCCTCGCTTTCTCCCGTGAAGGCGGAGACTTACAACACGGCAAAGGCAGTTGCAACGGCGAGACTTTTAGGGTAATCGAAAGAATGCGGTGGCGCGTTTTATGCGCGCGTGCGTGCGTGCGTGCGTGCGCGCGCGCGTGTGTGTGTGTGTGTGTGTGTGTGAGAGAGAGAGAGAGAGAGCAAGAGATGAGAGAGAATGAATGTGTGTTTGTGTGTATGACAGAGACAGAATGTGTGTGTGTGTGCGTGAGTGTAATGCGGCATCCAGGCTGATGTTCTCAAAACGTCGATGTTTCTAAAAAAAATATCGATGTTTTAAACATTGATCTATTCAATCTGATGTTTATTTAACATCGGTGTTTTAACGTTTTCAAAGTTTTGTTCGTGGATAAAAAATTCTATAATCACAAAGTTGTAAAAATTAAAATATACAGTAATAACTGATGATATCACTGTCCGTTTGCGTGCTCGAACCACACGAACATAGTTTGCACCTCTTTCACAGAGCCTCATCTCTCGCTCAAGATTATCCTGATGTCCTGGTACTTCCTTCGTCTTTCCTCGTATTTCGCCCATGGAGAGGCATATTCTAACTTTACTTTCAGTTAAATTTTAATTATAAGTTAATTTGCACGGCCACTGTCATATTTAATTAATTATTTTACGCCCGATGTGATTTTAAGTTTAACATTTAAAATTTTTGGTTTTTAATTGAATTTAGCCTTTAATTTTTTTTAATTGAATTTCGAAAATAAGGCTACAGCATTTCAAAAATTAAGATTTAGCATTTTGTAGCATTTCTTGAGAAAATTATTATTAAGGGAACACTCCCTGAGATAAAATTATTTTGATATATTTTAGATCTTCCCATTAAAATCAGAAAATCAGGGAAAGAAATTTAATATATAAAATTAAATTAATTAAATTAAATTAATAATATAAAATTTGTGAACTTCAACAAATAGAAAACTTATGAAGTATGACGTCCGCCGTAGGCGTAAGACTTTCCTCATCTTTCCGAGACCTTCCCCGTACAGCAAACTGAGGAAGCTGAGACCCGTTGAGATGACCCTGAGCGCTCAAGCATTCAGGATACGTTTTTTAATTATTCTTGTTATTTTTCCTTTGTTTTATCAATTAAATCTTAATTATAAATTAATAAATACGGCCACTCAGAAATGAAATATTTTCAAACATCCTTGAGCTGTCATTGTAGCATCCCTAGTTAGAGAGCGTCCATGAAGGAAACTATGCAATGTTTACTGCGATTTATTCAGAGTTGCCTCTGACAGGTCACAGCTGTTACAATGCCATCTATTCGGGAGCTTACTATAGTAACGTCACTATGGCGGCGTACAACCTTCTGAATGGATAACACCATATCAGCAGATTTACGGCAGCTCTGAATAATTCCAAATACAGGTATTACATCGCAGATTCACGAACCTTCGCTCTTTGTATGTGATTTCGCCATTTTATCGCAAATCGAACACTTTCAGACCCACCGTCGAACTGAAGGGCTTAGTGCATGAAGGTGTTAACTCACTTTTTAGTTAGGACACGAACCGTGATTTGCTTCTGAGTTAGGCTACTGTTGCAGTGCAGCCGAAATATCTGTCGCTCGCTACCGGGCCACTGCGAGCGAAAACGTCCGACTTATTTCATCCGAAATGCAGCCGAATGTTGCACTCGAAATCGGCCGAATATCCCCGTTGTTCCGTAGTTCATTGTTTGAGACATTTGCAAGAGGTATGCTCAAGACCATCTGCATGTGCTCGAAGTCGCCTTGATATTAAAGATGGCCTTGACTCTCCAACTGATTTCTGACGAATGAACCGACAAAATCAAAAGAAACGGATCTTCTGTCAACCGATGTTTCCGGACGCCGTCCGGACGTTCGGGTTCAATATGACCATTTCCAGTTACTAGCACACGTCTGAACAAATCGGGCATATCTGACGGATACGTCCGACGACGGCCGACCGAAATTTTGACCACAATTGGTTAGACTGTGCCGCCTTACTGAGCGTAACGACCGCCCGACGCTCCGCGCAGTGACATCTGGGCTTCGCTCCGCCACAAGAAGCTGAGCACTTCCGTCACGTCCTTGATAATTGATCACGTCAGCCTAATATTGTTTGCCTTAAGCCGAGAAACACCTTACATTTTGCTACCATATATTAATAAAAAAAAATTTCAGTAAATGTCATTTCTCAATATTAGCCATCCAGGTTTAAAAAACCAAAATCAAAAGTATTGACCACCTTAATTCACGATTAATTCGCGAAACTCGAAGTGTGCTGCTGAGCAATAAATATTTCGAAATAAAAAACACACATACCTTTCCTGCACTCAACCATTCTTCCTCTTCAGTAAGACTTACGTAAATTTATTACGCAATTATAATTAGGAATCAATTTTGGATTATATTTTATTTCAACAGAACTTTGTGTTTTAAATATTTCAAGGCAATGTAAAAAATAAAATTAAAAACAACAAAACCAAACGTTTAGTTGGGAATAAATACAAATGAAGCGTTTAGATTCATAAAGGGTTTAAGTGCCAAAACTATGGTTTTTGAGATGAAAATTTTAAATGGATCTATATACCCAGAGCAATGATTTACCTAAGAGTCGCACATGCCTCATCGTTAAAACAAAACATGCAGTTCTCTTTAAATTACCCATTAATCAATCGAAAATCCGTACTCCAAAACACTGCATTCCTTCGCCTGTACAAAGTTGTTCTCACACCCTTCCTAGCTTTTGCTCGTCCAACCTTGGGAGGAGCCCACCACCCTGAAAAGTCTTCAGTCGTTTCAAAACAAACTACTTCGCACCGCCGTAAATGCCCCATGATTCATCTCCAAGAACTACACAAAGAACTTGGTATTAACCTATCCCTTCATATTTTCTACCTCCATAAAATACCCCCTCTATGTGTAACATACTAAAGAAAGATGATAAATTGTTTTGACGCATGATTGAATATTTCGTGTTTCCGGGCACGTCAACTATTATGGTCTTTAGACCCGTAATTGTAGGGCACGTTTTTGGGTGGCGGTGACCTTCCCTCGCTGGATGATGAGAATCGCGCGCCGACCTACACGTCCACTTGCGGGTTTTTGCCCAGTGAAATACTCCCCCCAGCGGAGTACGCTAGAATTCTTGTCCAGACAGAGGCTGAATTCGACCTAGGTAGTGTCGAAAATCCTGCTCTTGTAGAGACTCGAACCCTAGGACATCTCCGTCAGAGGCACTGCAGTGACATCAGTTGAAGCCCAGAGCCTCATCAGCCTATTTATATATACGGACGTGGTTTTGATTTTAAGAATCCATCCACGCAAAACCCTGCAAGTGTAGGGCATGTTTTTATCGTGGGAGAGGAAGCTAGTCAGAACATTATTCTCGGGTCCTACATCAAACAGATTTGAGAAAAAAAACAACATAATGTTTGCAGATTTTTACTTGGGAATTAATGCACACGTGCAACCAATAACACACATTAGGTTATTAATGTAACCCTAAAGAAAGAGTTTCGCGAAACGTGACGAATTGCACTCTGACTGAAAAAAATATGATGGATTTCTTTTAAAAAACGCAACTAAATATTCACGTCAAATACAACCCGCAACACTCGGGCGGATTTTGTAATCTAAACCTTTAAATAACTCCCAAACGAGCCGTTTAAGGGCCTTCAAAATTAAAATTTTGATGACAAACGCCTAAAAAAACCTTCCTCAATGTATTTTACACGATGAGGATCTTCTTGATTATTCTATTACATTTTTGGTTCGAGGCTTCTCGATTCTACCCCACCGATTCCCCCATCCCCTGCCCAGAGCATGAGTATCTCTGCAATTGTATAAGAAATTAAACTAATTACTTGATATTCTACGCGATTGAATTATACGAGTGTACATCTCCGTTCGGTAATAACGTTAAATAAGAATAGTTTGTATGGACAAAGGTGTATAGTTATCAATTACAAGGAGACATATAGAACAAGTAACGGAGGATAAGAGGGCCTTGAAGAGAAGATATATTACAGGCTTAATATGGAAATGGAAAAATAGTGAAGAGGGCGGGGTTTAACATGCGAGAGTTCTCGTACGGGTACGCTAGTTTATATTTAATATACATAATTGATTTTGATATCATTTATGAAAAAATCCTAATGAAAAAAACTTTACATGCCAGAAAGAATATAACATGTATTAAGAGCCCTTAGGGTTTGTGAGACTTTGAAGCGTAGCACTTTTTAAAAACAATTTATGTTTAATGAACAATGTTGATTATGTAAATGCACAACGTTTTGCTTACAAAGAGAATACGCTTCCTCTTATGTTAATTTTTTTTTACAGGATTTAACCAGAAGCGGCAGGCAATCGCTTCTGGTTATAATTCAGTTTCCTTTCGTTGATTTGAACGTGGACATTTTTGTACAATCCGGAAGGGAAAGCAACACCGTTAGTTCAGTAATATTTGTACGAAAACTTTATTGTTCTCAATCATTTCGTCTGAAAAGAAAACAAAATAAAAAGAGATGAAGTTGCTTTGGTATATCCGACTTCAAGGGGACGTCCGGAGAAACAGGAGGGAAACCTCACGAAAAGTTAAAACCCTACGCATTGAACCAAAGTCACCACTACTTAGCAACCCGGAGATTCGTATGGAACCTTGGCGTCGTGTCGTTAATGGGTCTCTAAGCGCTGCGCGGCGAGGTGAAAGGTCAAACAGAGGCTGTGTACGCGACGTGATAAACAGCTGCAATTCGGCCGGGCGCTCGCGGGCGAGCGGCGGAGCGGGAGCGCGGTGTATTGATCTCGGCGCCCGCCCCGCCCCCCGCCTCTCCGCCGCCCGCGCCGCGTCCTGCCAACGGGCGCCGCCGCCACGCGAACCGTCTCGGCCGCCCGCTGCCCGTCGCGCGCGCGACGCCACCTCCGAAATTTGCCGCCCCGGGGCCGGCCACGAGCGCCCTGGCAGCAAGCCAGCGGCCACGGGGAGGTGAGTGCCCGATTCGGACGCCCTCCCCCTCCCCTCCGTTTACTCTAGCGGCCAAGGGGATGGGAAACCACAAACACCTATAACAATAGCATCACAACGAAATAAGCTGTCTTTTTTTAAAAAAATTTTACGAGATGTTCTCTAGCATGAAGCAAAATACACTGATGTACCATATACGAAAGAATTAAATACATGCGACTCTTTACGTAATATGTTTTTCCTAAAAAATATTTGAAGGAAATTAGAGTCCCTTCTTATAGTAATCTCTCCGTGGGCGAGGACGCTTGGCCCTAGGCTTGCCCCCTGCGAGTTTTTGGAGTGGGGAGGGTCTTCCGTTATCCTCATCTCAGACCCGAGGAGTTTGCTAAAGGGAAAGGTGTATGGTCGAAGACGCGTCGTAATTGTATGCACAGGTACAAAGTAACCAGTTTCGGTAAGAAAAAGCTGAAAGCCTCAAGATCTACTTTTAAAGATCAGAATTTATTAAGGAAAATAACTTTTCATTCATATACTCCTATTGCAATGTCAATTTTTTGCAATTTTCAAAATGTCGAAAGTTTGCCGAAAAGATGTGCGTTATTTTTTTAAGGTCTCGTGCTTTATTCCAGAAAAAAAATTGGACCCCTTTTTGGAGAAATGTATTTTTAATTACCTTTATTTCACGCACAGAAACGCGAAAAGTAATCATCATTTCGAAAAAAGTGTACATTACCTTATTTAAAAATGTGTTAGAAGAACATATTTTCTTCACGGAAAAAATTCTATCTTCAATATTGTAGTTGTAGGACGACGCGGAAAAATCGTCAACAGTTGCAAACTCGAAATATCACGTATTTCAAAGAAAATGAGACCCGCGCCACTTTCTTATTGTTCTTTACGTTATCCGAGAACGAATTTCAATAAAAACAATTGGAGCTATTTTTGAAAAAAAAAAAAAAATTTTTTTAAATGTTGTGGCGTCATTGTAAAGTACCTCAAAAAATCAATCATTTCAAACTCTCAGTGCCTCGAGTTCGTCCAGAACGATAGAGACAATCGGCTGAACGGTTTACGAGCGGACGGACGGACAGATACAGAAGACAGACGGACATTTTGCCGTCAATATTTCGGTATTAAGAACCCAAAAAAGAGACTTCTGAGTACACAACTTGTAAGAGAAAGTAATTTACGACATAAAGGAACATGGGACATCCAATTTTTCGATTTCAGGGCACTCACAAAACGAGTTTTTCTGTCGAAAAAATTATCTGCCAATTTTGTTGCAAAACTACAATACTTTCTATTCTTTACGAAAGTACTTAGTATGGCGAGAAAATAAAAATGTATATTGTAATTCTAACATTTATTTTACGTCTTATATTTGCAGAATCTCGGGCACATACTGCGTATAACCTATTCTCGGGAATAGGTAGTACGCCATCCAGTCGTAGATCGTTGACGGATGTTGTAATCGGGGACTAAGCCACTCCCCCGCAAAATGTAATAGAACATCCAAAAAAGCCGGAATTTGTAATGTCTTAAGAAATATAACACGAACTCTAGTGCAAGGAAGCAGAGTTTTAAGGGCGATGGTAACGTGTGTTGTAGAGATAGGAGTGTTGTCGATTGCTCTTTGCCCTGCCAATTTGAGGCATAATAAACAAAATTCCACATTTTTGTATCATGCTCGCATGGGGAATAATTACCTAGTAAATAGTAACACAGTTTCAGTTTTCGTGCCAACGACTACTAAACCCTCGCCTAAATCTACTAAAGCCTCCCATTTTCTTAGCGTATTATATGTATTCAGAAGGTTGGTTGATGTTTCTGGACACGTTAACTACAATAGTCATTAGACCCGTTAGTGTAGTGAATGTTTTTATGCCTGGAGGTGGCGGTGTTAACCGCTAGATAATGAGATCTAGCACGGACTTATGTATCAGCTTGCCGGGTATCTCTTCCAGGCACTGCCCCAGCCCGGACAAGCTCTAAGCTCCTGTATGTTTTCTCGTGTGTAGCAGTAGTAAAGTGCATATGAGTGTACAGGAAGATAATGTGACATGGAACAGGAAGGAAAGATCCTGGTGAAGGCTGTATCCGTCACCACCGGAACTCTAGGATCTCCCGGACAATGACGTGGCAGAGAGAGTGGCAATGCTGGCTCGAAACTTAACGCAGCCGGTCCATTCAGAAAGGACACTACATTTCAATAACACGCACATGTTTGTATCAGTAACACTCATACATGTTTATTTATGAGTGGGGGAGGAATCATTGTGAATACGGAACGCATTTTGTTGGATGCCTTTTAAATATTGAGTTGCAGCATAGATAAACTTGATATATTGGCCACACATGCAGCCAACTGTTCCAGTTGTACTAGTAAGTGAGCCTTATAACATGACAGGATTTGAATACATTGCGATGTTTCAAGCTGTCTGTTGATGACTATTCAACTCGTGAAATTAAAACCAATAGTGTTTAACTATACACACAAAATGCCCCAATCAGGGATGTGGATCTCAAAAAGTTTATCGCTTTTTTCTATCCGATTTTTCTAACCGCATCTCCCTACTGGCCAATCATTACCTGTGACTCATCTCTCTTAGGAAGCGTTATACATAGATCGCTATGTCGATGTCCAAAAACAACGTGTGTATGATAATATAGCCTCTTCGATTTTAACGTAGCTTTCAGTTATTTTCAATATTTGGCGCATTTTGGAACTCTGCTGGACAATTTCATTCGTGGAATAGTCCTTTTAAATACCACTCGTGCTTTAGAAATTCTCCAATAAATCCCCTCCCCGCTTGGCGAGACGGGGGTTTATCGACAATTTCCAAAGCACTTGTGGTATTACCTATAATAATTTGCACATTGTAATGTACATAGAATTATGAGAAGCAATACATATATTTTACGCAGTCGATTAGTTAACTATAACACTGAAACAAATCCCAGTATTTTCATGTGTTTTTTTTTTAAATAAATCGAAATTAATACAACCACAATTAACAAAGCCAATTTTGACCATTCACCGAACGCGTGATGAGGAAACAAACGGCTCTTCTCAGTCGGACGGAAGACGGCTCAGTGGCCTCGGAGATCGCCGTCCGCTGTCCCCAGGCAAGGGCTACAACAACTTCCTCTTCCTAGCGGCGCGCAACAGGAGGCCAGCCCGGAGGAAACATGCACTCGCGGTAGGAAGCGAGAGCAATCGGGCCTTTACGACTGCGGGATCTGCTTGCGGACAATAAATCCTCGCGTGGTTCCTAGCGAAACGCGCCATTCATGGCGAGATCTCTCCTCTCGCCGACGCGCCAAAAACAAACAGGAAACAAATTGCTACCTGATCCGGCCGGTTCTCCGTCTGCCCATAACAACAGACTCGCTACCGGATTGTAGGCGGATTACAGGAGAAAAACACGGGGTATTAAAATTATGCTCTTTTACTCGTAGTCCTCTTTTGAGATGCCCTCATACATTTTACAAAAACGGTAGGTTCGTCTGAATTTGTACTGACTGATTGATTGATTTTTTTTCGTGTTTCCGGGCGCGTCAACTGCTTTGGTCATTAGTCGTTAGTGTAGTGCATATTTTTTCTCGGGAGATGGCGGGGATCTTCCCCCTCTGGATGGCAAGATCCGGCGCCGACCTACCGTCGGCTAACGGGATTTCCCCCTAACCAGGACTCTCCCACCAGCGGGGCATTGCCCCAGCCGGGACAAGCTCTAAGCTCCCGACCGGTCTCCCGGAATATGTGGTAGTGTTGTGCATGTTAGTGTAAGTGGGTGTGTAAGGGGAGAGGATAGGACAAGGAAGAGGAAGGACAGATCGCGCGCGGTCCGTAGCCAGTTTGGTAGGGTACTGCTCCGGCATTCGCCTGGTGTTGATCGGAGAAACCACGGAAAACAACCGATCAGAGTAGCCGGCCGCTAGTATTCTCCTCCAGACAGCGACTGAATTCGACCTAGCTGAAAAGCTAGTGTCGAAAATCCTCGCCGTCAGGACTCGAACCTAGGACCTCCCGGACAGAGGCGCTGCAGTAACATCAGTTGATGGACTGAGCTACCGCTCCCGGTGAATTTGTATTAAAACAAGACTGAGTTACAAC
This sequence comes from Teleogryllus oceanicus, assembly GCA_964035755.1. NCBI lineage: Eukaryota > Metazoa > Arthropoda > Insecta > Orthoptera > Gryllidae > Teleogryllus > Teleogryllus oceanicus. The sequence continues at coordinate 9,003,146 of CAXIVR010000002.1, forward strand.
ACATTTATTGTAAAAGGACATTTTTGACGTTTCTATGAACAGCAGAAAGGATAATTGGAATAAAAGTACGCAGAGGTAATTATAAAGTTCAATACAAACCAAAATCAACCATTTTTTTTTTCAATTTTGAGTTAATCACGTGTCCCATCGACCTAAAATCGGGAAAAATCGATATGAGACGCCACTAAAGCCGAATCACATATTGTTTACCTTGTATAACCTACCTTTAATGGTTACATACACTTGAATTACATTTGCTCCATAGGGAAAATTGTAAGAAAAAAATAACTTTTTCCTTTTCATTCCCCGTTGTCGGGTCGACAGTACATTTAAATCCGATATCGAAAATTTTGTTCTGATATTTTTAATTAAAATCATTTGTAATCTCCAAGAAACTAACGACTACGACTAACTTATATACATTAGTGAGGAAAATTCTTTCTTACCACAGCATTACAATACTTTCTTTATACAACGTGGAAAGCGAGAAAGTAAAAACACTCTTGGAACGCACAAAAATCACTATTTTCGCTAACAATAACCTCAGACACTATTTCTGGAAGACGGAATGTTGAATGCTCTCAACAGAACGATTACAATTCATACAATGAACTAATGAACAAATGATGGCTGATTCTATTAATTTCAAGATATCCATTTTAATGTATATTCTATAAAATAGGTTATTGAAATCAAGTGAAAATGCAAACAAGGCCCACTATCTTTCTTTTAAACCAAACATCACGAAATTGGCTGGGCTCAGACTTCTTGCAAAACGAACACCCTTGGGATTTTAAAAATAAAAATGTTTACAATTTTCTAAATGTCAGAAGTTTTGATAAAAAATCGGAACTACACCAAGCCAATACACGCTTTCTTTTATACGAACAAAATATTTAAACACAATTTCTAGCCATTTTTAAGAAAGTTTTGAAGATGTCATAGGGCTTCTTGTAACGTGGCCCCAAAATTAAAATATCTTAATGATCTCCGGGTCCAACAACTACGACTACTCGTACATCTTACTCCTGACGTTTTTTACTCCTGACAAGTTTTACCTCCAAAGCCTCTAATCTGATGAGAGTTATACGTGACACCAATTTCCATCTAGTCATCCCGATTTTCGGTACAAAATTGCCTCTCAAGCTGCACCAATCGCAAATAACGTTTAGATAACCACTAATAGACCTTATTTCTGTCACTTGTGCGGAGTTCCAGCTCAAAAGAACTTTGAAGTGGATTTTAACAACGAAAATTCGAGATCGTGTTAAGATTATTCCATTACTTTCCAAGCATATTCTGTAGAACTGAGAGGTAAAGCAAACATTTTTACATTAAAAAATTGTCCGGAACAAACAATATTGGTAAAACTTTAAGTTTACAAAAAAAGGTTTCCATTTACCCCAAAATAAACCCCCTACCAGCACCAGTCCTCTTTCCTGCACTTATCGTAAATATATTATTCATTGTGCAAGTATAAATATATCCTTCGTTATAAATGACCCAACGTTGGGTAATTTGAGCAAATTTGATAAAGAGCTCTGAAAATTTCGAAAGCATATGAACCAGCAGAGAAGCACTCGTGAAAAGAAACTGCGTACACACAAGTGGTGCTCCATCAACACAAATTTTCTCGCATTATTTGTAAGGGTACAATTATTTGTAAGGTACAATGACCTATAAGTACTTGAACCTTCAAAAGCAATCTTATAATTTTTTTTTCAACGGTGGGATTCGAACTCATGTGCTTACGTTTAACACGGCATTTAAGTTACTACTACACCAGCAAGTCTCACAGGTCAACTCAACCTTCCCAACGTCTTAAAAACGATGAGAAATATTTGAATATACATTATTCTAAAATTCAGGGATTTTATAAGTCAAAATTTTAATTTATAACTTTAATGAACAGATTTCATTAAGTAAAAATCTCTATTTTCAATATTGCAGTTGTAGGAAGTCGTTGAAAAAATTAAAAATTTTACAAATTTCCAGAACAGATCAACAAAACTGGTACCTGTACCGTTTTATAAGCGCTGTTTGTTGTAACCTAGAAATAAAGAAACACATTTGGAGCATTTTTGAGATATTCTTTTTTACTTTCTCACAGACTACGTATTACATAGCAAAGAGAAGGTTTTGTAATGGTGCATCGGAAAGTGTGCGATTTTTCGTAAGAAACACTAGTATTATGGGGCTATGAATTCGAAAAAATCGATAAATCTCGTTCTTATATGTAGTAAGGAACTTCCTCTAACACGTGTAGTCAGAATACGTTTTGTGGTTTCTTAATGCTGAAAAAAGTGGTTTACGGCAAACATCTGTCCGTTTATCTGTGGAAAGCACTCAAGCCTAAACAGTTCTTTTCTGTATCAATGGGCAACAAAACGTGAATTCTGACTTCACGTGTTAAAGGATGTAATTTACTACACGTTGGAGTAAAAATTATACTAGGGAACGATTTTTTTCCTTTCATACCCCTCAGATGAAAGTAGGTGATTTCAAAGGAAACGATCACGCTGATTTCGAAAATCATTATAAAAAGTTTCTATCAAGCAAGGTTCAAAAGATATGAACATATTTAGTACTTGAAATAAACAAAATCCTATACCAATTTCCGTATTGTCATTCCGGTTATATTACTACAAAATTGTATGAGCATACCTCATGCGAGATTAAAACAAGTTAAAAATGGAATACCCACATTCGTGCAATAATATGCAGGCATTAAAATGGTTTGTCGGTATTCTCCACAACATTCGTTGTACAGGTGACACAATACTAGTGAGCAGCCCATGGTTTGTCCTGATTACAAACACGACAACCAAAGTATAAAGAAAACCCAGGTTTTGTAATTTCATTTTTTCCCCCTTCCTCCTGTAAATCTTCCACAAGCGTAACAGAAGTTATGGGGTTGATTCGCACACTGTCCATTTGCATTTTATCGAACCGTTTCAATTCTACAGATTATGTGGCGAATTTCACTTTATAAAAAACACAGAACTGTAATAATTTAATGTATTTGAGCCCCATGTAAACAAGACATGAACTTCACACTCACTGCGGGTACAGTTCCGCATGACACCCATACTCAGAATCTGCCACCCCAGCAGTTGGATACTTGTATACTTGCGATAACGTAAGGGGCTAAAATAATTCCTTTCAGTGACGATGCCCAGTAGGAAATATTAAGATGCACGCGACTAGTTTTCAGAGCACCTACTCGTAATTGAGCGCGTCTACCGGACGCAAGAATAAAGACTGCAATCGCCGAATACAGAATGTAAAAGAACACAAAAAAACACACGAGAGCCTAATTTTGTTGCTTTCTCATGAAAGTGGCATAGATGAACTGAAAAAATATTTTATTTTTAAATAGATTTAATGCGTATTCATTATACTTATAGGTGCACGTCAAATATATTTGCATTAATAGGTATGTTACGGTATAAAGATCGGTATACTTCAAAACTGAGACGTGATACGGCGCTTTAATTGAGATATTCATAATCTACGTATAAAATTGAGTATGTTGCGCACTCTACCTTCCTGGAGGTAAGAATCGTGTTCCCTACTGTTTCTTAACTTTTTTCGATCTAAGGATCCCACAATAATCGCCACATTCTACTTCAGTATTACAGTAAGTATGTAGTATATAGAAGGCGAAAAAGTAAAAGATCTAATATTTAACCTAATCACAGCAAAAACATGGATCCACTCTCAGAAACCTTGCCCGCTAATAATATTTTTAATACGTTTCTTTTTCTCAGACACTGCTTTCCCCATGCTGTACAGGCTACACTGTAACCCAATATATCGTGAAGAAATTCGATACGTCTTGGGAATACCTAAACCGGAATACGTTTTCATTTCGGATTTTACTACAAGAGACTTAACTGAAACATTTATGTCTTACGTGGGTTACAAACCCAAAGCTTTAGCGTCCACGTACTTTGGTCCACCTGTCTCACGTGGCCTAATCGCTTGACGGGTTTATACAATTTTATACTGTTTTCTTATAGTAGTATATCTTAAGAAAAGGTCCCTTTAAAATGTTTGAAAACTTTTAGGAATTTTAAACAATGTATAAACTTCCCCGACAAAACATAATGAGATATCTTCTGTTAGACCTTAAAAACATGTTATATGAAAAAAAAAGAAGAAAAAAAACAGTATGTTTGTGTTTATACGTTAAGTATCTAGGAATCAGCTAAGCTAAACATTTAGGAATTAAGATGGATTTTATTATTTCATTAGACCTGAAGTTCGGGGCGCAAAAGCTCTCGAAATATCGTTGAACACTGGAAAAGCATAGACGTAATATTAAAATTAAATTGTTATGAAATTATATTTTAAAAAAATTTTGTATAAAAAAAAAGGAAAATTTATATACATTCGCTGCCTTTAATGTGCTTTGTAAAATGAAATATATGTATTTGAAGCATTCTGAAATCATTCATTTCCACAGCAACAGTGCAAACAAAGTTATTGTAGTATTAAAATTTGACAACGCACACTAATGAACATTTTTTTCAAAATTGGCTTACTCCACAGAAAATAATATATAACATAATATTTACAACACATATCAGTCAACACAATTGTTTACTTTATTTCTATAAAATATTTATATTGAAGAAATTGTTTTATAAAAAAGTTTTCTCCTACATTTTCTCCATTTCTCGGTCCCCTAATAAAAGAATAGAAATTTGACTTCAATATTATAGAAGAGTAACGCCTGTTTCTAAACGCAAATTATCATTTCAAAATTTGGAGCCTTTTTGAGAAAATGTTTCCAGAATTTCTGAAAATGCCCAAATTCCGGCTCATTTTCACAGGAAAGTTCGCGTTTTCGAGAACCTTAAATACACTTGAAGCACTTGTACTCGCAAATACAATAATGTTTCAGGAACGCCCTTAATGTAAATACTAACGAAATGAAATTTTAAAAAAAAATCAAATTATTCATCAAAATGGCATTTGTCACATTATTCAGTGAATTTAGCACTCTCGGTTCAAAAAGTTAAAACGAATAAAATGTTCAAAAAAATATGACATTCATTAAAGATCTAATTATAGAGAAAAAAATTCATTTGCAGGAACTCCTATTTTCAATATTGTGGTAAGACGACGCCGAAAAAAAAACACACTTCTGTAATTTTCGCAAATTCAGCGTTAACGGTGGAATTCGGATCTACGACACCTTTATAAGTGTATTTCACTCCATTCTGAAAATAAATTTAAAGAAAAAACATAGGAGCAATTTTTGAGAAAAAATTGAAGTGCCCCAGGGACTACATGCAAAGTAACTCCAAAATTTGAAGCTTTTTTTTAAATCGCACGACTGTGCAAATTGATCAGGGAATATTTCTTTTTGGAAACAATCCTAAAAAATAGTTTGGGCGCTCATGTTGTTCACAGAGAAATGGACGGACACGCAGAAGAAACACTATTAGGTGACCCCAAAACGAGTACTTCCGTTGGAATATCAGAGTTACACAACTTTCTCTATATTACGTATATTACTCAGTAAAAACGTTTGTATATAAGAAAATTAAATGGAACTCATTTCGAAATCTACTAATACCCTAATTCTATGCTCATATGATACGATGAAACAAATCTGTGCTTTCCTTTCAATTCTATTTGCAACAATATTATGATTCTTTCTTGATCTGTTTCCAAGGGAAGCTGTTAAAGTACTGGTGAAATAAATCAAGGCAAAATACATTATATCAGAGTACCAGGAGTTATTTAACTATTTAAAAATATATTACCTATGCAGATGGATTAAAAAACATTTCACTGATCATGTTCAAACTGGTATGAAATGCAATAAAAGTTATAAAACCTGATGCAAACAATGGGTGTTGCGGTCACCATTTCTAGATTTCTCTCTGCCTTTAGATTACCATTATTTGCTAAACATTTTTAACAGAATTTTTCAAGTGTCAATATTAACAAAACTCATCTACAAACTTTCAAATCTGATCCAATATTTTGTAATCAAGCCTATTGTTTTAATGGTGAAAATATATTTTAGTGACAAAAATGTATTTTGAAAATTCATAATTTAAAATAATTAGTTGCACTATCACAAAATTTGAACAAAACTTTCTCAATAGAACTTTATTTCCCACAATCAATTTATAGGCTCTTCAATCCTTTAGACACAAACTCTATTGCTTTAAGTCCACATTTAAGCCTACTTCTACAATCATACCTTTATAATTTATTCACACAAGAGGCTTTTAAAATGCCCTGATCCTTTATTCAAAGACACAATTGGTATTCTTAATGATCATCATTATGTTAATAGGTGAATTAAAAAATTATAAACAAAAAAAAGCCATGCTATTCCTTAAAAACTACAATTCCAAAATACTCATTGCATGCATCAGATTACATTTTTTAAGATGTAAATCAATCGAAGTAAAGAAACTGTCAAAACTAAAATCATACGTAAAGATTATATTATACTAATCATTTATAAGGAAAATCATCTCAAAATCAAAGACCAAATTTTGCAGATATATTAGCACATATGGCTTTCAGTCCTCAAGTTACAAATCAAAACCCTTTTATGAAAAATGAATAATGATGTTTTACTGCATTGAAACATTTCTTTATTGTACTTAGGTCTCTGCATTTAGAATGTATTTATTTTTTTAACATTTATGTGTAAATGAAATTGAGTGAAATCATTTGTCAGCATATTTCAATATTAGAAGCATTATTTCTTTGAAAATGAGAAGAAATTCATTGTGGTGTCACAAAATCAAAATAGAGTTGCTTGTATTAAAAAAAGTACATTGTCCCATTAAAATACTAATTCTCTGACATAAAAAAAGCAAGACAATGCTAAGAGAAAGAAATGAAATAATTCATGAATGAACCATAAATGATAAGTAACCCGCCACTACTTATATTCTGTACACAAGAGAATTATCCATTGATACGATAATGTATTCTCAATGTTCATGAAACAAATAGATATAAAACTCAATATTTTCTTAGAACAATACTAAGAGGACAATTTCCAGAAATCGTACTCTGACAAAAGTCATTGAAATAAGGAGACAGAACTTTCTTATGATATACGCATGCACAATAAACACTTAAAGTAACTTAAATTACAGCGCAACATTCACAAAGTAAGTGACAGTGAAGTACAATTTAAATGTAATTTTCAACATACCATGTTTACAACGCTCCGCAACCACCAGCATTGCCACTAGTGCCCTTGTTTCCCACTAGATGGCAGATTATATCCACAGTCAAGTTTTGCTTCTGTTTTGGAGGCAATTCAACTTGAGTGTTAGGGTGAGTAACTCCCTTCACCTTCTTAAACTTCTCCACAAATCATGTTCATATAACATGGATATTGTATTCTTACTAATGCACATCGTTGCATATTTTATACAACATATCTCTAGTTGCAAGAATAAAATTGTATGAGAGCGCTCAGCAAGTACGAATGTTGAACATCGGCAATAACATTGTGATAATTCACTACATCATGAAAATATAATGACACTTGACAATGGATACAACATCTCTTCTACAGTTAATAAACGAATTAAGGATTCCAATAGTGTACGAAGTTATCAATACAAAACTTTAAATACGTTTCTGTTGCATTAACGAATTTCCCCGAGGGGTGCCTCAATTTCAAGTTGAAAAACGTAGATTTTAATATTCTTTAAATATTACATTACGAGAAAATCGGCGGGCGCATATACAATTAGCTACTCATTTTACCCTGCAGTACACGATACCATTGAGCAAAACTCGATACGGAGCGCCCCAGGTCTTTAAGCTCTGTTTTCGGAACATGGGTTCTGTGTTATGTTGCTTCTCTAATGTAAGAAATAAGAACATTTTTTACGTATATTTTTAGGTTAACCTCTGCCGAGTTACCCTCGCTGCAAAGCGCCAATGATCAGAGAAACGAGTAAAATCTTGAAATTCGTGCTAAATTAATTTCACTTTTTGGTCTTCTGTAATATAATCGCACGGGTCTGTCTTTTAGTCTTCTTTCACAACCATTTCTAAAACTAATTAGCATTGTATTGTATTTAGTACCAAAATTGAATTGAATTGTAATTTCTATATTGAACCTGTATTGTACGATACGACTGTATTGTTCTTGTACATATCTAACTTGTCATACACGGCTTATGCTGTATTATGTGACTTATTATTATTATTATTATTATTATTATTATTATTGTTGTTGTTGTTGTTAAGTTTGTTAATAATTGCTATGTAATAATAGATTTTTGCATCTCCTAGAATATATTCTACATGCAGAGGCGTAACGAGGTATTCACGCGCCCATGTCAAATTAGGGTTGGTATTTATTTTAGAGGGTATACTCTAAATAGCACCCTGTGAGTGACGCCCAGGGCACGTGTCATGTCTGCCACGCCGCAAATTCGCCTCAGCACATATGACGTAAACTATATGATGCCCTATGATGTAATGCACAATTCAAGAGATCCCTGTTGAATTCCAGGAGTTTTTTCAAAATTTTATTTGCTGTTAATTTACAATCCGTTTTGGATTCAATGTTCAGTAAATTAGTGTGGTTCCTTAATGATATATTATAAGGGTTCCAGGATGAAGCTATTTTCATTAAAAACGTGTGAAATGTTCGCACGATTCCAACTAATTAAATATGCAATTAGTTATTTTTAAAACATTGTGGGAAAGTAAATATATAAAAGTATAAAAATAATTCCGTATGAACAATAAATAATACAATTAAACTCAATTGCGGGTTTACACTTTATTTTCCATAGGAAAACACTTTTCAGTCAAATGTTTTTTACCCAGTCCAGTAGTTCTTGTTCTTCTTCTTGGAGATCCATTAATTTGGTTAAGTGAAGATTCTTTGAGTTTTCAGATCGATTTAATTCAAATTGCTTCGATGGATGGACTTTGGAATCATTGACAAATAATTCCCTCGATAAAGATAAATCTTCCATGAGTGTCGAATCCGACAGGCAGCCGGATACGGAAGCTTCCGATGAAATACTAGAGAGAGAGAATACCTCACTAGAGACTGGTTGTCGACGGACTTTTCGTTTTAACGGATTCTTGGTATTATTCAAATGTTCATTTTGTGGAAATGTAGAGTATCGATCTTTCCAAGGCCTCCAGCAATTGAAATCCCTGCTGTGTTGACGAGTTTCTCTACATCGTCCAGTGTGACGCGCTTTTCCTTTCTTATTACGAAAATGAACGCAAACCACTGGGCAAGTTGTGTATATTCTGTACATTACAAAAGGAGGAAATCGACTTCCTCCAAGTTTGAAACGTAACTGAGTGCCGGCTGCTGGATCTACCACAAGAGATGCTTCAGTGGGATTTGTAAAACGGAGAAGACTTGGGCTCATTTTATTATAACAGTTGATGAGATTTCGAAGATAAATGTACACTGATCTGTATACGAATTTATCCCAACAGCCACAGATTATTTTAGCAGATGCGTTCAATTTTTCATGGTCATTAGAGCAAACTGTGAGTGTAGGTGTAGGATGAAGATTTGCATGGGATCTAATGCGCATGATAGTGAAATGAAAATGTTTAAAAGGATTTTTGCCAATCTCCTTTAAATTTAATCTGAAGGTCTCTAAATCAGACAGGCCAAATTGCTTCAAAACTGAGTATTCCGTCTCCTTCTCGTTGGAGATCGCAGGTTTGGGATGAGCTTCACACTTGCGTGTCTGGGACACACTCTTTAACAACTTGTTCAGTTTTTGTTGCAACTCATTAAAACTGTGATTTGAAGAATCAGGTGAAGTCTGTATATATTCGTCAAAACTATTTTCTGAAGTCCTGCAATTTTGTAACACTTCACGTGTAGAATGACTTATTGAGGCGGAAGATAGTGGAGAGAGATAGAAACTATTGTCTTCAAAGAGGGCTCCAAAAACATTATCTTTTGAAAAGTCTTGCATGGTCAAGACGTGTTATGTACTTCGAATGCATGAAATATAATTAGAAATGAAAATGTTGTGAATCTTTACCTTGTTTCGTCTTATTCTCTCTAATACAATCCGTCCGTGATGAGAGACCGACACTTAAATGAATGGTGCTGCATGGTATGTTGACGTTCGGTTTTCAATACCAGTGGTAGACGTACTACAGCGCTATCCATCTGTCTAAACCAATTTCTCCAATTTCTTCTTAGATGTCACGAATATTATTCAGAAATATGTTTTCATAATTGGAGACACAGGTGAATAATTTAATTATCAAATAACTGCAAAGGAAAACAAATGAAGAACGTTTGTTTCGGCGAGAATAACTCTACTGGCGCTATAAACAGAAGAAGGAAACATCATTTCAACAAAACCTGATTTGTGAACCTGATGAAGTATTCGTAAATTGTTGTTAAGCAACATAATTGTTAGCAACATTGCGCAGGTGTGATAAAGTAATATGAGTAATGTGTTGTCCATGAAGTAAACCACGAAGAGCAAACTACAAAAATAGGAAAAACGATCAAAAAGTAATTAATCTTTATTTATTTACTTTGTTTAGGTCGATTTTCAACATGATCATTAACGATCTCGATACAGTTAACAAAAGTATTATGTTGTAAGGATGTATTATGTTGAAAGTTATTATATTTTATTATGTTGTAAGGTAATTTTAAAAATTTTCTTGTTGATCATTGTCCGCACCCAAGATATTTTGTTTCACGAAATTTTGTACAAATAAAATGTCATTTCAAACTCGTTAAACTTGATTTTCCCCACTGTTGTTTCCACTATTACGTGAATTACTTCAAAAGTCTTCCATTTATTCATGAAAGAAAACTCGCGTTTTCATATATATATATATATATATATATATATATATATATATATATATATATGTGTGTGTGTGTGTGTGTGTGTGTGTGTGTGTGTGTGTGTGTGTGTGTGTGTGTGTGTGTGTGTGTGTGTGTGTGTGTGTAATTAAAAAGAAAATATGTGAAATAGTGTAATGTAATGTGTAAATGTAGAAATAAATAAAAAAATGTTATGCGGAAAATATGTTTGTAGAAGAAACAAGATACAGAAATGATATAAATTGTAACAAGCGACAAATATTAAGTCAAGGGGTTAATTTTGAAGAACACGCATTTCTTAGGAAAATAATGGGAGATGCAGTTAATGTACATTTCACAAAATAAAAAAATACAGGTATAGCAACAAAAATAAGACTCCTCTCAATTATAATAAAATCTATTGACCACAGCACGTGGCAAGGGAACTGCCAGAGCCGCTTACAAGCTGGCAGAACTGTTACTGTTGGGCTTCTTTTCGCGGATGAGGGGCGAATATGCAACCAAAATATGCAAATACGGTCAAAATATGCAGTTATGGTGATACATGCGAAATAAAAATAACTTAAATTGATTCTAAATGCCTCAAAACTTCTGCAATTTGTTCAAACGGGATGTTTTAGTTAACAGAAAAAAATGTCAATGCATATAAATCACATCCCTAATCATAATACATATTATGAGCTCACAGCTCTTATTCGCATTTCCTTAAAACATTCATTAACAGTTAAGCAAATTCCATTGAATGAATTATAACTTCAAGATTTATTAGTCCGTATCACATTTCTTGATAATGGATTCTACAGAATGCAAATGTACGCAATTTGTGTAATAATATTTTTAATAATTGGCCGATCTCCTTTTCCTGTTTGTAATATGAACACGCAGCGCTCCTGATGACGATACGGTACTTGGTTGGTCGGGAGACTGCTGACGATATGTTCTTGACGTCGTGGTTTCAACATAGATGGCAGTAATGCTGCTGTACGATCCAGCTATCCGTTTCCGGCCACGTTCAGGTGGAAAGCTGAGCGTCATCTTTGAGGCATTGCCCATATTTTGAAATATTTGACGTCAAGAATCCTTAGTTTGTCATAATATTTGATTAAATGTTATTTTGACAGTACGTCAAAATGGATTTTTGGTCAATATGGGCTTTATTATCAGCGTTATTGGCTTGTGTATATTTTGCGGATGGTGTAGAACTAACATTTGAGTTACCTGATAGCGCTAAGGAGTGCTTTTATCAAGAAATACAGAAAAATGTTTCTGCTACTCTTGAATTTCAGGTAGGTCGTGTTCTAAACTTTGTTTTCAACCATCAGAAGAATTGTTGTCAATAGGTAAAGCAAAATTAGTAGTTGCATTAATAACCTCTTATTTGTACGCAGGTTGTGACAGGAGGCCAGTATGACGTTGATGTTGTTCTTGAAGCACCCAATAAACAGATTATCTACAAGAAAGAAATGGCACAGTTCGACAGCTACACATTCACACCAGAAATGACTGGTGTTTACAAAGCTTGTTTCAGCAATGAATTTTCCACTTTTTCACACAAACTGGTGTACATGGATTTTCAAGTTGGTGATGAACAACCTTTGCCAGGAATAGGAGAACATGTAACTGTTATGACACAGGTACCCCCCTCAAAATATTTATTTGCCATTCATTGGTTATAATGCCTTTGAAACTGATTGAAATACATTTTATTTTTTACAGATGGAAACATCGAGTCAAGAAATCCATAAAAGTTTAAATTCTATAATTGATTATCAGACACATCATCGGTTAAGAGAAGCTCAGGGAAGGAAAAGAGCAGAAGAAATAAATGAAAGAGTTATGTGGTGGTCAATATTGGAGACATTAGCTATTCTTTCTATAACTATAGGACAAGTGTTTATGTTGAAAAATTTCTTTTCTGAGAAGAAGCCTTCACAAATGATGAATGCGAAATAAAAATGTTATTGTTTTTATATACTACTTTTGTTGATAATTCTCGTCCAGTTCAGAGCAGCTGTTCTGTGTTGAAGAACAGAAAGTGCTCATGTTGACCTGCATTGTCTTAGATCTGCAGTTAAGCTGTTGGGGTTTTGAAGAAGCTGTATTTATTTTGGTCGCCTTGAATGAAATTGAATGTTTGTGATCTTCATATTAATGAATCTACAGCAAGTACAAATGCAGGAGAAGAGATCAAGATTTCTTGTCAAGAGAACATTGTTTGACCTAATATATAACTTAGTAATAGTTCTGGGTTAGAGTGTTATGTTGAAGATACTTCTATTAACTGAAGTTTGAATTCTTTCTTTAGTTAAAAATGTGAAATTTAATTTTAAATGAGATCTTAGATATTGAATTTACTTCACATTAAATTATTATTTCATATGAAAGTGTGTCTAAGGCACAGTTAAGCCCACTCTACTGAATTGTTCATTTCTTGTGTGATGACTAAGCTGGTGGTAGACTGAAAAACATTGGTTTTGCATTTCTATATTTTGACATAATAAAGTTTTAGTGAAATGAGTTTGTAGGAATTGAAATAAGAATTGCACTAATGATTGAAAGAAACGTTTGTGACTTGAATAGGCTGCAGATCTAGTATTTGAGAAGAGTGTCCTTAAAACATGTGATGAGGAACTTAATTTTGTACTGTGATTGTCAAATGTTAATTTCCATAAAATCCAGTTCATTTAATTCATTTATTCACCAGTATACAAGCTAGTACCATACAATTATGTAAATTTGCCATAAGATAAAATAATAAAGTGATGTGTTTAATGAATGTTTGCATATTTGTAAACTTGTGGGAAATGAGTGTGTATGATTCATTATGTTTGTTTCCAATTCCATCTCGTTAGAATAAAGTACTTCATTCGCAGTGTTGATACCAGAAAACAAGAGTTTTCATTTTTAATCAATTTTAGTATACTGACGTGTATGTTTATTATGAAGTTTAACCCCCGATGATAGTACAGTACCGAAAATTACGGTGGAGCGCCAAAACCACTAAAATCAAAGATTCGTAGAGTAAGTTGCCCCGAAGCAACAATACTGAAAATTAATTTTACCATTATAATTTTACGAATCTCGGTGACATCGCGATCGTCATAATCGTGGCATTTTTATTTTTAGAAAGTTGGTAACAAATTGCACGTGCGACAGTGCGCCCACTACAGTGAGGCAACTGTACCGATTTGCCGAGTATCTCGTCAAGAATGTATGAACTGTATAAAAATCAGTTCGAGAGTTTAAAGTGATTTTAAAGTTCAAATAGCATATCTGCAGCCAACGTTACTGAAATATGGTAAAACTTTTATGTTTCGTTCAACACGTTACGAGACGAATTGTTTAATTCATAACCTTAATTTTCCTAACCCATATGTTTAATAGTTTGACATTTGTTTTCACCTCTTAATTTTCAGGAGCAGGACATTCCTATTGATATTCATACTAATAAATTGTTGGACTGGCTTGTCAGTCGCCGACACGTAAATCGAGATTGGCAAACGCACGTTTTGACGATCAGAGCAAAAATAAACAATGCCATTCAGGATATGCCTGTCCATGAAGGAATTGCAAAACTTCTTTCTGGATCATGTATGTTTTTGCTGATTTATATTGATGATTAAATTAATCACACATAAATTTTGCTAAATTTAAATGACAATTGCTCAAAGGCTCTCTAATTTTGTGTTTAATTTATTTCAAGATATCAATTATTTTCACTGTAAAAAGATCATTGAAATTCTCAAAGAAACTGAAGCTAGCAGCAGAAACATATTTGGTTCATATGGCTCTCAGCGCATGAAGGATTGGCAAGAAATTGTAAAACTTTATGAGAAAGACAGTGTATATTTGGCAGAGGTTGCCCAGATGTTGATGAGGAATGTTAATTTTGAAGTTCCAAGCCTTAAAAAACAAATTGCAAAATGTGAGCAGTTACAGACAGTAAGTTCTTTTTAATAAAATAATAAGTAATACATTCAAACGTGATAAATTATTTTCTATTACATTATTTTTTTAGGAGTGCGATAAACAAGTTATTGAATACCAGAAACGGTATAATTCTATGCAAAATGAATTGAAAGTATTATTCAAGCAGTTGGGAATAGAAGGAAAGAAAGTAAAGCATGAACTAGTTGCAAGATTGAAGGAATTACCTGACATTTACAACAAAGTAGCGGAAAATGCAAAATTGTTATCTAAGGCTGTAGAATATTATTCTGCATTTGTGGTATTAATTACAGGTCAGGAACATCCTGGTGGTTGTGTTCCATTACTGAAATATCTCATAGGTAAGCTATTTATTTTTTATAAATAATTTGTGGCATTTCAAATATTAGAATTGTTACCTTGTATTTTGCAGAAAATGGAAACACTACAACTTATGAATGGACTTATGGAGAAGCACCCATAAAAATTGAAGAACCACCACTAATTGTTAATTTAGAAGATGAAATTGAGAACATTGAGAGTGACACTATTGATTTTGGTGATGATGGAGGTGGAATAGACTTTGGAGATGATAATGGTAATGAGATAGATTTTGGTGAGAATGTAGTAGATGAATCAGGGGGTATTGATTGGGGCAATTCTACAGATGTTGAGTCAGCAGAAGTTAGTTCTGCCGAAGCACAAGTAAGATGTTATCCATATCCATCTATGAGTTTTTTTCCTTTTTTTTTTTTTTTGGAATATGAAGTTTATAGAAAATGCTATTTCAGGAAATAGATTTTAATATATCTCTGGAAGAATCTGGAATTGTTGTAGAGTCTGCTGGTATGGAAGGTGGTGTAGCTAAAGATTTCAATGCATACACTATATTGGATAATCCCAAAACCAGAAACATGATCATTGATGACTTAATGGAGGTGAGAGAATTAGTTATTACATAAATCCTGTATTTCATTGTTAAAATAAACAAAAGTCAAACTTATTGTAACAAAAGAGATACTCATTCAATACACTACTTGTTGATATTCATTGGTTAAAAACATTAGAAATAAAATTTTTTAGGCATTTTCTTTCATTTTTCAAAAATACTTTTGAAAGGAAAAATGTATTTCGAAGGACTGTTACAATATGAATTTAATGAAGTCATTAAACCGTTGTTTTACTTTGTTAATCTCTCAAATATTAAATAAAGTGCTTGTTTTGCAATATTTATTTTACAAACTTAATCAATCGTTATTCTACGAGAGCTAGAAATAATTGACTAGTTTAGAATACTGTTAGTATGGATACTGTTCCAAAATTATTCTGTTCTTACATTATCTAATTTATTGTTGTTGTTTTCTAAATTGATTCTCATTGCTTTTGTCAGAGTGCTATAAATCCTTCTTGTCCCATTAAAATTCAATTTTCTATGGATCACTGACCTAGAACAAAGAATTTGTGTAAAACCTTCATTTTCTGTCACATTCTCTAATGTATTTGTCACTCCCCCTTCCCCCATTATCTACAAGAGCTGAGACAGCTGATGCAGCTTGCAGGCTGTAGTGTTTCATACTGATACAAGCCATTATAGCCACATTATTTATTTCTAAATTAAACAATAAAAGTTTTTTTTGAATATTCGTAATATGATTTCAAATACTTGTTTTGAGTGGGGCTCATGACAATACATAGCCCTCAGGGAACCCTCATTTGGATAATATTAGTTTAGATGATTAGATGTTACTTTTTCTTAACTCTTGTTGCTTTTTCATTACTACTGATACTTGTTGAAAAACTTCTTTGAATTAAATTGCTAAATTTAAATGGGTTATATAAGAGATAAGGTGACATGACAAAGAATTATTTTGAATAATGGCAAAGAGTACCCTTGGATAATACAGTAAAAAGTTCCCAGAAACCAAATGACATTTGCGTAGTTAAATTATGACTATAATATAAAAATAAGATTTTTAAAAGGGTTTTTAGCTTACCTCCCTCCACCCCCATCCTTCTACAGCTACAAATGTGTTTAATTTTAATTTTTTTTTCAACTTAACATTAACATTTCTAATTGAATAAAAATAAGAAAACAATTTATACTATCAACAACACATTTTATGAATATTTTCTCAGTGTCAAATTCCCCCCCCCCTGAAAAATCAAAATTTGAAAAAAGTAACAAAATATAATATTTACTGTCTCCTAGGAAATAGGAACAGACAAGAAAAAATCTCAAAAATCTCTTTGTTAAATTTTTTCCACTTATACTTTAAATATACATTGAAAGTTACTGATATAGTTCTGTACATTTATTTGAGTTATACTTTTGAAAACATTGTCGTAGCACCTAATAATTTTTTGACCTTGGAATTTAGTTACAAACTATCATATTTTTAAAGCTTTGTAATTCTTTGGATAGTATTATCAAACACGTAGGAAAGATGAAATAAAGCAGGGTAGAATGGACCCAGATTTACAAGAACTATTTTTCTGTGTCTTAAAGCATGGGAACAGTCATGGAAAAATCTCAAAACTTCCTCTCAAAATGTGTTGTAAATTTTTTTCATATTTTTTCAATTTTTGGGCCATAATTCAAAAAATAAAAACTAAGATGTCTGTAGTTGTTTTAGACTAAAGAAAAGGTTTTCTTTTTCCTTAACTGAGTGTGTAATCTTCAATATGTGTAAATAAGTATATACAAACTGACCTGTATGAAAATTTACACTTTGTTAATAATTGTTTGAAAACAGAAAATTTATATAAAATAGAACTCAACAACAAATAGTAATTTCCTGAACTGTGTGTTACAGCATTAAAGGCCTGGTATTGTACGAGAGAAACCAATTCAACATTGCTGAGAATAGATAATCAAATAGTTCCTTTAATTTTATTGTGAAAAAAAAAAAAATTTTTTTTCTTCCATTTAATTTTACATTGATTTTGGTTTCTGCATTTTTCTGACCACCCATGCTATGGAGTATGGGCAGGCAAGTGAATTAAATCTGCAAAATTGTAAAAGAAGGTTCGTTAAGGTCTTATTTTGCAGAATTCTACCAAAGAACATAATCTTGGTACAAGCTGTCTCCTTTCATTTCTCCACCTGTCCCTGAACTGTCCCTCATCATTTCCCCACGTGTCCCCTACCTGTTCCCCAAAACTTGTGATCTATCAGAAATCATCTATCCTCAATAAAGTTGTGCCCCAATGAGAACTGTTTAAAGACCTAGGATGCATCATTTCTGAGATATGCATGATTATGTGTGTTGCAATAATCTGTTTTGTACGTCATACTCTGCAAACTTCTATTGTTTCTCCTGACATTTGTTGGATGTAAGAGGACTGAGGTGCGATTCTATACCCATCAGTAGCACACTTACAGGGTTTTTTTGTTGATGCTTTGTATAAACTGCCATAAAATATGATCTTTCCTTACACTAAACAAAGGATTAAAAACCTTTAAACATTAGATAATTTGTATTTAAATTCTAAGGTGAAAAGGATTAGTGGGTGCTGCAATGTATGCAAATGTATAATAAGCATTAAAATCTATTTACAGAACTGTTGCAGCTATTTTTAAAGTGTATTGAAAGTCATAAGTGGTTTTAAAAGCAGGAAAAGGATAAAAATTGTTTTAATTTTTTTAAACTCCAGTACAGCAATAAAAAAAATCTAAAAAAATTGCAGTAATAAGAGTTTGGATATTTATGAGATTTTTTCGTGTCTGTTACAGCATTCTAAGATGGAGTAAAAATATTTTTTGTTATTTACTTTCTCGTGTACGTACGTATTTACGGAGTAATATACGTAGTATAGAGTAAGTTATGAAATGGTGCGCGAAAAACCCGCGGATTTTCGACAGAAAAAAAATCATTTCCGGGCGCTGACAACAAATAACTCTATACATTTACGTGCTAAATTAAGGAAAAAATCCTCTAACATGTGGTGTAACCAGAATCCCTGTTCTGTGGGTCCTTGATGCCGAAAAACGAATTGAAAGCAAAACGTCCGTCCGTCTGTGAACACTACTAGCGCCTAAACCTTGCGTAGGATTTTTTCCAAATTGAAGAAACCCGTAGCCATCTGGCTCTAGTTGAAGCTTTGAAGTTTTGAAAAACTTTCTTTAAAATTTGAGGATACTTCACATGAAGACCCCCGGTCTTATTCAAAATTTTCTCAAAAACAGCTTCAAATTTTTTCTTTCTTTATTTTTTTTTTTGTAAGAATAGAGAAAAATACATTTATAAAGGTGGCATAAGTCCGATTTTCAAGGTTAACTTCGAATTTCCGAAAATTTCGAAAGTTTGAATCACTTCCGGCAGCTTCCTACAACTACATACAAAATTGAAGATGAATTGAGATGTTTCCTTCAAATAAAAATTGTTGTCCATAATTAGTTCTTTTAATACGGCCTTATAAATGTTTTTGAAAAATTATAGTAGTTTTCGTGCAACATTGCAACATTTGCGATTTAAAAAAATGCAAAAACAAGATTTTCTCAAAAATGACTCCAAATTTTGTCTTGAAATTTTTGGTGTGGATAGTGCTAATTCCACTCTGCAAGATGACATAAAAGCAATGTTGCTCTATTCTTTCCTTGTTTTAAAAAATACAAACATTGTAATTTTTTTGTCTCCTCTCTCACGTCGTTAATATTTATATAACCGACAAGTTTGTTCACATTGTGGTATTTATGAGTCCATGTGCTTTAAATAAAATCATATAAATTTCTCGAAAACTCAACAGCTTTCTGTGAAAATGAGCTCAAATTTCCGCATTTTCATAAACGCTCAAATGCCATTTTCTCAAAAAAAAGGCCCAAATTTTTCTTCAAACTTCTCGTGGGAAGTGCTAATTGCACTGTTTAATGTGCCATAAAATCCATTCTGGTGTGTTCTTTTGTTTCTTTAAAAAATACACAATGTAATTTTTTTCAAATAAATGGTTTGAACTTGGGGATTGACAGCTACCGCACAGATGGTGCGCGGATTCCAAACTCACAAGCGCGCGAAGTTATCCGCCTTCACTACAACTATTTACGGCACGTTAACAACCACGCGACACTACGACCTTAGAAGACTGTGATCTGAGCTCTCGCCAACTTGGGTGGTTGAATGAGTTCCCTGTTTAAAAACACAAGCTTAATAGGAAATCCTTCTCATCCTTTACAATCTTTCAGAGCTTGTTTAATTTGGATCCAAGACTGAGCACTGCGTCCCATGCTCGTAACCGAAACGTGCACGTGGTCATACATCGGCAAGGCTGGTCGGCAGATACTGACGTAACCAGCACCCGATAGGCCCAGTGCATGTCGTCGCCATGGAAACGTAGAGCCACGTAACTATCAAAACCACTCTCCCGTAATTATAGTACGCGAAAGTCTGTGCCATTCTGAAGCACCACTAATTTCAATTACAAAAGTTAATGTTAAATAGATTGGAAAAAGAAAAAAAATAGAGACACGTTTTTGCTGGGTATTGGGAGGGAGGCCAAGAAACCTTTCAAAAATGTATTTATTTTAGAATGGTAGTTTAACTATTCATGTATCACTTGGTTTTGGGGAACGTTTTGGTATCTTATTCGAGGACAGCCTTTAGTGGTGCAAGTGTTAACAAGGTTATAATTAGGGATCGGAATTTGTGGTAATAAAAGATTTTTATATGTACATTTAAAAGTATATATTTTTTCAAAAATTATAAAATTTGGAAAATAAAATTCATGATAGATACTGTTTTAAATTGCGACATATAGTCCAGTCACATGTTAGAAATTAAGGGAAAGTTTTGGTGTAGTTTTGATATTTGATTTCTATATGTTTTGAGGGTCACTGAACACGAATATCAGGATTGCCAACAAGAATTTTGCCCGAAAACAGCTTTTTATATAAAAAAAAAAGTAAAAATAACATTTTTCAAATTTTGAGAACAACTCTAAAGCCATCCAATAATCGCCCCATATGAAATAAAATTATCTATATTTAATGCCCTTAACCTTTCGTTCTCCAATTAACGATTTTGCCGTGAGAGCACAGCGAAATTTAGTAATGTAAGCAAAACGGGAATTATCCTAATGTATCTCAATATAACTTAAAAATTACCATTGTCATGAATATTAACCTAATATGAAACGAAAGAGGATAAAATTGCCAGCATTTCATGTGCTCAGAGTCTTTTTTCTGGGATCAATGGTATTGCGGTTAGTGTGCAAGATATGCCTGTTTGTTACTGTGAAAATGGCACTCGACTGCCCTCACTCGCTAAACCTTATATTAATTTACATCCAGTAAAGGTGTGTACAATTATATACGCGACTTCTGAATCCATTTTATATTTTGAAATTGGGAAAAGAAAAGTAGGTAATCAATAATACGAAAAAGAAAATAAATGTTTTGGTAGATAATGGACTGCACCTTCCCAGACGCGTAGGTTTCGAAGCCATAGCATTAATAGACATTGCTACATTCAAATAGCAGTAGTGGATTTTATTTCTGGGTGTTTTTTATTTATTGTAAAAAAAAGTGAAAAGTCGTGATTTTTCACATTATTTGCTTAAAAAGTGTGTTCCACACAAAATTCTCATTGGCAAACCTTATCACTCTCTATAAAGCATTGAAACTAATGAAAAACAAGCAGTGTCAAAGTTCAATACGTCATCAAGTGTTGTTTTTTCTCTCATGGTTTTTGACACAAGAGTCACTTCGTGACAGTTATGTTGAATGTGTGTGAAAATATTTATCACAAGCAGTAGTAGTTTTTTATGGCTGAACTGAAGTGCTTAGCAAACTAAAATGCCTATAAAACTTGCGTACATTATGTTTCACGTTTCGATGCATACCACGTCCAAAGAAAAAAGTTATTGCTAACACGAATAATAAAAGAAGTTTCCCGTTGATTATGTTTTTATCAGCAGGAATGACATGCATAAAAGCAAAGGAAGACGCAGACACTCCGATAATGAAGTTTGTCTGTAGATCCAACAAATAAGACCGTGATTGTAGTTAGGATGTAATGGATCTGTTCCAATAATATTGAGAGCTCTCTGCAAGCAAGAAAATGTGACCATTTTGAAACCTGAGAAAGACAAACTTTCTTTACGCACATTTTCCCATTTGCTACTATAAATGAAACAATTACCGTTAACGTTGTTTTCTTACATGCAATGAGTGGTTGCGAAAGTACCTCGGCATTAGTTAAGTACGGAAAAATGAATTTCTGACTGACCTAGAACACTAAACTTGCTGACTAATATTATTCAAACTCTCCAACGTAACTAATGAATGGTTGTTGACGATGAACTGTGTTCTGGTTTCTCTGTTTGGCTTCAATGGGAAGATCGTACCTTACTTCAACCAGTTGAAATAGATCAGTTAAATATTCCTTCTGTTATAAGGCAAACATTGCTGTACTACCACCAGCTGCAACACATCAACACTTTGTACAAGTTTCAGTTTCAGCAACGGCAAGAACTAGTGGTGCTATAACAGCACGTACTTTCTCTCCCGTATTACCAAGCCAAATTACGCGAAAATTACTCAAATATGACCTTATTTCAAAATCAATATTAAAGGGACATGTTTTATTAAGGGGAAAATCTGTATATCTATAATTGTAGTTGTAGGAAGACGCTGAAGAAATTTTGAATTTTGGCAGTTTTCGAAAAATCAGAGTTTTTAACGAAAACGAGACCTGTATCATTCTCTTAATCGTCATTCATACTTTCCGAGAACAAAATTTAATCAAAACGATGGAGCCATTTTTTTAAAAAATGCCCCAGGGGCTTCATGTAAAGTATCCCCCCCCAAAAAAAATTAAAATATCGATTTTAAATTCAAGGGGCCGCGACATCAGGCAGATCGATTAAGGAATATGAATTATGCAGAAAATCGACTAAACGGTTTAGCCGCTACCGTTGTTAAGCGATTTTTAAGCAAATAATGTTAGCGTTGATCACGGACGGACAGATAGACATGTAGACAGACACAGACGTTTCATTAGTTTGAATGCTTTAAAGAGAGTGATAAGGTTTGCCAAAAAATGTTTGCGAGGAACACGCTTTTTAAGCAAATAATGTTAGCGTTGTTCACGGACGGACGGACGTTTTGCAATCTTTCGATTTCTTTATATCAAGGACCCACAAAACATGGATTGTGGCTATACCATGTGTTAGGGGATATTTTTCTAAATTTAGCAAATGGATTTATCCACTTTTTCGTTTCCAGGGCCTGGCAATAAAGCGTTGTTCTGCCGAAAATTCGCCGTTTTCCCGCAGCATTACTAACTACTTTATACTGCGTAAGCAGTAGCGAGAAAGTAAACTAGTGGTGCTAAAACAGCACATAATTTCTCACCTTTTATAATTGATATGATACTATTTATACTGCAACTCCTCTCCGAATTAACACATCTCGGTCATCATTTTTTCTAAAATTCATTACAAATCGTGGAACATTAGGTGCGAAAACGGAATATTGTCATGCAAATATCAACGCAAATTTGAGAATTCTAACTGCATTTCATACAGCTAAATCATGACCCATCAATGAGACGTAATTCACAGAACTAAAGTTGCCATTTCGCGGGGCGGAATGCCATTGTTGGATTCCAATCTGATATTTCCTGAAGGCTAGCAAGTTTTCTTTCATAATACATTTAAATCGTATATTTAAGAGAGGAAACGTAATTGGGCTAATTTGAATTAGGTAATGCGGATTGCTTGAAAAAAAAAGCATGAATACATTGAGAATGTAAATACATTCCTCTGAACACTTATGGATTATCAAATAGGTTTTAAATAATTTCTAAAAGATTAATTTGTAAACGTATCACGAAAGCTCGAATGTAAGAAACGTACAAAGAAATGTGAAATAATATACGAATGCTAACTTACGTAGCATCTGACTGCTTCTATACATTCTCAAATTACGTTCACGAAGATCAGGAAATTCGGAGCCGGCGTCTATTTGACGCCAAATTATACAAAAATACTCATATTTTAAAAAAATTTAACGTGATGTTATTTGAAGATCTGTTTTTGATGAACACGTTTCACTGAGAAAAAAAAATGTATCATCACAATTGTAGTAAGACGCCGAAAAAAAATTGAATTGTTGCAATTTTCGAAAAATCAGGAGTTTTAACTAAAATGAGATCTGTATGTTCCTCTCTTTTTCTTCACCTCTCACTCTTAAACGCTCTTCTTAATCTCCAACAACAAAATTTAATCAAAAATGTTGGAACCATTTTTTTTAAAATTGAAAATGTACCAAGGGCTTCATGTAAAGTATTCCCGAAAATTGACGCATCGGTTTTGAATTCAAGGAGCCGCGACATCAGCCAGATCGTTTGGAGAATATCAATTTGGGAGAAAATTGACTGAACCATTTAGTCGCTAGCGTTATTCGCAGACAGACGGGCAGACGTGTTGCCGACTGTTGATTTATCGGTATCAAGGAACCACAAAACTTCGTTTCTGGTTACACTACTTGTTAGAGTTTTTTTCTTCTAAGTTTCTCAACTGGATTTACCCACTTTTTCGTTACCGTAGCCCGGCAACAAGGTTTTTTCTGCCGAAAATTCGCCGCTTTGCGAGCTTTACATGACTTTTCATTACTGCGCGTAGAAAGTAATATAGATAGCAAGTTTTTGAGATAAACTGGGATCTTTTCATGTGTTACATCATGTACTTCACTGCTTTCAGGAAAATTAATGGAGAAGTTAACCTAAGATAGCATTTTATCTTTATATCTATAGAGAACGTAACGCCCTGTTTGTTATTTTCCTTCACTCTAACTGTTCCTCTTTTACCTCTTTCTCTTAACTTTATTTCCACTCTCTTTCCATTCTTTTCTCTCTCTTTTGTTCCTTTCCATCTCTTTCTCTCTTTTGCCTGTCTTTTCATGTACATCTTCTTCTCTTTTTCCCTCTGCCTCTTACCCTCTCCTTCCTCGTCTTTACTCTTTTCTTTCTCTCCTTTTCCCCTGATTTCCTCTCTCTTCCTTTCTTTTCACCCTCCCATCCTTTTCTTCTCATTTCCCTTCTCTTTCCTTCTCTTTCCTTCTTTCTTTTCCTCACTCCCATCTCTTTGCTCCTAACATTTCCTCTCTTTCTTCTCTCTTTTCCTCTTAATAATTTGTTAAAATATTGAAGATCTCTCACAGTCTTCTGTCTCATTCACTTACTCACTTTTCATGGTATGAGATGTAAAAAAAATTATTTTATACAAACCTTGTCCTGACAATAATGAACACTCAAAAAAATAATTATTCAGTTTGGTGCAGTTGTTCGGAAGTGATGCGCGTACATACATTTCTGCGATTCATTTTTATTTATATAGATATGACCATTGTTTTTCAAAAATGGATGTCTTTTGAGTTGTTTTGAAAAAAACTGAAAAATAGGCTTGGTTTTTACGCATTTGTTACTTAAACAAGTTTCCTGGCAAAATTTGTGTCAGTAAACCTGATATTCGTATTCAGCAACTGACAAAATATATAGGAATCAAATATAACTACACCAAAAGTTTATGCTCTTGGTCCTCTTTGAGTACCACAGATTTGGTGCAGTTGAAAAACATTCTACCTCTACAGAAGTAATTGGATACTAGTCATCACCAAAGAATATGAGTTTTAAAAGAATAAAATACATATGTGAAATATACAATGCTGTTTATTAGAAACACACAAAGTCTTATTTGCATCACGACTGATCAGATAAGGTGACCTTGCTTCCTCCCATCCAAATCCAACGTTGATTGTACATTGCTCATGCAGCATCTTTGATAGGGAAGTCTTAGCATTTGAATCACAACAGTGGAGATTTTCAACGTTAGCTTGATTGAATATAATCAGTGTGTAGGAGAATTCCAGTGGCTGGCTGGTCTGATCAGATGTTTTCTGTGCTTTCTCCCATGAACACTGAGTGAAAGCAGGATCAGTACCTTCACAAATGGGCCACGGACCATGCACAATATGTCCTTCCTCTTCCTTGACTCTCTTCTCTCCTTATGCACACACACACATATTCACAGCACTACAAAACACATTAAAAGACTAGTCTGGAGATTAGAGCTTGTCCCGGATGAATGGTTTTCACTGTAGATTCTTGGAGGAGAAATAACCCTGTAAGCTGACAAGATCTCACGTTTCAGCCAAGAGAAACATCGCTGTCACCTCCAGCACAACATGCACTTCTTTTTCTGGAAGAGTGATTTAAGTACAATCAGACCTCCTTATATTTAATCTGACGGTTCCTTTGATAATATTTGATTTATAGAAATAATTATGAAATTTCTGCAATTCCTTTTATACAACTTTAGAAAAATTGAGTAGAAAGGAAAATTCAGCATATAATTAACAAATGCTTTAATCATTCTGCCATAAATGTATGATTAGTAACATGAAATTAATATTGCATATGTACCCAACCAAATCATTGAATTGAAAGTAAAAGAAGAATCTAATGTCTTGTTGCACATATCATGCACTCTTTGAAATTACTGTTTACACTTATTGACCCACTGAAACACTTTCTCTCAATCGAAAACTGCTGAATTGTTGAACATAAGAATTTTAAGGTAGCATTTATTTCATAGAAAAAAAAGTCAAGTGAGAAAATGAGTTGATGTATAAATTTTTTTTAAAAAGGATCAGAAGAAAATTAGATTTGTAGAGAATTTCAGCATATAGAGGTTTGATATATGGAGGTCCGACTGTAGTAGTTGAAGCGCCTGGATGCAGAAAATACCCACTTGCTCAATGTAATTGAATTCAGTTGATTGAAAACAAGGGCCATGTGTTTATCACATCACATTCCAAACGAATTTCCCATTAAACATGAGATCACGGGATTTCAGTAGTAGATTTTGAATTTTGTGTCCCTGGTAGAGGGGAGTATATATCTTACCAGGGTGCAGGAAGTGCGATAAGACAACATCCTGTAAGGAATGTCTGTCAGATTTTCTGTCAGCATGGAGTTCCAATTACTTCTACTTCACAAATATCTGTTCATGTTTAGGAGGTGCTAGAGGGTCAATCATTTTGATCTAAAGCTAGAGTTAATCGTTTGAATGAAGCATGATTGACTCTCTAGGAACCCATTTGATGCTTGAGCCAAGCGTTGATGGAGATTGTTAGAAAGTTTGGATGGCTCAAGAGGTTGACGAGGGTACTGGGCTGTCTGGGCCTGGGCCAGCAACCATTTTTCAAAGCCTTGATATTTGCTCAGCAAGTTTTCATTTTGATGAGTTCCAGAGTCTGGGGAGCAGTGGTGCACAGGAATTTCAGGGCTTCCAAACCCATGTCAAAAGCTAGGAGTCCACGCCAGATGTCTCTGTGTAGCAGGAATCACTTGACATTTATATTCTTCTCTGTTTTGGGCAGTTGTGTCATCAATAAAAAATCAAGCTATCTTGGCCTATTCTAATGAAGTTCCTGTAGTCTTTTCAATTTGTATCATATAGAATGTTGTGTAAATGTTCATGAGTGAAGCAGTTTCTCATTTTATACCACTCCTTGGACCAATGCTGTTTCTCTTAACTTGTTTTTCCATTTGGGGACAACCAATCTGAAAAAAAAAAAGAAAGGCAAAACCTGTATTCAACATTTTATGACACTTCAGGAAAGACCCTCTTTCCAAGTCAGGAACACAATTGAGGATGAGTTTTGATCAAAAGATTGAAGAGTTGATTGAAGTGTGTGTCAGCTGATTGACTGAACTGTTCGATCAAGCAGCTTACTCGTATAGGGTCTACTTTAATACCGAGTATGCAATTTCCTGGAAGCAGGGGTTGTTTGACAATTCACAGTGATGATCTGATGTTCACGGAAGTGTAGTATTATTTTGCTTTGTTTTGCAGAAAGACGATACCTGGAAAATTTATTTTGCAAACTTGTATCTAAAGTATTCCATTTCAACACCTAAAAATACTAAAATGTAATGAAATATGAAAGAAATATGCATTATAAGTAAAATATATAGAAATTTATAATTATGTCCATATATGTAAAAATGTGTAAAATAAAAAGTTTTAATTTATTGATGGAAATTAAAAATAATTTCTGAATATCTTGCACTTATAAAAAAAATGTATGGAGGAAGTATCATAGTCGTTGCCCTCATACATCTTTCGCATCCATTTTTTATAATAGTATCTGGACTGGATGTATTTTTTGGCATGTTTTAGATATGACATAACCATCTTGAAAGAGTACTTATTTTGTATAGGTGATTTTATTCTTAATTTGATTTTCAGCTTCAAGCATTCTTGAAAATGCGTCTTTTTGATATGAAAGAAGCAAATGATTTGATATCGATGAGCCAAATGCAAAGTGCTGATACTATTCTGCAGGTGCAGACTTCTGAAAGTATTCTTACAATGTTAGATGTTGTTCAGGTGACTCTGGCCAACTTGACCAGCACCAGTGCACAATACTTGCATAATATAAAACATTCTGCACGGTAAATAAAGTTGCTTCTATATCTTGTATTAAGTAGCATGTTTGTTGAATTTAATAATATTCAAGGAATGGAGGGAGGAACATTTACAGACCAATAATACATTGCCCACTATGGAATACTACAAAAAGGAAAAACTTAACACAAAGTCATCATCTTTGGGAAAAAAAGACTGATTTTTACAGGGAAAAAATCTAAATATTTATGAAATAAATGTTATCAGATATATAGATTTTCTGCCATGTGTTGACCCCCTCCAAAATGATCAGCTGGATCCACTCCTGAGTTTGTCCTACTTTGTTTTAATTCCTTAATTTGTTTCTGCTGAATATTATTCTCTTATCATATATATTTCAATTATTGTAACGAATGCTGCAAAAAAAAGGGGGGGGGAATAATAGTGGAATTTTATTTACTTTTAAAACTTTTTTCTTTCTAAGGATATGTAAATTACCATTTGATATTTTTCTAATGATAACTTCTGATTTCTTGGTGGGTTGTCAGATTTGTGGAGCATATGGCTCACAATGTGAAACAGAAAGAATCTGTAATGCAACGTTATAAAGATACACAAGATGCTGCGAGAAAACGACAGGTGGAATTGCAAGAGGAGGTTAAGGCTTTGCAACCAAGAGTCCAACTCATAATTAAAAAAACTAAAGAACTGCAGAAAGAGGTGAGTTGAATATTCATTCACTTTGGCAGCATAATGAAATGAGTAGCCCTCTTGCAAAACTTTCATCTGGGCCCCCTTTATAAACTCCTGTATAACAAACACAAGTAGTTTTAATGAATTTATCATTTAATAACCTTAAATGATAAAAATATCCTTCAACAAATTAATATTCATCACTGTAAGATTGCTACTCAGACAATCACAAAACCTTATGCTCTCAATTCTTAAAATCGCAAAACCTTCAGCCTAAAAATAGGCCCTTTTACCTGACCCTGCCCGCATTGTGGGCCTTGTGGACCTGAACATTACGCCACTGATTCACATACAGTTTTTGTGTGTCCTGTAACTTTCTGTCAAGTTCTGCAATTTTAAAATGGTGTAAATCTAAGGAAATATGTTTTTGTGGCACCTCATAATGTAAGGTGTCCTTAAAAAATAATGTATTTAACG
Organism: Teleogryllus oceanicus; assembly: GCA_964035755.1. Lineage (NCBI taxonomy): Eukaryota > Metazoa > Arthropoda > Insecta > Orthoptera > Gryllidae > Teleogryllus > Teleogryllus oceanicus. The sequence goes on from CAXIVR010000002.1 coordinate 9,032,493, forward strand.
TTCTTAAAGTAATTTATTTAGACTTAGAGATCTGTTACATCTCTAAATTTTGCCATCTACCTACATATTGCTGTAGTTTTTTGCATGATCTCCATTTGCTGCCAGAAGTTCTTTAGCATTAATAGTTTTTTCTCTTTTCCACAAAAGCATTTGATGGTTTTTGCTGGCCTCTCAAAAAACTGCATAATATGCCTGTAACAATTATTCATTTATGAAAAAAAAAATTGTCTGGCTTATACCATTCACAAAAGAGGTTGTTATATTACTGGTTTGGATAACACATTTGGTACTTCTGTAGTGCTCCTTAAACTTAATATTTTAGGTGAAATATGCTTTCACTTACTTCAGTGTAACTTCACGTATTTCAGTATAATTAAGTTTGTTGTGTTGGTAACTTTGACTTTAAGATGGTGCTATTTTCTAAATTGACAGTCTTTACTGATGCTGATGTTGCAAAATGTGAAGTAGACCACTAAAGAAAGTTAAATTTATTTTTAATTTATTTGCATTAATTTATAATCATTCTTTTGGCAGATTGAGCAAGATATTTCAAAGCGATACAAAAATCGGCCTGTAAACATCATGGGTGGTGTTAATATGATGTAATATGGAGATCTACAGGATGTAAAATATTTGTTAGAGAATAAGAAATTTCATGCAATTAAATTGGTGATTTCATGGTCAAGGGGGGTGCCTTTTTAAGTATCACCAGAGAATCATGTCTGAAATGCAGGCTGCCAGGTAAAACTTGTTTTGATTTGTCTTTTTAAGTGCAATATTATGGCAACTAGACTGAATTTTATCAATTAATATTAAAAATGATGTTACAGTAATCATTCACTCTTTAACCTTCCTATTGGTATATGGGAATGATACTAACAGATTCATTACATTCACTGAATTTTACGTAGAATAGAGAATTCTCTTAATGACCAGACTCTCTTTTATTTATCCCGAAGTTTGTTTTGAAATTCATACTCCTTATTTTTCTGAACACTTACATAATATTTGTGAAATATTTTGCTTTGTTACGTTTATGGAGAATGGATTGATTAGAACCAGGTAGACAATTTACTTAAATAAGACAGATGCTAATACCTAACTTGCATTCTGCTTCAAAATATATATGGACTCACATGAATTGTGAAGTAAGCTCATGGTGTCTCCTAGTGCATGTCAAAGCTTCTCGATGTGCATTAAAAACATGCAAACAGAAAGAATTTTGAAGTACTCTCAGAAAGCGAAAGAATAAATTAATTTTATTAATGATTCTAATTTTGACTTTTGAAATAAAACAGTCGATATTATCTTTCTTGAAAGTGAAGAAAATGCTGCAATTCACAACATTTAGATGATGTTTGGTGATATTTACTAAAATATAGGCAAAATGAAACACGTTCAAAATTATTTCAAAATAAAAATTATTTTTGAAACAAGACATAATAACACCTAGCCTAAGCTACTTCCAAGATGATATGGAAAAATTCTGACTCGTACACAATCATAAATAGTCAAGTATTTTGAAGTCTCGATAAGCACTATTTATTAACAGTTATGTGATTCATACCAATGATGCATATAATGAAGTCCACGCAATGTAAAACAAAATCTACAACAAATGCATTTCCTTTCCTGCGTTTATTGAGGCAGGTAAAGATTGTTTGAGAGTAGTTTACTCATTGTGTTAATTTTTTAAATTAGTCATTATTTTTCTTTTTTATTCCTATAAAAATAAATTAAAAATAGTCTGAAAATTTGTTTTCCAACTACAATGTAACAGAACATCATACGTGTCATAAAATGTTTGACACAACCGGAAGGTCCTGTTTAAGTGTAACAATGCAAAAAAGTCTTGCTTATAGGACCAGGAATTACTTACTGATATATGCCAAAAATCTTTACGTGTATTGTGTCAAACACATCTATGTCCACTTAAAAGACTTGTCAACTTGAACATTTCTAACAAACTTTTAGTTTATTTGTGTTGTTTCTGAGAGAATGAGGTTTAGTGCAATAAAACATTGTCATGTTCATGTATGAATAATATATTTCATTGCAAGTAAATATTATTTGTATTTTAAAATACAATCTTGAATCATATTTAACCTTTATTTATAGCGCATCTTTCATATTTCTTTCAAATGAATCATATGTTCTGAAAATACAGAATCTTGTCTCTGGACTTTAAATTGCTTTTTAAAAATGAAATATGAGGAGAACCATGACAACACAAGAGACTTCATCAAAAGAATGCAATGTGATTTCTTTCCAACATATAATTTTTTCCCATTAAAAGTGAAAATAAATTGTTGTTTGTATTTATAATGTATCTTTTCCCCAAGTCCGTTTGGATATAAATATATTCAGCTAGTTCAAACTAAAGTTTGAAATTAAGCTTCATTAAAACTCACTAAGTGGTATTGTTTTTTAAATAAATAATTTTTTTTGTATTGATTGATGGTTTAATTCTGCTTCATTAGTGGGTAAGGCAAGTTTTGGTAAGCAGAAATTATTCTGTCTGCCATGTAATGCAACTCATAAATTTTATGGAAGTTATAGGAAATGGTGTCTATCAGTGATATGTATTTAAAAACAGCAAGTTTCTGGGATGATTACTGGTGTAAAATGAATCATGATACATAGACTAAGGAATAATTCAAGAGTTCTCTATTGGTATTTACAGAATGTCATTAAGGAATGTCATAAATGTTGAGAAGGCATAATTTGTAAATATATTTGTTGGTTATAATTTTTGAAATTTTTTGGTGTTCTTATTTTTGATGTTCTTTACTGAATCCATAAGTATTTGTACAATCCAATTTAAAAAATAAAAAATGGCAGTGTCATGAATGTTTCTAGAATGCCGTGATGATTAATTTCATTCAAACTTGATTAATTTCAGAAATATGTATAAATAGTAAAAATTAAATTTAACTTCTATTTTCTACGTAAATTATGCCTGTTTTGTTTTCGTTTTCAGTAAGATATTTAATAAATAAACTTTAATATTATGTTCATCAAAATTAAAAATGAATAATTAGTACTTAGTCCAGAGTTATAAGTTTTGAAAAATAATTACTTTTTTGTTTTACTTCAGTTTGTTCAATGAGGCATTTGGCATTATAAATAATGCTATAAAAGATTACTGGCTTTTATAAGAGAGAGGTAATATCTCTCTAAATTCTAAATGGTTTTAAGAATGGACTAATGGCAATGATAATTCTTTCATGAATGCAATTTATGCTCAAACATATAGCTCTTTTCAACAGTTAGTATCAAATTTCATTTCTGGGTGAAATGTGAATTGTCACTGATTATTTGCACCCAAACAAGCCAAAAGTGGTTTCATTAGTGACAAAGTATTTATTGTTGAAATAATTATGAAAAGTTTTGTTCACATGACAATATAATTCAGTACACGTATTCAGTCATTGAATTTATGAAATATTTTCTGTTGATTTGGAAATCAAATTGATAACATTTTGTATAGCCTACTTAGAGGAAGAAGTTAGTGTATTCCTTTTAAAGGGATGAGTATTGGGAGAGGGAAAGAACGAAATGCAGTGATTGGATTTGACTTGATTTGAAAGCAAAGCATAGTACAAATACATTTGTTAATCAGTGATTTATTTTTGGATTTTATTTGGTGTTGTAAAAACCATCTGGGAGTGAAAATTCAACTTCAGGGTTTCTCATTAATATTATTTTTGTAATAAATGGATTTTATAATAAACTATATTGTGTGTATAATGTAATCCATGAGAATAAAATTTGTATTGTAATATATTATGTTGCTGGAATAGGGTTGCAAATTTTATTCCTTCCACCAAATTAGACAGCTGTGTTGCTTAACACAATTGAAGATTAAAAACCTTTCTTTAAATTTAGTTTTTATCAGAATTTAAAAGTATTTTTTTAGTGTTATGGGGTGATTTTAAATGACAGGAGTTGTTAAGCCAATAGGTTTAACACATTCTATATAAACTCATTTTTCTTGACAGTATGACAATAGCACTTTCATCCTTTTTTTATTTCAAGCCATCGATTTTGCAGTCCCTCACCACTACTATTATTAGGGTGACTAAGCTGTTATAACTTTTGAATGTTCATTTTGGTGTATTCTTTGGTTTTCGAAAATTACACAAATGTAATTTTTGAAAATATGTCTCAGGTCGTTAATATGCAGATCTCTATCGATTTGTAAACATTAATGTATTTGTGAGTAAATATGCTTCACATGACTTCAAATGAAGTTTTAGAAAACTCAACAGATTCCTATGAAAAATAGCTTCAAATTTCGCACTTCCAGTAACACATAAACGCCATTTTCTAAAAATGGCTTCAAATTTGTGAATGAAAATTTGTATGGAAGATGAGGTTTTACTCTTCTTTAATATTCTTGAAGTAATATTTCAGTTGTACTATAAGGAAAGTAAAACGTGAGATAATATAAAAAAATGTACTTTGGGCGGCGAAAGACGGCAGGGCCAAATAATGGAACCTTAAAGTCAGACCACACAAGCAAATTAGAAAAATTTTCTATGAGAAACTCTGTGCCGTTTGTAGCACATCTAGTTACTTTCTCGTATACGGACTAAATATACGTATTATAGAGAAAGTTATGTAATGCTGCGCGAAAAACGGCGGATTTTCGTGAAAAAAATCATTGCTGGGCTCTGTGGCGTAAAATTACATAAAACTAGTTGCTAAATTAAGAGAAAACTAGAGGTGCTACAGAATGGCACAGACTGTCCCGCAGTAAAGTTTTCTAATTTCCTTTGTGGACTGGTACTGTACAGTCTTGCCCATCATTCGTGCCTGTTGCTATCTATCGCCGCCCAAATTATTTTTTTTTTTGAAATTTTCTTAACTTTCGGTTTCAAGAAGTAGAACTCAAATATTAAGTTAAGAATATTAAAAAGCTAAACCTCGTCGTAAATAGCAATTTTCATTGAAAACTTGGAGTCATTTTAAGAAAATAGCGTAAAGCGTTTCTGAAAATGCGAAATTTGAAGCTCTTTCATCATAGAATCACAGGAATCTATTGATTTTCGAAAAATTCATTTGAAGTAATTTGAAGCACTTTTACTCACAAATGCGATAATATATACAAATTATTTTAAAATATGTATTAGCGGCGTGAGGATATTTAAAAAAATTGTATAATTTTGTAGCAAACAAAAGAGTACGCTAAAATGAATTTCATACTAAACAGTTTTACCACCATCCCTTGCAGAAGTTTGAAGGAAAAATTTGGAGCCATTTTTAAGAAAATGACGTTTGAACATTTATGAAAATGTGAAATTTTGAGCTAATTTTAGCAGAAAAAGGTTGAGTTTTCGAGAAACCTTGTATGACATCATTTAAAGCACATGTACTTATAATTACAATAACGTGAAGAAATTGCTTCTAATGCAAATATTATCGACGTGAGAGACTGGTAAAAATATTTTTTAAAATAAAAAAACGAATAGAGCAATATGGCGATTTTTGTCATCCTATAGGGTTTGTTTGGTACTACACCTACCAAAAGTTTAAAGAAAAAATTTGGAGCCGTTTTTGAGAAAACCTTGTTTTTGTAATTTTTAAAAATTGCAAATATTGCACGCACTATTGCAAGATAAATACTAAAATTTTCAAAAAATGTACATGTCTTTTATGAAAGAAATATTTATGGACAACAAATTTCATTTTGAGGAAAATTCTGTGTCTTCAATTTTGTAGTTGTGGGAAGACGCCGAAAGGAATTCAAACTTTTGCAATTTTAACTGCGAATAAACTGCGAAAATTGGTCCTATGCCAGCTTTATTTAGAAGTATTTTACCCTATTCTTACAAGAAATTTAAAGAAAAATTTGGAGGCGTTTTTGAGAAAAGTTTGAAAATGTCTGGGAGCTTTATGTAAAGTACCCCAAATTTTAAAGAATGTTTTTCAAAATCTCAAAGCTTCAGTTAGAACAGAGGTTTCTTTAATTTGGAAAAAATCTACTCTTGGTGTCGGCACTGGCAGTGTTCACAGAAGGACGGACGGACGGACGGACGGACGAATCGACGGACGGACGGACGGACGGACGGACGGACGTTTTGCTTCGAATTGGTTTTTCGGCATGAAGCACCCAAAAAGTGAGATTCTGACTGCACCACGATTTTTCTCTTAATTTAGTAACTGGATTTATTCACTTTCTTGTTTTGACGCCCGACAATGATTTTTTCGTGGACAATCGGCCTTTTTCGCGCAGCATTACATAACTTTTCTATTCTACGTATATTACTCCGTATATAGTACGTATAGGAGAAAGTAAAATCCTCTAACACGTGGTGTAGCCAGAATCCTATTTTGTGAGTCATTGATGCCGAAAACGAATTGGAAGCAAAACGTCCGTCCGTCTGTCGGTATGTCTGTTTGTCCATCCGTCCGTCTGTGAACAGTACTAACGCCTAAACTACAAGTACGATCTTTTCCAAATTGACGAATCCTACGTTGATCTGACTCTAGTTGAAACTTTTAAATTTTGAAAGACATTCTTTAAAATTTGGGGTACTGTTCATGGCGCCCCCGGACATTTTCAAAATTTTCTCAAAAACGGCTCCAAATTTTTTCTTTAAAGTTCGTATAAGTTAAGAGAAAATATACTTATAAAGGTGCATATATCAGAATTTCACGGTTAACTCTGAATTTTCGATTGCAAAAGTTTGATTTTTCCGGCGTCTTACTACAACACAAAATTGAAGATCTGGATTTTCCTTCAATTGAAATTTGTTTTGCATAAATAGTTCTTTGAATTAGATCATGTAGGTTTTTGGAACTTTTAGTAGTTTTCGTGAAATAATGAGTGCAAATTTTGCATTTAAAAAAATAACAAAAATAAGATTTTCTCTAAAACGACTCCAAATTTTTCCTTTAAATTTTTGGTAATGTTAGTGCCAAACAAGCCCTATGCCTTGATATAAACGCATATTGCTGTATTCTTTTTCAAAATTTCAAAATGAATTTTTAAAACAGAATGTACATTCTCGCCTTTAGTAATGGTTGTGTAATACTATTTAAACAACAAGCAAATATCAACGCAAATGTGACAATTATAACTGCGTTTCATACAGCTAAATCATGTCACAACAATGAGACGTAATTCACAGAAATTCAGCTGCAGAGTCGCTACGGAATACCGTTGTTGCATTCCAATCTGATATTCCCTGGAGGCTAGCAATTTTTATTTAATATAGTTTTATTTTTATTTTACCATGTTTTAAATAATTTCTAAAAGATTAATTTGTAAACATATAAAAATCACGAATGTAAGAAATGAACAAAGAAATGTGAAAATGTACTAATTCTAATTTATGTTACTAGCATCCATCTGCCTGGAATCACCTCTGTACTATTACATTCACGAAGCGCAGGATATTCGGAGCGGGCAACCAGTTTGATGCCGAATTACTAAATATATTTTAATTGACATTTTCGAAAACGTTAACGTGACCTTATTTTAAGATCAGTTTGATGACATATTTCGTTAAGAAAAAATGTATCTTCACAATTGTAGTAAAGTTGTAATTGTATACAATTTTGTGCCGTTTTTAAAAAAATGTGGTTTAAAAAATAAAAATGGCCTGGTCAAGTAAATGCGGAATAATACCCTAACAAACGGGCCACGGACCACGCGCGATCTATCCTTCCTTTTCCTTGAGCTATTCTCACCCCTTACACTTACACTGACATGCCCAACACTACCACACATGCCTGAAACGGATCCTGAGTTTAGAACTTGTTCCGGCTGGGACGGTGCCCGCTGGTCGACGGTAGGGTGGCGCTGGATCTGGCCATCCAACGGGAAAAGATAACAGCCACCTCCCGATGAAACATGAACTACACATACGGAATAACGATATCCGTAGTCGAATTCGCAATTGCAGTAATGTAAATACCGACGTGGAGATATTAAAAATATTGTGTAATTTTAAAAATTAAAAGAATATATCGAAGTGATTATAATTCAGTGTGTATTTTGCACTATCCGTACAAACTGGAAGTGCTACAGAATGGCACAGACTTTCTCGTGCCAAGACGAGTAAAAACTCGTCCCAAAGAGAAATGTTTCATTGACAAATTTAAAGTCGTTTCTAAGAAAATGGCGATTAAGCATTACTGTAAATGCAAGATTTAAGTTATTTTTACAGGAATCTATTGAGTTTTCAAAAACTTCATTTGAAGTCATTTGATGTGCTTCCACTCACAAATGTAATAATAAATAGAAATTGATTTAAATGTGCGTATTAACGGCTTGAAAGATATTAAAAATACATTTGTAAAATTTTGAAATAAAATACACCAAAATGAACTTTATGTCATATTAAACAGTGCAATTTGCACCATCTATTGGAAAGATTGAAAAAAAATGGAGTCATTTTTGAGAAAATGGCGTTTGAGCGTTTCTGGAAATGTAGAATTTTGAGCTCATTTTCACAGAAAATTATTGTTTTTGACCAACTTTATTTGAAATTATTTAAAGCACATGTACTCATAAATATAATACTGTGAAGAACTCGTCTCTAAAGTATTACCAACGTGAGAGACAAGTAAAAAAATTACATTTTTGGAATTTTTTAAAAAACAAAAGAATAGAGCAGTATGGCGTTTATATCACCATATAGACTCCAGGCCGTGTATCAGGCCGCACTAAATTCGCAATATGGCAGCTTGAAAGATTTCCTGTCGGAATGGCCAACTTATGAAACTATAACTCTGATCAAGTCTCTCGCTTTTGTTTTGTTTGTTGTCTCATTCACAATCCTCGCGCGGTCTCGAGTCTTGTCACAGTTCAATAATACATGTTTCGTTTTTCGGTAGAATTAAAAGAGATGTTCATCTATAAACGAATATTAACTCTGTGAATAATTATTAAGTTAATTAAGAATTATCATTGTCAACTATTGCGTGCTTAAGAAGTGTTAAAAAGTGTCAGTGCAAATGAAAAATACAACTTCAAAAGTTATCTGCGGTCATACTTCTATGTTATTAATGCTTTTGAGATGTGTGTCAACAGTTCCTTCACGTTTTGAAGTGGTAGTAATGAGTTTTATTGAACGCAAATAAATACCACAATTATTGAAGTTAATTAACGTGATATACATGGTAGTTTTTAAGTGATCTAATGAAATGTTCCTAATAGTCCAGTTATGTCAATATCAATGCAAATACATCCATTTAATTAATCTGTTCAATTATTTTCCAGTTATAATTAAAATGAATTCAGAAAAATAATAATAAATATAATATAATTAATTTAAAACAAGAAATACTAAAGGGACACTTAACAACAACAAATAATGAACTACTATAACTATTTCAATTAACTTTATTATTATTACTAAAGAAAACAATTGGAAAATAAGAAATAAAACTCAAAAACGCCTAGTACTACTAAATAAATAAATTGAACGATAAAACGCAAAGAACGAAGAGCACCAAAACGCAAAATGCAAATCTTTAGCAACACTCGTAAACTAACACAATTTCACTTGGATGCCATTGAATGTTGGCGGTATCTACGGAAGTAGTCATTGTTTCATTGCAAACTTAAATTTAAAAAATGTCCCTACCGCTTGAAGGTAATATATTCAGGGTATTTGTGTGACGGTTGGCAACAACTTTAGCCAACATAAAACGAAACGAAACTACCCTAAATCGAGTATAAATGTATGTTCTCATCCGACAGTGACATTTTTCAAAAGTTGTCCCGTTAGTTCGGCTTTTTAGCTGGCCAGCAGTCTAGGGTTCGCGTAGCACTAACCGTACCAACAACTTAAAGAAAAACTTGGAGCCGTTTTCAAGAAAACCTTGTTTTTGTAATTATTTAAAATTCGAAATATTGCACGCACTATTGCTCGAAAAATCTACATGACCTTAATGAAAGAACTATTTATGGACAACAAATTTCATTGGAAGGTAAAGTCTCGATCTTCAATATTGTTGTAATAAGTTGCCGAAAAAAATGCATACTTCTACAATTTCCGAAAATTCAGAGTTAATTCTGAAAATCATACCTATGGTTTTTTACAAGCAATTTAAAGAAAAGATTTGAAGCCGTTTTTGAGAAAATTTTGCAAATATTCCTAGGGCTTCCTATAAATTCCCCCCAAAAATTTACGAATGTTTTTCAAAGTCGCAGAGTTTCAGCTCACGCAAAAATGACAGGGGTTTCTTCAATTTTGAAAAAAATCCTACGCACGGTTTTGGCGCTAGGTTTGTTCACATGCGACAGACGGACGGACGGACAGGGAGACGTTTTGCTTGCAATTGGTTTTTGGCATCAAGGACCCACAAAACATGGATTCTTCTTCATTCCTTCTGTACAGTAGTTCCACAAATTACTGTACAGTAGTAACCTTAGAAGATCAACAATATCCTAAATCCTGAACGTCGGTAGTTTTTGCGCGCATAAAATATCAACTTCTATCGGTATTGCAGGAACTGACGACTTTGATAGTTTTGATGCACTATCTAATAGATCTATTGGCAGAGTATGCATTTCTGCCTTTAACTGATTCTTTCACTAAATATGAACATAGAATGTTCTTGCAAACAGCGACTAATTTATCAATAACTTAGTTCATTCGATTGTCTTATTGATTAATGATTCCAAACGTGTTAACTGATTAAGGCATTAATCCCGTAAATGAAGTGCATGATTTCCCCTCTTGGGAGATGACTGTGATCTCCAGGTGGATAGTGAGATCCGGAGTCCACCTATAAGTCGGCTAGTGGGGTTTTTCACAGCCACGTATTCCCCACCAGCAGGGCATCGCTCCTACCGGAACAAGCTCCAAGCTCCCGACCGGTCTCCCGAAATATGTGGTAGTGTAGTGCATGTTAGTGTAAGTGTATGCGTGTAAGGGTTGAGGATAAGACAAAGAAGGGGAATGCAAGAACGCGCGCGGTCCCTGGTCCGTTTGTTAAGTACTACTCGCCTGGTATTGATCGGAGAAACCACGGAAAACTACCGATCAGAGCAACCGGAGAATATTCTCCTCCAGACAGCGACTGAATTGGATCTAAAGCACGCGTCAGCCGGGAAGGTGGACACCTTTTGAACCGTTCTGCGCATCTGGGGTCACGTGCTTTCCTTCAGCGAACCAGGTTCTGTTATGTTCTGGCTTCGTTTGTCTTGGAGTCTCCCATTGGCTCACGCGTTTTATCGTGGCTGTCACTGTGCGTCTCCGGCCTTCCGAATTGTCGCGAACTATAGCTATCTAGCCAGTGTCGAAAATCCTGCCACTGTCCGGGACTCGATCCTGGGACCTCCCGGTCAGACGCACTACAGTGACATGAGCCACCTCTCCCGGTAGCTCATTCGAAGCAGTGATCTTTCGTATAATTCTCAAGAGAGAAGCGAACTTAATATAGCTTTTCCTTGAGATACACTTTCTTCGTGATCTTTGAAGTTGTGTAAATTTCCATTTACCTGGAAGAAAATATGTTACAAAATATGCTATATGTATTGTGAAATCAAAAGTAATATTTTGTAGCTTGAAGCTAATTATCAAGAGAGGCAGCCACAATACTTTAGCACACGAGTTTTCTCAATCCCCGTTTGAACTCACGTCGCAGCTTCATAGGTAGCGTGTTGGTTGTAACAGCCTGTACTCGTAAATATTTTTTTACCGACGTCTTATCGACATGTGTATCTGTTAGGCGTTCTTTCTCCCACAATCTGTCCCCTGTGTTTGCGCGCACGTTTTTCTCTCGGCGACTCGTCCACTTTACGAGCACGTGCGGCGGTGAGGGCGGGCGAACGCGCTCGTAAGGCGGGAAGTGGGGGAAGTCATCTGATGCGGGCGCTCTATAAAGTCGCAGCCGCTCCGTAAATCTCTGTGCCTGTGGCGAATTCTCCCATACACCGCGTATACCGCCGGTATACCTAACAGGGGCGTTTATTCCATAGAAGCAAGGGAAGCAGTTCTTCTCCTATCATTTCCAAGGATATCTTATATTTTAATACTACTTGACAAGTAATTCAGAATCATTTACTCGTAATCTAAGTCAAAACAGTTTAAATTGGGCATGTCCAATCTTATCTTCTCAAAATGAGCATTTTGAGCAAATGAGTAAAATTTGGAAGTAATTGTTATTGTCACCAATAGATAGGGTAGAGTTCGCCTGTAAAGTTCTTTGGAAGCACTGGGCTGACTGCATCTAGCGTCTCAAGAGAATGCTGTGGTCAGCAGATATGCTGGCGCGTGTGGTGGGCGCGCGCAGGGTCATTCAGCCGAGCTCGCTTTTGGAAGCAATGGCCCATGCATCGTGACTCACTGCGCGCGTGTGGTGGGCTCTGCATGTGCTTATCGGTTCAGTGTTTAAATTATCCATTTGTCGTCTTTTCCATATTAATAATTAACTAGTGTTGCTACAGAATGGAACATACTTTCTCGTAATAAAGTTTTGTAAATTCCTCCCCTATCGTCATCCAAACTATTTTTTTTTAATTTTATGAACTTTACTTTTTTCTTTTAGTTTTTTCTTCTAGTAATATCGATTAAAGGGAAGGGTTCTACCTTCTGTTCAGTTTGAAACCGAATTGGCAGGAGAGAATTTTATGGTTTTTTAAAGGAAGGCATTAAGCCTGAAAATGCTAAGAGGGCTTGGTGAGTTAGAGCATTCAATTGTTTACGTACCACGATGTCAAGAATGTCTGGAAGAATGTGATGGTTAAATAGATAGTTAATAGGTTGGAGAGAGCTGATGTGTTATAATTCGAATTTGTTGCAAAATGTAAAAAGACTTTTCCATTAGGCGAATTTGCTCCACAGCCTAAGGCTAGTGGTGGAGTTGTGTTGAGTTGGGTTGATGAAGAGACTTTGAAGATGTAGCGAATTTAACGGTATATTCGTTGATTTATTTGCATTTGCGTTGTTATTGGCATTTTAATTTAATCAAGTTAGATTTTTGAACTTCCATGCACCGGGTAGTGAGGACTAGGAGAATTGAAATAGGACTGAAGACTTGATCGGATAATAGCACTTAATCCGTCAATGATGTGTTGAATTAGGTTGGGTATGTCAAGATGAGCAGCGCTTTCACGCGCGGTGAGATAACACCAGAGGCGAGGTTCTTTTTTTTATTATTTGATTTATTAATAATTTCGGGCGCGTCAACTGCTAATGTCCCGTGAGAGTAGTGCATTTTTTATAGCGGGAGGTGGTGACAATAGGAGACAGAGGTAGCGGTGCTCCTCCCCCGCTGTATGGGGAGATCCGGCGCCGACCTACGTTGACTAACGGGGTTTTCCCAACCAGGTATCTCCTACCAGCGGGATACTGTCCCAGCTGGAACAAGCTCTAAGCATTTGACTTTTTCCCTGCATGTGTGGTACTGTGGTGCATGTAATAAGGGTTAGTGTAAGTAAGGGGTAAGGATAAGACAATGAAGAGGAAGGAAAGATCGCGCGCGGTCCTTGGCCCGTTTGTTACGGTACTTCTTCGGCGTTCGCGTGGTGTTGATCGGAGAAACCACGGAAAACTATACCGAACACAGCAGTCCGTCGCTAGAATTCTACTACAGACAGCGGTTGAGTTCGACCTAGCTATGTAGTCTGTGTCGAAAATTCTACCACCGTCGGGACTCGAACACTAGGACCTCCCAATCGGAGGCAATGCAGACATCAGTTGATGCCCCGAACGACCTTTTTCCGGTTCTAGGGCCATGGGGTGATTGATGGTGAGTGACAGGTGTTGGGTTAACTTTATACAAATTACATGCATCAACATTTGCAAAATTTCGGTCTATAAGAGAAAGGTGCGGGATGAGTAGGGCCACTACTGGAACGGGAGTACTGTTTGTGGTTTCACTGACAGGAAAAAGTGGGAGGCCTCTTATGTTGAAACGCCGTTTCTCTGGCTAGGAAATACGGACAATTTCTATCTGACGACAGGTGGTAACCGTTACAATTCATACATTTTGGAGATTATTTGTTAAATGACAGTTCCTTGTATCATGGTTTTCTCCACAGTTTACACATAGAAATGCTACTTCGCAATATTTGCATGTATGTCCTAAATATATTCAACACTTACAACAAACTAAAGAGTCGATTTTCCTTCATAGTTCTACAGAAATAATTGAATTGAATAATTTAGTTACAATACACAGTTTTCCGATGTTTTTCATTGGGGTATTTAACGTCTATAGTATACAAACGCATTGGAGATATATCTATCCTCTCGTTTACAGACGGGAAACAATCAAAGCACTGACCTTGCGGGATTTTTTCGTGTTGATTTCTTGTTCTGTATTGCCCATAAAAATATGAAGCAATATGGCGCTTTAACCTTGCAGTTTGGATGACGAAAAATGTGATTCTGGGAATTGTTTCTTTCTCTTGCCATTCGGAGAAGCCAGTAAGACGAATTTGAGAGGTCTTTAGTAAAGTCAGTAAGTATAATTTACTTTCGAATTTCTATCAAAAGGTTTTTATAATTACCTTAATGCACAAAAACTGAGGGTGGTTTTCGCTGATTTCTGAGCAGTGGAGAGGGCATCTGCTTTTATCGACTGGCTGATAGAGACGATTGAAAACGCCGCGAAGCGGTGGGTATTATAGGTCAGGTGAGAGCGCAAGCTTCCGCGACCGGAGTCAGTAACTACTTTGCTGCCCGGTGTAGCGTCATAGACTTAACTCCCTGCTCCTGAGTTGCAAGGTATAGGGATGAGGGAGCCAAATATAGGCTCCCGAACAAAAGCCATCCCTCACGGAAATCCCAGAGGGTAGGGGGCTGGTTCGTAGACGCCGGGCACAAAATGCGGCGTCGGTGGCACTCACTTCAAGACGAGTGCATGGGGGGGGGGCAGATGACGTAGGAGGTCATGTGACTCGGGCCTATATAAGGTGCGTCGCAGGACCTTCGGGGGTAACGATTCTGGTTTCCTCGCGGCAAAACACCGCAAAACTTGTCCGGCCAAGTCTGGCGCGTAAGTGCTGAAGGCACGAGTAGGTGTTCGAGGTTCGGACACGGTGAAGTATGCCTTATACTTCAGGGCAGATGGTCTGCCGAGGCACATGAGGTGCCCAGTTGCGAATCGGCCGAGTTGGCTACTCGCAGGCGCGGCCGCAAGGCGCGTGTTGGGAGAGGGGGGCTGCGGCAGGTAGCTCGACAAACGCCTTAGAGTGAGGTTTTAGTTACTGTAAATAATTTATTGTAAATAAATTGTAAATACCCACTCGTGTCTGTTTCTTTGTGGCGAAAATCCCTACCCATGACGTTACACCGGGAGACGCCGCGTCATAGGCACAGGTGCTACCGTTTCGGCCGCCATTCTGCGATCTTCTTCAGGGCGAAATGCTACTTACAGATTACTGTAAGCCATTGGCGTTGAATGTTTATTGTGTAGAATTCTTTTTGCGTCACCTTCGTTTGACGCAACTGACTTGATGAATTAGTTCTCTGTATTGTCTGATAATTCTGTCTGATAATTGGAATACCGAGGTTTTTGCTAGTCATGAACATGTTTGATCAATGAAGCTGGACGATTTTTGTTAGTGTTATTTGTTAGTGTATGTGGAGTTTTAGATTTTATCAGGATGAAGTCTTTGTTTGTGGTTTTGAAGAATTAATCTTTAGCCACCATTTGTAAAAACAGCGAGGGTGTGAATGTGTAGTTACATGTATTACATGCTATTAGAAATTTTTGATATGTGAATAATCCTGTGTCATCTGCATGTAAGGCAGATAAGTGTTGGGAACAGACAGGTTAGATTATAATTACGAGAGGGATTGGTAAATAAAATAAAAAATCAGAGACTTTTGAATTGCAATATTTTTAATGTCAATTGCTTTCTTTAAAAACAGACAATGAGACATGAAATAAAATGTCATTAAAAATATTATCACTGGAAATGGAAATATTGTTCGTTATTGTAAAACAAAATACACATTAAAACATCTTCAGAATGTGGAAACCACTGAGTCTTCTTTGAGAGTGACATGCTTCTGTTGTGATTTTAAACTATAAAACGATAACGGCGCAAACTCGTACCTGCGTAATATTTTATGTAATGCGTGACATTTCTGTCACGTTAGGTAACACAATTTGTATATGAAAATGTGAGACATAGCTTAGATAAATAGTATTGAGAGCTACAAAATTATGGTAGAGTGTTTGTACTCTAACCTCACTGGCACTATTCACATACCGGCAACACCTTCTGTCGCTGCTCTCCAGTGGCAGAATCGGGTGCTGAGAGCGCGTGGGCTCGTCATTGCCAGCACGTGACAGCGCGCACAAACCTTCCAAGTGCACTGTACTGCTTGAAGCACTGGGACTTCAAGGAAACTGCAGTCACACATAAGCGTAGCTGATAGAAATTTAATTAAAGTTCCTTACATTTACGTCCCGGCAGAGTTATTAGAATATTGCTCAATCTTAACATTCGGTTACTTTGTGAAAGTATTGTGAAGGAGAACGTATGCACGAATAACGATTGGATAAATGTCTTCCTTGGTGGTTAGGCTCAGGCCGTTGAGCCTGCTCTTCCGCCTGACCACTTTCAAAAGTTTGAAGTATTGTAGTGTTTTTCAGAAGTACAACTCGTCCTTGAGGCGTGCAGGTGTATCACAGCATGAAGAGGTTCTGCAGCAGGCGCCAGGGCGAGGAGGTGCAGACGGCCTTGGCGCGCGGGCACGGGTACCTGCGCAGGCACTCGGCCAGCTGCCGGTCGCACTCGCACAGGCGCTGAGCGCACGACCCGCCGCCGCCCCACACGCCGTGGTCCAGCGCTGCAATTGTAATAACAATAACAATGACAACAATAATATATAACAATAACAACAATAATGA
This sequence comes from Teleogryllus oceanicus, assembly GCA_964035755.1. NCBI lineage: Eukaryota > Metazoa > Arthropoda > Insecta > Orthoptera > Gryllidae > Teleogryllus > Teleogryllus oceanicus. Next base: position 9,049,323 of record CAXIVR010000002.1, read on the forward strand.
TAATAACAATAACAACAATAATGATAATAACAATAACAACAATAATGATAATAACAATAACAACAATAATGATAATATTAATAACAATAACAACAATAATAAAAAATAACAACAACAATAATAATAAAAATCTCGCAAAATTTGTGTAAGAACTTAGCTAACAAAGTTCAAAGTATTGTGAGTTTTGTGGTATCAACTGTGTGAATGTGAGGTATTTCGGAATGTTTCCTTGAATGCTCTGCTGACGAGGTAATTCAATGGGATAGCGTTCCCTCACTAAGTTTAGCACCTGAAGATGTAACAAAACGAGTTATGAAACGTTGTGAAATTACTGAATAAATGACTGTCATAATAAAAAACTTTGAATACTTTAATTTGTAAACGTAAATTGACAATCAAGAAGAAATATTGATTTTAAGAACTTAGCTAAACTCCCAGGTAATTAAAAGACTGGGAGGTGCAAGATATTACTGTATTGGGAACAGCCCACATTAAAATCCCACGCACAACATTTTTAGTCGTAGATTATGATAACAACAACAACGACGAAAAAATAATTCATATACAGCTGCAATATCAATTTACTAACTATTCACGAAAGATTCGCAAGAAAAGGACCGCCCACATCCGCTCGCACAGAGACACGCGATGTCACAGAGTGAATGTAACAAACTTCTAGAGCACTCAGGGAGGTCGAAGATAACCATTTTTTGCCCTTTAAAAAGTTAGCAGTCCCGTACCAATACCCACAAGCACGTTGCTCTATCACTGTAATAGTTATGGTTGACGTAGAGAATATCTCGCAGCGCATGAGAACAGAGACACGCGATGTCACAGACCGGCGCACCCAACAAAGGACTGCCCGCACCCAACAATCTCGAATTTCAGATCAAAACCGAAATAACTTCAAATAAGTCAAAACGACATTGTTTCACAATCACATGCACTTTCATATTTATGTGGCTTGGTGCAAGAAGATCCAATGTCAATATTCAAAGTTTTAGAGAATGGGTGCTTTTCTTACACCATCGAAATGACAAAACAATCGTAGGCTGTTGTAAAATAATGATAAATTAGGAGATAGGTTCGACTTTTCACTTTGGCTCTCAAAGAAGGGGCTTTAAAGCACACATTGGGCATACAAACCGATAGTCACTAAAATCTAAGATTGGCCCTTGCACCAGACACAGACATAACATTTTCCTCACTTTTCTGTAATGATCAGTATCAACATTTCTGATATCAAGAAATGTTAATAAATTATTTCGAAATTTGTTCATATTCCTTTTTTAATTTACTTTTTCAATGTGAAAGATTTTCATGAAATGTCAGATTCGATGTAAAATTTCTCTCTTTCAAGCAATTCATGTTAAGCACTCTACATGATATATTAGTATGCATGAAAATTATAATTATTACTTACATGCAGTTACATAACGGAAATGTTATGAAATTCATATAATATATTCATATATCAATAAAATATTCAGACACAGATCTTTGACGACGATACGATTACTCAAACCACCATCACAAAATTCAGAATACATCATTCCAAGAGCGCTGTTGAAAGGCTTTATCTTCCCAGAAACCAAGGAGGTAGAGGTCTGCTTAATATCTTCAATCTTTGCAGGTCACAAGAAAAGAAAATGCGAATGTACTGTCCCTCCTCGGATAATGTATTCCTGAAGAATGTAGTTGCTGTAGATGCAAATTATTCAGCTCTAATTCACCAAAAGACTGAAACCCACACTGAAATTGTTTCCCTGATACATGCAGAAAGATTGGAAGAACAAGACCCTTCATGGAAAGTATGCTAATCTCTTAAATAACCCATCATTTGATAAAGTCTCTTCTCTCCTGTGGTTGAAAATGGGATATTTATTTCCTGAAACTGAAGGATTTATAACAGCAATTCAAGATGGAGTAATAAAAACACGCCATTATGATAAACACATACTGAAGAGCAGTCTGAAAGATGTCTGTAGAATGTGTAATCAACCAAATGAGACCATCAACCATGTGATTGCAGGATGCCCAGTTCTTGCCAACACTGCATATCTAGGGAGGCACAATGAAGTAGCTAAATAATCCATCTTCACTGGTTATAGAAAATAGTGAAATAGTACTCTAATGGGATAGGCCTATTGTCACTGATAAAACTATGGATTGTAATCGCCCGGACAGTAGTTATCAATTAAATACAAAAGTATGCAACCATCATCGATTAGGCCGTCCACTGACAAACAATCTCAATAAGACAGAATCGGAGAAGATTTCTAAATACCAGAATTTGGCAGTAGTAAGATATGTTTGGCTAGGTTTGGCTGAGTAAGGTTGAAATAGTGCCAATAATCATACCGGGAGTGGTAGCTCAGTGCATCAACTGATGTCACTACAGCGCCTCTGACCGGAGACCCTAGGTTCGAGTCCTGACGGCGGCAGGATTTTCGACTCTAGCTTTTCAGCTAGGTCGAATTCAGTCGTTGTCTGGAGGAGAATTCTACGGCCGACTGCTCTGACGTAGTTTTCCGTGGTTTCTCCGTTCAACACCAGGCGAATGCCGGAGCAGTACCCTACCGAACGGGCCACGGACCGCGCGCGATCTTTACTTCCTCTTCCTTGTCCTCTCCTCTCCCATTACACACACACTTACTCTAACATTCACTACACTACCACATATTCCGGGAGACCGGTCGGGAGCTTAGAGCTGGTTCTGGCTGGGGCGGTGCCCTGCTGATGAGAGAGTCCTGGTTAGGGGGAAACCCCATAGCCGACGGTAGGTCGGCGCCGGATCTCGCCATCCAGCGGGGGAAGATCACCGCCATCTCCGAGAAAAAACATGCACTACACTAACGGGACTAATGATCGAAGCAGTTGACGCGCCCGGAAACACGAAAAAATCAATCAATCAATCAACCAATCGCAGCCATCGGAGTGGTGACGGACCGATTTGCTTCAGGTCTTACAAAAATAGGATTTTCCAAAGGAATCTGTATAACCATCCGAAAAGCTTTAATCCTACAGATTTGCCATATCATGCGAAAATTGATTGACAAAGAGAAATTTCTTATCCGTCTTTCCTCAGATCTGTCATAACTAGATGCATTTGGCAGAGTCTAAGTCATATGAGTAGATGAATGGTTCTCAATGCTTCCTGATAAAAGAACAAAATAATAATAATAATAATAATAATAATAATAATAATAATAATAATAAATTTGGCGCTCATTGGGCCGATAGTCCGACTTCGCCGGCCAGCTAACGGTGTCCCCCATGCCTAGGTCTAGTTAAATTTCCCATGCTTGGGGGTAAGAGCGACATGAAGCGAACATGACGTAATATCTTCACCGTAACTAGCAAGATCCGCCCGCTTGAGCTTTTCTTACACAAGCTACAACTCTATTTTTGCGTCGATCGGGAATCGAACCCGGGACCACAGCACAGGAAGCTAATACGCTGCCCATGAGCCATCTCAGAGGCCAATGGTAATAGCAGCAATAATAATAATAATAATAATAATAATAATAATAATAATAATAATAATAATAATAATTAATAATAATAATCTTAATAATTATTATTATTATTTTCGTTTTCGAGAAATTCAGAAGAATAATTTCATTGGAGGAAAAGTGTTTGTACTTAATTATTATTTAAATGTAGTTTTATATATTTCCACTTAATTAATGTCTTATTTTACGTGGCGAGACTGGGACCATCAGGCCCGCTCTTCTGTCTGACCACGCACATTTCGCTAAGCTGCTTTCACCATCTAGCGGAGAAAGGAGATATTATCTTGGGCGACGAAACAAGCGATCTGAAATTTGCTCGGAGGCTTTTTTTAGGCTTGAGGATCTTTTACATGCAGTAAATGTACTACATGGGTCAGCCAACTTTATTTCCCTTCCGAAGGAAGGAGTAAGGTGGATTTTTTCACCCATACTAATTTACTTATTAGTATAATTTTATGACTATCATTATTGTTGCACAAAATTAACATTTTGGTAAATTTGTTAATAGTATTGTCACCGGAAAAGGAACTCGGTCCTTCGAATTTACGCCCAGTCGCTCTAACTACTGAGCAACCTAGACGACCAATTTTGTAAAAAAGTTTTCCTAGGTCTGATGTTTTGCCTTCTACTACCAGTATTATATTCAGAAGTCACCAACCTATAATTTCTTTTCCAATAGGGTCACAGTGGTGACAATTGAAATTAACATTAGGTATTAATTTTGTGGAAATTTAATAAATCTCAAAAAAAAAAACCTCTCTTCGAAGTTACGATCTGATGCTGTGAATGATGTCCGACCCTAACCACGAATACATTATGAAATGAACACTGAGACTCTCTCTCTCGAAGCAGTTGTAAACGTTGCCACCAGAATGCGCCTGGAGGATCTTCCCCGAGATGTGTACGTGAAGAGGGCTGGACGCAGAATTCACTGATTTCACTCAGATTAAAAGGACGAAACGACTTTTAAAATGTGAAGTTCCGCTAGATATTGGACTACGTATTGGTGCCTGTAATTAAACTGTTGTTTTTCTTATTCCAAAATAAACATTTTTCTTTTACAAATCCAAAAATAACTGAATCTAAAAATATTTTTCATATATACTTCAGATATACTTCCATATTTTTCACATCAGTTTGGGAATATAAAAATTGTTTCAAGAATACGAATGGAATGTTAAGTGTCCTTCAATTGCCAATTTTGACATTTAACGAAAGAGGTACCGTAGTGGAACAATAATATGGTTTTAATTTATAAGATTACAAGAATAAATGTTGATGTGGGTACGTTTGTCCAAATTCTTCCCGAGCCCTGGTTATAGAACACTTCTATTTTTCTTTTGTCCTATACTCATCTGACAACAATCAGTCCCAGGTGAGAATTATTTTGTATTTTTTTACTAGGTATTGTGGTTGAAAGTGGACTTTTTTCTACATTACCTAGTTGTAAGCGTAGAGCTTGTACCTGCTGGGGCGGTGCCTCTCTGGGGGGTTTCATCTGGAGGAGGAAACCTCCGAAACAGACATGCAAGTTGGTGCTGGTTATCCCGTTCCAGTGAGGAAGGAACCTCATGGGATATTACATGCATTGCATTTTTAGGATTAATGAGCTGAGTAGTTGACGACCTTGAAATCAATACTTACTCAGTCAATACTTATTTCTAGATAATCAAACTTTTAAGAGCACCAATAAATATCTAAGATTATCTATATTTTTTAGCTTTGCTTACAACAGCTGTTCTGTAACTTGTCAAACAAGTAGTATAATACATTTTTTGTTATAAGCCTCTGGTACTCGTCCAGTTTCCTTTAAATCTTTTATTAAATGCTGAGAAGGCCCCCTTGCTTTGATTTCTGAACAGTAAATGTAACTTCACTCTCTGCATGTCTTCACTCTCTTGAGCTTACTCTTACTAGACACGAGAGGCGGGGAGGTTATTTGTTGGCAGTGTATTCAAATTTGAATCTCGCTTGCAGTTCTCTCACATAAAGGTGAAAATTTCTTGTATTAAAATGCTGCTTCCTACTTTTACTCATAATAATGTGTAGTAAGAGAGAGTAGGAAATCTGAAACTCAGGAAGACATGTGCACCCGCATACATCAATCTGACATGTCATACACGATTGAAATTGCGTGTGATTAAATAAATAAATATTATTATTATTATTATTATTAACAACAACAAAGGGAGCATTTATATTATGATGTTCGTATTGAGTAGAATATAACACAATGAAATGCTTAGTCTAAGAATTGAGTCACGAATAATTGTAACTTGTAAATAATTGTAAGTTGTAAATAATAACTTCATTTTATTAAATAACTTTGCAAGAACTTACTCAGGGGCCTAACGTTCGGTAACAGTATACGTATCGACTATTTTCTTAAAAGTTGTTATCATTCCTTACCGCAGAGAGGCCGTCTTCTATAGCACTTCCAGAGGTAGGGGATGAAGTACTCGAGGTACATGGGGCAGTTGGCAGTATTGTAGCACCAGTCATGCATCTTGCAGCATCTGAAACATTTACAGGGTCAGAGATAGAAATTTCTGACATAGTCAGTCACTTTGATCACTGTTAAAAGTAAAGTGCATTTAAACAATGAAAAAGTATTTAGATTAAATATTAATTTTTGGAGCCAAACAACTATGTTACTGCGGTCTTTTAAAAACGTCAATCCTTTCAAATGGACTAAAAACTTCGAATAATGATAACTTAATATGATGATAAAGTTAAGAATGGCCTGTCAGGTTGGGTTGTTATTTAAGTTTAGTGGATCATAGATAAAATTAACGATAATACAGTGAAACCTGACTTAAGTCCTGTTGAAGCCTCTGGTTATGAGATTATGGAAAACGGATATCCGGTGCAAATCGGATACGGATATCCATTGCAAAACGGATATCCATGGCAAATTATTGCAATGAAGTTTGAAACGCTTTTAAATATGCATATGAACACCTTTTAATCTATCCTTTAGCTACATAACATAGAAAATTTCTTTGATCGCTTGCAGTTAAACAATAAAAGAAATATTCAATTTCATTTTAAAAATCTTGCTTTCTCAAGCCATTGTTTATTATAATTCTCGGAACGTTGTCCCCAACGAGGCTTAAAGCTGCAATTCACACGCTGAAGGAACTACAGAGCATGCCTGAAAATCTTCTACTCTTATATGAAAGAAAGAAATTCTCTCGTGACTCGAAATATCTGGCAATTTGTTCCGTCACAGGAAGATATGATCAAATCATTGTAACTGTTCTCCTGCTTTACATCACGCAAAGATTCAACTTATCAGAAAGTTGTGACTGTCGTATAGAGCTTAATCCACGAAATCTGTCAAACCGCTGATCGCGGTGCCAGGTGACCGTTTAAAAATGTGTACACGTGCTTTCTGGAAAAATCAATCGATTTCACGAAGAAATGATCGTTAGTGGAAATGACAATTCATAGTAGTGGCCGTTTAATCAGGTTTCACTGTAACTTGCAGGTGGTTCCATCTCAAAACTAGGTATGCATAAACCGACTTGTGGCTCAGGGCATCAATTGATGTCACTACAGTGCCTCTGTCCGGAAGGTCCTAGGGTGGCAGGATTTTCGACACTAGCTACATAGGTAGGTCGAATTCAGCGTTCTGGAGGAGAATTCTAGCGGCTGGCTGCTCTCATCGGTATTTTATCGTGGTTTCTCCGATCAACAGTAGACAAATGCAGGAGCAGAACCCTAACAAACGGGCCACAGACCGCACATGATATTTCGAAGCTCTTCCTTGTCCTATCCTCACCCCTTACACTCACACTAACATTCACTATACTACACATGCCGTGAGACCGGTCGGGATCTTAGAGCTCGTGCCGGCAGGGGTGGTGCCCCGCTGGTGGGAGATACCTGCTTGGGGAAAACCCACTAGTCGACGGTCGGTGCGACGGCTCTGGCCACCCAGTGGGGGAAGATCATCGCCACCTCCCGATGAAAATGCATGCATTGCACTTACGGGACTAATAACCTCAGTAGTTGACGTGCCCAGAATCATTAAGAAACTATCAATCAATCAATCAAACAACCGTCGTAGGTCAGCGCCGGATATCGCCATCCAGCGGGGGAAGATACAGCTACCTCCCTATTGCACTACACTTTCGGGGCAATTGACCAGCCCGAAATCACAAATCAATGAATATAATATACCTAAAAAGAAGTGCGCCTACCTGTCGATGGGGTCGACGATGTGTCCGGAGCCGAGGAAGCCGCAGTAGCAGCCGTAGCCCTTGTAGGTGAGCGGGTTGCAGCCGGTGGCGCACAGCACCATGTTGTAGAGGTGCACGACGCCGCGCTTGGCGCGCCCGGCCAGCGCGCCCTCGTGGCCGGCGCCCGACGCGTTGGGCGGCGCCGCGGGGTGCAGCGGCCGCGACGCGCCCCACGGGTTGCTGCTGTAGCCCACGAGCAGCTGCCCCGCCCCGCCGCCCACGCCCGGCCCCTCCGCGTCCACGGCGTTCAGCGACGGCTCCACTGCGCACACACACCAACACAACACTTATTTAACGTCAAAAAACGTTTGTTTTTACTCATACGTTATTGCTTTCGATACAGAGTTCCATATACACTAGCTCAGTGCATCAACTGATGTCACTGCAGCGCCTCTGACCGGGAGGTCCTAGGTTACACTCCCCACGGCGGCAGGATTTTCGACACTACCTTTTCAGCTAGGTCGAATTCAGTCGCTCTCTGGAGGCTCTCTAGCGGCCGGCTGCTCTGATCGGTAGTTTTCTGTGGTTTATCTGATCAACACCAGGCGAATGCCGGAGTAGTTCCCTAACAAACGGGCCACGGACCGTGCGTGATCTGTCCTTCCTCTTCCTTGTCCTGTCCTCTCCCATTACACACATACACTTATACTAACATGCTCTACACTACTACATATTCCGGGAGACCGATCGGGAGCTTAGAGCTTGTCCCGGCGGGGGCGGTGCCACGTTGGTAGGAGAGTCCTGGTTAGGGGAAACCCCACTAGCCGACAGTAGGTCGGTGCCGTATCTCGCCATCCAGCTGGGTACGATCACCACCATCTTCCGAGAAAAACATGCACTGCACTAACGGGACTAATGAGCAAAGCAGTTGACGCGCCCGGAAACGCGAAAAACAATCAATGAAAAATCCATATACACTGCATAACTAATAGAGAGGGTCGAGAGAGGATCGTGGTAACGAGAGAAATATGAGAACATTTGAATGTTGCTACATGTTATCTTATGGAGGAATTATTGGAGGAAATATGACAAGACAAACTGAGTTAACGCATTGACATACATTGACCGGGAATACGTCCAAATTTATACGATTTATGTACATTTTCTTGCAGTACAATTCTCAAGATGTCAATTAAGGATAGTTTAATAATAATAATAATAATAATAATAATAATAATAATAATAATAATAATAATAATAATTTGTCAATACATGTAACAGTTAACAATTGTTTTCCCCATTATTGAGTCGTCCGTTTATATTGGTAATTGAACTCGTGGTCGACCGGATACGCATGGTTTGTGGCATGGAGTGGCTGTAGCACGTGGTCCTGACACAACACGTTTTTCATTGGCTTACGTTCGGGCCGTGGCCCTGGTCAGACGTGGCGTGCAATGGACCTGTGTGCTGTAGCAACTCTAAGATGGAGTTGGTCTGGAGGCAGACATGAAGCTTGACCGTCTTGTACATTAGTAAGGTGTGTATAGTTTATACTATTTTGGTTTTATATTCCTTTTGTTTTTCACATATATTGATTTTCATATATATGGTGTGATTATAAATAATATTGTTCAGATAAGTTGTCTTCATTCCTTGTGTTGTTTGTGTTTACTGTAACCCTGAGGAAGGAATTATACATTCGAAACGTTGGCGAATTAATGGGTTTCGTTAATTGACCAATCCGTGATCCACATCCCACAAACTGAGTTAAGTAAACAATTATCTAAATAAGAAAGTTAATCTGTATCAAAAATTACGTAAAAATGAAATCATGTATATACCACTGGCGTTAACTGATTTTAATGATCTTCGGCGTTAAAAAGACCTCGGGACAAAGGCCCTTGTATTTTGTTGCCGCTCGAACAATAGTACCCGTCATAACGCCCTAGGTGCGTAAATAACTATAAAAACTGTATGACTTACTATGGGAGAAGGAGTGTCTCAATGCAGCCCTAGGCAATTGTAAATAGGAGCCCTCTTCCTTCGCACCGGTAGCGGTAGGTCAGTGCATCAACTGATGTCACTGCAGCGCTTCTGTCCGGGAGGTCCTAGATTCGAGTCCTGATAGCGGCAGGATTTTCGACACCAGCTTTTCAGCTAGATCGAATTCAGTCGCAGTCTGGAGGAGAATTCTAGCACCGGCTGCTCTGATCGGTAGTTTTCCGTGGTTCCTCCGATCAATGCCAGGCGAATACCGGAGCAGTACCCTATCAAACGGGCCACGGACAGCGCGCGATCTGTCCTTCCTCTTCCTTGTCCAATCCTCTCCTCTTACGCACATACACTTTTACTAACATGCACTACACTACTACATATTCCGGGAGACCGATCGGAGCTTAGAGCTTGTCCCGGCTGGGCGGTGCCCGCTGGTAGGAGAGTCCTGGTTAGGGGGGAAGACCCACTAGCCGACGGTAGGTCGGCGCCGGATCTCGCCATCCAGCGGGGTAAGATCACCACCATCTTCCGAGAAAAACATGCACTGCACTAACGGGACTAATGACCGAAGCAGTTGACGCGCCCAGAGACACGAAAAATCAATCAATTAATCAACCTCTATCTTTCGCTTTCATGCATTTCATTTTTGATGCAAGATTTTATATCATTACATTTTTGAAGTCGCGGAAAATGTGTAAACCAAAACGTGACTTTGTGTTCAATAATAAGAAATATAGTATTGATGATTGAAAATGAATTTACTTTTCGCTTTCGTTATAAACTATCAACGAATTTAATTGTTGCATTTATGAAGTCAAAATGTTTGGAAAATTAATACTTCGTGATAAAAACAAAGTGTCTCACTCGTTCAATTATTATTTCCTTTTTAAAAATGCTCATGTCTTCGGGGTACCTGTCCGTCAGGGAGCCAAGGCAATTCCCGCTTATCGGTTAATCCAACACTGGGGAGAAGTCCAATATGTGCATGGTTTCTTGAGCTTTGGGATGTCTGTTCTAACTCCTATAGATACAAGTACATAGTTCTAAGTCATACATGTAGCATACAACGAGCGTTTTCGGCACGATTTGTTATGAAAATATTTGCTCCGTATAATAAAAACTTTAGTATACTTACGATTACGTTTAGTTGTGTTTCGTAAACTGATTAAAATTTTCGTTAGGACGTTAGTAACTTGTAAGTGACTGGGAAGGTGTGTGCTGTATTTGATTGAACAAATTATGAACTTCAGAGGAAACGTATTTCGATTCCCTCGTGATGAGAAGTTGTATGTGCTTTATTATAGAAATACTTATCATTCTCCAATTTAATGCAGATATTATATTATCAAATCACTTTTTAGTATTGCTTGTAGTTTTACATTTACATTGTAAAAATATAAAATTTAACATTTGAATATAAAACGAAAAAAATATGATGATAATGATATTAACAATAATTAAATTGTAAACAATAAGTTTATGAGAAACCACAGAACTCCAAAAGGTATTGTATATGTTTTAAAATTTGAATTTGTCGCCGGTTTTCGTGGTCACATCACAGATTTCCTATTGAGCAGTTACCCCCCATTAATAGTATGAAAAAGGTTCAAACCAAGACCTGAAACCCTACGGAATTTTTATTGAATGTTTGACTTTCGTTAAAAGTCGGACATTCAAATAAAAACCCCTAGGTCTTCATGCATGTCTAGCACACCAGCTGCAATTGGCCATATTGGTGGGCACTGTCGACCTCCGGGACTCCACGGTACTCCCACTCCAGAGAAGTAGCAAACGGCATAAGACACAAGGAGTGCTTTAAATTATAATAATATAATAATAAATTATGTTTTTCACTTTGAGGAATTGATTCCCTAGCCGAGAACGCGCTTGGATCTCCCGATATACACACAGTTTTTTCCTTTTTGTTTAGGGTAAAGAGTTTCATCGTTTAGAACTTTTATTATTAGAATCGTTCTTAACCCTAAGTGACAGTTTCGTCTTTAGACGCTCAGCGGATGTTTGCAAAATCACTATAAGTCGTCGACATAATCGCTGTGTTCTCTTATAGTCAGGTCTGTCAAGAAACACAGTGCAATTTGATTTTAGTATCTGTCGATGTAGAGAATAGTTGTGCATTTCGAGCAACACATTGAACGTTGCCCTAACTCTTTAAAAACTGCCGGGACAAAGTGTGGCCCGCAAAGTGGGGAGGAAGGACAGAAAATGTTAAAAATTAGTTTGACGTATCCCTGCCTATAAACAACTATGATAACAAACTTTCAAACAATTATCGTAAGATATTACCAAATTCATGTATCATTAGGTCTTAAAATGTATGATTTTTTCTTTCAATAGTATTGCAAATTATTTTGGGGTCAACCGTCCTCCCCTGGCGTTCTCTATCAGCAAATCGAATAAAAATCCAACTAAAGTTGAAATGTGGTAGCTGTTGGATGTAGACTACCTTGGATATAACATTTCTAACTACATTGTTTTTTGTGATGAGATCATACGTTCAACCATGATATACATACGATGTACACATACGTATATATGTCATACATATATAACATTATAGTAATGTCATTAACGACAGCCACAGGTTGTTTATTACGTGTCTGCATCTGCTGGCATAGCATGGATATTATGTAATCAATTCGTTTGCACTAATCAATACGGTTGGAACTATGACAAAACATTACCCAACCATTTTACTTGATATTATTCACAAATGCGAATCTTTACTCTTACTTTTAAGTAGAAGTGAATCTGGGTAGAATTTCCTTCATTTTTACTTATTTCTACCTAATGGTGTAATACTCCCACACGTGAAATCAAACTAGAGATGAACAAAACAGTAGCAAACGAAAACCTGAAGAAGTGCTTGCAACAGTAACTGCTGGTACCCCCCAAAAATGTGGTTTGCAGCTTCCACGAATAACGGAAATTTAATTCCCAAAATTAAGAATAGTAATTTGTAATTAAACGTAAGCAACTCATGTAAATTCAATCAAACTATCAAATATTAAAAATTAACTTACATAATTTTGAGTAGAGTCTATGTTAGGTATGCTCACCTCGAGTGCACATAGTTTTGGCTTTGATTTCTAGTAAATACACGAGGTTTTCTATTAGTTCGACATTGAGATAACTATACGTAATAGCATTCACACAAAAGAAAATGGAATAGGATTTCAAAATACGGTGATCACACTCCAACATTTTGCACAAAAAAAGAAAAACACTATTTGGACACGATTTACAGTAGATCATTTCATGATTTGGATTGTTATTGTTACTTTGATTAATGTTAATGAATACAATTATTTCGAAAATTTTTCTAACTTAGAATTGTTGGCAAAAATGAAAGATCTGTAAATTTTCAGGAATATGTGCTCTCTTATTGTAAAAATATTAGCGTATTCATCACTTAACTTCTTACGGAGGAATCCAATAATTAATTTTTCAAAATGTAAAGTACGTTCTCGTGAGATCAGATCATTTGACGATTATTTAACGGTTCACAAACAGCAGCAGCAACGACACCTTCGTCCACTACATTAACACCACAAAAATTATCAAAATCTATAATTATCGCTGGAGATCGCGCGCGCACACACACAGACACACATGCACATAGAGGATACTATACAGGCAGGGAGACCTTCTAATGCGATCAATCTTTCTATACAGGAAACCGCAGAAATGGAATGCACATTCTGAATCAGCAAACCTAATACAAAATGAAAATAAATCCTTCCAAACATTCTAAATAATAATTCAGTAACATCAAGAATTGTCTGAACTTTTACTTCAATAACGTATGTATTTATAAAGAGAAGATGCGAAGTTCAGACGAGGATAGAAAATAGGTATTCCGCTCCGTATCTCTCAAGGCGACGTTTAAAAAACAGACGAAAAAATGGTATTCCCTCCGTATATTCCAAGCGGTTTGCAATATAAGCCTGTGGCGCATTCTATGTTATTGTTGCGGAAATAAGACGCACAGGGAATGACTGAGTGCTCATAAAACTGCCTGATATGGTAACGCCCGGTCAGTCGGATGGCTTGTTTCACAATGGCAAATGCCATTAAGCGTGACGTCACAAATCGTTGCGCTGCTCGTCTTGCAACTCGACGCCAGAAGGTGCGTTACGGGCGCTTTGATTTCAAAATGATTTCATGCATCGATTTTGTTTAAATATTAAACTAAATATTGCAACATAGAAAATATTGCAAGTACTAGCTGAATGTGGCATCGCCGGTGCTTTTCACTTTCTTCGGTTATTTGACTTCTTTTTTTCTTCGGTTTAGACTCCTCTTTGTTCAGTTCAGATGTTTTGACAGCGTTGCAAACTGACCACTTAAATTTTGCAATGATTTTGTGATATTGAGCATGATTTCTAACTTTGGATTTCCAGACCTTAGGGAATGTAATTCTTCTTCTTCTTCTTCATCTTCACTTATTAGGATTAGGGAGATTCCTTGTGGCCGGTTCATAATACCATCTCCGTCGTGGACGGCCAATGTCCCTTCTTCCCCGTGGTCTGCATCGAAAGGCAAGTCGTGAAATCCTTGCGTGAGACATTCTTCCTAAGTGCTAAACTCACCGTGATTTGTATTCATTTATTTTTTCATTGATAGAAAATATGTTAAGTTCCTGTTTTTCGTGTTTTATTTTATCCATTAGCGAGCAGCGTTTTACTGTCCGGAGGAATTTCATTTCCGAGGCTTGTATTTTCGTTTTACCTGTATATTGTTTTCTTAATGTCAATGATTCACATCCGTAAAGCAGTAGTGGTACTGCCAGGACTTAATAAAATTTTAACAGTGTCTGTTTTCTAGTCTTATTGCGAAGGTGTTTGTTTATTGTTCCGCAAGTATGTTGGAAACGTTGTAATTTTGTTTTCATATTATCACTGTAATCATGCGTGATATCACAGCCCATAGAATTAAAATGTTTTACTTGCTCTTCTATTTTTCTCTTGTTTTACTTTGTCTTCTATTATTATTATTATTTTAGTTCTGATGGGATATTTGCCGTCTGATCTGCGCAACTGAATATATTCTCCACTTATGTTGTTCATTTTCATTGAAAACAAATTGTTCGTTTTTGTATTCTTGTATTCTTTGTCTTCCAAGACTTCCTCTACATCACACATCACTTTACTTTTAGAGACAGATATTGAGAGACAATATAGTTTGCATATTTTATTTAGCTGGTACAAGGTCTTTTGCAGACTTCGTTCTCTTACATAATTATATGATCATCAGCATACGAAAGTAATTGTAGAGGTGTATTTGGATTTATCCAAATACTTGGTTTATTTAAACGTTTCCATTCTCTTCGAATGTTGTCAATATAAATATTAAACAAAATGGGGGACAAGATACACCTTTGTCTTACACGTCTGTTTCCTTCTAACATTTCTAGCATTTTGTTCCCAGGCAATGTAATTGTTTCATAAAATTGACTTCGTAAAAAGTTATTTCGAAATATTTTAGTTTCCATTTCTCGTAGTACATATTTTTAAATTCAATTTGCAAACCACGCTATGTTGTTGGCAAACACGCACTTACCTGTTCGGAGACGTGCACCTACGACCGTCTGATCTGGGCAACTGAATATATTCTCCACTTACGTTGTTTATTTTCCTTGAAAACAAATTGTTTGTTTTTGTATTCTTTGTCTTCCAAGACTTCCTCTACGTCTTCCTCTACATCTACGTCTTTCTCTACGTCTTCCTTTACGTCTTCCACTAGTCTTCTATTACGTCTTTCTCTACGTAGGTACTGGAGTTGAGGTCTATTTAGGTGGCGTTGGTTTAATTCCCTACATACCAAGAGCGCCAAAACACGAAAAAACACGTTTTTGAAAATTTCTTAGAATCTTATGGCCAGATCCAAAATCAAATTATCAGTTCTTCATCAGGAGACCGATACGCGTCGAATGATCCCTCGTATGTCTCGATTGGTGAATGGGAAGTGGTCTAACCGTGAGTGACAGAATCGCACTTCCGCACACTCGAGGAGTAACTTCAATAATATATAGGGATTAATTCACCCTAAATGCAGATTATACAAGACTACACACATACGAAAACATTTACGGTTATCCGGAGGTTGTGCCAACGCGCTTCTGAAGCACGAGCCGCCGCTTGTTTGCACTCATTTGAAGGCCTCTTGTTTGTCTTGCTTTTAAGACTGGCATTAAGACGTACAAGACGCCGGAACTCTGTAATGTCCTTTTCTTGCTCCGACACGGCTCCATTCACTCCCGGGAAGTGCTCGCTTATGTCAGAACGGTGCTCTCGGCGGCGGCGGCGGTGGCAGCGGGTGCGGAGTGGGCGCGCGGGCCCTGACCTTGCCTTGCGCCCCTGCGCATGCGCGAGCCGCGGCGGTGGCGTAACCGGGATTGGCGCTCGTCCCCGCGCGCGAAGCCAAGCAGCCGCATTTATTCTTCTTGATCGGCAGTTAATGCCTTGCAATAGTTTTAACATTGAAAACATGACAAACATAATCACTCTCTCTCTACATGACAAACATAATCACTCTCTCTCTTTGTGTGTTTGTGTGTGTGTTTGTGTGTTTGTGTGTGTGTTTGTGTGTGTTTGCGTGTGTGTTTGTGTGTGTGTTTGTGTGTGTGTTTGTGTGTGTTGTGTGTGTTGTGTGTGTGTTGTGTGTGTGTTTGTGTGTGTGTGTGTGTGTGTGTGTGTGTGTGTGCATGCCTGCTGTGAATTTTAAGCATGCTTTACATGAAACTCCTGAAGAATGTTTTCAAAATTTTCTCAAAATGACTCAAATTTTTCTTAAAATTCTTCTAAGGATAGAGCTGAAGCTAATAGAGTGAAATAAGCTTATAAGCAGCTATTTTATAGAAACATTTGAATATGTAGTGGTTTCGAGTTTAGTACCTCCAAATTCACAATAAAAATGTGTTAAATTCAAAGAGCCCCGATATCTAGCCAATCGATCTGGGAATGTCAATTTTGGTGAAAATCCTGTCGACGATTTAGCCGACAGCGTTATTCACAAATAGACGATCAACCCGTTTGCCGTAAACCAATTTTTTGATATCAAGGACCCACAAAACAGAATATAACTTAACGTGTTAGAGGTAGTAATTTACTTCATATTAAAAAAAAATCGATACAATTTTTCGTAACGAGGGCCCCATAATACGAGTTTCTTTATCTAAACATCACTTTCTTTCTGCAGCATTAAATACTTTCTATATACTACGTAAGTAGTGTGCGAGAAAGTAAATGCAGTCATAAATGCGGGAGTTATAAGAATATGGAAAATATTTCAGAGAGTAAAAAAGAAGCAAATTTTGAGTATTTTCAGTTACAAAAAGTCAAAAAAGGCGAAGATGTATTTAGGGAATTGAATGTTAAAAAGTTTGAGAATATTTTACTCTTTGGCCACAAAAATAATCTTAATTTGTGAAAATAATACTCTTTCGTCTTTATTTTGAGACAAAAGGCAAGGATAATGAGCATGTTGATGTTGTGGATATAATTTAATTAATGTATGCAATAAATTCTGGAAACCCGCCAAACATTGATAGTAATTGAGAAAAAACCCACAAAAGTAACTCTTTTGTATATCCAAGAATTTCAAATATTTTACTTTCCTTCCACCCCCTATTTCTTTTGTCTCAAACCTTATACACGTATTACAAGACAAATTAAAATACTTATAGTCGCAATATTTTTGTTTAATATAAACCAAGCATTGAGTTCTGTACATTTTAACTATTCTTGAAGCAATGCCTCAGAAGCATTGTCACCAGTAAAAAACACCAGGGGCAAATGAACGGGCAAGCGGATCACAGAACATATTGTAGGCGAAAAATCTGTAGTAAAGCTTCATATGGACTCACAAAACTGGTATTTAAAGATGTCGAGACCTCTTTGTGATTAAGATGCCTATTTTCTGTTGAAATGTGTATGTTTGCACAGTCATGGTCTTTTTGACATAACTATGAACTCACGCCCACAGACACACCTACGCCATATGTCGAAACTACGATCGTCAGCAACCCGCAGAACAAAATAATGAACAGATGAGATAGGTAAGCCACATTAAGAAAATAAGATATTATTAAAACGTAGTGTTTATAGTATAAAAACGGTAAAAAAGCCAGCAATAACGCACCTGGAGCCAACTATTTTTCATTTAAAGTAAAAATAACGAAGTTTGTTTTAAATATAAAGATATTACAAATCATCTACAACAGTTAAATTTAACGTTTTTGCCAGGGTTTTCATAATTAAATAAACATGAGAGGACATTAGATGCTTAATTGGAGGGTGTTTTCGTAAAATTGTCCTTTCGGAAAGAAGTGTTCCATAAATCGACCTTAGTTATGCATATAAAATTTGATGTTTCAAGATTTAGCCTGTACTATGCGCTTTTGGAAGCAATTAAAACGAGAGACAAATAACAGCATTCAGTGAGCTATAATTCCGATATTTTTATCCATCCATTATATGTTTCCCTATATTAGTTCACTCTGTTAAAATCTAAACACGTGCATTTTGCATGCGAACATTCTTGGGTATTATGCAGCCTCTCTATTAAGAAAAAACTACGTTTTTCTATGGTTCAGAAACTAGTGATCAATAATGAAAGAGATAATATCTGCGTATGGAAAGTTCATGAAGTATTGACTCTCGAGAATCTTTTCTTCTTTGTGTGATGTGCGAGTGACGATTTGGGCTTGCGTGTTGGGAGACAATACGGTCATTGTACTGAGCGAGTTACTTTCACTCGCAAGTAAAAATCTTTCTAAGCAGCGTTCATTTAAGAAAGTCATCCCAGAGATTACAGTGAGAGTGCGGTATGTTAGAAAACAAACGTAAACATACGTTTCAACACTAATCTTCATATACACATTCTATGAATAAATTTGTAAAGCGTTTAACATAAATTTTGAAGATATGACTGGGTCTTATCTCAGTAAAATGGCATATTATCAATTACGTGTATATCATATTTTGGAAGTGCTATTCATTTTCAGAAACTGAAGAGTTAGTCTTAGGCTGATTTTAAACCTTGAGTCGGTTATTAAATAAGTGTGATCATTGCTTGGATTGACAATACACTTCATTGTACTATTACTGCCTTATTTAACCAGTTTGGAAAATAAGACATGAAGATCACATAATTTTGAAAAGACCTATGCAAATTGATTTAAAAGTATTAATACAAAATTATTTTCGATACTTTTTCAAAAATAATTAAATAACACACATTTAAATTTGAATTTTGTTAACTGGCTTAATTTTAAAACTCAATTTTTCAATTATATTTTCCTTGAAAGTTGGATCGTGATGATACTTGTTCAACAGCCAGAAAAATTTCAGAAATATAAACATAGAAAACAATATAAGTTGAGAATACTTTCTAACTAGCTGATAAATTGCTTTGTGATTTTCTGAATTAAAGGAAAATAAATAGAAATTTTAAATAACACTTGAAACATTGCGGCGGTAGTAGGTCGTTGGAGACTAGTTTATGGAACGTAAATATATATTGCGGAATGTATTTAATTTATTTATATAATGCATGTAGATCATTTTCTTAAAATATTCAGTTGTTTTAGATAATTACACTGTGCCATAAATCCATTTCTAATCCCTGTGTATTGACGATAAGTACATACAGCTGGATAGTAGAAGTAACGAGTATTCCTCTTACACTATTGTAGATTGGAAAGTCTTCGAGGGAACAATAACATGAGGAAACAGATGAGATGTGAACTTTGGTATTGTACATGGCTCATCTTACATTTTATTCATCGTTAGGTAATATCTTCGAGCTGCAACCTTATGCAAGAACTATTAAAATAATACGATCACAAATATGAGCACTTTTACTTCATCAGCCCTTGACAACAACTTGTAACACTAACACCCGCTCCTTCAAGATGATTCCTTTATGATCCCTTTCCCCAGTTTTTGTAAGTTAAAGAAAAGTTAATAATAATAATAATAATAATAATAATAATAATAATAATAATAAATATTGGTTGAAATTTCATATACATTGTAAGATTACTTTTCAAACTTAATCATAGGATATGCCTTTGGTTACTTTGAACAATAATTTGAGTTTGAAATTAATTACATAATTATCATCATACAAATACCGCGGGCACGTTGATGGTTCAACACCTCCCTCTCGTTTGCTTGCTGAAAAAGAAGATGTTAAAGTATATTTTTAATGGCCTCCAAATTTTCCCCCTAAAAGTGAAAGTATTTTTAATGACCCCCAAATTTTCTGACAATGGACACAGTCATGAAGAATCGATGTGTTATAGTTTATAACCGACCGACTTCATTTCATTGCTACTGTTTCTGCAATGACTGATCGAGAGATCGTACTGTTTGAGTGCGGACGGTTGCGGATTTTTAATATTGTCTTGAGAGCGGGGTCGGATTCAGCTACTGTCTGTGGCAGAATTCTAGCGGCCGGCTGCTCTGATCGGAAATTTTTCCGTGGTATCTCCGATTAATACTAGGCGAATGCCAGAACCATAAACGATCCGTGGAACGCGTGCGATTTTTCCTTCAACTTCTTTTTCCGATCCTCACCTCTTACTCACACATATATACACCACCACTCATGTCGGGAGACCAATCGGGAATGTAGAGTTTGTCTGGACTGGGGCGGTGCCCCGCTGGGGAGAGATACAAAAGTGGAACCCCTCCGAATCTCAAATTTTACCCCCTTTGTTAACCTGATACTGTTGGGTACTGCTACACGGCATTTTGGGAAGAGCCATCAGCCCAGTGGTTCAACAAAAAACCAATAGCATTTATTAATTGTATAATTAAAACAATAATTTGCCCACCTGGACGACCGAGGTGGCTAAGAGGGTGTACAGACTTCCCTTCGGTCTGAAATGTCGCGGGTCGAGTCCCACCTCAGGCATGGTTGTTTGTCCCTTGTCTCTCATGTATGTGTTGTCGCAGAGAGCCTCGCGTTCTGCTAACACCAGATCAGAGGAGCCGGCAAAGTGCATTGGTATCTAGTGTACGGTCAAATATGCGTTCCATCTGGACGTAAAGGGTAACCGGCTGTCAGCTGGACAAATGCCCTAGAAAAAGAAAAATACAACGCACGATTGTGTTGTTGTCTGCCATGCTCTCGCAGAACAGAGCGGATCCTGTCTCGTTCGTATAGATAACGAAGAATTTGATTAATTTCTTACAAATCAGTCAGTAAAGAAAAGAACGCCAAAAAATGTAGCTGGCCCCCACTTGCCCATTCTTCCTTACGGTAAAAGCCCTAAAACAACAACAACAACAACAAAAAACAACAACACAATTCTGTATGCGCTGACGCCGAACGATTGTGTTGTTGCCTGCCATGCTCTCGCAGAAAAGAGCGGATTCTGTCTCGTTCGTTTAGATAACGAAGAATTTAATTAATTTCTTACAAATAAGTCTGTAAAGAAAAGAACGCCCAAAAATTTAGCTGCCCCCCTCTGGCCCATTCTTCCTTAGGGCCACAGAGCATGCAGCACTCGGTGGCATTTAGAGGCAACGGCGCGTGGTCAGTGCCCTTCACGCGCCAACGTCAACGCGGGAAGGAGCGGTGGGTGTGGGGTCGTAACAGGGGCGGGGCGGGGCGGGCGGGCGCACTCAAGGTCAATACGTCGAAGGGCTCCGGGGGCCCCGCCAGCGCACCGTAAACACGTCGGCCGGAGTGCCTCCGAGGCGAGGGCTCTCATCCTTATCCCGCAGCCGCCTCCGGAGGGAGCGCTCGGGTCACGTGCGCCGCCTGCACTCGCCTCCTCCCGAGACACGCCCCCTCCCCTCCCCCAACGCCTCGCTTCAAAGCCCCTTCCTTCCTTGCCTTCCCGGTTCCCCTACAGGACTCTGCGTAGCCCTGGTCTGATGACAGCTAACGGGATAAGGTGGTAGGTGCCGTAAAGTCAATATCGTTAACCTGATAATAGTGCGTTATGAAAAGATCACGTAATGAGAGTTTTAATACACGAGTGTGATATTACGATACGAGCGAGGAACGAGCGAGTTTCATGTGGCACTTTTTCTACGACTTTTATAAGTTCAACTTTTACATTGAATCGTTTCGTGGCAGTTGACTTGCAGGATTCAGCCAAGAATACCTAGCGGACAGCTACCCTTGCATACTGCCGCAGGTGGCTGTGGTTACCAGTCCGCCTACGAGGGAGTACTGCAGTAGTCAAACAGGATCAAATTGAAATTACGATCCAACTAATTTGAAATAATACTAAAAATAAAAGAAATTAAAACTGAAAAGTCAAATATAAAATCAAATGCAAATTTTAATGTACACAATAGAACGAAACATTTGCTAGAACGGATCTCAATGTTCAATTAAGTGTCAATACTTGGTTTGTAAGCTTCTCTGTGATTGGTCAAGAACCTGTATCATAATGAAATCTGTATCGTAATGTGTATCATTGTACAACTGGTTGCAGTCATCAAATGACAGAATTATACAATGGGAGTAGAGGAATGGCATTTTAGTGCACTCTAAAACGGAAATGCAGATAAAGGCATTTTTAAGAATTATGATTGATTGAATAGTGATTCCGGATGTGTCAACGGCTGAGGTAATTCATTTCGTAAATGTAGTGAATGTTTTTGCGCGGGATGTAGCGATGAGTTTCCCTCGCTAGATGGTAAGGTTGAGATTGGTGAGATCCGGCGCCAACCTACCGTCGGCTAGCGGGGTTTTCTACTCCCACAAAGAGACCGCCTCGGCCGGATCAAGCTAGCTCCCGACTGATTTCCAGGAATGTAGGGTACTGCGTATTAGTGTAAGTGTGTGTGAGTAAGGAGTTAGGAAAGGACAAGGAAGAGAAATCAAACATCACGCGCGCTCTGTGGTCTGTTTGTTATGTCACTGCTTCGACATTCGCCTGGTGCTGATCGGAGAAACCACGGAAAAATACCGATCAGAGCAGCCGGTCGCAAGAATTGTCCTTCTGACAGCGGCTGAACTCGGCCTAGCTATCAAGCCAGTGTTGAAAATTCTACCATCGTCGGGACTCGAACCTAGTACCTTCCGGTCAGAGGCAGTTCAGTGACATCAGTTGATGCCCTGAACCACCCCTCCCGCTATTTTTAGGAATAAAAATGTTCTCTTCCCTGCATGCCCGTTTAATACTAATCATTTCGTTGTTTGGAACGCAGGCTTCGGCGCTCAGAGTCAATGACATCTTCACTGGCCGGGAATCGGCACGTCCTAAGCACTGTTGCCAACGTTTCAGACGTCACGCTTCCACATCCTTCAGGGTCAGGTGTACGATGGTGGGCTCCGCACGCACTAATATGGCAAGTGCTCCCCCTCCACATAGCTTCACGGTTGGCGACTGTCCGTCAAATAAGGCAAAAGTTTGGAAAATGGGGTGAAGAGCCTTGGGGGCTGGGTGGAAAAAGCGGGTGGCTCGTGGTCGGTTATGAAGGTTCGCCACAAACAGGAGGGTGGCAACCATAGGGGTGAAGATGAGATTGGGAAACCGGCAACACACTGCCAGGCCACTTGGAGCGCTAGTTGAAGGAATATCAAGCGATGATTGGCTAGTGGTTTTCGCTTGTTTTTGTACGTTATATCCAGCATGCACGCCAAAGAGTATATCTGCATGCACGCGATTTCCACATGGCGGACGAGTGAACATTATTGCCGTTGGTTACGTTCATGCTGTCCGTTAATGTTCTGTGCGTTCATCCGTGTGGCTTGTATGTTTTGCGTTTTATGTGTGGCTTGTGTAAAATAAAGGCAATCATTGATTTGTTTATGTATTTCTTTGTTTATTCATTTTTATTCTTTCGTTTCTTCCATTACCATATTATTAGATGACTTCCCTCAGTTATGATCTTACTCAAGTACAATACGAAAATTGATAATCTATTAAATTTTAGTAAAATTACAGTAGAATATAGCGTCTTAATATTAAGTAACTTTCACGATGCGTATGAGTTAAATTAATTTTCATACGCTGTGGATAGCTTCGGAAGGCGGGCGGTTTATGAAGTTCTTTGCCAGGCCACTTGGAGCGCTGCGAGCGACTTTCGTTTCGTCATTTAACATTGAGGGGTACACTTCTATCCTTTAGTGTTCTGTGGTGGCAACAGAAGATTTACACGTTCACCACCACAGAGAGCGGCTCGTGGTGAAAAGGACAGATCACGCGCATTGACCACTATGTGTCAATCACTTCGATCCCGTCTCATCCAAGTGGATGAATTAATTAGTGATTCCGGGCACGTCAACTGTTAAGATTATTAACGCTGTAAGTGTTGTGCATGTTTTTATCGCTGCAGGTGGCGGTGATCTTCCTCCCGTTGGATGGCGAGACCCGGCGCCGACGTACGAAACACTAATCCAATCATTTTTCCGCCATCTGGGTGTAAATGAGGGACGTGTGATGGATGTGAGGATGTTAGGAAACTGTGCGAGTTTCTTGGTGGCGAGTAGCGACATGGTGCGATGGCGGTGTAAGGAATAAGACTGTCTTCTCGTATTGGGATAAATCTCGGCTGATTTGACCGGGAGCGGTAGCTCAGTGCATCAACTGATGTCACTGCAGCGCCTCTGACCTGGAGGTCATAGGTTCGAGTCCTGACGGCGGCAGGATTTTCGACACTAGCTTTTCAGCTAGGTTGAATTCAGTCGCTGGCTGGAGGAGAATTCTAGAGGCCGGCTGCTCTGATCGGTAGTTTTCCGTGGTTTCTCCGATCAACACCAAGCGAATGCCGGAGCAGTACCCTACCAAACGGGCCACGGACTGCGCGCGAACTGTCCTCCCTCTTCCTTGTCCTACCCTCTCCCTTTACACACACACACACACACACACACACACACACACACACCATACTAACATGCACTACTACCACATATTCCGGAGACCAAAGCAGTGGACGCGCCCGGAAACACGAAAAAGGAGACCGGTTGGGAGCTTAAAACTTGTCTCGGCTGGGGCGGTGCCCCGTTGGTGGGAGAGTCCTGGTTAGGGGGAAACCCCACAAGCCGACGGTAGGTCGGCGCCGTATCTCGCCATCCAGCGGGGGAGAAACACCGCCATCTCCCAAGAAAAAAACATGCACTACACTCACGGGACTAATGACCAAAGCAGTTGACGCGCCCGGAAACACGAAAAAATCAATCAATCAATCGGCTGATTTGGTGACTGCAGCAACGGGCTTGGGACATCTCTCTGGCTGAACAGCGACTATGCTTTGTGAACGGTACTTCTCCTGCCTACGGCATTTTTTTGCACGATAGTGGTTTAATGTAAACTGTGAATAAAGGAATAAATCTTACATTTTGTAAATTCTGCAAAATATGTGTATTATACCTTAAGAATCATCATCTTCACCCAAGAACTTTTAAGGAAAAATGACTCATCTACGCTCTCTCTCCGACTTTTGTAGCGTTTTACAGTGTATCCTCAACGTTGAAATTCTCTTTGAATTTACCAGTTTATTTTATTCTGTCACAAAATTTAATATTCATTTCTTGGAAAATTATTCAGAGGTCATTATTTTGATGTTTCCCCACAGGTTTAGTCGTTTTTTTCTATTATCACTTGAAACATTTGAATATTGCTTGATTGCGAGACTGCTTCGGATCTTGAATCTTTAATTTATGAGTTTTGGACAAAAATTATTTTATATTGTAATTTTTGTCATGTTGAGAGCTCTACTTTTTGTTGCACTTAGTGCATTGACGGTGAAAGTTGTTCAGAAAAGGTGATGGCGTAATGATTGGGAAATGAAATGCCATTTGTTAAACTTTTATGATATTTGATGAATGGTCCGGCATCAGCGGCTAGTCTCTTCAACCAATGGTGATAAAATAATCGATAATAACGTTAAAAATCAAAATTCTTTAGCAAACGTCATAGCGTACTTCCTTACCTAGCTATTTTCATTGAAGGCCCAATATACAAGCCCGTCTGGTTGTATTACTTAGAAGAAAAATTTACTTAAATATTTTGACTGAGGTATGATAAATATGACTGAAAAATATGACTGAAAAACCAACAGAAAGTTTTTGATAGGATGCATTTTAACTTCGTCAAAGTATTATGTTTTTCGTTTTCTTTACCATACAACAGAAATTATCATCCTTCCCAATAACTGATACCTTTCGGAATATGGAAAGCCATTGTGTATTTGAACTGCGCCATGATGTCATTGCGAATGGCTAATGTGTTTATCACTTTGACGGGCACCTGCTTGTTCCAACTGGGTGTCAGGAGTAATGAATATCGTAGGTGATTAGTGTGACATTTCACAGTATGAGATTCAGTCATAATTTAGTTAATGAAACAAAGATAGCCAAAGCACACTACACAGAAGGGCTGTTTGTAATTGATGGAAAAGCAGCAATTCATGAAATAACATACATGCTCCTGATACTTACCTACAAAAGCAGAAATGCACTTTAGAATGTAGAAAGCACTGTGTGGGTAATTCTTAACACATGATGTTACTCTAAAATCTTTTAAACAGAACGTTTCTGTGATCACATCAGTTTCTGTGAACACGATGTAACGCAAAAAATTATCGATTTTTCTTTGTCATTTTCGTACCATTTATTGATCAAGCTGGGATACATATGTTATAGGCTATGTCGTGCACTGCAAGCGCGTTTCATTAAAATAATATATGCAATAAAGAAACCGTAAATAGTACTATATCTGTACGCATCTGTTTTAACACATTAAAAATCTCTAATTTTTTAGAAGATTACCAAACATATGAACTATGTATTATACAGTTCGGTTTACTAGATATACCGGCGGTATACGTGGTGTATCGGAGAATTCGCCACTGCAATATACTTATGATAATTTTTCACCTACCATCTCCATTTTCCAATACTGCAAAACACAACAATAAGAAAACAAGTAAAATAATTAAAATGATGGGAATGCCGGCAGTATTAATGACGGTGGTGGCGGCTTTGTCGCGACGTCGACGACTTTAATGACGACTGCAGCAGAGGCAGGTGGGATAGTGAAACAGAAATTGTCACGACGAGAAGTAGAGAGGGGTTGTGACGAACGAGGCTCGAACTTTTATTATTTTTCGGAAACAGGCTAGAGTGTTGCAGATAAACCACACAAGTGTAAACCGCATTCCAAAAATGATTATTTTTGTTCTGAATATAAACCGAAAAACAAACCATATTCTTACTGACTTAAGTTGTTCACGTTTTAAAATTGACGTAAGGAAAATACAGAAATAATTTAAAACTAATTGTGTTACAACAGTGCATACTTTCACACATTATTTCTAACTTTTGATATTTCCGAAAATTCAAAGAATTCAATCGAAATGAGATGTGCGCAATTTTTAAGCGTTCTTAAAAATGGTAGAATATGTGAAAAAAATTAAAGAAAAATTGAGAGCGGTTTTTTAGAATTTTTTTAAAAAATTGCATTAACTAAAGCAGAAATTAGGCGAAAACTACTCGTTTTTTCAAAAATATACATGACTTTTGTTGACAATTTTGTTTTAGAACTGATTTCATTTTAGACAAAAATCTATATCTTCAATATTGTAATTTTGTAATTATATTTTTTTGCTATTCTCAAAATTACAGAGAGTTCACCGAAAATAGTACCAGCCCCAACTTTTTACTTTTAAAGGGGGAAAATTTAAAGTAAAATATTGAAACCGTTTTTGAGAAAATAATTGTTTAAATTTCCTTGCCAAATTGCGCAGAAAGTATAGATATTTTCAAAAAATTGTGAATGAATTTATTTCAAGATATCTTGGAACAACAGATTTAATTTAGTAAAATAAGTGAGCTGTGTTGAGTGAGACTAATATAAACTATATCTTTTCATAAAGAAACAGTACTATACGAGTATTCAAAAATGTTAATATTATTACGTACAAAGTTGTAGAACAGATTATCTCATGTCAGTAATGAGTAAATTATTACTGTTTAAAATTCAGTTTCTCTAAAATCAAATAATTGACATAGTTATTCACAAAAATGGCCTCAGGAATCTTTACTTGTATCCCATAACTTCTCTGTCCACCTCTCTCTCTCTTTTCCTTCTCTCAAGGCACGTAAAAGTAATTGACTGGGAGTAAAGATGAAATATATAGTGGCACATTTTCTTAAATCTTTCATTAACATTCCACGGGTTGTTACAGATGATTTGATGGTAATGAAACTTCATGAAGCAAAGTCAGATAATACTGTTGACAACGTGATCAATTTTTTTGCAATAGGTAGCGAAACCTCCGAAATGAACAGGAGTAAATAATAACAGGGGGCATAGCCACGAGATCTTTCAAGGCAGTGTCGTATTCCCCAAGCGCAGTGCAATAGAAGTGCAAAGGAACTACAGCAGACCTCCTCGTCACGACCATCCCTTCCGCCTTTGCCTCTTCCTTCCATTGCCAGTTTCTCAATCCGTACCGACCCCAACGTCCCAAGGTGCAGTGGCCGATCCAGGAGGGGATAGGGGCCATAGCCCCTCCGAGAGGCCTACAGTTTTCATTTCTTACCTTCTTTTATTTGGCAGAATTGGTTTAAATATTTATGTTACAATTATGTAAATATTTAAAAAATAGGAACGAGGAAGGGAAAGGCAAGAGCAGACAAGGGGCGGGAAAGGGGCGGACATGGAGCGGGCAGGGGGCGGGCAAGGGTTGGGCCAGAGGCGGGTAAGGAGGAGCAAGGCGGGGCAAGAGGCGGGCAAGGGGATGGGGAAGGGGGTGGCAAGGGGCGGTCAGGGGGCAGTGAGACACAGGCGGTTTCGCCCCTGACATGGAAGACCTCCCCGCTGTGCTAGTTTCACCGTCTGCTTGCCGCCTGACGAGCTCTCGAAGTTGATGCAGGGAAACTACCTCTTCGCTATTCATCCCCTTTGCGAACACGATTTTAAGCTGTGTGTTGTAGGAAATCGATTAAAGTGTGAGGGCCAATCGATTACGCTACAAACGTTCCCATATGCAGGGAAATAAAATTTTATTGTGTATTTTGAAGACTTGGATTAATATATTCGCCACCACAGGAGGAAAGGCCCATGGGGGAATACGACAGATCACACGCATTGAACACTGTGAGTGGCGACGCTCCAGTCCCATTCAAGGGAATTGATTGTTTGATTAGTGATTCCGGGCGCGTCAACTGCTAAGGTTATTAACCCCATAAGCGTAGTGCACGTTTTTATCGCAGGAGCTGATCTTCCTGCCCCCGAATGGCAAGGTCCAGAACCGACCTACGTAACATGAATCAATCAACACCCCTCCGCCCTTTGGGTATAAACAAGCGACGTGTGACGGATGTTTGGGAACTCAGTGCGAGTTTCTTGGGGCCGAGTAGCGACAAGTGCAACGAAGACGGTGCGATGGCGGTGTAAGGAATCGGACTGTCTTCTGGTTTTGAAGCAACTCTCGGCTGATTTGGTGACTGAAGCAACGGGTTTAGGGCGTCTCTTTGTTGGGCGGTTGGTTGGTGATTCCGGGCTCATTCAACAGATTAGGTCATTAGTCCCGAAAGTGTGATGCATGTTTTTTCATCCGGAGATGGCGGTGATCTTCTCCCACTGAATGGCGAGATCGGGCGCTGACCTAGCGTCCGCTAGTGGGGTTTTCCTCCTTACCAGGACTCTCCCACCAGCGGGGCACCACCCCAGCCGGGACAAGCTCTAAGCTCCCGACCGGTCTCCCGGAATATGTGGTAGTGTAGTGCATGTTAGTGTAAGTAGGTGTGTGTATGTGGGAGAGGATATGACAAGGAAGAGGAAGGAAAGATCGCGCGCGGTTCGTGGTCCGTTTGTTAGGATACTCCACCGGCATTCGCCTGGTGTTGATCGGAGAAACCACGGAAAACTACCGATCAGAGCAGCCGGTCGCTAGAATTCTCCTCCAGACAGCGACTGAATTCGACCTAGCTCACAAGCTAGAGTCGAAAATCCTGCCGCCGTCACGACTCGATCCTAGGACCTCCCGGTCAAAGGTTGCTCTAAGAGTTGATGCACTGAGCTACTCTACCGCTCCCGGTAGGGCATTTCTCTGGCTGAACGGCGACTAGGCTTTGTGAACGGTGCCTATCCTGCCTACGGCATGTTTTGCCTCCGCGCGGGCATGCATGGCCTGCCCGCTCCGCTAATTTCACCGTCCGCTTGCCGCCTGACGAGCTGTCCGTTCCGACGCGGGGGCGCGGGCCGGCGGCGGAGCTTTCTTTTCCGGCGGCGCGCGTCCCACGCAGCCTCGCCGCACGCCCTACCCGCTTCCGGGTCGCTTTTTTTCTGATTCTTATTCTCTTCCAATCGCGAAATATTTTTGGCAACACGAAGGTTTCTCTTTGCGCAATTCACGTCACATAGGGAAATTCTCAAGGTGACAGTACTCGGGTGCTGGAACACCTGACACTTTAATTTCATTAAAGGATGTGATTGAGTCATTGAGAGGCATTGTGCAGTCGGTGACATTATAAAAATACTCACAAGCTCTATTGTCTTGTCATCTAAGGATTTTTCATTAAATGTAACTTTTTGCAATTTCGAATCAACAGTGAACGAAATTCTCAATGTTCTCTCTACAATCTACTACAACTAAAATGAATGTGAGGAGTAATTAACATAAAGAAACGAATCACTACGATATAACCGTTCTAATAACTTCAATGGTGAGAAAGTTTCACGTTTTAAGCTACGTTTGATTAATTGGTTTGTCCGATTACTCCGACTCAACTAAGGTCATTAATCCCGCAAGTGTAGTGCATGCTTTTTCTCGGGATGTGACAATGATCTTCCCCGTTGAATGACGAGATCCAGCGTGGACCGACACGTCGAATAGCGGGTTCTCTCCAATCTGTATCTCCCACTAGCGGGGCGCCGCCCCAGCCGCGACATGCTGGTCTCCTGGCTTGTGTGTATATGTACTGCATGTAACTGAGTTTGTGTAAGTAAGGGTGAGAATATGACAAGGAAAGGGAACGAAAGATCGCGCGTGGTCCGTCGCCCGTTTATTAGGGTACTGCTCCGGCATTCGTCTGATGTTGATTGGAGAAACCGCGAAAAAACAATCAGAGCAGCTGGACGCTAGTTTTCTCCTCCAGACAGTGGCTGAATTCGACCTAGCTGTGTAGTTAGTGTCGAGATGCCTGTCACCGTCGGGAACCGAACCGTAAGACATCCCGACGCTGCGCTGCAGTGATATCACTTGATGCACTTAGCCACCTCTCTCGGTCATTTTAAGCGATGCGTTAATTTCAGGAGTTTTCAACAAAATGAAACACCTCTGAGTTATCATCGCTATTGAACGTCCATCCCTCCCAAGACTGATTTTTATCGGAAGGGACATTGAAACCCGCATATTGTATGTAAATCGTACCCCTTTGAAAAGCCCCCCTGACTGATCACCAAGCAGATCCATTATTTCTATTTTCTTAATTTGCTCCTTTTAAGAGGCCACTTTGAGGAAATTTGTAAGTAAATGGTACACTGATATTTTAGTTAAAAAGGAAATTGGCAACGTTGTAACGCGCGTCACGCCCTGTGTCTCAGCTTCAAGGAAATTTTATACGAATACCGTGGCGACTTATATGGCACTATACTCCCGTTTAAGCCTAGTGGCACTTAAAGGTCACGAACTGGAAGGGGATGTGGACATTCTCATCCAATCGGGAGCGCTAATATCAAGAGGTAACAAAGCTCTCGATTGGACGGCAGTGTCCTCCTCTCCATCCAGTCCGTGACCTTGGAGTGCCACTATGTTTAAATCGGAGTATAGACCTGCTCACTTTATTTTAGTTTCATTTCTTCAAATGAGACTGCGGACATGGCAGAGAGCTAACGTTTAATTCATTGAATAAACAGTCTTATCTCACTTTCCTGGAGAACGTCTGCTACAGAAGAATAGCAATGCCGGAAGCCAGGGTCATCGAGTCGCCACTAACACGCAAGTGGTTGCGTTGCGTCAGAAATCTGTGCCAAGCACTCACCAAGCACCCGCCGCTTGATATTTTGTTTTAATTGTGCAAAGAGGTGCTCGAAAAGTGCGTGTTCTGAGATACAATGTGTCAGGCATTGAGTCGTAAGAAAATGGATGTTCGTTACCGGTTGGTAATGACGTAAATGCCTCTTCATACATTTACGTCAAAATAGGTAAAAATCGCCAGAATGCTACATTTTTCATATTTCGTGCGCATTACTAAAATATGTTAAATATGCTCTTTAGAGGAAAATATGTACTCACCTTAATATCAAATGTCTTGTAATATTATACTATTCTTTTGTAAAAAATACGAACCCCCTTCTAAATTAATATTAAGCGACCGACCTTCTAAAATACCACTTTTTCACGGAACCAACCGTGATCGCTTAAAACAGGTTTCACCGTACCTCGTTACAATAATTCAAATGTGAAAACACACTGGTACTCCGATAAAATTGAATTGTACACTTTTTTCTAGCTTTGTACTGTCTGCAAGAACAATTGTTATACAGTAAAATCTGTCTAAGCCGGAATCGATCGGAACAAAAATAAATTCCGGTTTAGGAATGTTTCTGTTTAATGCAGTGTTGTCCGTTTTACAATATTTGTGATATTGATATTTCGATCCTGAAACTAGTAAATTAATGTAAATAAAAAAGTAATTAAAGTAAAAATTTCATGATTTTTTAATGATTATTAAAATAGACTAACATATAATGTATTTACGGAAGAAATCACCAAAAATTGAATATTAAACAGTCTTCATGACATCTTCCGAGTTTCTCTTGCTTCCGTAAGTTTGACGTTTTCATCGAACGTTAGAATTTTATGGTTTTCTCATTGTTAAACTGGTTGCGAAACTCGTAAAAATACACATCACCTCACTGCCTAATGGCTACAATCGGACTGCTTGCTGCCTCTTTCAATTCGCAATGCGTCATAGCCCAGAGTACTATGATTTTATGATACCCTCGCAGGGCCTTGAGCAATGCGTCTCTGGCCGAGGGGTTACGGTTTTCAACGTGTGGCAGGGAGAGGCGCGGCAAGAAGCTATGCCCGTACATCTTCCCACGCTCCGAGAGTTGTGTGTGTGTGTGTGTGTGTGCGGAATTCCCCTACGTCCTATGCCATGAGAGATAAGTGACCCCAATGTCGAATTCTACGCAGCCAGCTGAAGCCCCTCTATTTCACAGTGCGGTTGTCACAACTAAATCACATGGGATAAAGAATTTAAAACAGACTTCATTCATTACTTAAAAATACCTCACGTCTTTGCCAACTACATTAAATTCACAGGAATTCCGTTTTATGAAGTTTTTCCCCCTCTAGGACATAAGAAACCGTTCAGTTTCCGTGTTGGACAGATTCCGTTTTATGCTGTGTAAAATTTAATATATAACTTCACGGGCCACATAAATTTTCCGGTTAAGGCAGGTTTCCGGCTTGAACAGGTTACGGTTATCCAGGTTTTACTGTATTATTGTATGCAGCAGTGTGATTCGCGCCAATCGCTCCTACGCCGCGCGGTTTGCGGCCTTGGCCCTAACGCGCCTCCTATCTGCGTACTTTTTGGAGCGGTCGGCCCGTCCAGTATACGTTTTAGCGACCTTGGAGAAGGCAGAGGGGTGTCCTTAGACGTAGTATATTGTTATGGGATATGGTTTACGAGTCTGGTCAATTAATGAAACACATTAGTTTGCCAACGTTTCGGAATTTATAATTCCTTTATCAGGGCTACAGTAAAAACACAAACAACACAAGGAATGAAGACAATTATTTGAACAATATTATTTGCAAATACACCTATATATCTAAATTAACATAAAAAAAAAGCCAAAGCAATATAAAATATACACACCTTAATAGACGGTCAAGCGGATAATTATCAATGGTCGTGAATTCTACAATGAATATATGGTTATGGTTTAGGATCCGTGTTGCGAATGATAGGAATTACCGGTTAGTGCCCGTATTAGCCAGATGGTGTCGATAAAGCAATATCAATGACGATGAATAGAATATTTCGGACTTCACACGGCTAATAGCGGTATTAGCCACAGAGCTCGGAATAAAAAGTTGCTTCTCCTAGTGTGAGACATGTTGCGTGTTCACAAGAAATATTTTGGCATAAAAATCTGTTGGAAATGTTGCGTTGAACGAATTCAAGATTATTTTACATACTCGTAAATCGTGAAGGTTGATGGCTGGAGCCTCGTCCCCCACTTAGAAGCGTCATTGAAGTGAGTGAGGTGAAGTTAGGTGGATTAGAGACATTTACAATTACGACTGACACAATGGAACTCGAAAGTGCACACCTGGTCACTTACTAGCCTTAACCTTCTCACCAGCTGTTACATCCCTGTTTATAACATATCTGCTAATCCCCGTCATTGTAAACTACTTCATTCACACTATCCACTTCGTATTGAAAATGTCAACTTAACCCGGCTTAAATATGAAGTATGCTTCAAAACTGATCACATTTCGACGTTGATCCACCTATTTTGGATAGTGAGAACATTGAACGGTTAATTCGGAAATTAGATTTGGACTTTGAGCCGTGGAATTTACAATAAGTCATTTTGATCGCCTTTTCCCAATGTCGTCAGGTGTAAAAATTGCTTTCGAGGCTGGAAAACTCAATTCCGACGGAGCGACATCTATAGAGAGACGATCCGTCACGCGAATGTCCCTTCCATTTCTGCAAACTCCTTTGCGCCCCACATTTGTGGCACCGACTGCGTGATCCGATGACATTTGCTATGTCATTTGAAATGATGACATTTGCAATGATCAGTTGAAAATTAATTAGCGTTAGCATTGAGGATGAACTTATGATGGAGAATGTTCCCTTTCGTTAACTCTCGCACATTCGTATTTGATTCACCGCTGCAGTAGCATATCTTTCAAAGGACGTGTTAGCGTGTCAAACATAGTGCGTTTACTATTATTCCTAGGATTGGTCAAGAGAAACGTTACTAAGAGTTATGAACGACTGTTTTTGAAGTTAAATATAACTCAATGTATTGATATTGTATTATTTCCCTTTGTTGCTTTAATAATTGATTTAGGTTCTATAATGCGTTCGATGGGCGTTATTATTTACGTTATCACTTAAAGATGTGTAGAACTGCTTTTGAAAAATGTTAATTCTGACATTATACCTTTAAAAATTGATGACATAAAGAACTGCGCCATAAAATGCTATTTTATAAAGGATTTTTGTGACAAAAAAAAATGGCAGGTAATAATTTTTACTACAAATATCATATCTACACAAGAACAGACGCAAAAAAGAAATAGAATATTTGCCTTGTTGGCTGCAATAGTGGCACAACTAAAAAATATGAATTTCGAGTTACTACACTCTCCAGAATTGCAGATTGATCTACTTTCCAGCAGCAACAGCAACATATCTTCAGTACAGTTTTTCAGAAGTGTGGATGCAAGAATTATGCATTTCAATACAAGGTGAAAACTTCAAACTCATTTATCTCACCACCTGATTTTTTGAATTGTGCCACTATTGCCGCCCACAATCGGTTTGCTTTTAGTATCAATTTTGTAAATACAAAGGCCGAAGAGAGAACTTCATTGTAACGTTGTCAATAATACCGCAATTACCGGGAGCGGTAGCTCAGTGCATCAACTGATGTCACTGCAGCGCCTCTGACCGGGAGGTCCTAGGGTCGAGTCCCAACGGCGGCAAGATTTTCGACACTAGCTTTTCAGCTAGGTCGAAGTCAGTCGCTGTGGGGAGGAGAATTCTAGCGAGCGGCTGCTCTGATCGGTAGTTTTCCGTGGTTTCTCCGATCAACACCAGCCGAATGCCGGAGCAGTACCCTATCAAACGGGCCACGGACCGCGCGCGATCTGTCCTTCCTCTTCCTTGTCCTATCCTCTCCCTTTACACACACTAACATGCACTACACTACCACATATTCCGGGAGACCGGTCGGGAGCTTAGAGCTTGTCTAGGCTGGGGCGGTGCCCTGCTGATGGGGGAGTCCCGGTTAGGGGGAAACCCCACTAGCTGACGGTAGGTCGGCGCCAGATCTCGCCATCCAGCGGGGAAAGATCACCGCCATCTCCCGAGAAACAACCATGCACTACACTAACGGGACTAATGACCACAGCAGTTGACGTGCCCGGAAACACGAAAAAAAAATCAATGAATAAAACCAATAACACCGCAATTTAAGTTCAAAAGCCAAGTGAATGTGTCTCCGCACGTGGCGCGGACGAGTCTTTGGTGCCAAGTAAATATTAGTTCCTTTTAAGAAATATGCTTACGCACCTCAAGTCAACATGTGAATGTATGTCGAGAATGACAAACGTAAGTTTGATTTTGAAGCCCACTCACCTTTATGAGTAGAATATTTGTCGAGTCAGTACAACTTTCTTCTGTTTACTCCGTCAAGAAATACTCGCCGTTTGCAAAGCTTCTCGCAGTACCCACAGAAAGCGAGCGTGATAAATGATATTGAAAACATTTAACGAAGAATCATATCAATATATAGTAAAGTTTACAAAATTGTGAGGCTAAATTTTCAACAAAAATGATCTTACCTACACAAAAAGAGTTCAATTAGGCAAAGAAAAGGCAACATTTATAATACTAATAGTTTACATCTCTATCTCCATCTCGTAGGAATTTTTCTTCTCAATTGAATTCTAGGCAAATATAACGTAGGATATCACTGTATTTTCTGCAATAATTTTGTTTAAATTAATGATTTTATTATTTAGAATAATTTAATTTAATACGACTGTTTACAGTATTTCAGTACAGTTGCACTGATGCATTTCGTGAGATATTGCGAAAGTAACAAAATAATAATGCCTCATTTGTGAAGTAACCATTGAGGCTTTTAAAATCAGCAAGTAGTGGTTAACAAAAACCATTACATTCGATAACGGTAATGAACTTCCCTCTACAGAGAGAACAGGCATTAATAACCATGGTGATGTCAGCGCATTTCAGTGTACATTGCGGAGTCGAATGTGGAACGAGCAATGCGCGAACCGAAAACTCAACGGGGGAATTAGAAGCTTTGCGTGCTGGACGGCCGCAGAGGCGAAGCTTGGCACATTTACACTAGCTGGTATTTTGTCAGTGGAATATCGCCAATATAGTCATCAGATTTCTATCCTGAAATAGTCGACTAGTCCAAAGTGATGTATACAATATCTCGACGGGTAGTTTAAAATTCGAGGCAAATTCCTTTCCTACAGAATTGTGATGGACTAGCGACGAGAAAGAAAAGGGAACGAGGTAATTCGAAGAGATGGCTTCACTATCCGCGTACGTTACCTTTTTCTTGAGCTCATTTGGTAAGGTAGGTGCTCGAATAATCGATTTCCATTTTATCATGGCAGTAAGTCGATTCCTTCACGTAAAGCACTAAGCGTAATAACCTAAATCTGTAGCTGATTTGTCTTTGAAAATGTATTTTATTATACTGGAGCGCATGTTATCTTATCAATTCTTACCCAAAACGCTCATTGCTATATGTATTCAAAATTCAACTTAATATGTACATGAGTTATAACTAGGGAACGGATTTCATTGTAATAAAAATACAAAATATGTACATTATATGTGTATTTTTTCCAAAACATTACTTATAAGTAAGTACTTATATGTAAAATAAAATAGTTCTAATTCATTGAGAATATCTTGTAACTCGAAAAAAAGTAATTGAATGCTGGTAGCTTGTTTGGTAAAAACATGTAATTATATGGAAATCCGTTCCTAGTTATAACATACCTCAAAGCTCATGGAACCATGACATTTTGACACTTTCGGTTGTACATCAAAGATTTTAACTGTTTTCGACGTTTAGTAAAGAATAAAGACTTACACATTCATGCACTACGTCTCCCATTTGTGTTCGTAAAAAATGAAGGTGAAGAGGTGGTGGTGAAGCGCTGGCATGCGGTACGAGCGCCCCTCGTGGCCGAATTGAAAGACTCCGTTCCATGCCAAATTACCTGCGCTCGAACTTCGCATTATAGAGAACCTAGTAAATTTACATTGTTTCCAAAAATAAATCCTTCCTATTCATGTTAAGATGAATGGTTTAATACATATTTTTCGACACTTTTAACCATGATAATCCACGAAAATTGTTGCAAAAGGAAATAGTTTCGTTTAGAAAAATTGGAAGCCAAACTGCCAATAGAATAACATTTATTTTGTGTGTTAACAAAAGTATCGGAAGAAAACATTATTTAGGGGTTATCAAAACAAATAAATAATCAACCAGCGTAAATAAATTTATTGATACTGGTCATTTTGATCACATATTATAAACAAATAATTTCAAAAGAATTTAATGAATGAATTATTTAGTTCTGCAAAATTGGTATGTTGAATTGTCTTGTTGAGGAGGAATGTTCATGATTTCTTTTGCTGTTGATCCATTCTTATATCTGCGTGTTGAAAAAAAGTTTTATTTAAAATATTGTTTTATTAAAACTTATTTACTACGTATACACTACATTCTTGTTATGTTTTGAGGCAAAAGGTAGAAAAATGAAATGGTTTGAAAATATTTTAATATTGTCCATTCATTTATTTTCTTCAATTTTTTTAGTTCTTCTCTCCTATCAAAACAACAGTTCTAACCACTCTCTGGTAGTGTTGTGAGGTTTCCGACAACTTTGCTCTCTACTTAACTGTTTTTAGGGAAAAGCTAGCCAGTTGAGTTCTCGCAAGTCACTCAAGAACTGTGAGTAAATGCAACACTTGAGTGAATCGATGAAGATAGTGCACGAATCAAATAGAATGAACACCATTTATCTTTAGACATTAATTTTCTTTTCCTCACCGAAATGATTCAAAGGTTTAGTGATAATCTAAAAATGCAATAAGAGATGTATTTTAACGAATTCTTGCTTAGAGATCACGAAGAGGGAAAAGCTAAAGTTTAAAAATTCTCAAAAAGTGAGCTAAATTTTACAAGAAACAATATTGAATGCTCGAGATTGAACACACCAGATGAGTGTCGAAGAAATTAAAAAAAAATCCATTTCTACAAAACTTCTTGCTATCAAGATCTACCAAACGAAGCCCATAGTTTATTTCATTTGTGCTACATGATGAGATTGACTTTCTCTAAGGTTTCATTACTCAGTGTCAACACCTTTCGCTTGCCTGGAAAGCCATTATTCATAACTGTCAATGTGAAGTAAAATGCTTTTTGTAATGGTCAGAGAAATACATTTTCAAGGCCGAGGTATCTCGTATGTCAGGAGTTAACGCCGCTGTCATAATCTTTCACAGCTTTTCTGGCCCGTGCAGACATCCATTAAAGAATATGCCAATTGGAATTACCAAGTACCTGCACTGTCCAAGTGAGAAAATTCTTTGATTGTAAAAAAAATAGCATTCAACTGGTGGCCTTCAGAAGCAAAAGTGCCGCTGAACAAAATCACACAAAATGGTTTTCTAAAATCTAGCATGCATGCTAAGTGCACTGGAAAACAACAAATAAAATACCGTCGTGTAAAACTGCAATCAATTAACTATTTTCACAAAAACAGAGACTGCAATCTTCACAAACTCTACGATATCATTGTGTACAGTATATATACATTCTGACGCTTATTTTCACTCCAAGAATATGAAAAGAGTTGCTATTCCACAACGCATAATGTGATTAGCAAATATTAATTGGCGAGCGGCTTCTTCCTTGCAGCCTCGCTGTCACCTGACGTCTGCTGTGTTCAAAGCACTGAGTAACAGATTTCAGTCGGTGCACGAAGCATGAAAATAGGGGGAATAACAGATTCGAGTATTCGCATTTTTCGGACGGAATCAAACTTTTTCTTTGTTTTTGAATTCTTCCAAGTTCATGGGTAACTAACAAAACCATAGATACTTGTCTCTTGGCCGGAAGGTTGCATAGTTTTCTTTCAATTTTTGTGCGCATTGAAATTTCGTAATATAAATTAGGGTGATTAAAGTAATTCTGTTAATATGTAGTGACGATATTTAGATTCTGCCGTATTTTTCGGTTGCGTTGGCGTATGTTAATGGCATTTGTAGTCGACAATTGGAGCCTCCCAAACGGGTACGTTCTGGAAGTTGCCAGAGGAGTACACCGGGCCATGGACCGCGCTCGACACTTCCTTTCGTCATCCTGATCCTATTCCCACTCTTGGAGACTGATCTACGGGCTGATCTCCAAAGTACGGCGCATGTCGTTCAAACAATCGTCGTCAAATAATAAAATCATTTTATTGGGCCATCTGTCCAATACATATACCACTCGCGCAACTTTTCTTGAACGATGTATTAAAGAAATGCCGGTGGAGTTAGTTACAAAATCGGCCACTAGAGTAATTACAGTAATGCCAACCTCTGGAAAATCAGTCTGCTACGTGTGCGGCCAGGTTATCGCTCAGGTAGGCAACAACAGGGACACTAGATAAAAGTTTTAGGTGCCTCCTTTGAAGGACCTGGACCTACCTTAACCATTTCTTTAGATAATGGTAATAAAGCTGAACAAGAAGTTCTCGAATATGAAAGCAAATAGCTCTGACTTGCTTCTGTTTCGCGCCAACGAAGTTTTAATGCTTGCAATATTGTCTTCAGCGCTCGCTGAAGCTTTGGCCTTCAACTGTTTATTGCTCAAGGGAGGGGGAAGCAAGGTCATCGTTCAAGAAAAGTTGCGCGAGTAGTATGTAGAGCTCATTCAGAATAAATGCGATGTTATAGAACCTAGTAAGAGTGCTAGGACAGTTCTTGAAAATTGATTAATCGTTAACTTGATGCAATTAGAAAAACGTTGTACATGAATATTGAAAATTAAAGAATAAGAAGGATATCTGAAATGATTTATGGATATTTAAAAGATGCCTAATGTTCCGATGATTTCAAACCGGACTGTTGCAAATAACAATAAAATTAAAACAAAATTTCCCAGACCTACGAAGAGCTGTCCTGAGTATTGTAGGCGATTTAAGGTAATGACTAGACTGGTGTACGGTGTACGGGTGTGGCGAGTTCGAATCCCGAGCAAAGACATGGATGTTTTAAACGAGTGATTGTTGCATGGTTCGACAAGCATCTAACCGTGCATTTCACAGGGAATTGCCGTATCCTCATTAGCACTCCCATCCTGGTTAAGAGCACGCGGGGACGGGTGGATTCGCCTAAACTTTCAACGGTCACCAGGAAGGATGGGTTTGCGACAGAATGTAGAAAAGATTACTTGGATAAGGGAATAGAATCGTAAATAAAAAATAACAATAATAAAACAAAATTAAGTTCTAAAATGTTGGTTAGATATAAAATAGGTAGAAAGAAAATTCAAGAACCTCACATTATTAAAACTTACAGCTCTACAGATGTTTAGAAAAGTCAAAGAAAGCAAACGCAAAATAAATTGGGTGACTTTCTCATTGAAAACACAGCCCGCGCTTGCTTATGTTCTACTCAATTCTTTTTGTATACTTTCAAAAGTCAAAAATCAATTTGATTTTAAATTGCGATTGAAATTTTCTATTTGATCTAAAAAAAGAGTCTAAATCATATTGATTGGCTAAAAAGAAAATTCTAAGATTTTAAAAAAATCTTATAGTGCGAGTATATCTACAACATTCTGAAAATGGCATTGCACTCATAATACATACCAGTTATTTCAGTTCTGTGTACTCACCGTATATTTTGACTCAAGAAATTTATTAATAAACGAAAAACAGTTTTTGATGACACATTAGAATATTTGTTATTGGAATCGTTGTGTTATTTAAACCATCTTTCACTTTTATTATCATTTTCACTTTGGCTGTAATTGAAAAGTTTGTAATTGCTTGCGAAAACTCACAGCTATAACACCAATGTCGGTTATGCCGGCACCCGCATACAAATAACGATACTATACTCTCACGAAGATAACCGTATAGTTTTGAAACGTTTCTGGTGTTAAGTAAGCAGGAGTATATGATATTGCAAGAAGCGAGTCCTAGCCTTTTTACGTTCGTTTTGTACATCTATCACATTCGATGTCCCACACGAGCGGATGGTTTAATAATTGACGGTTCGTTTTGCATTCCGACAACGCCCCCGCAAGCTTCCATCGCGGCAGCAGCTCTGAAACAACGTATCCACTACGATTGGCTGCCCCGTCACTTCGCATCAGTGCTCTCATTTGTTTCCATGGCTGTCAAGCTTTTCCGCGATGCAGATTTCACTTTCGACACCGCGAGGCGCGGTCACAGCCAGTGGCCGGCGGCGGCCTTGGCACGGATGTTCGAACGTGGCGTAACACAGTTGGCACTTCCTTTGCTTCCTGTGAGGGGACGCGGGATCGACACTCAGTGCGACACAAAGACGCCCGAGCACTCCGTCTTCCCTCACTGCTGCATTCGCTGCGCTAGCCACTTCGCTCTTCTCACGATTTGGAGACCGGCTTAGGCCACTCAAGGCATCAACTGATGTCACTGCGGTGCCGGTGACCGCAGGTCCGAGGCTCGTCCTAGTGTCGAAAATCCTCCCGACGATGGAAGGGTTTTCGACACTAGCTACATAGCTAGTGTCGCTGTCTGAAGAAAAATTCTTCTGGCGGGCGGAATCTCTGATCGGTAGATTTCGAATCCTCCGATGAACCTAGCGAATGTCAGCGTGGCTAATACAGAAGCATGGTACGCGCCGATCTACCCTTCCTTTTCTTTGTCCTATCCTTAACCCTTACTTAACACTCTACACGAACATACATGCACTGCACTACCTCTCCTTCAAAATTTGTAACAGTTTGAAAAAAACAATTTAAATAAAGTGAAAACCATTAATATATTGAAAAAAAAGCTCTTGTAATAATTTGAAGAAAATATTATTTATTCATTTTTGAATATACAGTTTGAAAAAAACAATTTAAATAAAGTGAAAACCATTAATATATTGAAAGAAATTGTAGATATCATCATTTATGTACTACTAATGTTGGAGAATCGGGTATTATCAGAAATAAATATTTAGCTTCACCTTCCTAACGACGTTGTGGGAACATTTCAAATAAAAGTTGAAGTTTTGCCAATTTCAAAAGACAGAAATAGATAAAAATGGAACTTTTACCATATCTACGAACGTACTTTAGAATATTTGACAAAGAAATTAAATGCAAAAAATTGATGGAATTTAAAAAAAAAAATTTAAAATTAAAAAGCCTACATTGTTTTATTAATTCCTAAGATGTCTTAAAACATATGAAAAACGCAAATTAAATCGAATTGACTGGATAATAATTGTTTTGGAAAAATTCTGTGCTCTATTTCGGCTTTACAGACAGGGTGGCAGACGGTCATATTGACTTAGTGATGTCAGGTGATACGGGCAGAAACTTTGGGAAAAAAAACAACAAAAAACCAGTAACTGTTGCAGCGTGCACGGCGTTTAAATGGGCGCCCGTGCGGGAGGGAAGCGCGTGTTTTCGGGCACGCCAGCCCTGAGAAGTTGAACTTCGACTTTTATAACATGGCGCGTGAGGGACTGTCTCAATGATGGAATATGGCACGGTTTTTCGCGTCGCTCTCGGTCGTGCCGCTAGATATCGCTTGATATGCAGCACTGTTTGATGCGGTCGCGATCATGCAACATCTAGTGGCACGACCGAGACTGACGAAGAAGGCTGTGTCATATTCCATCACGAAAATAGGGTCTCACGCGCCATGTTATAAAAACCGAAATATAGCTACCGTAACAGGGAGCGTCGGGGCGATTCTGGGTGTGACGTCGCGCCGAGGACATAAGGGGCTGCGATCGCCGAGCAGTGAGCTGCTACTTGATTGATTGATTAATAATTTCGGGCGTATCAACTGGTAAAGCCATTAGTCTCGTAAGTGTAGTACATGCTGCCTCGGGAGATGGCAGTCAGATGGAGAGGTTTTCCATAATCCAGTATCTCCCACCAGCTGTGCAACGCCCCGATTTGGACAAGTTCTATGCTCCCAACAGGTGTGGCGTCATGGAGAAAAACACACAGACATTTACAAGTATGTACAAGTTTATTTACACGTATGTACAATAACCAGCTTCTGCTCCAAAATTCACACTAGTATTTCCCTTGGATACCCCACAAACGGGCCGCTCTCCTCTGACCTCTCCCGCACACTACGTGACCTCGTCACCCGTGCAATAGGCACGACACGCTCCAGCCTGGGCGTAAAGTTGCCATCGCGCGAGGTTTCCAGAATAAACCCGTGGAGCTCGTCGGCTGATTTTATACCAGAGTGAGCGTCACGTGACCGTCCTAGGTGTAAGAGGAGCTCGCGTCTACGGACCTTCCCTGGTCAGGTCGGCGTCCTGTCTAAATGTATCC
Organism: Teleogryllus oceanicus; assembly: GCA_964035755.1. Taxonomy (NCBI): domain Eukaryota; kingdom Metazoa; phylum Arthropoda; class Insecta; order Orthoptera; family Gryllidae; genus Teleogryllus; species Teleogryllus oceanicus. The sequence continues at coordinate 9,093,317 of CAXIVR010000002.1, forward strand.
AACGCTGGAGCGCCCAGCCTTCAGCCCGCAGGTATCGATACTTCGCTCCTCCTTCACACAGCCGCCAACGTGACGCTAACATTCCACCCCCGGATTAAGGAGTGCCAGAAGTGTGTGTAAGCAAGGCGTAGGTTAGGTCAAGGCAAAATTGCGCGCGGTCCGTGGCCTGTTTGTTAGGGCACTACTCCTAGTGTTGATCGGAGAAACCATGGAAAATAATCGAACCGAAGAGCCAGCTGTTAGAACCCGACCCAGCTACCTAGCATGTCGAAAATCCCGCCATCTAGGACCTCGCGGTCAGAGGCACTGCAGTGATATAGGTTTATGCCCCGAGTCGCCTCTTACGGTAGCTGCTACTTCAGTGGAGACAGCTAGTGTCTACGTTAACAGTGCCATTGAAGGGGAGACTTTGGAACTTGTGAAGCTGTGCTGGTATTACGGTCATGTATTAGATACTACAGCTGAAGTTGGGACTCAGTGTTTTACTTGTTGGTACCTGGCTAACTGGTTTAAGGTGTACTAATTGTATGTTGTTAAAACAATAAACCGTTGTTATTTATACTTGCTTGCACATGTTGTTCTGAATACTTCACAAACCCTTCAGCAATTTTCAGAGACACCTAACAGAGTGAAAGTGTGAAAAGTGCTAAAGAATTTGTGAAGTCTCTTCAGGGTCACTTAATTGAGACCACTGAAGTATTCCCATTACAATCTCGAGATCGGGTTTTGTTGCATAACTTTCCCAATACGACATATATGAGAATAATCTTGTATATTATTATATTATACAATATTTACTCTTCGTTTTAATGTCATTGGATTAGCAGATTTATATTATTTGTGATCATCTCAGAACCTACAAATTGTAAGAACCGAAAGTAATGAAATGAAAAGTAGAATGAAGACTAAAGTCATTACTAATGCCGTTTATTATTAAGACTACTGACAATGAAAAATCCTTATATATAGCGGCAAAAAAGAAAATAAATTAAATGTGTTATGTAATGTGAAACAAAATTGTTAAACTACGTAAATTCTTAAATTCTGCAATCACCTCACAAATTGAAACAATTTCATTCATTACCATTCTGTCACCTGTCACTTCACTCAAATTTCATTTCATTTTATAACAATTCAGTAGTTGTTCATGTTTTTAACAACTTGTGTTCAAAAATTATTTAAAAAAGAACGAAACAAACAAAATCGAGATTATAAATGTTGTAAATCTAAGGGAAATTCACGTTTTCATTCTGATGTGACACTAGTTTCAGTTGATGGGTCGCTTCAGAAGCTATAGATGATATTATTTGTCGATAAATTTCCATTGATGAAGGATTTCACAGATTACTCCAATCCTTTTTCTGTTTACTCCATGCTTGCTATTCATTCTACATACGCGATCACTTATTACCACTACGCGCAGAATGGGGTGGAGAGAATTAACGTCCCCTCATTAGGTCATTCGAAGCGCCCACGGAAAGGAAATTGGATCGTAATGAAACAAAATGAAAATGAACCTTACGACTGATTGATTCCGGGCGCTTCAACTGATAAGGTCTTTAGTCCCGTAAGTGTAGTGCATGTGTTCTCCGGGAGCTGGTGGTGATCTTGCCAATGCGGATGAGATCCGGCGCCAATCAGCTGTCGGTTAGCGGGGTTTCCCCAGCGAGGTATCTCCCACCAGAGGGACACCGCCCTCAGGGACAAACTATAAGCTCTCGACCGGTCTACTAGCATGTGTGGTAGTGTAGTGCATGTTAACGTAAATGTGTGTAAGTAAGGGGTGAGGATAGGACAAGGAAGAGGAAGGTAAGATCGGGCGCGGTCCATGGCCCGTTTGTTAGGGTACTGCTCCAGCGTTCGCCTGGTGTTGATTGGATACATCACGGAAAACTACCGCCACAATTCTCTTCCGGACAGCGGCTGAACTTGACCAAGGTGCGTAGCTAGTGTAGAAAATCCTTTCACCGTCGGGAGGATTTTCGAAACTAGGACAAGTCCAAGCACCCCCGGTCAGAGGCACTGCAGTGACATCAGTTGATATCCTGAGCCGCCTCTTTTGGAAATAAACAACACGTACTCATCGCAGAAATCAGTATGCGTTTTTAAATTTTTTAAATAACAGATTTTGTTGCATGCTAATAGTTAGTTAACAGTTAGTGCCTAATTTTACGTGGCGAGACTCGGGCCATCAGGCCCGCTCTTTCGTTTAACCACGCAAATTTCGCTACGCTCCTTTCACCAGCTAGCGGAGAAAGGAGGGGCGATGAAATCTTGGGCGACGAAACAAGGGATCTCAATTTTGCTCAGAGGCTTCTTTTAGGCTTCAGGATCTTTTGCGGAGTAAATCACAGTGACAGCCACAATTTACTTCCCGCGAAGGAAGGGTAGGATTTTCGCCCTAAAATCCACCGATTTGGATCGGTTTGAAACCCGAAACTCGGTCAAGGCCGTACAGTGACCGTTATACCTACCCCGAATCCGCTAGAATGGTGCCCGAATACGATTGCATGTGCAATGTTTATAATGAATCTTGGATTTAATGCATAAGGACATGTCAAAAGAAAATGTTTTCTAAGCAATAAGAGAAATTTGTACGTTCTGCAATATGCAGATGCTAACTCCCTGAGAAAACTGCGTATATCATGCGTCTCTTAAATACTATGAATTTGAGAAGTGAAAGTAACGGAGAGATCCTCTTAGCGAAAGAGTCAAGTTCCTCAAGATGAGGCGTTTTATTCTGTTTGTTTTGCTATGGGAACAGTCACACACGAGTTCACAGAGTCAGGACACATCTCACCGGAATACTGCCGGAAGTGCCATTGTACGGGGATCGAGAGGGTCAAACTGGGCGTACGATTATTTCGTCGTTTGAGGCAGAGAGAAAGCGGAGAGCGTGGGTGGCTGGCTATTGTCGGACATTCACATGAGCAGGCGAATTGTGAAGTATGCACGAGACACGACATTAACAATTCAGCCGCTGCATCGACCTGCTTGTGTGTGCAACGCAGTATTTTCTTTTAAAAAGGTACTAGTGCGAGCATTTTCATATGCGACACATTCTTTTTTTTTTTCTTCATCTTTTCTTTCTTCTTCTTCTTCTTCTTCTTCTTCTTCCTCTACTTCTTCTTAACTGTGACTAATATAGTAAATAATATCGAATTTTAATAATTAAATGCATTTGATAAAATTTTGAATTAATACGGTATTTCAAAAAGTGTTCAATTTTTAAAGGCAGCTAAGATTTACTTTTGTGAACCTAAGAAAATTTTAATAATTAAATGCTTGATAAATATTATATTTTTAATTTATTGAATTTCTTTGTGAATAAATAGTTCTGAATTGTGTTTGCAGTTCGAACAAATATCAATAGGTTTATTGCTAAGATTTTATTGTTGATGTTTTGATGATAGTTATTAGCCTAGATTGCTGCGTGAAAAATTAGAAATTTCCAACCGTGAACTTCAAACAGTAGTCAGAAATGTTAAGATGAATTAATTGAATTTTAGAATTTTAAACATTAATAGCATGTTAGTGAATATGAAGTAAATGTTAATGTTATTAATCGGTTGTGACCTTTGTAAAAAGACAAGAACTTTTATATTCGTTTTAAGAATTTACCAATGTTTTGACCCTTATTTGTCAAAAGTTGTTTATTTTAGTTGAGGATTGTAAAAATGTTGTTAAATTTAAAAACAATTGAATTGCATTTAGTTGAAATATTAGTTTTAGGTTTTTGCAATGTTGGATCTAGAAAACCTTTTTTAGAAAAATATCTCAGTAAGAATCATATCATGAATTATCTGCTAAAAAAAATTAAAATTGTTTTTAAAAGGGAGAGAAATAATTCATGTTATTTATATCTCATCCTTTTAAACTCACTTTTAAAAGCGGTGATAATAAATTTATATCGCTCTATCAGCATAATGCCTCGCGATTTTGCTCATAGGTCGGCGTGCTCACTTTCCACATCGAGACCTCGGGTTTGATCCCGGGATGGGGCAAGATTATAATGTGCTTTTTCCTTGCAATGACCCAGCATAAGTTGCTGTGTGACGAAGAGAAAACTCACTTCTCCAAGACCAGAATACGACGTGGGGATGTCTTCATGCTAACCACACGTACCCTTTTAACCCATGGCCGCGAGACCCGGACGCTGCTGGTAGGCCACAGCCCATACGCGGGCTGTCGCGTCAAGTACAGACACATTACAAATGTGACCGCTGTGTGAAGAAAAATTAAAATTAATAATACTTAAATTACCATAGTATTAGCATTCTTCGTACAGACAGATCTTACATTTATTTAAAAGGATAACAATAACTCTATATCCATCAGCCGTGAACATATTCCATAAAGCCTAAAGGCGACTTCACACATTCATTCGGCGAATCCCGAGTAGTGTGGATGAGTTTCTTGCTATTTGCATTAGTGCCGTAAGTATAGTGTATGTTTTTTATCAAGAGTGGTGGTGATCATCCCCCAATGGATGGCGAGATTCCGCGTCGACCTACCGTCGACTAACGGATTTTCCCAACTAGGTATCTCCACCAGCAGGGAACCGCCCCAGCCGGGACAAGTTCAAAGTCCCCGATCGGTCTCCCGTCATGTTTGGTAGTATGTTAGTGTAAGTGTGTGTGTAAGGGGGTGAGCATAGGACAAGAAAGAGAAAGAAAAGATCGCTCGCTGTCCTTGACCCATTTATTCCGGCATTCGCCTGGTGTTGATCATAGAAACCACGGAAAACTACCGATGAGAGCAGCCGTCCGCTAGAATTCTCCAGACATCGATTGAATTCGACCTAGCTGAAAAGCTTGTGTCGATTATCCTGCCGCTGTCGGGGAACCTAGGAGCTCCCGGTCAGAGGCGCTGCAGTGACATCAGTTGATGCAGTGTGCCAGCTCTCCCAGTCCCAAGCCGTCTTACGGTTGGAGTGCGTGGCGCCTGCACGGGCGCTGGCAGCGGGTGCAGGAGGGGGAGTGGGGGAGGGGGAGGGGGCCGTGACCGCGAAGCGCGCGCGCGGCCGCGGCCGTGAAACCGGGAGCGCCGGAGAAACCGGCCGCGGGCAGTGGGCGTTAGTCAGCGCGCTCGCCTTCGCCGCAGCCGCTCCCACGCGCACGCGCATGTGCGGGGGCAGGCAGGCAGACCTCGCTTCGCTTTCATCGCCCGCGACGATACGCGCTGCGCCTCACGAGGCTCGCGGAACCTTTCCTGTTTTTTAAAAAAAATATTTTTATTTATTTATGTATTTATTTATTTATGTATTTATTTATGTATTTATGTATTTATTTGTTTATTTATTTATTTATTTATTTATTTATTTATTTATTTATTTATTTATTTATTTATTTATTTATTTAAAATTGAAGGTCGCATCAACATCTAGGTCATTAGCGACCACTATTGGAGTTAACGTTATGGTGACTAATGATGAAACGAAATGGTGATGATAAGGGGTGAAAGGGCGAACATAATACAACCATGCCCGTGGCGGCACTAGAACCCGCGACCCTTCGGTCCGAGATCACTACAACACTACTGCCTTCGCGATCTCGGCCCCCGGGCCGGCTCTTTCCTGTTTTTGATTCTTGTGAGGGGCTGTCCATAATAACGTGAGGCGATTTTGGTGATTTTTCCACTCCCCCTCCCCTCTTGTTGAGATGTTGTAAGATTTTGGTTCGACCTCCTGCTCCCCTTCTAATCTCACGTGATATTTTTCAATAAAGGTATTTTTTTATGTAAATACGTTAATTTGTGATCGATTGCAATGGGATTTATTTGAATAAACATAATTTGCCTAATTATATTTATTTAAGACTAGATATGAGTTGTATTTAGAAAATAGAGTGGCTGAATTACAGTGATTTGCATTTCTAAAAAAGCTGGGTAATTTTTCTTTTAAATTTCTGTAAAAATGCAGCCAATGACATTTATCTCATTAATGATAAAATGTTTGGTACTTTTTGTTAGATTCTTTTTCTCAGTATATTATACTACTTATTGTCCCATTCACATAATCGCGATACAAATTATTGGGCATGATTTAACCCTATTTCAGTATGGTTTTACCTACATTGTCTCAGTTTTCTCGTAATTTAGCTTAATTCTTAGCCAAAAAATTACGTAATATTTGCCGAGATCCCCCTCTCCCCCACGTAAGATTTGGTGAGATTCGCTTGATCCCCCTCCCTCTTAACGACCTCACGTAATTTATGAATCGTCCTTAAGGATCACTAATTTTTTTGAGGCAGATATTCGCAGCATAACAATCTTTTTTTATTTTATTTATTTATTATTTTTTTAAATTCCAGCATTATAAACGACCTTTTCTGTTGGTAGAAATCGTTCCTAATCCGGCATTTTACAGCACAAATGATGACGTATTAGATTTTACTGCTCGAATGATTGCGCCATCACACATTCAGTCAATCGCAGAGGAAGAATCTGGGGAGGTAGGTGTAAACGGAACAGCAAACCACATTTTCTCGCAAAGATGTCAAATACCAGAGACGTCACAGGAAAGTTGTTTCGCAAAATATAGTTTCATTTTCTTATAAACGTATAATGCTGTTATACAAAAAAATAGCGTATGTATCTCGTTTATATTTCTGCTTTAAAGCATTCGTACAAATTTGAAAACTCGCTTCTATTGTCACTCGGTTTTAAAACATGTTCTCATGTAATAAAGCTTAACATTATTCACTAATTGCATAGACTACTGTTATTAAACAATTGTAATCCCTTATTACACTTTTTGTAGAGCAACGTTTCGAAGGTCATTGGTGAATATCAGAATATAATTAAAATAAAGGTATAAATATATTAATCTAATATAAAATCCTATAAGTTCAATGACACTCCACGTGGCTTCAAATTATATAACTTAAAATAATATAAATTAAATTGCTCTTCACTGAAACTGAATATTGAGATTCACGACATACGAGTACCTGTTTTAAATTTGTTTTTCGTTTAATGGAATATTTATTAGTTTACATTTGTGTTTTTATTTATTTTTTACTGAAATGTTATTGTATTTATTACCTTCGGTATGGAGCTCGATGTACACTGCATGTCGGGATGCACCCGGGTCGAGATGATCGTGGTTGCGAGGGAATTACAAAAACAGTTGAATGATGCTACATGGTCTCTTAGGGAGAGAATTATAAGAGGGAATTGTGAGAGGGAATTATGAGGAGGATATGAAAAGAATCTGACTAAAGTTAACTTCTGATTAATTAGTTAATAAGTAAATATGAATTATTAAAATTAGTTAAAAAATAAAATCTTGTATATACCACGAGCGTAACTAGTTCCATTGATCGTGCGGCGACAAAAGCTCGAGGATATTTGACTCTTATTGCTAAATAACTATTTTTATTAACTTCAAAGTACTGGCCAGCTCTTACGTCGTTACAGTTTTTAATTTACGTATGGAACGTATTTCACACATCCCTTCCAGTATTTATGTTTGTGGTGAGAACTTATATTTACCGTTGAGAAATACAAAATTAACTTATGGTTAGTGGTCTGCAGCAGCAAAAATACTGCTGAACAAAATCATACAAAATGTTTGTTTTTTTCAAAAAGTATCATGTACACTGTTCAACAAACAATAACTAAAACTCTAGTATAACACTGAAACAAATTAATCATTTTAACAGAAACAGTCCTCCCAGTGGATTTTCCTCCGAGTTCCGGAGATTTTGCGAAACCACACCCACGCGCATACACACGCCGGACGCTGCGTAGTTCCCTTTCATTGTCTGCGCGCACTGGATATTAGTAAAGTAGATTGAAATTTTTAAAAGGCGACGCGTAACGGCATTCAGAGAAGAAGTCGGAGGTGATAGAAGCCCTCGACCTAAGTTGAAATTTGGGATCGATGGGGAAGAATGAAGATAGGAGAAGAAATTGTTTGGTGAATTGTATGAACAGTTGGCCAAACACCCCATCGATTTTCCAGTTAAAAATGTTAAGACATAGAATTTTAAGATTTAGTTCTGATTGTATGAGATTGGTTACAGCATATCAAACTGTATTAAAAATGGAAAATGCTTTCTGATAGCTTCGTTAACAATATTAGAAATTGTTGTATAAGAATATAGAATAGATAAGTCTGCGGAAGAGAAGAATGCATGACGATTCTGGTAGGTTGATCGCGTTGGGGAGATACCAGCTGAGATTTGAAATTTAGATCTAGTGCTCTTAGTATTATTTATACTTTGTGGAAAGTCAGACGTCTGATTTTTTTTTGAATTAGGAGAGGTGGCGGATGTGGGCAGGTCACATACGCATAGCCTCAAATGGATTACCGATCCAAAGACACGAATCTTTGCGTTTTATATCATTCTAATGCGTTCACTTTGCTCTAAGTTTTCTAGTGTTATGTCAAGAACACTCGAGTGGAAAGGGCTTCCGCTTTGGAAGATATTTATTTGGCTGGTGGGGCTAGTGCAAGAGGAGGTCAAAACACAATGAAAGCATGAGAAGATTTCAGCTAAAAATTTGGTTTTCCGCTACTGCAAAACGGAATAAGCTTCACTTAGGAAGGAACGTGTTGGTCACTTCAGCATCAGCCACAGTCATCTAAATAATCTAGATATTTATTTAGTTAAAAAAGTTAAAACTGTATGTGACGTATGGGGAGAACATCATCTGCACACGCTTTCTTAAGTTTCAAAATCCCATCCCAACAATTTAACTATTAATAGTTGAAAATGAAATAATAATAATAATAATAAATTTTAAAAGCGTAAGATTAGTACTTAAAAAATAGATATTTTCTTTCCAGAGTTATAGAAAACTTATTGTAACGGTAAACGAACTGCACATTTGATTTTTATGCAATGCTAACAAAATAGTAACTCACCCTAAGCTCTACTACCACTACAAGCAAAACGAGATCTCAACAAAACGTGCGCATAGTGAAGCTACATTTACGTCCAGAAGCAAATCAAGGGACCATCTCAGCATTTGCTCAATGAATCATGGAAACTGGACAAAAACCCGATCGAGATGGGGGTCATTGACCCGGAAGCTGAAGTACATTACTTGTTACAAGCATATTAAGTCTTATTTAAAAAATAAAACAATGCAAATGTAAACTAATTCATTATACTTTATCATTGTTTTGTTAAAATATAAACATTATTTTTCTTTTTGACCAAAATTGAAAACCTGGAAGTATGGAATCTTTGAACCTTCTGAACATTTATCCCTGAAATGTCAAAAAGAAAGCTTTCTCCATAGCTAGAAGCCAATATAAAATATTTAAATGAGTTGAAAGTTGTTTTTAAGATTACTAATACTATCGTAATTTACACATACTAACGCAACTAACAGTGAACATACACCGTTTATATGTAAATCTTTTGTTGTATACTAAGAGTGTATGACTAATTGGTGAATATGTTAATATTATTTTGGCGACTGTGTACTATTTTAGAATTACAGTCAAAGTGTATTTATGTACGGCGTTTTAACGTAATTAAATAGTTACTTAATTTAGTTAGTAATTTATTAAACATGTTTATAATGCATAGGCTACATACAATTTTACATATATTGCGTTAATTATGCTGAGGCTAACCGCATGTGCTAACCTTTACATCTCAGGATTTTCAACATATTTTAAATTTCATAATAACATCATTTTCACAAACAGATACAATATAAACAAAAGAAAATAGAGTGTCAATGTACTATTTTTTGAAGAATATTGAAATTTATAGATTTGTGTATATAATATATATCAGCTTTTATCACAATATTAAACGACTGAAACTTAAACACTATCTATTAGTGTATTGTTTAGGCTTATCAACCATTTTCTCAATACTTTTTTAATTTCTGGTTTCTCAATATAGACATTTTTAAATTGCCGTTTATTTTATATAATAATAATCTAACGCATTGTGTCTTTACTGCACATGGGGTACAATTATTTTTTCTTTTTGTAATTGATATTTTGTCATATTGTTTTATAAATAAACTCAACAGCTGAAACCTTCTTATACCAATAAGGTATTTTTCCATGAATAGTGTTTTAGACGGATATATCTTTTCTAAACATGCTAATAATTTTCTTTTGCATGTTTGGTAGTGATTTCACAGTTTTGTTATATACTAGTGATGATTTCACAAGTTGCTACTGACCAAAATACCCCATAATAAATCATCAATAACTGGTATTCACTCAGCTTTATATTCATTTTATAAAATACAAAAATCAAGAATATTTCAGAGGTCAATTTCAATATGGAAGTCTTCCATTTTAAATTTTGGCTTACACATACTCCTTAATACTTCCACTATATTAATCATCAAACACACTTAGATCTCCAACAGTCAGTTTTATAGACTTAAAATGCCATTTTATTAATCATCGGAAGTATTCATTAAACAATATTCTGATAAAAGAATCGTGTTTGCTGATAATTTTATTTGTTGGATATTGACCTATGATACAGTATAATGACATTCTTGCTTTCATTGCTCATTAGTTACAACGCACAAACATGCTAACTCATCGTCTGACTCGTTGAATCCCCTATAGAGGAAATATTTCGGTTGATCCAATGTTTCATTTCCAGGGGTAACTACAAACTGAGGCTATAAAAGAAAATTCGGATGACTGGAATGTGTAAAAAAACACAACAAAATGTTTAAACATTATTTTTATTTTGTGGAATAGCCTATTAACAAAACATACTATTTGAAATAATTATTGGAGATCTGCTAGGTGGTTCAGACCCAACGCATTTTAAGACGGTTCCACACATTCGGCATTTGCTGAGTAGTGAGCTAGTGCTCGCCCAATCCCGAGCATCTGACGTGTTCGGCGCATGTTCGCTCACTTTGATGTGTCCAAAAGACCGACACGCGGTGAGTAGGGCGAGCACCGAACGTTCGTCACTCGGCAAATAGCAAGCCACTCATCCACACTACTCGGGATTCGGCGAGCGATCGCCGAATAGGCGAATGTGTGGAGCCGCCTTCACGTGGGTTTTTATTCAATCTCTGCCTCTCTTTCCCTCACCCCCCCCCCGCGTCTGCCTGTCTCAAAGGCAAATATTTGAAGGTGAGGAACGGTTATGGAAGTATGAGCGAGTCAGCTGGAAAGTGTGGAATGTAACTCGCACAAGGACTGGAGATACACGCGAAATATTCTCGCAAATGTCATCGACCTTCGGCATGCGAGTCGTCTTCTTTGGGCCTCTGCTGGCTTTCGGATTCGCTGCCGGAATGCCGCCCCGCCTGACCTCTGCGTCCGTCTGAGGACCGGATGCTTCGCAGCCTCAGCTTTGCGAGACTAGCTCCCTCCCTCCCTGTACGATTTCGCGCCATTACCTGCGGACTCTCACTTTCTCTTCGCCGAAGTACGCTGCCTCAGAGGACGTATTTTGTGTGGTGATGCTTTTGGAGAGACCTGCTCGAAAATTTACGTTTCACACACTCTTTGCCTCGATAATGACAATAATGTACGATGATTGATGGAGAAAGTTGTGGAACGAAATATGAGAGAGGAAGCAGGAAATTGTTGAGAAAAGCTGTGTGTATCAGATTTGTTAGCTACAAATTCTGCTAAAGCGACCTTGTTCGAGGTATCTTCCGGGAAGTGGAAACACTAAATTCTGACAGTTATGTGACTGACCTGTTTTGTAGATTAATTACTTCGACCGAAGGAGTCGCAGTTGATCTGAGATCATGCTTCGGCATCTCAGGTGGTCGATCTCATACTTTCTCTCTGTAGCATGGGATAGAGAAGAGCTGTACACTAATCCATGACATGCATTTTAAACTCAAGAATCATTAAATTTAAAAAGCTGATGACATGTGCATATTCAAAAAAATTCAAAGACTGATTTTAATAAACTGTTATCAAGAGTTATATGTTTATAATGTCGATTTTTTCTGATATTTTTGTTCTTTGCAGATAAAAGAGTATAAAACATTAAACTCATGAGCTTTATTTTGATTTACAATTTCAATAAAGGTGTAGTGAGAGAGTATTCTTTGTTTGTAGACTCTTCCTTTCGTTTCCTTCTCTCGTAAGATTCCGACAAATATTTGAAATGTGAGTCTATCACATCTGATATTTACATATTTCACTACATAAACTAGATGATTCATATTCCATGCTACGTGATGGCACACTTTTGTTACCATAACTTTCACAATTTTCTGAAAAACGTACTAACATTCAGAAAACTACATATTCATGTAAAATACGCCGAAGATTAAAACGACATCCTAAGATCGGTGAACGAAATCTAAGAACGAGTGGCGGGAAGGAGGGCATTCTGTTTACGTAGTTCAAATGTCAATAACATTCTGCTTGAGAAGTTAGGATGACAACTGGAAATTATGCGTTCGTATTGATCGCGTTGTCCGAATGCCAGAGTTTCGTCACTCCCCAACTTAGTCAAGCGTAGCGAAGTGTCAAAATGCCAAATAAGTGTTCGGTAAAACGTACTTCGTCGTAAAATGCACTAGAAATTGTGAATTGGACAGACTCAAGGATGTTGATTGTGTAGGCGAAAGTCGGAGTCTCATTATGTCGTTCGACACGCGTAGCGAAGCGTTATTGCGCCTTCAAAATTTGAGGTTATAAATACAACGCGCCGGCCTGGATTGCCGAGGAGGCAAAGAGTATCGACTCAGCGCTTCGGTCGGAAGGGTCGCGGGTTCGAGTCCCGCCTGAGACGTGGTTGTTTGTTCCTTGTCCCTCATGTGTGACCGGGAGCAGTAGCTCAGTGTATCAACTGATATCACTTCAGCGCCTTAGACTGGGAGGGCGTAGGTCGCATCCCGACGGCGGCAGAATTTCCGAGACTAGCTTTTCCAGCTAGATCGAATTCAGTCGCTGTCTGAAGGAGAATTCTAGAGGCCGGCTGCTCTGATCGGTAGTTTTTCGTGATTTCTCCGATCAACACCCGGCAAATGCCGGAGCAGTACCCTAGCAACATGCACTACCACACATGTCGGAGACCGGTCGGGGACTTAGAACTCTTTCCGGCTGGGGCGGTGCTCCGCTGGTGGGAGATACCTGGTTGGGGAAACCCCCGTTAGCCGACGGTAGGTCGGCGCAGGATCTCGCCATCCAGCTGGGGAAGGCCACCGTCATCTTCCGAGCAAAACCACGCACTATAGTAACGGGATTAATGACTATAGTATTTGACACGCTCGGAATCACTAACAGGCTACTAATCTCAGGACCACTAATCTCATGTGCGTGTTGTCACGATGGAATTCTGCAGACCCAGATTCGAGGAGCCCGCAAGTGTGTTGGTGTCTAGTGTAGAGTCGAATATGCGGGGACGAGAAGGGTTATGGACTTCAGCTAGAGGAAATACCTAGATTGATTGATTTTTTTCGTGTTTCCGGGCGCGTCAACTGCTTCGGCCATTAGTCCCGTTAGTGTAGTGCATGTTTTCTCGGGAGATGGCGGTGATTTTCCCTCGCTGAATGGCGAGATCCGGCGCCGACTTACCGTCGGCTAGTGGGGTTTCCCCCTAACCAGGACTCTCCCACCAGCGGGGCACCGCCTCAGTCCCAGGACAAGCTCTAAATTCCCGGAATATGTGGTAGTGTAGTGTATGTTAGTGTAAGTGAGTGTGTAAAGGGAGAGGATAGGACAAGGAAGGGGAAGGACAGATCGCGGTCCGTGGCCCGTTGGGTAGGGTACTGTGATTCGCCTGGTGTTGATCGGAGAAACCACGGAAAACTACCGATCAGAGCAGCCTGCCACTAGAATTCTCCTCCAGACTGAATTCGACCTAGCTGAAAAGCTGGTGTCGAAAATTCTGCCGCCGTCAGGACTCGCACCTAGGACCTCCCGGTCAGAGGCGCTGCAGTGGCATCAGCTGATGCACTGAGCTACCGCTCCCGGTAGGAAATACCTAGAAAAAGTACCACGCCATTCCGTTCGCACTGTTGTGTTCGCCATGTTCTCGCAAAAGTGAGCCGATTCAGTCTCCTTCGTTAAGATAGCGAATAAAAGCCGAAATGAATAATGACACATCAAGAAGAAGAAGTTAAAAAAAAGACGGAAGCAAAACAGACTTAATTGAATCTAGCGGGAATGCGTGGCCATCCGAAACTTTCCCTCCTTGTACTGTAATAGGGAACGCAATTTATTGTAATACAAAATGCAAAATATATACTTATATATGTAGTTATTTTTTCCAAAATATGTAAGAAAAAGTAAAATATATGTAAACATTATAATTCATTATTGTATTTAAAATTGTTCTCTACAAGCATTTTCCAACCATAGAACATTTTTAAACAAGGATTCGGAGTGGCTGAAAGTAGGTTCTATACCGACAGAAGTAATTGTACACTAGACTTTACCACACATAATAAATTTATTCGAAATACAAAATAGGTTCATAGTTATATTACAATGTTTCCGAGGAGCTGATGTACAAGTGAATAGTAGTAGCGTGAGCGAATGATTGTTCCTGGGGAAGGGGGTTAAATGGTATATACTTCTCCGTATAAATCATACAACGTGATAAGGCAATTTCTGTAAAAATTATTTGTTTGTTTACGATCGAGTAATGAATTTGCTGTTTGAAACATGACCAAGCACGTGTTTGAAATTACTTTTGTTCATAAAAATCCGCTCATCTTTGACTCCGAGTACGCAGTAAGAGGGGGGGTGACAATTTATTGCGAAGATGTGTTGGTCATATAGGCGCAGGAGCATTACATTTTATTTGTAAGAAAGATATATAATAACATATATTGCAAACGCACATCTGAAATGTTCTCTTTCGAAGTATACATATCTTAAAAGAAATATATAGTAATAGGTAAAATATGTAAAAATATGTAATTATTCTAAAATATGTAAAATAAAAATAGTTCTAATTAATTCAGAATGTCTTGTACACTCTAGAAAGTATAATTAAATGCAGGTATCTAGTTCCTGTAAAAAATATAATTACATGGAAATCCGTTCCCTAGTTATTACTCAACAATTAATCAGATAAAAAGGTACATGCCACGAGATAAAACTCTACAATTAAATATAACAGGGAAGAAAATACCCAAGACAGCGACATCACTTCGATCGGGGAATACCAATTTTTGTGAAAATCCTGTGTATAAATTCAGGAACTTCTGTTGTTCAGAGAGAGGCAGCTATTTGGAGAAAAACAACACTTTCTTTGTATCAAGTACAGAAAAGTGTGAATTGTGACTACTCTGTCTATAAAAGAAAGTAAAAAGCTACGGATAGGGCCAAGAAAAATGGTCTTTTTTGTTACAAGGAACCCTCAAAACGTGTTTTCCTCTAAAAAAACGGTACTTTTACCTGTAGCATTACAGTATTTTTAACTAGTTAATGAATAGTGAACGAGAAAGTATACATTTTGAGCAATTTGTGAATACGTCTGATTTAGTTACACTAAATTTGTTTCCCAATTTTATATAAACTTACAGGAAAACTAGTACTGTTGTGAAAAATTGTACAGGAAAATTTTAAAGTACCTTATATTGGAAAATACATTGCGTTAAAAAGAGGGTTGAGGGATAAAAAGAGGCTTGGCTTAAGGGATGTACATCACGTGACACAGATGATACTGTTGAATGCAAATTCGTTAAGTGAAGACGGCATCATTCGGCGGTCCTTGACTGTAGAGCTTGACGTCAGAGTGCAATGCCCCAACGTCAGGAAGATGTAAGGAATACAAATGGAATACAACTCCACAAAAGGCTCAAGTTTACAAACAAGACGAATGAAAAGAATATTATTACATGTTATTTAGCCAGACAGAATTTAAGTGAAAGGAAGTAGTTAAATATTTATGATGCGATTCGTGCTTTACAAAATGTTCTATGACCAGAAATGTATGCTCCTACATTTCCTGTGGAAAAAGACACACAAGAGAACATTTAAAATAAATGATATAATTTAACTTCTCTCTAATTCGTCTTTTAAAACGTATGAGCTATTAAGATCCATTAGATTCAAAGAAACCTGATGCATCGTCTACATTCCAGAAAATTCCGTATTTTACCAAAGAAATGGTGTGTGAAAAGACAAGGGGATTGTGCTGTCTTTATGTAGGGTGGCACAAAAACCATAGAAAATTTGAAATATTTAGAAAAAAATGAAGGAAACCTCCAAAACTTTTATTTGATGCTGAAAATGTATTCTACAAGATTGCAAATTTCATTAACCATCACTCTTTAAAATGATGTCCGTTTAGTGCTGTGCATTTCGCTGGACACATTTAGTAAGTCGGATCTGAACATTTTACATAGTCTGGCGCAATGTGTTCTCCAGGATGTAGGCGATGTCTTCTACAATCTGCCTCGAGATGGTTAAGGTTTTTTAGTTTAGTCTGGTACACAACGCTTTTCAGATGATCGCTGGTGAAACTCAGAAGGAATTAATTTTTTTCATAGTAAAAAATGATAATGAATTGTGCATAGCGCGATGCATAGTAAATCATGTGTACAGCAAAGCTTATGGACTTATTCAGTTATTGTCAAAATGGGCTTCATTTGTCATCCAAAGGTTTTCAGTGATGTCTGCTTCCTCATTTTTTTGCCAACAGTTTTCCACAAAATTGTAGGCGCAATACAGAATCACTAGGTTTCAGTTCTTGAACAATCTGAAGCTTGTCAGGATGAAATTTAAGGTCGTGAAGTACTCGCATGCTCGGACGCCCGAACCTCAATGACGAGGAAATTTGTCGCACCGAACGACGAGGACTCCTCATCACTGCAGCTTGCTGCATCAATATTTTCTTGAATACGTACAGAAAATACACGTCCACAAGGTCTAGTTTCAAAACCGAACCTGTCTCTCCAAAGTTACGAACCCAAGGTTTGATTGCCTGGGAAGAAGAAACTTTAACACGGGGTGGGATCTCGTGCTGGCGCGAAACACTTGGTGCAACTGTCACACTGTCACAATGTCGGTAATACGCTTTCACGACAATCGCACGCTCCGTCCCGCTCCACTGCTTCATTGCCACTAAATGTCCGTTACT
The DNA here is from genome assembly GCA_964035755.1 of Teleogryllus oceanicus. Taxonomy (NCBI): domain Eukaryota; kingdom Metazoa; phylum Arthropoda; class Insecta; order Orthoptera; family Gryllidae; genus Teleogryllus; species Teleogryllus oceanicus. The sequence goes on from CAXIVR010000002.1 coordinate 9,110,329, forward strand.
ACTCGACAATTTGACGTCATCTCTCCACAGGACTGCCAAAATCAACTTCAAATTCTCCCTTTTCTCTGGGCCATTCTGCAGTATGGTAATAACGCGCGTATGGTAATAACGAGTATGGTAATAACCGAGCGAGTATGGTAATAACCTGCGTCCGTCACTCACGGTTAGATATCTCCGTTAGTCCAGTCCACCAATCGAGACAAATGAAATGTCATTCGACGCGTCTGAATCTCATGATGAGTAAATAATCATTTTTACGAACCTATTCTAAGAAATTTCTCTAAAAGCGTGTTTTTTTGTTTTTTAGTAACAAAACACGTTTTGTATAACATATGGCACCTATGGAGGTAGTAGCTCTTTCGATTCCTCTCGATAAGACGAATCAATTGGCTCAATTTTTTGCCGGTTCCTTCTTGGACATTACATAAAAATGTAGAAAAACACGTGTTGTATATGGTTTTAATGCACTTGCGAGTACATTGATGAAATTCTTACGACTTTTTTAAATAGATTGACTGCAATCCTTGTATGGAATCGAGTAACTTCAGTTCTTCATTCACAGTCAGACCCTTTTCAGTTCTCCATTCACAGTCAGACCCTTTTCAGTTCTCCAATTCAGACGTCTCGGTCTTCTGGTGGGAAACTGACATTTTTCGAACTCTACGAGAACTTTCTAACATAATTATCAAGAAAGTGTGTGGGTGTGAAGGGGGGAGGCACATAAAACATGTTTTGGGGAGTTTTTAAAGGTGAATTCATATGTGATCAAGAGCCCTTTTGATTCAATCTAAGAGACAAATGAATTGGCACTATGTTTTTGTCCCTATCCTGCTGTAACATTCTGTAAAAATTAGGAAATTTTGTTTGTGTGTGTTTCAAGGCACACACAGGGGGAAAGCTGTGAATTTATGTAATTACTTCATTTACGGCATAATGTTTATCCTTGGAACCTTGTACACAAGATTGAAGATATTTGTACCAAATTATGTTATGAAACGTACAAAAGTTTCAAACACTAAACTAAATCTAGGATACTAGTCCATGCTAATGTCAGATAACTCAAATATTGCAATTAAATCCGTGTTAATTGTGTGTTAAGTTCTTTAGTTTGTTTATTAATGAAATGTATTTTATAGAGCTTTGTATTACGTTCCTGAATTATTTTATATTAGTACATCTTCCACATGAAGGCAAGTATTAAGTTTTGGGAACTTTTGAACGCGAGAATAACACTAACAATTAATATAACTCATTTGCATGACCAATGGTGGAAATTAAGAATGTTTTGGAACTAAGTTGTGCATGATAATATTCGTAGAATTAGCACATTCACAATGCAAATAAAAAACACGATTTACAGACGGTCCCGCGCTTTTCTTTGGTTGTCAACTTTTAAACTTTTTGTTCCAAATCGCCACCGCCATATCAAGAGAGGGCCCGCAGGGATTCGCAATCCAGCTGTGATGCCAGTGAGATGGCCCATACCACCATCCCACGGCAGCAGACGATGAACGGCATAGGTGACTCGAAATTCTTTCGCTGGAAGCTTCTTTGCACAGTAAGCGGAACAGAGCTTGGATCACTCAGTGGGAAAATTTTTGCCACCCAATAGAATAATTCTTGGTTTTTAGGATTATTTTGTCACGTGTAGCATATTCGATAATACTAATAGAATAATCTCCCTTTTTTGGGCATTTTCAACTCCTCTGGAAGCGTTTGAATTAGGTTGTCCTACACGGCACCTTCGAATGTTCCTACAGCCAGAAAGAACATCGACAAGGACCACACAATTTTTTGTATTTTGTACTCTTTAATTTTAATTTTTATTCGATAATTTTTCACAGTCTGAGGATGAAAAAGCCAGGCAAATGTATGTTTTAAAGTTGTTTTATTAAGAACTTGCATAGAAGAATGTGAAACATGCACAAATGCTTTTAAACATTTTAATGCATTGGAAAACCCACATTCATCTAGTTAAACGTAATTATATAATGCAACAAACATTTAAACAATTATTTTAATCGATACTTTTTCATGTTACTTTCTGTACCGGAAAATGGACGGAACGAGCAACTGTTATATATTTAAAATTTGTTTACTTGCATTACAAAAATTAAACATTTGAACATGAAAATACTCGCCAGGGGCGACGTACTAAGGTAGTTATTAATAAATACTTTCTTGATTGATGTCGAAAACTTAAAACATTATTGTAATGTGGGTTCAATTAAGCAAAAATTATGTGAAAGAATTAAAATAAACTTTATGGTAGCATATACCGCTTGCGACTACCGGTTCCATTGAAAAAAAAAATGTAGTTTCGCTGTAAAAGGATACGTTCAATATTCGACATCAGAATGTTGAGGTCCGTTTTCATTACAGGAATAAGACCTTGAATTTAGTTTATATACAAAAATTATGTATTATTGTTTCCGTGAAGGTATTAGTTCGATATGTATTCTTACTTCGTGGCAAAAAGTGGCTCCGAAATGAACGAAAAGCGTTTACATTGAACATACTACCCTTTTAGGACAATTACAGTCCAAACAAATCAACGAAGTTTGAGAAAATCGAGTGATACGAACTTTGGATATTTTGAGTCAGTAGAAGCCATTGCCTCAGCGGGTGAAAAACCTACAATTTTAGTGGGCATCAGGTGAACAAAGCAAAACACTCATGGATAATTAACGAACTATTAAAGTTTGTACCGAAATGTGTAAACATATCATTTGATGATTGATTAATTTATTGCTGTTTTCGGGCTCGTCATATGCTGTGGTCATTAGTCGCCTTAGTGTAGTGACTTACGTGTAGTGATTTGTACCAAAAGGTGGCCGTGTTACTTTCTCGCTAGATCCAGCGCTGGTCTACATAGCTTGCGCTGTATTTCCAGAAATTTCCCTCAGGAATCCCTAGGAATCTCTTCCGGCGGTACCTCCACAGCAAGGTTTAGCACTAAGGGCTGTATTTATATACCTCATCCAGGGATCTGCCAGGCCTTGAAGGCTGCCAGTGTTCGGTTTTGCGATTTATGAACGGCACCCAGCCAATTCCAGTCGCCCCTTGCCCTCCTAGCAAGCCCCTAGATGGCATGTCCCTAAGAGCTCTACTGGCAGAGCTTTACAAATACGACCCTAACAACGGCTGAATACGACCTAACTATGTAGCTAGTTCAGGGACATCAGTTGATGTCCTGAGACACCTAGCGTCCAAAATAGCCAGCGTCCAAATTCCATCACTGTAGGAACTCGAACCCTTGGGGCCCCTGGTCAGAGTTGCTACAGAGACAGAGTCAATACTGGATCTAAGCTAAACTCATCCCGTCTTACGATTTGCATGATACGCGGAATGTCAATAGAGAGAGTTCGACAGAGATCATAGGCTTCCGCGGTCGGGGTCACTAGCTACTTCGCTGGAGACACCGCGTCCGAGGCATAGTCGCCAACGTTTCGGTCGTCATGCTGCGACCTTCCTCAAAGCAAAGTTAATTTTCCAGGTCACAGAATGGCGACCGAAACGTTAGCACCTCTGTGTAAGGTCGCGGCGTCTCCTGGTCAGCCAAGAATTTTGATTGATTGTTTGTGTTTCCGGGCGCGTCAATTGTTAAGATCATTTGTACCGTATGTGTAGTGCATGTTTTTCCTCGAGAGCTGCTGGCTGTGGTCTTCCTCCGCTAGATGGCGGAATCCGGCGCCGATATACCGTGGGCTAGCGGGGTTTCCTCAACCATCATCTCCCATTAGCGGAGCACTTCCCCAGCTCTAAGCTCCCGATCGGCCTCCCGTCATGTGTGATAATGTAATTAATATAAGTGTGTGTGTGTGTGTGTGTATGTGAGACGTGAGAATAGGACAAGGAAGTGTAGGGAAAAATTGCGCGCTGGCCGCGGCCCTTTTGCTACGATACTTCTAGGGTGTTGATTAGAGAGACCACCGAAAACTACCGACCTGAGCAGCCGGTCGCTAGAATTCTCGCCAGTAAGCGATTGAATTCGACCTAGCTAGCAAGCCGGTATCGAACATTCTGCCACAGTCGGGACTCGAACCTAGGACCTCCCGGTCAGAGGCACTGCAGTAACAAGCCGATGCCCTGAGCCACCTCTCCCGGTCCAAGTAGTTAGAAGTCGACAGATTTTAATTCCTGAGAAACCGAGTAAACACACACGAGCATTAAGGCGGCGGCACATAAACAAAGAGGGCGGGGGCGGCGGCGGGCACGCGAACTGCGGGAATGCGCGCCCTGCGCCTTCTGAGCTCCGCCGTCGCTTTCGAAAACTTCGCGGCGCGTGATTCTGTTGTTTGCGACGAGCGTGAGAGTCGCCGCCGCCGCCTCATGCGCGCCCGCCGGCGCTCCGCTTTCGCGACGTCGCGTCGCTTCGCGCGACAACAAAGGAACTCTGTTGCTGACCGCGGATTCCCCGTGCCTCATTGTTACTGCACGCCGAGCGTCCGACTATGGTTTTCGGCTGATTCTCTTGATTATTCGCGCAATTACTTGATGGGGCTTCGTTTAAACCTTGTAAATCTGGTCTTCTGTGTACTTTCTTTGTCTCGTTTCCTTTCTTAACAAATCGTATGTACTTATACAAATCAGTTTTCGTTTTATAACGTATATTTCTTATTTTCCGAGAAGATTTTATTGTTCGTGTTTGTATTCTCACCCTTTAACATTTTCTTATTATATGTTTAAATTTTGAATGTTTCATTTGGTTAACGGCCAGTTAAATGATATTCTTTCCACAACTAATTGAAAGGTGAAATAATTTTTAATAATCATTAGCACCTTTGTAAGTCTGGTCTTCTGTGTACTTTCTTTGTCTCGGTTTCTTCCTGAATAAATCGTACGTACTTATTCAAATCCGTTTTCGTTTTATAACCGTACTTTCTTATTTTCCGAGACAATTTTATTATTCGTGTTTGTATTTCTCATCCTTCAAATTTTTCTTATTTTAGTTTAAATCTTGAATGTTTCATTTGGCTTAATGACGAGTGAAATGATATTTATTCCACAACTAATTGAAAGACAAAATAATTATTTTATCACACGAAGGAATGCAACTCCTGCAACTGATGCAACTCCTAACGTATTGAACCGTTAGACCGTAAACCATTCCCGGGTTCAAACCCAGTCGGAGTTGTGCTCTTTTTGGGAGTAGAAAAATCCTAAATTTGCCTTACTTTGGAAGCATCCTGACCTATGTCGTACATTTACCCATGCAAGACAGTCTCAAGGTCAAAGAACGCCTATGAGCAATATTTAAATAGGGATTTTCTGCTCAAAAATACCTTCATTTGTGGTCCGATAAAACTGTAGTTGAGGACTGATTATTGCTCCTAAGAAATACGCGAAACGTTAATTCATGATTAGCCTTGAGGTCATCAGACGTCTCTTAAACTGGTCCTTACTGATTTGTAATGAACTAATGAACACACACTTCCTTGCTTTTTATCTTGAGATAGAAAAACGTCACTTATTCTTGATTGTATTTGAGAATCAATTTGAAGAAAAGGTATGAAGAAATTTCACATACATACGTACATTTAGTAATGTGTGTATGTATTTGACATTTTGGGTCAATGGTCTGACTTTGCCGGCCAGCTACTCCCCCATACCCGGGCCTAATTAAATTCCCGTGTTTAGGGATACGAGCGACGTGTGGTGAACATTACTTATTCCCTTCGCCGTACCTAGCAAGATTCGCAGCCCTGAGCTTTTCTTCGTCACACAGCTTCAGAAACTGGAACGATTTTAAAGAATTGCTACTACTCTATTTTTTGCCTCGACTGGGAATTCAACCTGGGACCACACCACGGGATGCTAGTTTGGTGCTCATGAGCCATCCTAGAAAGTAATATTAAATCTATTAACCTTATTATAAGTATTAGAACTTATTAGACTAAAGCATTGCATTCCTGATTGAGACGCCAACAACTGTATCATTAAGCTGCGTACGCTTAACCAATATTGTACTTCACAAACCAATGTATTCATCGGTTCCGAAGTTTGGAACTGTTACACATCGATTAAACAAATGAAACGCGCACCAGCGTGTATTCTGTCCGCTACACATCGAATCGTCAAACCTACACTTAGAGTTGGGCAAAGTACTTTAAATTCAATATTTAAACATTTCACCAAAATACTTTGTAAATAATTATTTAAATAATACTCAAAATACATTAGTTTTTTTTTCTAGAGTTTTTATCCAGGTAACAGCCGGTTACCCTTTACGCCCCGATGGGACGCATATTGCACTATACACTATACGAACACACTTGCGGGCTCCTCTGATCTGGGGTCAGCAGAACGCGAGACCCTCCGCGACAATACATACAAAGTCAAGGGACAAACATCCATGCCCAAGGCGGGACTCGAACCCGCGACCCTTCGGACCGAAGCGCAAAGTTGGTACTCGCTCTTAGCCACCTCGCCCAATTTTGTTTTGATTTGCTAAGTACATAAGTATTTAAAAAACTCGAAATACTCGAAATACAGTAAATACAATTGTGTTACATATTTTTTAATTTATTAAATTATTTTCTATTATATTATTTTATGGTATATCTTTTAATACAAGTATTTAAAAACTGCTTGCACTATAAAATCACAGGAGCTTTCTCAAACGAATTAAAATGCATTACATAACGTTGGTTTCATCATTTATTCTCATAACGTGATCACTCAATGTTCCTCCGTAGATTACAAAACTTACATAAACGATCGACGAAACAGGAAAACACGATTCATGCGGAATTCGTGTCTTAATGAAGCGCAGCGGGGGCAACCCCTCATTTCGCCCCGCTGGTGGCGCGGCGCGGCGGAAGGCCGGGCAATGAAGGGCCTGGCGAGGGAGTGAAAGGGGCCGCGGAGAACAATATCGGCGGCTGCGCGGCGCCGTTTCGCGGTCCACTCTCTCCGGCAGGAATCGCTCCGCGCGCGCCGCCCCGTCCTAACCTAACCGCAAGGCGCAACGTCTTTCCGCTCCGGCGGCGCGCCTTTGTGGAGGCCCCGCGCGCACGCGGTTCCGGCCGCCCAAACACGACGCTTCCGGAGGCGGCTTTGCTTGCGCGCGGGGGCGGATGGTCGGGGGCGTGGGTGGGCCTGCGGGGGCGAGTGTATGCGCGCGTGCGAACGTGAGCGAGCGCGGGGGAGCTTGGGTGTGCGTGTGGGCGAGCGTGTGTGTTGATTGATTGAGTTTTTCGTGTTTCCGGGCGCGTCAACTACTGTGGTCATTAGTCCTGTTAGTGTAGTGCATGTTTGTTTCTCGGGAGATGGCGGTGGTCTTCCCCGGCTGGATGGCGAGATCCCGCGCCGACCTACCGTCGGCTAGTGGGGTTTTCCCGTAAGCAAGACTCTCCCACCAGGGGGGCACCGCCCCAGCCGGGACACGCTCTAAGCTCCCGACCGATCTCTTGAAATATGTGGTATTGTAGTGCATGTTAGAGTAAGTGTGTGTGTAAGGGGAGAGGATAGGACAAGGAAGAGGAAGGACAGATCGCGCGCGGTCCGTGGCCCGTTTGGTGTTGATCGGAGGAACCACGGAAAACTACCGATCAGAGCAGCCAGCCGCTAGAATTCTCCTCCAGACAGCGACTGAATTCGACCTAGCTGAAAAGCTATTGTCGAAAATCCTGCTGTCGTCAGGACTCGAACCTAGGACCTCCCGGTCAGAGGCGCTACACTAACATCAGTTGATGCACTGAGTTACCGCTCCCGGTGCGAGCGTGTAGGCGAGCGTGGGCGAGCGTGTAGGTAAGCGTGGGCGGACGAGGTTGGGCGGGGGCGTGCAAGTGGGGAAGACATAGGCGGGCGTGGTTGAGCATAGCTGGGAATGGCTTGCGTGGGCGGGTTTGGTCGGGCGGATGCGGGTGGATGTGGGGGGGGGGGGCGTCCGCACCGCGACGTGCCGCGTGCCTTGTGGTAGCCAGTGGCGTTTGCACTCCTCGTGTTACGCGCCGCAAAACAGTGGATGACAAAGACTCACTTTCCATGTTATTTAACTAGACGCTCTTGAACGACCGACTAAGGTAGCTAAGATCACCTTGATGTCACTGCATACACACTCACACTGGGAGGTCCTAGGGTTCGAGCTCCAACGATGGCAGGATTTTTGACACTAGCTTGTCAGCTACGTCGAAATCAGGCGCTGTATACAGGAGAATTTTTGCGGCCGACTGCTCTGATCGGTGACTTTCGAGAGCATTACCCTAACAAGCGGGCCTTGTCCTAACCTGACCCCTTAATTACACTCACACATACACTACACTACCACACATACCGGGAGATAAATGGCGAGCTAGAGCTTGTCCCGTTTGGGACGGTGCCCCGCTTGTGAGAGATACCAGGTCGGAGACAACCCTCTTAAGTCTACGAGTACATCGGCGCCGGATATCATCATCCAGCCGTGGAATATCACCGTCAACTCCGCGATGAAACATGCACTACATTTACTAGACTAATGATCTGTTTTCGTAATCTGAATCACCAATCAATCAAACGCACTTAAATTCCGGTCCCGCCTCGCACTTCATTATCACATTCGTCAGGGCTTCGCCATATATGTAGAAATTCAATTAGACAAAAGGTTATCTCGAAAAAAACATATAAATGACAATGTTAAGAAAACCTGGGCTAAAATACATAAAGATTATCCACTAATAAATGAAAACTTCCAAAGTTAGTGTACCTGTGTACTAATGTGTACTCACTCGTGTACTGTGTACTCACTCGTCGTTGACATACACTACCACACATGCCAGGAGATAAGTCGGGAGCTTAGAGATTGCTCGAGATGGGGCGGTGCCCAGCTTGTGGGAGATACGTGGTTGGCGAAATCCTCTGTATATCGACGTGTAGGTCGGTGCCATGTCTCGCCATCAAGCCAGGGAATATCACGGCTTCATATGAAGATAAAACTTACGGGAATCACTAATCGATCTGCCGTTGACATATGCTTGTCCTTCAAGGGAGGGCATTGAAAAACTAAAATACAGAAACTACAAATATTACAAAACGAATTATTAAGGCACATCATTAAAACCCCGCCAATTCACAAATTTAAGAATATTAGCATAAAGTACTATGTAAATAGATAATTTAAAATATTCTTCGCGAACTAGAATTCTGTCCCAGTAAAACAATTTTCAAACTTGCGGTCCTGTTTCACTTCCATCTGGAACAAATTTTAATTAGATGTAAGCTAACATAGTTCTTGCATAATTATCGGATTAATTACAAGAATATATGTATATTATGTATTGTCTGATCTATAAATTGTGTCTGTATAAAGATAAATGTTCTAACGCCTGAACAAATCATAATAATAACGATATTGTTTACGCGGATTCACATTTTACGGGCATTATATAAATACTAAACTTCGATGGGCTATAAGTACTGAACGATAAGGTAATAAAGTTCAAAATATTTTTCATTGTATAGAACGAGCAGAATTGATTTCAAGTCAATTCGTCATGTTCATAAAATGACCTTTGTGTCTGGTAAACATTAATTTTGCAGTTTTGTATGATACTCATCATTTTGTACTAAAATGATAATATGTAAACTAATCTGAGAGAAGACTTAATTGTCTTGAGAAGAATCTATTCTGAAAAAATGTAATCATATACACGTAATTTATTAAAACTAATATGCAATCATTTCCGATTCAATTTTCGTAAATACAACAAGCACGATATTAAAAAATAAAATAGATTTGTTGTGAATGGGATTTAATTAATATTTAATTTTTAATGTAGCAGCGGGAAATACTTTACATACTATTTTAAAAATTGATACTCCATTAGTTAATGACACAGAAACAGTGAAAATTATATTGTTATAATTGATATTTTTGTAAAGTTACAGCTGATCTTTAGCAACCTCAGCTCCATTCGCATGAGGCAAATGAAGACAGACATTTATTTTAAATTTTAATATGACAATTTATTGACAGAATTTAGTGCTTTATTTTCTCATTAATCGTTTGCCAGACCAGACACGTATTTCCACACAAACTTCATCCCTGGCGTTACATTATTCATTACTCGGTTATTTAAAAACTATTTGTGCCGAGTAAAACATGTTCATTAACACTAATTTTACTTCAGGAACAGTAGTTTTCTCCTAATTGCTCGAAATGTTTAGCAACAGCTCAATTTTAACTAATTTTCTATCAATTTTCATTTATTTTATTAATGTGAAATGACTTTCGTATTTAGAGTCGGCTCAATAAACACTATGTTTGCAGATCCACAGAGATAGTGCGGAGGGTGCATTTGGGACAAACGAGGCAGTAAAGAAGAGCTGCCAGATCCCTACTGGGAAATTCCTCCATCTGAGGGATACAAGCCCGCTCAATTCCGCCAAATGACTGAGTGTTAAAAAAAAGATAATCAGTGAAAAAAGCGGACTCCGAGACTGGGGCTGGTAATTTCAAATTAGCTACACATTTACAAGTTATTTTACCTAAATACTCTTATGCATAAATCTTATCATAAACCATCAATATTGTAGAAATTTTAGAAAAAAAGGTGAGAACAATTGCATGCCTGTTTAATTTAAAAAAAAGTGGGCTCTGACACCTCATTATAGCTGCACATTTGCAAATGTTCACAACTAAAACTCTTGTGAGTGTAGCATATGTTTGAGAAGCCATGAATATTTGTACAATTTTAGGAAAAGGTGGGTCCTATTGATAATTTAAGCAAAAAAAGCAACGCATCGGCCAAAAACCGCCGAGGAAACGATGAATTCTGCCCATTGGGCGGAATGGTGCACAATGCATTTTCCTCCCGCAAGTTCTCACTTTTTTGCCGCCTAATTGTCAGAATTCTGCAAAATATGGACTCCTTTTTTATTTATACTTTTAAATTAAAACAATTATTAATCCTTGGTTGGCCTGTTAGGACTTTCAAGGTTTTGAATAAGACATAATGTCCCCAAACAAAATTGATAACTTAATGCATTTTTACATATTGTGTTTAGCTTACAAATAAATATGTCAGAAACAGTCCTCTAACCTTAAGTTGTTAATCATGTCCGCTGCTTTCGTTTCTGCTATTTTAAGGAGGTCGTAGCAAGTCTTTGGTTTGATTTATTGATTGATTTTTTTCGTGTTTCCGGGAACGTCAGCTGCATTGGTCTTTAGTCCCGTTAGTGTAGTGCATGTTTCTTCTTGGAAGATGGTGATCTTCCCCGCTGGATGGCGACATCAGGCGCGGACCTACAGTCGGCTAGTGGGGTTTCCCACAACCAGGACTCTCCCACCAACGGGGCACCGCCCCAGCCGAGACAAGCTCTAAGCTCCCGATCGGTCTCCCGGAATATGTGGTAGTGTTGTACATGCTAGTGTAAGTGTGTGTGTAAAGGGAGAGGATAGGACAAGGAAGAGGAAGGGCAGATCGCACGGCGTCCGTGACCCGTTTGATAGGGTACTGCTCCGGCATTCGCCTGGTGTTGATCGGAGAAACCACTACCGATCAGAGCAGGCGGCCGCTAGAATTCTCCTCCAGACAGCAACTGAATTCGACCGAGCTGGAGAGCTAGTGTCGAAAATCCTGCTGCCGTCGGGACTCGAACCTAGGATCTCCCGGTCAGAGGAGCTGCCGTGACATCAGTTGATACACTGAGCTACCGCTCCCGGAATGCAGGCTGTTAATTCTTGGATACGTGTATTAAGTAGAACCTAATTTAAATTTTTGAGTTGAGATGGTAGGTTTGTATAGAATCGGGTAGAGAGTCTGTCTATGTAATGTTTAATTGGGCCTAAGGCATCCCCGGGTGAAGGCTCCACGCAACAACTTCGCTCGTCACCTTGGCGTCTGACTGGGGCGCGTCGCCGTGTCACGAGACCTTGCCGTTTTCGAGCGGTGACGACCTCCCCGGACGCGTCTCGCGAGAAGCTGGCAACCAAGTTGGCGAAGTGGCGCGGACCTTAACGTGCCACTTTATTCATTTAAGGCGCTCTCTCGGCGACCTGAATCCCGCTCGCGAGTTCTCCTCTGAGGCGAATGCCATTTGCACACCGCGCACTTGAAGCCGCGCCTGCTTCCGGACGGAAACGAAATGCAACGAATGGACGAGTATTGCGGAGATGAATGTGGGAATCTCGGAGGAGCGCTGGTTTACTGTAATAATCGTCATCCTGTTCTTTCTTCGCGAAAATGGTCCACTCAAAAACGGAACACAAAATTGTAAAAATGAGTTTGTACAGTGAGTCTGTGGACGGCGGACGGTACTGATTCTAGGAACATTGGGACTTTCACAATTTCGAAAAAAAGCGATTTGCTCATCAAACATTGTGTTTGTTGTTTAGTTGATTGATTAATTGATTTTTTCGTGTTTCCGGGCGGATCAACTGCTTCGGTCATTAGTCCCGTTAGTGTAGTGCATGTTTTTCTCGGGAAATGGCGGCGATCTTCCCCCGCTGGATGGCGAGATCCGGCGCCGACCTACCGTCGGCTAGTGGGGTTTCCCCCTAACCAGGACTCTCCCTCCAGCGGGGCACCGCCCCAGCCGGAACAAGCTCTAAGCTCCCGACCGGTCTCCGGGAATATGTGGTAGTGTAGTGCTTTTTAGTGTAAGTGTGGTTTAAGGGGTGAGGATAGGACAAGGAAGAGGAAGGAAAGATCGCGCGCGGTCCGTGGCCCGTTTTGTAGGGTACAGCTCCAGCATTCGCCTGGTGTTGATCGGAGAAACCACGGAAAACTACCGATCAGAGCAGCCGTCCACTAGAATTCTCCTCTAGACAGCGACTGAATTCGACCTAGCGGAAAAGCTAGTGTCAAAAATCCTGCCGCCGTCAGGACTCGCACCTAGGACCTCCCGGTCAGAGGCGCTGCAGTGACATCAGTTGATGCACTGAGCTACCGCTACCGGTTTTGTTGTTTGACATTGCTACACTTATATTTTAGTCGTCTCTTTGTGTCTGCAGTAAACTTGTTTATTAATGTATTTTGGGTTTAATAATTTTTATTTTTACAGTGTACATAACCCTTCACCAAACAATTTTGGACATTATCCTTAACCAACTGAACTTCAGATTATCCAAGGTTTTGCGAGTACTAGGTAGTATCGCTGCAATTTTCTCGGTTAAGTGCTGAATTACTGTATTAATCTTTGTGCTGGACTTTCTTCAGGTAGTTAACATCGATTTTAATTCGGTACCGCGAAACCCTTGAAAAGTTTTTTTGCTAACCGTTAATCGAAATGTTGATTGAAAATAACGTGAGGATTATATTTAGCGTTAATATTGAAGATTAGTTTGCTTTAAGAACAAACTCAAGTTTCAATTAAGAACACTCAGTAGGGATTCGAAAAAGGTTAAACATTTTGGAAAATTCAGAGGTTCTATTGACAATCGAACTCTTACCATGTCTGCAAGTGTCATGCCCTGGTCATACCCTCTATTCGAACAAGATATTTAAAATAATACATTTGGAGAAGTTTAAAAAAAATGAAATTGTGGTATGAGGTCACAACGTACTGCCTAAAATTGAAAGCCACGTTTCAAATTCGCAGGATCTCAAGTTAAAAGCGATAGGAGAAAATTCATTTTGGGAAAACGGTTTCGGCGCTAGTGTTATTCACAAATGGACAAACAGACAAACTTGTGAAAAACATGGGAATCACACCGAAGATGCTTAAGGTTTACTAGAGAGTCGCGTTAATTAAATTACCTTCTTCCCTCGAAATTGTTGTTAAGTTTTGTTAAGGAAATTTACGTCGATTTACTTTTCACCAGGAAATTGTTGGTTATTTGACTGTAGTTATATTATATTTCTTTCTTTCGGACTTCGACATAGTCATTATCATGTATCATAATCATTATCTATTGATATAGTAAATTGTTTTTTATGTAATGTTTCTGGAACTCATGATATCATATAATTAACCAATATGTAATTTAATTATATTTTAATTTGACTTTTAGCTAATACAAAGGAGAATTTTGCCTTTGAAGTATCGAAAGATGTCACAAATGAAGGGATACCTAATACATTTTAAATTATTTCATTTTGAGCTTACGTATTCTGAAGATATTAATCCGCAATGATTATTTTTTGTTTATTTAACACGTAATCAAGAAACTGATGGCAAATCCTGCTCATCAACTATTCATCTATCTATCGAGAGGAAGTTGGACAATGAATAACACCTTTCTATCTACGGCTGAAGTCAATAAGAAATATTTCTAGAATATAGAAATAGAGCATGCGCTACGGTGGCTACAAGATTGTGGCAAATATTTTAAACGCAAGCAGCCTTGATGGACCAAAGGCGTAGGCGTTCGCACGGGTGAGGGGCAGGGGGCTGCACCTCACCTGCGATAAAATAGAAAAAAGGAAAGAAAAAGAAAACATAAATAGCAAAAAACCGCGGAAAAGGGACCATAAGGTACGGCTGTGGAAAACACCCTGAAGAGGGAAAATCTGTCGTCAGAAGATGAGAACATGCTAACCTACCTAACTTTTTCTAGAATATTTATTTATATCCTGGGGTGTACGTGTATTTTAACATTGTCATATCCCACTGCCCACTTGTGAAAGTGTTTTTATTTCTCTGTACGCTGCGTAAAGAATTGCATATCTAAAATAACGGTTTTTAGAAAAAAACTTTAAACATTGACTGTTGTACATATCTTTTTTCTTAATATATTGAAGCATGTCGACTCGTGTAGTGTAGTGTAGCTATTGAACAATTTTCCAGTTCAATATATTTCCAAGCAACTCTGGACATACTAGCTCTCTTAAAAACTGCCATATGTAAATGTTTTTTTCTCTCATACCCGAAATTCACAAACAAATAACCAAGTGTAAAAGTGGCCTGGGACGTAGCTGTTTATACATTTAACTTTTTTTTCCGTACACCTATGACAAAATCTCATTTTTTGTCATCACACCCTCTCCTCAGCGAACATATATTTGTTATCAATAGGGAGCGAATTTCTATGATTTTGAATATTTTTGTCCGTTGCATTAGGGCATAGCTAAGTGAAATTTCTTTTCATTTAGTTGGAATTAGATGCTAAGTAGATTAATATGTTAGTGCAAATTTGTGCATATTTGTGCATGACCGATTTTCCCTTTTGCCGCATATTCGTGTAATTATAAGTGCCTATTTTGCATATTTCGTTGAAATAGAGACTTGTATATAAGACGTTTCAACTTTTCATAGAAACGTTTTAATTGAAAGCGTTCATTAATTCGAAAGAGCTTCTCACAGTTTGCGTTTGGTTTTTTACATCTTTTCTATAGATGATAAAAAATTTGTGTAAATGTAAGTTCTTGATTTCGTATATTTTACACCTGACAGAAGAAGTGCAACAAGACATAATAGATGAATATTTACTTCAATTATTTCTCTCGCGAAGTCAGGTAGATTATATCATATTTTCACAAATATTTCATGGTTTGAATATTATCTTTTCATTCCAAGCATACTTCTTCCGAATTTTATCAAGAAAGGTTTATAGAGGAAATGAAATATTGTTAATTTTAATTGCATATTTAAGAATATCTAGGGTATAAATTCATATTTTGACGAGCGTATTTGAAGATTTTTTAGGGCATAAACATCCCCTCCCTAGTTATCAGGGTCCCAATAAGTAAGTAGTGAGCCACTCACCCATGACGGCGGCGGCCGCCCCGAGCAGCAACACCAGCAGCAGGAGGCCCGAGGCCGCGAGGAGCAGCGGGGGCGTGGCCGGGCGGGGGCGGGCAGCGGTCACCTCGCCGCGCTCAGCTCCAGGGCGCGCAGCGGCGGCCGGCTGCGGCGGGGCGCCACGCCCACTCCCGCCCCGGCACCCACGCCCCGCACCCGCAGCCGCCCCGACGCCAGCCGCTCCACGATGGCGCGCTGCAGTCGGGCGCTCCAGTCTTCCTCGTGCGCGGCCGTGGCCGCCGCCGCCGCCGTGGCCGCCTGCCCCGCCGGCGCGGGGCGGCGGGCGGCGGGGGGGCCGGGGGCGGCGTCGGGGGGGACCTGGGGGCGGGGCTGCGCGCGGGGGCCGAACGCTGCTACCGCCGCTGGCCCTGGCCCAGCGACCGCTTGGACGACGGAAAGGGCGAGCGCAGCTCCGTCGAGTCCAGCACCTTGTACGTGCCCTGCGGGACGCCTTGCAGCTCGCCTTTCTTCTTGCAGAGGGCGATCGAGAACTTCCTGCGACTCGTCAGAAACAAGTTGGAACGGAGGATTCGCAACTTTGACAGTCGCAGCTTCTTGTGCGATTTCCTTCCGGCGATGATATACATGGACACAAGAATTTCTAACCGGTTCCGCGAGTAATGAAACGGAGTGTGCTCCTATACGTGTTCGAAGAATGCGTCGACTTGCATTTTCTCTCGTCGGGCGAAGTCTGAGTTTCTTTCTTCTTTCCGCAGGGTGGTCACGGATCCAGGCCACAGGGGTGCGTTGCAGCTACGCCTGCTGTATCACTTGATCACTGAATGCACTCGTTAGAAGAATCTCTCCCTCATAATATTGTAGACGATCGTAAAAACTAGAGAAAAAAAATCTCTCCTGTTCTCCGTCGCAGTTCACTTCTTCCACGGAGGTACACTACCTTTTGCCACAGTTCACTCTCGCCGATACATGCTCTGATCGTCTTGTAAACAATCGAGAATTTATCCAGCACAATTCCGATGGTGGAAACAATGTAGGTTTGGGGAGGTATTCGTCCTCACTCTGTTGCAAAGCGTAGTGTCAGGCGCGCACCGCCGGGTTTCGAACAGGGTCTCTCAGAATGGGAGCACGTGAGTGCGGGCGGCGGCAGCGAAGGTCCGACTGAGCTTCAATGGCTTCAATGAAAACGAATACGCCCCGGCCACTTCTCCCACCCCCTCCCTGCGCGATCCCCACCTCCTCGCGCTCGCCTTCCCCACCCCGCCCCGTCCCGCCCCCGTCCCGCATATCTGCACTCCGCTCTTCCCGTCTTTCGCTAAGCGGCCCATCTCCCGCCCGCGCTGCTCTCGGTAACGTACTACGTTGTTGCGGTGGGAGAACAAACGAGGCGCGGGCGAAAGTCGACCTCCACGGGGTTGCGTCGCGGGCACAACACTTGCAAATGAGAGATATTGTAGCGTCTTATATCATCGTCACTCCGCGTGTTAACGACCTGCGCCGATTCAAGCGAGGTCGGTGGACGGACATCCAACAGGTGGTGGTCTCGTGTAAGACGGCATCCTCCCATTGTTTGCGATCCTACGCTGCATCTCCGGACTTTTTTTTTTTGTTACGGTGGCAAAGTCCTCTGCAAGACGTGGAAATATCCGAGGTTGAATAATTCAATTGCTGTGACCTTACATTCTAACTGTTAAATCATATAAACATATAAACAATATTAATGATTCAGATTTACTTATTTGCTAATTAACTAGTTACTAACTTGATTCGCTTTGTCTTTTCATATTTTCCTCCCGTAATTCCCTTTCATAATTCCCTCCATTAAAGAACATTCATCATTCAACTGTTTTTATTTCTGTTACCGATCTCTGATCAGTTAGTTACGAAATGATGCAAGCGTTCTTAACCCTTGTCGTGCGTTGAGGCTTGGAGTAACCTCCGGTATTGTAATATTAACTAATTATTACTATATTGTAGAATTGCAGCGTCGCAGCAGTCAGGCTTTATCCTTCGGCCAGGGCTGACGCCTAGATCGGTGGTCTCCTGGCCGAGTCGACAGGAACCGCATCTTTCGCTGAACCTTCGTGAATGCACGGATGTAAATTGTAGCTGCGTATTTAGCTCTGTGAAGGTAACTGAAAGCAATTAATAAAACAATAAAATATAAAGGCAATGACATAAAATAAATACTACTATATTTAAAATATTACACTGTAAAACTATTCTGCTTTTTCTTCAAGGAAGATTTTTAAAATTATACGGAACAATGTGTACGTAATTATTACCATTTTAAGTACAACTTATTGACGAAACATTTAATTTATAAAATTTAACTTTTGAATGATTAAATAACGATTTTAACATTTACAGAAGATTTTTTGACTTAATTTAATATAGTACGTGGTTTAATACTGATATTTAGTGAATCTTTAGTGAAATCATGATTTGATCACGAGAATTATGAAAACTATCGTCAGGAGTGCATCGATTCAATAGTATATTGAACCCGGGAAGAGGCCAGCAATCTTTGCAATCGGGATGATTGAAACTTTTCTGCTTGGAGAGCTGTACGCAATGTACGTCCTTCGAGCGACGTTCGCCAGTACGTGAGTAGTTCTGATGTGACTCACGACTTCGTCATCTGAACTGAACTTATGAGCGTATTGCTGATAGGACTTGTATGACGTTTCTGAGGAATTGCCCGAAATGAATTTTCCATTTCAGTAATGCTTGATAAGCAGAAATCTATAAATTATTTATTAAAACATGTGACAGATTGAAAATTGCGAGTACTTGAAATTGAAAATTTATAAAAGATATGACATTTTCATTTACAAATATATTAGAAAAATAGCGAGTGTGTACCATATTGTTTTACTCGGGATATTGCTTTACGGGATACCAGTCGGGAGCTTCGAGCTTGTCCCGGCTAGGGAGGTGCCCCGCTGGTGGGAGAGTCCTGGTTAGGGGGAAACCCCACTAGCCGACGGTAGGTCGGCGCCGGATCTCGCCATCCAGCGGGGAAAGATCACCGCCATATCCCGAGAAAAACACATGCACTACACTAACGGGACTAATGATCGAAGCAGTTCACGCGCCCGGAAACACGAAAAAATCAATCAATCAATCGGTACCTCCTAACCTAACATAATATCACTATTCACCTCAGTTGACGCATTTTCGAGTTGCGGCGACGAGGCTGCGAGTTACGGCCTTCGCGACTTACACACAACAATCTTGAATCTGTGTTGCACAATTTCAAAAGCATTTTTTTTTTTTGCGAAAATACTTCTTGCGATTACACGAGACGCTTCACATTCGGACAAGTATCTTACATTTGCCGGCACCCTGTGGATGCTACCAACATTAGCCGGGTCATAGCTGCACTTGAAGGTCACGTGCTGGAAGGAGACGGGGACATTGTTATCAATCGGGAGCTCCAATACCAAAAATTTAAGTCCTGAAGAAGCTCCAAGTTGGATGACATTGTCCCCCTCTTCTTCCAGCTCGTGACTTTGAAGTGCAACTATGTTTAAATCGGAGTATACTCACTAATAATTGTCATTCAAACAGCTTTATCAACACAGTCTAGCTAATGTGAGATTTAACCACGCACCTCTAGCATTAGACATAGTTTGGTCTTTAGTAGTGACTCGTCGTGGTAAGCGCAATATATCGTATGTCAAGTCTACCAAAGTTTTCAGGAGCAACGAAAAACATTCTCTACCTCTCATTGTCTTGACTATTGGTTTCACAAATATAAAATCAGTATATTCGGTTTTTCATTAGTCCGTCGTCTTACGACCTATTTCAATTCTGCAGTTCTCTAGATTGAACACAATGGTCTAATAAAGAAAAAAAAGTGAATTTTTTGACATGCGACCTATTGCTGTTACCACAAATACATTTTTCAAGTTAAAATTTCTCTTTTATCATCCTGTGTTATCATGTCTATACCATCAGACCGTTTTGAAGAAAACTCAAGAAGACGCATTTGTAGGCTGTGGAAGTGAGCACAGAACCATCACACAACTTTTTAGTTCTGGTTACGCTTGGCGCTTAAGAAGAGAAATGCGTCAGTGCACTCAACTCTCATAACACACCACGTAAGAAGTGTGTGCTTGGCATACCTTACAGCTACGAATGGCGGTAGCGCTGACCATTTGCATTCGCGTTTTAATCTCCATCCTGTACGTAGCTTTTGCAAAGGATACGTGCGAAACTTTATGAGTTAATGGAATAGTTCTGATTTGTCAATGTGCTTTGACGTTAGTAATAGTAATCATAAATAATAGTTTACAAGAATTTAAGACTAATGGTTATTCAACTGAATCCGTATACAAAAAAAAATATAGTTGTACAATACTTTCTGCAAAGGATACGTGCAAAACTTTATCAGTTAATGGAATAGTTCTGATTTTCCAATGTGCTTTGAAATTAGTAATAGTAATCGTAAATAATAGTTTACTAGAATTTAAGACTGATGGTTATTCAACTGAATCCGTATACAAATAAAAATATTTGTGCAATAGTGAATGCAAATATATAATACAGTGTTTATAATAAATATAAATAAATTTCATTGCTTTCTGCAAACTTTTTCACGTTCAAGTTCTCAAGAAAGGATTCTTGCTGCACGAAATGGAAAAAATCTCATTCACCACTCCTCCTTAATGAAAATGTGTATTTTAGATCTTTATATTTTTTAAATTAATGGTTTTTAAATACATTTCGCTTTCGTAATAATAGAGCTTCATAAAACAATTTCTTGAAGATCTTACTGCCACACTACAACTTTTTAATGTAGTTTCTGTGTCCGACAGGTATTCAAAAAAGATAATACAACACTGATTACTTTTTCAATATCTTAGAGACCGAATAGACAAAAGGCGCTTTATTTAATAATATAGTAAAATTAGCATTTTCATTAGTATGATGGCTATCAGTATGATTGTTAATTAGATGGCTAGAGCACACTCCGCTCATAATTAATTAGCGTAAGATTGGAGATGTGTATTCTCTATTTTGCAACGTGCAATGCTCCCGTTGTAAATATTATTCGTCGCTTTCGATTGTGAGCGGAGAGGAGCACAGAGTAAAGCAGAGTGGAGCCCGAGCGCGGCGCCATCCAAAGAGAAACCGCTCGTCGTCCGCGGGCGGCGCGACGCACGTGGAGCGCGACGGGAGCAGCGTCGCACTTCGCCCCGCCCCCTCGTCCCCTCCCGCGCCCACCACCCCGCCCCCCCTCCATTCCCCCCACCAGCACTCGTCGCTCACCGCGCAGCAGAGCAGGTTTTGAGAAAATTTAATTTTTATAATTGTCATTCACTTCATACAAAAATTACGTGATAACGATTGTTTTTGTCGTTTTTTTTCAAACAGTTATACATGATCTTTCTTAAAAAGCTATGTTTTTAGATAAAATTTCTTTGAGGCAAAAATCTCTATCTTCAATTTTGTAATTTCGAAAACTTGTTTTACAATTTTAGAAAATAATTCGGTGAGAAAGTGACTAGCGCCATATTTTTTATCGTCCTTTGAAACATATGACATGATATGAAACATATGACAAAATTTAAAGAAAAAAGTTAGAGCTGTTTTTGAGAATTTAAAAAAATAAATTCCACTAATTTTAAGCACAAATTACGCAAAAACTACTTGTTAAAAAAATCGTACATGTCGTTTTTTAAAGAGATGATTGTTTTAGAAAAAATTTTGAACACGCCGCCCCGCGCTGCCCCCACCAACTGCGCTGGATGCCCTGGTGCTGTTGCGTCGGCCGCCTTTTGATTAATTTGACTTTACCCACGCTCCGCGGGAATTCACCGGTAGGCTGTTTCGCATAACAGTGCTCACCAGTTAAATCGAGAGTGAGAATGAGCAATGTAGTGAATACATTATATTGGCGTTCCGAGAGTCTGAAGATTATCCTTGTTTTCTTGTTTCACTGAACTAATTTGAATACTGTGGTGTTTCACTGAATTCATGTAGATTTCGAAAGTTCATTTTGCGAAAACGCTCTTGATCAACATCTTGTTCATTTGACAGGAATGGTAAGTCCATCATATTCAAGGTCGCGCGAGACTCATCTCCGTATAGCTACTAATCCTGTGAATGACGATGGCACTAACATCAATGATCGGCCTTGAATTTATGGGAATAGTTCATGGGTGCTTGTCAATTAATTATTATCTTAGTTTGCAGCCGATTTAGAACTTTATTGCTCCATCATCAGGGTTATTAGAACAGATACACAGTTTTTCTAGACTTGTTCTCAATATTGCACAGAATAACACAGAAATATCGCCCACCAGGAACGCATCTCCGCATCGAGCCGAGTCACGGGTTGCCACCATGCACCAGTTTCCTACTCTATTTCGTCGCCTTCTTAAAAGTCAGTAAAAATATTACAGTCTAACATGAAATTAATGGTATAAATAATAAGTTATTATAATCTTTTTACTCACGTGTGTGACAATGTTATTTCCAGATTAACATAAAATGTATAAAATTTGTTTGTTTCTGTTTTGGTTTACAATTTTATTTTTGTATTTATATTTATACCTGTTCTTTCCCCCTTTCACTTCTCTCTTTTCCTGACTTTCATTGTTAATATTCAAAATAATGCCTATTTTTTACGTTGGTTGGCTCCCTTTCTACCCAGACTCTTCGTACTGTGAAGATGTTTTCTCTTGTAATGGGATGTTTGTCCGTTTTATATTATGATATCATTTGCTCAAAAACTTCTTATATAAAAAAATCGTGATTTACAATATATGTGCTTATTTAATCTTCTTTTTGTAACTTCTCTCGAATGTAAATTATATTTTGTACTTATTACTTATATTTTTCACTTAAACTAGAAATTTAAATATTTTTATTCTTTATTTTTTGTAGTTTAATATTTGTATTCGATATTTTCAAAAACAGTTTGTCATTTTTACTTTCAGATGAAAACGTAAAGACATGATGATGCTTTGACCACTCGCGAAATGTAATGTGAATAAAGACTTTTTTTATAAAAACCTATTGATTGATTTAAATAAAAGGATATTTGTATGTTTTTGTTGAGTATTATTTTATAATCTTAAAATTATTACCACAACAAGAGGTAGGTAGCTACAATTAGCACCTACATTATCATTCTCTCTCTCTCTCTCTCTCTCTCTCTCTCTCTCTTTTTATATATATATATATATATATATATATATATATATATATATATATCGCTAAGGCAGTAGTGCCGTGGCGATCTCAGACGGAAAGATCGCGGGTTCGAGTCCCGCCTGGAACATGATACAGATATATATTGCTGTTCGATGTTCTTTTGTTTGTCGGAAATATATTTTGCTGTTGGAAAAAAGATAGAAAATGATTAGAATGTGAATGGTCGATACTGGTAGGACCTGCTACAAACGTATTATGGCATATTGAACTTTTTGCACATTCGAAAATCCATCCACTTTAGTCGGAATAATATGTGAATTCGGGTTTTGAAAGCTCGGAAGTGAGAACAATAGTAATCTATTTAATAGTGGGGGAGGATTTTTTTGAGTAATTTAAAAAATACCCTTGCATCGTTAATTTGGCAAATTTTTACTTACTCGCGTACTATGTAGAAAGTTATCCAATCATGTAAAAACAGATTTAAAACAATTGACTGGAAAACAAGTATATTCTGGATAAAACATTACGACTCCGTAAAACAGAGCAAACGAGATAAAATCGTTTATTGTAGTATTCACATCCCACTGTAATGTGCAGTGTTTAAATATGTAAATATGATCTTAAACATCGTCATAAATTGTGTTTTACAAAGATTTACGAAACGGAAAAAACTATATCAGTTGCAAATGAGAGGTAACAATGGGAATCCGTGTGCTGCTAATTAAGAAATTCCCCACATTTCTTTCTGTTTCGTGCACATACCCGAGATTGAATAAGATTAGATATTTATAACTTATAGAACAGTTTAGGTAAGATAATTTTCTCGTACATCACACTAGTAACTAGAATAAATTTTGGGCAATATTTGTTTCAGAAAGAAGTGAATTTGAATAAAGCAATGTTTTAGCAAATTCTCTGATTTATTAAGTACTAGATTCGCGGGACACCTCCTGCGGGTATTTTCATGTAAATATATTTGACTTGTCCACTTTGAAAGTTCATAATAAAAGTAAATTTTAAACATATTACAGTAGCTCGGCCTGTACATTTTCGGACACAGAAAGTTACATGTAAAAGCGATAGAATACTTAATTAAAATTTAGATTCACTACAAAATTAGGTTTAATTATCCCCAACCTAATGAACCAAGTCGTAACGATTCATGAAAATTCTGGAAGGAGTATAGAAAAATTCACTGTTTCATGATTACGATTGATTACGACATGATTACGGTTACGATGAATAACGAATATTATTACTACATCCCGAAAAAGACTTTCCAACCGGCGATAATAGTCTGGGATATAACTGGGATTCGAGTCCAGGTATTTAGGGTTAGCAAGCAACCTCAATCAATTGTGTCGGTACTTCAACCTTCTTGACTCTTTAAAAAGACAGTTGAATGTATGCAATTTTAGACAATTCAGAGGTTTTAATTCAAATTTATCGAGTTAAAGTAAAAATATTAATAAAAAGATTGTAAGATATGATAATGGAAAATTGGAAAAAAATCATTTTGGGAAAACGACTTCGCCGCTAATGTTATTCACAAACGGACAAAAAGACTAACTTTTGAAAAACAAGGAATTTGTTTTCGGAATCAGTGATTTTTGAAACGCGTATTTATTTCCTAATCTCAAGATAAATTCTTGGCAGCTTTCTAATCCCTTCACACTTGATAAATTAAAAACTGCGCACGTTTAACAGCTTACACTTATTTGACAGAAATTAATATGTATTATGTGATTGACGCAGTTTGTTTGCGACATTCACATTCTTTTGCCATATGCTATGATGTAACAAAAGGCAAAGACATGCTCTGTTTTTCTATTGTCAGTGGGAACATTAAATGAATAATTTTAAGACTATGATTATCTCTAAGATCCGACTGACACGCAAATGTTTGCACGCGATGTGTAGGCTATGAAATTACCATCTCACCAGTTTTATCCGATTTCAGGAATGTGGATATGAAAGTTCTCTACTGAGGAAGTAGGGTACCATTTAGATACCTTACGACTTACAGTATTTTAAAAGCATATGATGTAAAATTATTATGTTATTGAAGAATTCATTACTCTGTCTTTGATAGTTATTTTTTTTTCGTGCCCAATTTTACGACAGAGGTAGGTTTCGTGTTTACAATTACTTCAATAAAATTAGCAATATTCTTCTCTTAAGGCTCATTTTGGCATCATTAGCGTGGAACACCGGAGGAATGTTTAACGTGTAATCTGTCGCCTGTTACTAAAGTGATGTCCCGATATTTGTTTGGAAATCATTTAATGAAACCAAGGAATAGCTAGAGGCAGTCAACTCACAATGGAATTCTTTTGCAAGTTGCAATTTATGTTCAAGAAAAAATACCTACTAAACAATTGAATTAGGACCATTGAATTGAGAATTGAAAACAATTGAATCCAAAGGAGAAGCTGTAGCTATTAAAATAATTTATCATATTACAGTATGTATATGCAATAAGTACATACCCAACAGTCAGTCACTAGAGAAGTCTGAAATTACTGATATCATTAACCAACTGCCTACACCTTTTATTATTCTAGGTGATTTTAACAGTCACCATTCTCATTGGGGGTCATATAAAGTTGACTCAAAGGGGCAGAAAATTGAATCTGCAGTTGAAGACTCTTACATTATAATTCTCAATTCAGGTGAAGCAACTCGTATGAACCTTAGCAATGGAAATCTTAGTTCTATTGACCTTACTCTCTGTTCTGCTTCATTTGCCCATGTATGTGATTGGACAGTCTCCGAATATCCCTATGACAGCGATCACTTCCCTATTTTTATCAATTTTGACAATTCCAAATGCTCCACAATCACCTATAATACTACATTGAAATGGAACTTTTAATAAATCTAAATGGAATAAATATAAAAAATCAATAGAAATCTACCTGCAACAATCCACTGCATTTGATAACATAGTAGATATAGATTACACTATTCAATCATTTTTAGATATTAACAACCAAGCAGCAAATAATTCCGTGCAAATATATAAACCATCACAGAAAAAAGAAACGTACTATGGTGAAATGAAAATTGCAAGGAAGCCATCCAAAAGTCCTAATTTGTTTCCAGTCCAAACGCATTTAACCAGTTCAAAAAACACAACCCACAAGGAAATAAAATTGAGTATAAGAAAAGGAGAGCAGCAGCCAGAAGAGTAATAAAAGAAACATAACAATATGAGTGAATTATGAAAGAAGATAAAAGCCATACAAGAAAATGAAGCATATAATCCAATTAATATCATAAAACAACTAACTCGGAAGAAATTCCTAACAAGTTTGTAGATAGATTTGCTAAAAATTCTAGCAATAATTCTAGCCAAAAATCCTATTACCCAGAAGAATTCTTTCAGAATAAAAAATGAACAAGAATACGAAAATCTCTCAACAGACAATGAAAACCTCAGTTCTGAATATCAACTCAACAATCCAATTTCAATTGAAGAACTTATTTCTGCTATTGAATCAATTAAGAACTTGTCTCCAGAGCCTGACAACATCCCAAATGTACTCATAAAAAAATCTATCACCTAAGGGAATTGATCTTCTTCTCAGAATATACAATTCAATAAGGGAGAGAAATTTATTTTCCTAACTTGTGGAGAAAGGCAACAGTAATTCAAATTCCAAAA
Organism: Teleogryllus oceanicus; assembly: GCA_964035755.1. NCBI lineage: Eukaryota > Metazoa > Arthropoda > Insecta > Orthoptera > Gryllidae > Teleogryllus > Teleogryllus oceanicus. Next base: position 9,136,784 of record CAXIVR010000002.1, read on the forward strand.
CCACAAAAGGATGAGTCAAATATTGATAATTACAGGCCAATATCCTTAACTTGTAACATGTGCAAGATACTTGAAAAAAGTGGACAACAGATTTAGATGGTTCTGATCATCACTATCATAAAAACAATTGGTTTTGACCAATACTACCTGTCTCATCTTATAAGTGTTGACATATATTCAAGTTCTGAATAACAGCATGTTTAGCTGTCAATTAGACATAGAAAACTTATCCATGGTTTGGGAAAGGAATTCTTTAAAAATTTAAAATTGGAATCAGAAACATGTTTGCATTTTAAATAATTTTTAATAAATCGTAAAATAAAAGTCAGAGTCAATGGTTACTTCTCTAAAATGAGAGGTCTAGAAAATGGAGTCCCAGAAGAATCAATCTTAAGCTTTTTGTACTTGCTGTCGATAATACGTTTTTAAACATCGAATCACCTACAATAACTAGGAAATATGCAGACGATATAATCATTCTTTCTAAGGAAAAACTTAACCTCAATTACAATCCAGCAACTCTGAACGACTTATATGATTGGGAAAATCAGTTCAATTTTCTGTAAAAATATTGTTTATTATTCCTAAGCAAACAATCAATTATTCCAAAATTAACTGGCCAACAATATTTAAAATTCCTAATCAAGACTATTGAAATGTATTTGACTGCAAAATGACATGGAAATCACTTCAATATTTCATGATGAATACAGAACCGACTCAATTATTTAAATTTGTTCAACAATTGGTGCAGTAGTCACTACTTACTTTCAAAGCCATAGTATGGAGCAAAATTGATTATGAATAATTACAACTCTTCAAACAAGTCCTTGAAATCTCATACAAATCACCATCAAGGACTGAGTTATTAACGTTGTTTGCAAATAGCCCAATTAGTATACAATTGAAGTCAAGGAACCATGTCTTAAATTGCAGAGAATTATTATGACAAATATGCTGTTAAGCTGCTTCATCAACTAACTCATAATTTCAATGATGTTTTCTCAGTATATATGAAAAAGTGTTTATCTCACAAAACTTTCTAGATGTTCATATAGAGATAACAGAGGGTCTTAACACCAAATATTACAAATGTAATTCGACCTCGAACACACATTAGCTGACCTGACTTAACCATTACAAAATTTAAGCTTATTAAAAGAAAAGATCATCCTTCTTGAATATCTCAATTTAACAACACTGTATTTATACATTAAGACAGTATAAAAAGCACTAAGTCCATGTATATTTGGACAAAATATCAAATATAGCTTTAAATTTCAGTCACAACTGAAATGTCACTTTAATGGCAGGCAAATTGTAATCAAATACAAATTTAAATTTTATATCTCAAACATTCAATATAAATAAAGTTTTAATCAAATATTAACTATATCTTTATAAAGACCTATTGAAAGGATCCTCAGAAGAAAATTCCCTTGTAGGACCTCTGCACTAGACATCACATCACAAATAGTGAAAATAGAGATAACTGCAATTTTAACTGAGAACAATAAATGCACAACCCATCCTCACTGTCATGATAATTTTAGACTAAGAGGAAAAAAATACATGGAACACCAAAGCAAGAGTATTCATAAAACTCTTAAAAGACTTATGCAGTGTAACTTAGAAACGTATAAAACTTAGTCAGAGAAAGTGTTTTCATTGACGACATTAAAAAAAGCATCTCATCTAACAAAATCCGATCTTGTGATGTATGTAGTTTACTCTAACTGACCACATCATTGAGTCATTCCCAAGCTTATATACGAAAACTCTTGAGGACTGACGTTGACATATTGTATTTCCTCATTAAAATCTAGTAGTTATGTTTGTAAAGTATTGTACTGAAATTGAGCTCAAACTAATACGTTAATTATTGTGCAGTACTGTATTGTATAATCGTAGAATTGTGTTATTGTAACAATATAGTGTTGTATTAGATATCTAAATTTAAACTTGAATATTGAATATTGTAATTGGGGTGGTCGCTAATACCTTGCAGTTGATACAACCTAAAAAAAATTAAAAAATCTGTTATAACGTTATTATAACCACAGGAAAACAAGTAGCCAAATGAAAACATTCTCACGTAAATACGTAATAGTATAGATAGCCGACATTAGTATTTTCATTGCCTTTCATTTAATAAGAATAAGACCTGATTAATGTAAAACATGTACGTAATTTGAATTTATAATTAAAATGATCAAGTAAGATACAAATTGCACTCCTCTCTATTTAAATAGCGATGCAGATGAGACTTGCAGAAAGTCTGACAATATTGAGATTCTACGGTGTTCCTTCACTCCCAAGTTGTCTACAGTCCCACCAGATATTATTATATTATTATTATTATTATTATTATTATTATTATTATTATTAGTAGTAGTAGTAGTAGTAGTAGTAGTAGTAGTAGTAGTAGTAGTAATAATAATAATAATAATAATAATAATAATAATAATAATAATAATAATAATAATAATAATAATAATAATAGTAATATTACACATATCCGCCGAGGGATTTTCCAGTGTGACTCTTTAAGCCCTTTATTGTTCTGCTTAGTTTTGAATCCTCTGAAGACGCTCCTAAATGCATCTAATTATATCATCGCTCTTAAAAAACGGAACTCAATCCTTCTTCGTGTCTCGCATCTTCTTTATGTGAATAATCTGAAGTTCTATGAAAACAATGAGAATTATATGCGGCAACTAGGCGTGACGGAGAAATTCACTGACGGCATTAAGATGAAATTCGGTTTGGATTAATGCAAGAGAGTGAATATCATTCGGGATTATTTTCATGTTACTAATTTGGAAAATGACAATGAATCAAAGATTACCTTCGTGGAACTCCATGAAGCTTACCAATACTTGGATTTTCAACAGTCACTCCGAATCAAACACACTGCCACTAAGAACATACTAACAACTGAAGTGTGTAAACGATTGCATGAACTCTTAAAAACTCAACTCTCTGCTAGAAATATTATAAAGTCCATCAATTCATATGTCACTCCAATGCTGACATAATCCTTTGGCATTATAAAATGGAGGAATACCGACCTCGACAACCTTCAGAGGACCATTCGAACTGCTATTACTCAATACCGAAAACATCATCCACATTCAAGAATTGAACGTTTTACCCGTCCAAGATCACAAAGAGGGGGAGGTGTTGTAGATCTCATACATCTACACAGCTCTCAAATTGCATCACTCAGAAGATACTTTCTGGAATATTGCGGGAGACTTCAGCATGCAGTATGCAGCGCAGTTGATAATATCTAGCGGATTCGGTGGTATAACGGTCAGCGTACCGGACTGTTGTACCCGAGTTTGCGGGTTCATACCCGATCGAAGCCGTGGATTTTTAAGGGCGAAAAAATCCCTCATACGCCTTCCTTTGTAGGGAATGTAAAGCCGGGTGTCCCATGTAGTAGATTTACTGCATGTAAAAATCTTCAAGCCTAAAAGAAGCCTTTGAACAAAATTGAGATCCGCCAGTGTCGTCGCCCAAGATGCCCACCTCCTCCGCCCACCTCCTTTCTCCGCTAGGTGGTGAAAGGAGCGTATCGTATTTGCGTGGTTAGACGGAAGAGCGGGCCTGATGGCCCAAGTCTCGCCACGTAAAATAAGGCATTAACTAAACTAAACTATCTATAGTCCTTTGAACTTGGAAAGGACTGATTCACCTGTTCAGCCAGTCACTGAAACCGAAGAGAAGATAACCTCATGGAAAGGGAAAGTCCTGCATGGAAGTACTCCCATGAGCTGAGCAAACGAGAAGTCGACATCTCTGCGTCGCACGCATGGGTCCAGCATGGGAATCTCTTTCGGGAAACAGCCTTCATGATAGCTATCCAGCACCACGTGGTGTCAACTCTGAACTACAGAAAACACATTCTGAGAGATTCGACCATGCATTCCGACACATGTAGAAGAAATGAGGCCGCAAGCGAAACGATTCAACACGTGGCAAGTGGATGTAGCGGCCACGCGCAGTTGGAATATAAAAAGAGGCATGATGATGGGGCGAAGCAGATCCACCAAATATTGGCAATGAAAACGGGCTTACTCGCCACTTCCTCGCCCTATTATAAATATGTTCCTCAGAACGTGCTTGAAAGTTGTGAGTACACTCTCTACTGGGATCGCTCCATGATCATTGACAGACAAGTCGGAGACAATACACCCAAAATAACATGCATCAATAGAAACCATCAGTAGGCTTACCATATTGATGTATCAATACCCATCACCCACAACATACCGGCAAAACATTAAGAGAAGATCCAAAAATATACCGATCTCGCCCATGAAGTCCTCTTACAGTCACGTCATACGCAGTTTTTAACTGTTTTTTGACGTAAAATAAATAAATAAATAAAAAAAAGTCGCAACTCAGTGGAACTTCAGCAAAGTGACAATTGTGCCAATAATATTATCAGACATATAAGTGATCCCGGAAATGACACTTCGAGTACTAGAGTGTCTTCACTTGGATGCCAGGAGGGTAAGAGTTATCTTGAATACATGCCGTATTGTTAGAAGCCACCTGAATCTTCAATAAAGCAACCGCACACCTGGTGACCATACCTGTGAGTGGTAGACATACCGGCCAGTAAAAACTGCGAAGAATAAATAATAATAATAATAATAATAATAAAGCATATATATAATATATAATAATATATAGTGAGGAGAACGCGTCAACTTCATCTGGACTGCATACCAAGAGGAATGCCTCCAGAAGAAATGAAACATCCAATAGAATTAAATGGAGCAGAGAAATGAAAAAAGAGAAGATCCTTACCGGGTTGAGACACAACTTCCTCTAATTTCTAAAACCTACCCAGAATTCAACTTGACTGAACAAAACCTAGCCGACCGTAAGAACGTAATTATGAAACGAAAGTATCTTACCCAGATCGAAATTGATGAAATACGTAGGGAAGTGGGTAATGAACTTCAGGCAGCTGTAGAAGATCATCAAACTGGTGATAATAACGAGACGAGAATAGAGACAAATGATTTGAGTATAAATAAGGAAACCGCTGAAAAGTTTGTAGGATATTTCTGTTTCGAGACACAGATCCTCTTGGTAGGCCTAAAATCCCAAAATTGATCTTTACCAAACAAACTAATATTCTTATTAAGCAAGTTGATCAGGTAATACCTCAGGTTGCTGACCAATTAAATAACTTGACAGATATTCATACTGCCTTGTATGCAGCTGCAGTTGCGGTAATTGATCTTAATGGACAGCGCATTCAGAATAATCCACCAAGCAACACAAAGAAAGCGAGAAAACCTGCATGGCAATTTAGACTGGAAAAAAGTATTGTTAAACTGAGAACAGAGATTAATATAATTCATGAATTTCTTTCAAACAACAAAAGTAGAAGAGTAAAGCATAAAATTAACAGAATCCTACATAAAATGCAAATCAACATCAACGACTCGAGTTAAGACAAAAACTAACCCTGTACCACGATGAAGCTAGACAAAAGCTCAAAGCTAAGGGTGCTAGATTGCGAAGATACAATGAATGCTCAAAGCGGAAACAACAAAATATGTTATTTGAGAGGAACCAGAAAGTATTCTATCGGAACTTGGAACACAAAGCTGATAGCCAGGGAAAGTTGATAGTCATAAATTCAAGTCATACTGGCAGGAAATCTGGACCAACCCTTCAAGCTACAATCATGATGCATCATGGCTCTCTGAACTTCAGAAAAAGATGGGCAACCTTCCAGAAATGTCTGAAGTCCACATTACCACCGAAGATATTGAAGGAAGTCTTGCCAAAAAGCCAAAATTGGAAATCAGCGGGATCTGACAAAATTCAGAACTTTTGGTTGAAGCGATTTGTCTCCCTACACAACTTGGTTTCAAATAGTTTTCATGAGATACTTCAGAAGCCTGATCAGTGCCCAAAATTCTTAACGCCATGTATTACTTACTTACTACCTAAAAGTGATCCTAAATCAGATTCCAAAAATTACAGGCCAGTAACATGTCTCTCTGTACTTATATAAGTTATTAACATCAGTTTTACACGAAAAGATATACATGCATTATGATCAGAACAATATCATCAGCATGGAACAGAAAGGATGCATCAGAGGTACATTTGGATGCAAAGAACAGTTGACTGTGGACAGCGTAATCATAAAACAAGCTGAGGTAAAAAGCCGAAACTTGAGCATGTGCTACATCGACTATAGAAAGGCATTTGATTAGGTACCTCATGAATGGCTGATACACATTTTGAAAATATATAAAATTAATACAAAGGTTGTAAACCTGCTCGCTGCCTTAATGAAAAACTGGCGCACGGAGATTAATTTGGAGAATTGTACATTTAAGATTGATATTCGTCGAGGAATATTTCAAGGCGGCTCATTGAGCCCTCTATGGTTTTGTTTAGCTATAAACCCCCTATCACAGCTTCTAAACAAGGAATGTCCAGGGTACAGACTCCGACTGAGAGATCCTACCTCCCGAATCAGCCATTTATTATTTATGGATGATCTTACTGTTTGCCGAGAGCCACAACCACCTGAACGCGCTGAAGTATGTGAGGCGAGTATTTAGTTAAGACATTGTTATGTCCTTTGGATTTGATAAATGTGCCGAAATACACCTAAAAAATGGTAAATTGGTCGAAGTACCTGATGAAACTTGTGATTTTCGACAGCTTTTGTGCCACGACACTTATAAATACCTTGCTATCCAACAAAATAGACGAGTGAACCACACAAGTATGAAGTCGATATTCAAGGAAAGGTACAAATCAAGAATCACAAAGTTGATAAACAAACAATTGTACTCTAGGAATCTAATAAGTGCTATTAACACCTATGCTGTCCCAGTATTGACATATTCCTTTGGTATCCTTAAATATTCAGACACAGACCTTCGGGAACTGGATACGATTACTCGAACCACACACAAAATTCAGAATACATCATCCCAAGAGCGCTGTTGAAAGGCTTTATCTTCCCAGAAACCAAGGAGGTAGAGGCCTGCTTAATATCTTCAATCTGTGCAGGTCACAAGAAAAGAAAATGCGAATGTACTTTCACGCCTCGGATAATGTATTCCTGAAGAATGCAGTTGCTGTAGATGCAAACTATTCAGCTCTAAATCTCCAGAAGACTGAAACCAACACTGAAATTGTTTCCCAGATATGTAACATGCAGACAGATTGGAAGAACAAGACCCTTCATGGAAAATATCCTAATCTCTTAAATAACCCATCAGTTGATAAAGTCTCTTCTCTCCTGTGGTTGAAAATGGGATATTTATTTCCTGAAACTGAAGGATTTATAATAGCAATTCAGGATGGGGTAATAAAAACACGCAATTATGATAAACACATACTGAAGAGCAGTATAAAAGATGTCTGTAGAATGTGTAATCAACCAAATGAGACCATCGACCATGTGATTGCAGGTTGCCCAGTTCTTGCCAACACTGCATATCTAGGGAGGCACAATCAAGTAGCCAGAATAATCCATAGACAATTGGCATCAAATTATAGACTAATTGAGAACCCTCCACCATTTTACAAATATTCACCTTCACCGGTTATAGAAAATAGTGAAATAGTACTCTACTGGGATAGGCCTATTGTCACTGATAAGACTGTGGATTATAATCGCCCGGACATAGTAGTTATCAATAAAATACAAAAGTATGCAACAATCATAGATGTAGGCTGTCCACTGAGAAAAAACCTGAACAAGACAGAATCGGAGAAGATTTCAAAATACCAGAATTTGGCAGCAGAAATCCAACATGTTTGGCAACTGAGTAGGGTTGAAATAGTGCCAATAATCATCTCAGCCACAGGAGTGGTGACAGACCGATTTGCTTCAGGTCTTACAAAAATAGGATTATCACAAGGAATCTGCATAACCATCCAAAAAGCTTTAATCCTACAGACTTGCCATATTGTGCGAAAATTTTTAAATTGAAGGACGGACAAAGATGAATTTCTTCTCCGTCTTTCCTCAGATCTGTCATTACCAGTTGCATATGCTAGAGCCTAAGTCGTATGAATAGATGAATGGTTCTCAATGCTTACTGAGAAAAGTACAGAAATAATAATATTAATACTCGTAAGTTGTCTACAGTCCCGCCAGATGACTCCATTGCAGCCCCAATAGTAAGATTCATTACAACAGTACCCGAAGCAAATACGTGACACTGCGATATAACGGGAGACATTTGAAACTGGCGTTCCTAGTGGCCCGACCTGACATAATCATTGTCATATCAAATAGGAAGTGTATAAGTTCGAATGATTTTTTAGTTTACTTACAGGTACGTTTACTTACGTATCGCAGAGTGAATAAAATATTTTCGTTTGGTCGTCAGTAACTTTTTTATGGCTAGGCATCTGTGAGTTGTATTTGATTGCACAAATTATGAATTTTGGAAGAATAGTTTTTTCGATTTCCTTGTGATGAGAAGTTTTAACTCACGAAGTCTATTATACCTTACAGACATCGTGTTTTGTAAGTTCTTTATTATGTAAATACTTATAATTTTCCTATTACATGGAGATATTAAATTATCAAGTCACTGTTTTGTATTGCTTGTGCTATTCATATTCCAAAAGTATAAAATTAAATATATAAATATAAACAAACAAATAAATAATGATGGTAATAACAGTGTATGAACGAGTAATAGGTTTATTAGAAACCTTAGAAATGCAAAGGCTTCTGATTAAGAATTGAAATTTGAATTTGTCGTCTATTTTCCAGGTCACGACACTAGGTTATCTAGTGAGCATTCGTCTCCCATTAATAGTATGAGACAGGTTCAAATTGTTCTGTATTGTCTATTTAGTATTTGCCCTTAGGAACTAAGGATAAATATCTCATCTTGGGCGATTTTTGGTCAACTCTGAATGTTAACTCACTCTCTATCCCAAGCGAAAACCCCGTGCCGCATCCTCGAAAAGGAAGGAAAACCTGCTTCGTGAACCGTGTGTGCGGATGAGCCGCTCCATTGGGCCGCGCCGTCGCGTCGGGAGGAACGAAAGCGGGAGCGCCGATTTTTTCGACAGCCGCCCACTGGCGACTCATCTGCGCACGAGTGAAATCGGCAGCGTCGCGACGTCGATTAAAGGGGAGGGGCGGCGTCTGGCCCAGCACCTCCGCACCTCACACCTCAACGACCTCAAGTGACGTCATATGTGTGGTGCGATCCGTTGGGATTCATTGCGCTTACTAGAGGTTGTAACTTAAAATCACTGGTAAATGAAAATATTAATTATTCAAAGAATTCAGGCTATTTACAAGTTTTTCATTCAATGAATACAAACCCGTGTCCTTTATGGAAAAATTAAAAAATATATGGAGACAAAATCTTAGAGATATATGGCGTATGAATGCTAGCAAGTATCTACACTATGTCTAAAGAGAGAAATAATATTAGAATTGAATCTACTGAACATTTTGCGAATTTCGAATAACATTTTGAACATTTTGCGTATAATTGCTGTAAATTACAGAAAAATAGTAATTTACAGCATTTCACCAATGTACTCCAAGGGTCATTGAAATGATTAAAAATCTAGTTTTAAAGTAATTCTTCCAGAATATCCAGGATGGAACTGCCGAAGAATTGCGTTAATTGATGTGTCTTGTCGAAAGAAATTTAATTAGCTGTTACCGGGAGAGGTGGCTCAGGTCATTAACTGATGTCACTGCTGTGCCTTGACCGGATTCCAGTCCCGACGGTGGCAGGATTTTCGAAGCTAGCCAGATAGCTAGGTTGAGTTCTGTCGCTGTTTGGAGAAGAAATCTAGCGGCCGGCTGCTCTTGTCTGTACTTTTCCGTGGTTTCTCTGATCAATATCAGGCGAATTTAGGAGCAGTACTATAACAAACGTGCCTCGGGCCATGCACGGTCTTTCCTTCCCATCCCTTGTTCCTACCTACCAGCTGCGCACACACTTACGTGCACTACACTACCACACATGCTGGGAGTCCGGTCGGGAGTTTAGAGCTTGTCCCGGCTGGAGCGGTGTCCGGCTGTAGGGAGATACCGGGTGGGGAAATCCCCGCTAGATGACGGTACATCGGCGCCGGATTGCTACCCATCGGGGCAAGATCATCGCCACCTCCCGAGGGGGAAAGCATGCACTACACATACGGGACTAATGACCATAGCAGTTGACGCGCCCGGAATCACTAGTAATCAATCAATCATCAAATGAGCTGTTGATAACATGTGAAGGAGCCATAAATCACATAAAATGTATTTTGGTTGCTTAATCAGTTTTCGTTCAGCAGCGGTGGTGTGCAGACGTCGCAGCTCTGGTGCTTTTGTTTGCTAGTCGTGTGGTAGCGATGTTGCGAACTTAGTTCATCGGAACAGACTTTCAAAATTAACTACCGAGCTCTACTCTTTGGAAACGTCAGAACGCAAGGAAATAGTGAAATATAACATTTAAAACTGAAAAACTGTTATTTTCTCCCTCGGGAAATAAAGGAAAAAACGTTCTCACTCAGACCGTTCTCACCCTTTTCATCCTTAATTTTAAACAATAAAAATAATGAGCTGGTACTCTTGAAATAAATCAGGAAGAAATCCTGGTTTAAACATTGACACACATCTTAATTAGAAACAACGTATCGGCCTCAAAGTTAATCAATCCAAAAATAAATTACACCAACCCAAACCACTCATTAACGGAATTAGCCACTTGCTTTACAACACTTTAATTGCATAAATTTATTGTTAGTCCCTGCTGCTGTACGTTCTGTAGGGTTAAATGAAAAAAATGCAAATCATCCAAAACCAATATCGAAAATGCACTGAGTATGTTTTAATCAATTGGTTACCCTAATAATTTAATCTAGCGCAATCAAATCACACCACATCCCGTCTTGCAACTTTTACTCAAGTCTTATATAGATACAATCCCTATTCGAATTCACGTACGCAACTAATTCACAAAACATAAATAAGAAACAAATGTCTATTTCATGCCTTAATATGTTCTCTAGAATGGAATAAATACTTAATAGGTTTACTCAACTCTTATGCAAAATATATGATTAAGTTATTAGCCATGGTGCTTAGCCTTAAGTCACCGATACATACGTATAGTATAAGAAACTCAACCTAGTCATCTTCTTGAAATATAATAAATTAAAAGAGAACTTTTATAATTATTATTAGAATCTTTCTGAGCCTTAAATGTTAGTTACGTCTTTCAATACTTGTCGGATGTTTAGCAAAAAGTGAAACAGCGTATTCGCTTTGTGGAAACTCAGCGTTCTCTTATAGCCAAAACTGCGTATAAACACGTCGCAATTATATATACATACATACAAGTATACACATACACCTACACACACCTTTGCTACATCTTCAAACTTGTAAATATTTTAACATAGACATCCAGAAAATGATTTTGATTGATTGCTAAATGTATGTATCATTGCTTCTTAAATATACAAACATTTCCGTTAATCATTTGTAATTTATTCTGACATCTAGAATTGATGTTCACCGGGTGCGGTAATGGTTCTTGGAGCAGAAGTTCTGATCCATCATCTTCACTTACAACTCACTGATTTCAGTGACTCATAGCTACTTGTGTGGTTGCGTTAAGTCGATAAGATCACAGTACAATATTACGAAAAGTCTACATTACATAAGAGTATTCGAAAAACGTATTTTCTCTTCTATATAAAAATTACGATGTATCATTTCGATTCTAATATTTGGTTCAATAATACAAATACAAACTTGTATTTGCGTTTTAACACCTATGTACTTGAATACATAAACTGAACTGAAGCAGACTTTTAAGACTAAAATCATTCTTACTTATATCCGAGATAAATTGTAACTGAAAAGTAATGACAATCTTCGGGAACAATATACAGTCAAACATATGGAAAGCGGAACGTAGTAATAACAGCATTTAACGGAAACAGAAAACAGCATTTAACGGACAAATATGTCGTTTCCATGCGTTGGCTGTATAAAATGCTATATAAAATAATTTTACCTCCTGAACGCGTAGGAATATTTGTAGAAAAGAGATAGTTATGTAATGATGCGCGGAAAAACGGCGAATTTTCGGCAGAAAATAATTTATTCCCGGGCCCTAATAACGAAAAAGTAGATAAATCCAGTTACTAACTTAAGAAAAACTAGTGGTGCTACAGACTTTCTTGTACTAGTTAATTTCCTAATATGTTTCGTCTGGTTTTCGGTTTAGTCCCAATACCTCCTCCTGGCTAGATCCTATCGGCATCAAAAATAATTTGTAGCAATTTATTAATTTGTCGGTCCCCTAGTTGCAGAATAGAACTTATGGCGCTACAACAGAACATTTTTGTGCTTAATTTATATCTCATGTAATTTTCGAAAATTTAGAGAGTTCAACGAAAATGAAACGTGGACCGTTTTACAGTGTCCTTGGCTTTATCAGAAGAAAAAATTAAAAGAAAATTTTGGAGTGAGTTTTAAAAACAAAAAAAGTAATTCCCCTTTACTTAAAGCATTACTTTAAGCTCTTTGAAACAGGGAAAGAAATACGTAATAACAATATTCTAACTACAAACGAAAAAAAAAGGTGAACTCAAAATATAATTTCATTAAAAATTCTCGGGAGAGAATTGAACTATTTTCCATTGTGGAGAATTTCGGAGAAAAATTTTCCATAGTTTATGAGAAAATTTAGTTCAAACATTTCAGAAGAGAGACAGGAAATGACGTGACGATTGGCGAAAGCCGCCGAAGCTGCCACATTTGTTTCTGCTTCCCTAACGCTTCATAGCGACGATACCTTTTAGAGGAGACGGTACCGAATGATAAGTAACCTTACATATCCAGCGATCTTTCACTCTCTGGTAGGAATAGTTTGAGTTTGAACCAATCGTAGAAATAGTTAAATTTTTTTGACTACGTGTCTGTTTCCAAAACTAATGTTCTTAAAATCAGAACGAGGAAAAATGATCGCTACATTCTTATTTTAAAATATTATTCTTAAGAAATGGAATTTCGTTTCAAGTTTTGACAGTTGTGATGGAATTTTGTATATTTTCTACTCTGAATTCAGAAGAAATTGATACAGCACATACTGATTTCTATTTACAACTTATTGACTTCAGGCGTGTAGTTAAACGTCGATTCTTGTGCAAAAAAAATCTTTTAGCAATTTCCCTCCTAAATGCTTTTAGATTAATATTGATATTAAGTATTTATAGATTAATATTATTTAGATTAATATTAGGAATTCGTCTACTTTCTATTTAATAAGCGCTTTTTATAACACTTAGGATGTTTTCTCTAATATTCAGCTATCTTTCTTGTCTCAAGGAGATGCCTCGATCGTTCGCTTAACGAGGTGCCAGCGACGTCCCCGCTCAAATTACCACGCTTACCCGCCGCGGCTGAGATCTACCCACATGTGATCGTGCCCACCTGAGCAAGGAAAGGCTGGAATAAGACAGACAGTGCGGGCAAACCCGTGCCAGCCCCTGATCAAGACGGTAGATTCATTTTATTAAACGGCCACCAATTGCCATGAAGGCTAGAACTCCCAGAATATATAACGATTCAGAATGATCGTTAGATGAACAATTCCTCTAAGGGTCCGAAGTTTTAAAAAATAAGTTAGAATAAGCTGAAAGTAATAGATGTTAAATGAGTAAGTGCTGTGAAGTGCGGTGAAATGCTGATCAGTCACAGCAAAACAGCTTTGAAAAACATTCTTTAAAATTTGGGGGTTCATTACATGAAGTCCCCGGACATTTACAAAATTTTCTCAAAAACGGCTCCATATCTATTCTTAAAATTTCTTGTAATAATTGAGTAAAATGCACTTGTAAATATGGTATATGTTCGATTTTCATCGTTAACTCAGAATTCTCGAAAATTGCAAAAGTTGAATTTTTTCAATCTTTTTCGCGTCTACCTAAAACTACAAAATTTAAGTTAGAGATTTTTGCTTCAAATGAAATATTGTTTCTGATAATCAATTTTTTTAATAAAGTCACGTAGATGTTTTAAAAATTTTACTAGTTTTCGCGCAATATAACATGCAATATCTGCAATTAAAAAAACATTACAAACCCAAGATTTTCTCAAAAACGCCTCTGAATTTTTTCTTTAAATTTTTGGTATGAAGAGTGCTAGATGACAAAAGATAACATAAACGCCATATTGCTCTACTCTTTTGTTTTTTAAAAATTACAAAAATTTAATTTTTATTTCCTTCCTTACTTTTTATTTTTTCAAAAATTGCACAAAAATTTTTTTGAAATATCTCTCACGCCGTTAATATGCAAATTTCAATAGGCTTGTACACGTTACTGCATTTTTTGAATAAAATTGCTTTAAATGACTTCAAATGAAGTATTTCGAAAACTCAATAGATTCCTGTGAAAAAGACTTTCAAATTTCGCAATTACTGTAACGCTTAATGTCGTTTTCTTAATGACGGCTTCAAATTTATCAATAAAAATTGCTATTTAGAACAACGTTTTATACTTCTTTCATATTTTTAAAATAATGTTTCGGTTCTACTATTTGGAAACGGGAAAGTTGAGATAATTAAAAAAAATGTACTTTGGGCAGCGATAGGTGGCAGGTGGCAAGAAGGAAGGGCAAGACTACAGAATCAGTCCACACCAAGGAAATCAGAAAACTTTACTACGAGAAAGTCTGTGCTATTCTGTAGCACATTTACTTTATTTCTGAATAAATTTTTTTTCGCAACAAATGTATTGACTTCTATTGTAAACAATAAACAATTTAGATGTTTCTGGATTGTTTCTATGCTTTGCAATGCAAATGTTTGTCTAGAAAGCTGTTTTTCAAATCAAATTTTGAGTGCTTATTGCGGCTCAGCCATTTAGAATATACAAGTAGTTTATTTGACAAAATATGTTTAAAACTGTTTTAAGAACTTATTTTTCAATTTTCGGCGTTTCCTCCCTGGATACCCTGAACATGGCTAAATTTATATATTTATAAATATACAGGTGTCCGGTGTCATTAGGGAATCTCCAAGTACATTACAATAAAGAAATAGAAATATTTTATATTAAATATCATTTGACAAAATTATTTAAATTAAACTAAATTTTCACGGTTACATTGAAGGCCCAGGAAGTACCTTTTACCTTTGAGGTAAAAGTTAAAGATTAAATTGTTCTAATTTCTTGGTTATTTGTATGTATGAAGAGACCATTCAAAAAATACTTACTAAAAATTCGGCCTTTTAAGCCTTTTTGTCCTATGTCACATCTAAAACTCACAATACCACCTAAGAGAAAAGTTCCTTTTGTAATCCTCCTGCTTATATGCAAAAGACAACACACCCAGGTACGGGACGCACAGTAAAGAGAAGAAGAAAGAAAGTAAAAACGCACCGTCGATCTCATCTGATGTAACGATTAATAGGAATATACATTTCACTTTCACTTTACACTGCACTTTCTTAATTTTTAATGTGTATCCCGGAATACCGAACACAAAGCGCACACTAAAATAAGAGGAGAGAAGTCTCGTGACGAATTTTTGCAGGTGAGCCTCCATTCTTTGTTTACTCATGAACCATTTTTGGTTGTGACAGTATTGTGACGTTTTTCTTAAAAAACAGACTCATTAATATGTACTATTTCTTCCCAATAAATTGCTTTCTTTAACGTTTGTCCCCTAGGTTGATGAGTTGACTAGGTGATGATAATTGATTGATTAATAATTTTGGGCGCGTCAACTGATAAGGACATTAGTCCGTAAGTGTAGTGCATGTTTTCCCTCGGGAGGTGGCGATGATCTTCCTACGCTAGATGGTGAGATCCGTCGCCGATCTACCTTCCTCATTACGTCATTTCACGTCCTAGTACGTTGTCAGAGCGTCATAACTATTCTCTTGAAGCGAAAGTAGTGCTGCGGTAATTATGAACTTTTATTTTGATTTCTTGAGTATGTCGGGGTAGCTGTCAAAGTAGTTAGCAAATTTTCGGCAGAACAGTTACGTTTTTGTTACGAAATGACGTTAGGAAGGGGCGTTTGGTCGTGTTTAAGTGGATTTAAAAACATGGTTTAATTGCATCAGGGTTTACGTGTAAATATTCTAAGAGGATGACGGACTGGAATAAATTGTGTGATAGCTTCGAGTGGAAGTGTAGGGAGTAAAAACCTTATATGCATAAAGTGTTCTGTACAATAGGAGACGTGGTTCACGAGAAGCAAAATAAATATTGAAGATTCTTGCCTTTTCTTGGAGGCGACTCCACCTGATGCGAAACATGAAGAAATGGTAATTTGGTAAGTTTTATTTATTTATTTCAAAGCGTTTTTCTTAAAGTTAGTGAGAGGGCATAAGGAGACACCCCTTATATTTCCCTCTCCAAACCCGAGGAAAAGAAAACTATTCAACAGAAAAAATATAAATTAATAATTAATAACATTTTCTCTCAAAGTACACCTGAAAAAGTGAACATAATTTTGTTATTATCCCATACTTCGATTGTGCATCTCTGAAGTTAGGAGGTTGCTTCAAAAAGGCAAACTTTCATGTTTCTTTCAAGAGTACTCGTAAATTAAGAAAAACATATTCCTCAACAATAAGGAATCTATTTCTAAATTAGATAAGAGTGGTGCGTTTATGCTCAATTGCAAGGTTTGCAATTCATCATACATAAGACAGATTGGGAGGAAATTCTGCCAGAGAACTGGCAAATATTTAAGAGCATGAAGATCCGCTTTCGCCTCCCGTCTTCATGAAAACAACTTTAATTTCGACCCCGAGAAAAATTAAAAACATTTTCATGTTGAAAACAAAGGACAAAAATGAAATACATTGGAAAACTTTAAAATTCAAACATTATAAGAAAAAATCATCTATCTCCTGCCCTCTCCTACACCAATGTAAAACGAAGCGAGTTTATCAATTATCCTCAATCCTCCCATCTTCCCATCATCAATCCCTTCCAAAGCCGTCCATAGGTCAAAATGGCGCGCCAGGAGGGGTGCATATTTTACAGAGACTTTTTGTTCCACGTTGCTTCGGTAATAGTTTAATTTCATTTTATTTAACTATATTTTTACATTTTATCTTTACCTTACATTAATTCTTCAGAATAGTATATTCGTTTTACACAATTTTTCCTTAATACATCTGATGGGTAACATTGATGTGGCGAAGGTCGCGATACATGTATACGGGAATGTAAGAATAATATATATTTAATGTAAATACATTTTTAGTGGAATATGACTTCTTTTGACCTTTTCACACGGATTTTCATGAGATTTGTACGGTAACCACAGAGCTTGCAATTATTTACTTGTCGAAGTATTCATCAGAAAATTCTGAGTAAATACTTTACTTTAACATGTAAATGTAGTACTATACTTCTTTTTTCGTTGCAAAATGCGCGAAACAGTTACTTGGGAGTCGGCCCGGTGGCCGATGTCGCTAAGGCAGTAGTGTCGTAGTGATCTCGGACCGAAGGGTCGCGGGTTCGAGTCCCGCCTCCGGCGTGGTTGTATTTGTGTTCGTCCTTTCACCCCTTATCATCACCATATCGTTTCATCCTCATAGTTAGCATACCGTTAACAGCAATAGTGGTCGCTAATGACCTAAAATGTTGATGCGACCTTAAATAACCAATTAAAAAAAAGTTACTTGGGAATTCGAGACCGCTCGTGACATTGACATCGTTCTCTCCGCTGCCTGTCGTGTTGCAAGTGCAATTTTGGTGGAAAACGGGTCTTCGGCATTCGATGAATTGTAGGTGTGTTCTTACAATACCAGATATAATTAGCTGCTGAGAAATCGTTAGTTAGTAACTCTAAATATAGTATGTTTTGGAACGATTTGCCTGCGGTAGTTCTTGAGCCCTTTCCTTGCTCAGCGCGAAGTTTTAGAAAAAAATATAGGAAATTAGTCAATAGGGTGAAAACGTATAGTGAAGTGAAGTGAAAGGTGCGATTGTGCGTAGTCTACAGTAAAAAGTATTGAACAATTAATTTAAATTTTGCAGTGCAGTGAAGTGAAGTGAAGTGAAGTGATTTCATTTCTTCTGAATATGACAGAATAAGTTCTGACTGGTGTGTATGTGAGGGTTCCTTCGTCTCTCTATGCATACACGCGTATATGTTTGTATGTAGTATATTTGTGTAATATGTAAGTTTATTCATTTATATGTTAGTGTGTATGCATTTTAATGTTTAGTATAGGAATGTAAATGCCATCTGCATATATAGGAAATGACGAAGTCAATTTGTTTGTTTATATTTATTTTTTATATATTACTATTTTATTTGTAGTTGTAATTTTGCATTCTGTCACCGGGCGTCATCTGCTCAATTCTGGAATAAATTTCTATCTATCTATCTATCTTCCTCGTGACTTGCATCCTTGCGACTGCTCCAACACCTCCACGTCCCCGCTCGTCCAAATCCCTCCTCCGATCGAGAATTCCAAGTTCAGGTGCATACGTAGTTTGCGTGCACGTCATACGTACCACATCATACGTAGCACGTCATACGCAGTTTTTATTTATTTATTTATTTATTTATTTTACGTCAAAAAACAGTTAAAAACTGCGTATGACGTGCTATGGGGAAAAGTGAATTGTGTGCACATTTTCAAAACTCTGTGATCCCTACACTAAGTCATATACTACTTAAATTTCGAATTTTGAAAGGGAGAAAAAAAAAAACTCCCATGTAGTAAAATCTATTTTCAAGGAAATAAGCAAAAATTGAATTTTAAAATCTATTTTCAAAGATAAATAAGCAATACATTTTGGTTCTTATTACTTCCTACCGCGACAACATGGAAACGATAATTTGAATAATTGTATTTCCCACTGAATTCTAGAAGACGTGCACATAAAATGAAGTTACATTTATGTTTTAACTGCTTTTTGACGTAAAATAAAAAAATTCAACTTGCAAGGGCTCTGCTTATCCAATGCCATAGCTCACTACATTTTCCAAGTGTATCGTATGTATTTCATCAGTATTTCAAGTGTATCTTTACGTACAACTAATTGAATGTTTATAATTTAGTTCAGGTATATGGCGCGCAGTTAACATTAAGCAGGTTGTTAAACTACTTGCACGCATCTTGTTTGCGAAAGGTTACTCGTGGTACATTCATGGACGAAAACAAAACCTAGAGCGACACAATGTAAAAACCCAAACAGGTCAGCGTATTGCGTTTTGATATATCACATCCTGCACAGTTATGGGAGGTTTAAAAAATTCTCAGTTTTCAATATCTTCCAAGTGCGTTAGTTCTTGACGAATGCATTAACGGAAATGTACTACATTAGAAGCTAATATAAGTGAATACATTTTTAATAAGTGAAAATATCAAAATCTCATTTTCATTAATAATGTCAGATATCGGCTTAAAAACGCTGATCATTTGTACATAGATATACAATAATTATTACAATGTACAATTTATATTATTTGTTCTTTTATTGCAAAAATATTTGCTGTAATTCTAAACGTAGATATTGCCGCAATGTGCAACTTTAGATTATAGTTGCAAAATTAATTTTTACATAAGCACATTGGAAATTTTACATTCGGTAATAATAGTTATCATCTTTAAATTTGATAACTGAAATCGCAAAAATCTGAAGAAATGTGGCTTTTTAAGAGTTATTTTCGATTTGATTCAATATAGAACATTTTTCTGTACATAACACTTAAATATCATTCGATCCTCTTGCAAACGGGATGATATACAGTTAACTCCTATAATAGAGAACCTCTGGGTCTAACATTTTTGCTTCTATATACATGAAGTTCACTATATCCAATAACGCACAACTTAACAAGTTCATTTTCTAAAGTTGATATTGTTATTACAGAAATTCAATAGAAATGTTCAAACACTGCTAAATGGAAATTTTAGTACATGTATTTAGCCTTCAAATACTCTTACTTTTTTCTGGGTACCGTTTTCATTTAAAAGCTTTTGCGGATCATTCTTCAGAGTCAGTGCTTTCTCCATTCTTGATACTAAAGTGTCCACACACAATGTATTTTAGTAGTCTTCATACGCTTAAATGTCTCTCGCCCTGATAGAACACTTAATTCATTTGTATTCTCTTTGTCATCGCAGTCGTATTCTTCTGTTGTGGAAGACCTTTTCACAGTATTAACAATGCCTTGGCCGGATGGGATTTCACTAGTTTTCATTTCGCAGTCCGCGTCGATTAAGCCTTCACGCTCGGCAGAACTGCCGTCGATGAGCTGCAGCATTTCTTTTCCTCAGTGGTACGGCCTCTCAGTCCCATTCATCAGCCGTAAATGCTCCACATACTCGACCTTCGTCTTCAACTCTTTTCAATTTTTTAATTTTCAAAATTTATGTAGTATATGACTCAGTGTAGGGATCACAGTATTTTGAAAATGTGCACAGAATTCACTTCTCCCTATAGCACGTCATACGCAGTTTCAACTGTTTTTTGACGTAAAAATAAATAAACTTCTACTGCTATTAGATTGATAGATTGATTTTTTCGTGTTTCCGGGCGCGTTAACGGATTTGGTCATTAGTCCCGTAAATGTAGTGCATGCTTTTTTTTCTCGGGAAATGGCAGTGATCTTCCTCCGCTGGGTGGCGAGATCCGGTGCCGACCTTCCGTTGGCTAGTGGGGTTTCCCCCTAACCAGGACTCTCCCACTAACGGGGCACCGCCCCAGCCGGGACAAGCTCTAAGCTCCCGACCGGTCTCCCGGGATATATGGTAGTGTCGTGCATGTTAGTGTGTGTGTGTAAGGGGAGAGGATAGGACAATAAAGAGGAAGGAAAGATCGCGCCCGGTCCATGGCCCGTTTGGTAGGGTACTGCTCCGGCATTCGCCTGGTGTTGATCGGAGAAACCACAGAAAACTGCCGATCAGAGCAGCCAGCCGCTAGAATTCTCCTCCAGACAACGACTGAATTCGACCTAGCTGAAAATCTAGAGTCGAAAATCCTGTCGCCGTTAGGACTCGAACCTAGGACCTCCCGGTCAGAGGCGCTGCAGTGACATCAGTTCGTGCACTGAGCTACCGCAGATTGATAGATTGGTTAATTAGTGATTCCGGATGCGTCAACTGCTTAGGCCATTAGTCCTTTAAATGAAGAGCCTGCTTTTATCGCGGGGAATAGCAGTTATCTTCTCCCGTTGGATGGCGAGATCCTACCTGTCGTCTTGCGGGGTTTTCTCATCTCATAAGGCTTAATCCAAAAGCTTCAGTGCCATAACGTGATTTTACTTCAGATTTTCGGCCCAAAGATATAATTTACAAACAACGGCGGAAGTTCACATGTAACAATCGGGCAAAGAAAATATCAATGGCATCTCTTGAGCTGGTGCGTATAGTTTCTCGTGAAGGGTTTCAAGGTCAAAGGAGACCCCTGAAAATCGCGAGATGGCTGTCCAATACCGCCGCTAAACGTGTCATTCTCACAAACCAAACTTCCGTTCTGTTCTTTGCGTTACTCATGCTGAAAACTAACACACCAGAAGCAATAGATTGCATCGTCACTTTGTTCTTACGAGTATATTTGCAATACTGTCAGTATTTATGGATATACTTATTTCAACGCAATTGATTAGGGGAATTTTAGAGAGGAGAAGCTAAAGAATCTGCAGAAAAATGTTTGACAATGGTGAAATGTTTGTTTGGGAGATTCCTTATCAAACACATACAGCAGAAAGGGAATAATTAAATAAAAACGAAGTAATATGTAAAAGTATGTTATTACATATTTATACTATACTATACTAAAATAACATAACATAACATAACATAACATAACATAACATAACATAACATAAATAACATATAATATAATATAATATAATATAATATAATATAATATAATATAATATAATATATTTTGTACCAATTTGCGTATAGATAATCATTACTTTCAATAACAAACACGCGCGTGTACGACGTTCCCGCCCCGCGCCATCTACCTCGCCGTACCCACCTCACTCCGTCGCCGCCCTCCCACCCGCTTTTCCCCGTCCCCGCCGTGGCGGGGTCCGCGAGGAAAAAGCGACGCTCGCAGGTTTGCATTGTTGGGCGATACGCATCGTGCAGATAATGGCCGGCCTTACACGGAATTAGATGCGCCAAGCCGCGCGTGCGCCGTGCGCTGGTGATGGAGGGGGAAGGGGAGGGGGAAGGGGGAGATTCAGCGAGGGCGCGGTAGAATGCAAGGAGACTCTCGCGGCTTTTTTTTTTTTTATAGTTAAACAGGAAGTTCTTGCCCCGACTCACGCAGGCCAGACCGTCCTGGAATCCAGCTCTCAAGGTTGAGGTCGACTGGAAAAAACGTCCTTAGCCGTTAGCAGCGGCCTTTGAGGCTGAATGTCATTTACGGGAACGTTGCGTCACAATACTATATAGCGGTTCCGTCTACAGGAGATTTAATAATTCTGGAATTAGCCATCTTGTATTTTAATACTGTGTGAATTAATAACCTTCAATATTTAATCACACAATAAGAAGAAATATAAAAGAGGTCATCTTCGTCAACATATTAGCTTTATTAAGATAGCCGGCTTTCGACGGCTTTGTCATCCGTCATCGTCAGTCTACAAGATACAGAAAGATATAACAAAATTATAAATAAATACACAATAAGATGTATCCATTAATTGTAATTTAATTTTCTATCTTATTGTGTACTTATTTATAATTTTGTTATATGTTTCTGTATCTTGAAGACTGACGATGACGGCAAAGCCGTCGAAAGCCGGCTATCTTAATAAATCTAAAATGTTGACGAAGATGACCTCTTTTATTTCTTCTTATAAGAACGTCAACAACACCAAATCAGAATTACCACTATTCATACTATTCTAATATTTCTGTTGTTATTATTTTACAGCCGAAATCACAACGCCATTAAATGTCATTATTTGGTAGAGAGTATGTGAGAGAATGAGCGGAGTTGATGCGGGACGTTGTGGGTAATTTTGGAGAACTTGTAGGGGGCATGTGGGGGTCGTGGAGGGGAACATGCGGGAAAGCGTGTGAGAGAATACGCACGATAAATGCGGGAAATGTATGGGAAAACATTTGATGCAGCATGTCGGGAAGCATGCTTTAGTGTTTTACTAAAGCTGGCAGCACTCACGTTAATACTATTTATAATTATAAATTAATACTATTTATACATGGTTTTGTATTTTCTTTTTGGTATGGGTGATACTAGCTTTAGATAGTTATTTGTTTCGAAGGGCTCGGTTCAAATTAATAATTTACATGTTTGCTTTTTTCCATTCAATAGTTTTCTATTAAAGTAAAGATCACTTAAATACCCATTCACTCTTTCTTGCACACTCTCCTTCTTTCACAAACGCTCGCAAAATCCTTACATTCTTGAAGAAAATATCTATTTTTCGCCCATTATTTGCTTCTTAATTGCCATTTATTTTTCTCCTTGGATCGCGTGTGACAACCAAGGGACGATCGAGAAGGATTTGAAGCCTCTGACGTCACCGTATTGCCGTTTGAGAGAGGGAACCCCGCTACAGGCCCTCCAACGCACCTTACGGCGGCTCCTCACATGCGTTATTCGGCGAACACCCAGCAACCGCTCGCCGAATACCGAGTAGTGTGGATGATGTGCTCGCTATTTGCCGAGTGACGAACATTCGGTGCTCGCCCTTCCCACCGCGTGTCGCTCTTTTGGACTCATCAAAGGGAGCTTACATTCGCCGTCAGCTGC
The DNA here is from genome assembly GCA_964035755.1 of Teleogryllus oceanicus. Lineage (NCBI taxonomy): Eukaryota > Metazoa > Arthropoda > Insecta > Orthoptera > Gryllidae > Teleogryllus > Teleogryllus oceanicus. The sequence continues at coordinate 9,160,544 of CAXIVR010000002.1, forward strand.
TGGGCGAGTACTAGCTCATATTGATTCAGTGGTAAGTTGTAGTTGACATTTACATAATTGAAATGATTGAAGGCGTTGTCATTGTCAACAATAGTATTTATTTAAAAAATAGCAGCTTTCGATGGCTTAGCCATCATCATCCGTTTTCTGCTGTCTGGGAGCCACAAAAACGACTACGTAGTCGACTACGAAAGCTGCTATTTTTGAAATAAATACTATTGTTGACAATGACAACGCCTTCAATCATTTCAATCGAGTAGTAGCTCGCTGCTCGGCGAATGCCGAATGTGAGGAGCCGTCTCTACGCGAGGGAACGCGTCGCACCAGCCCGCTCCTTTCCCAGGCGAGGGAGCCACGCGCCGCCAGCCCTGCATCTTGATATGGATGGGGCGGGAAAGGAGTATTTTAGCCTCTCCCGCGTGAAACACTGTCGGGCGAAATTGCGTTTTTTGTTTTCCCTATTCGAGGTATGCATTTTTTTGCAAATAAATTCTCAGAGAATGTCCCTTCGTCGTCGTTGTTTTATTCCCTGAAACGCTCTTGAAAACTACCTAACACTTTACGTCTTACGCGTTTTGCCTGTTTGCACCCTTGGGACGTTACTTCACACTTATTTTAAAAGTACGTTTAAAATACCGAGAAAAAATTATACAGACATGCGACATGTTTTGTTAATGTTTGAAGAATACTATTTGCATTAATAATTTTGACGAATTTCACTTCTCACTTCAAATTTAAAGACAAAGAATGCTGTCCCCACGAAAGATTAAGAGAAAGTTTCTCACGTGGATATAAGACAGAATTTCTGGAGCGGGAGGAGGAGGAGGAGAAGAAGGTAAAATACTTCTGAAGTGCTTTGAACAACAAACTCACACAAATGTTAAACACAAAAACGACTATTTATTTAAAAAACGAGTGAAGCAATAACAAGGCCCATGCCTTGCAGAACAGTTTTTAACGGTAATGTAAAAGAATAGTGAATATACAACTAACAGAAGAACCCCAAGTTAGCCCAGGAATTCATTTATCGCAATCATCTATTAGAAAAAAGAATACCTATAGAGTATCCCTGTCCTGCCCTACCCTGCAACGCACAGCCCAAAACCACCGGCATCTCCCTGCACTACGTCGCCTGGACTTGCAACTGCCTTCCATATGAAGCTATGTTTGCTACATCCATCGTTGCTATGGGTCGCTGTAGACAGACGCATTGTTGCATACGCCCGACAAACTTGTAGTAATAATATTTGCCTGAAATTACTTAAAATGGCAAGACGTTAATGAAATGAATTAAAAACATTTAATATGACATTTATAAGATTGAAGTAACGTTTAATTTTTTTAATCCTTTTCGAAAAAAAAAAAATTGATAGGAAAGAAGATCAGGGATAATGTTTAAACAATCTGATGATTTTTATTGCTTTGAATATAACCTGTACCAGATTTTATTAAGATTGGAAAACTATTTGGATGAAGAATTTTTTACATAAGAGAAAATAATTTGGAAAAATGTATTCTAAGTTATACCCTCTCAATCACGCTACCTTTCCGTGAAAAAAAAATCACCAAAACTAAAAAATCACCCACCTGTTCTAGAGATTACCTCGGGCAAATAGAGACAAAAATTGTAAAAATAATTAAGTTGGAAATATGTAATCTAAATTGGAAAGTTATATTATTAAGGGCAGTTATTTTATTTTCACAGACAGTTTCTTTAGCTTTAAAATGTTCAATGTCGAACTCATTAGTGATAACTTTTCTTCAACTCTGCAAAAAATGTGGAAATAATTTTTACAGATATTAACAATTACCACAATAATTTAGAATTCGTTCCTGTAATGCACGAGTATGTTTTGAGCAGAATGTGCCATATCAGAAATCGAAGATTTTCTTATTTTTCTCTTTATTTGTGTTTTCTGATAGTTGAATTTTCATGAAACTGTCTGAATATCATAAAATTTTCGAGGAGAAATCTGGAGCTGTTTTTGAAGAAATTTCGTTAGAGCGTTTCTGAAAATGCGCAATTTTGTTCATAAAAAGATTTTAAGGGTTTGAGATTCACTATAACAGATCGTTTGAATGAATTTCTGACCAGAAAAATTCTTTATAATAATTTACGAAACGAGTGTATAAAGAGAGGTATAATTGCATAAATGGTATGTTCAAGAAAACGAGCGACAATAGGAGCGAGTTTGTTATATACCATGAGTGCAATTATACCCCTTTATACACATTCGATATTTTTTCTTTTCCTTTTACGAACAATTCAAATTTTAAGAAATTCATGCACATCTTTTCCACCCGAGGCATTCATTTCATGACATAGTATTGCTTCTGAAAAAGATATATTTTAGTGGGCCTTGCATTGTTTTTGTTTCCACGAAATATTTGCAAAAGGAAAGTACTAATCATATTGCGGATAAAATATTAGAAGCTGACAAAGTCATGAAAACATTACTTGTTACGAAAAGTAAAGTAAATGAGAGAGAATACATGTCTAAATATTGGGGGAAAAAACTAGTCACCTCTGACATAGCTTTATCATAGCGTACTTTTAGAAATGGTAAACGCAACTGACAGTTAAATTTTTACATTCGTAAAAGTAAGACGAAATGTTTTACATGTAAAACATTTAATCTATTCACGTTAAATATTTTATGTTGTTCCATAAGTCAGCTAGCATAACGTTTACTTTCTCTATATAGTTTTATTCATTCGTTGCTTATACTTGTTGTAGGTAGTACGTAATCTGTGATGTACTACATTTTTGTTCGTGTTTCATGGCCGACTGGAAATTCCCTGGCTACGTCTGTATTATAGTTTCTTGATTACACGATTTGGCTCCGTTTCTGAATACTGATTGGTAGGTGAGTCGTTTTAACGTTTGAATTTTAATTGCACGCACGCTATTAACATAGAGAAAATCAACGATTTTTATGGAACTAATGAGCATATTTAGTTCACTAAACGAAGAAATTATAAATACCCTTACAACACAAATACTAATGACGTGCGAGATGTTTCAAAAATTACATATGTAAACTTTTTAGTTAAGAAAACGTTCAACCTTACTGGCACTAATGCCATGTTATTTCGTACTTTTTACTCTATCCATTTAAAATGTTTAAAGAAAAAAATTGAGACAATTACTGAAAAAATATTGTTTAGGCATTACTCGATAACTAGCCATATTTTAAAAATATTGTAGATGACATCATTGAAATATTCTACTTTCGAAATTATTTCTTTAAGAAAAACAAATCTATGTTCAATATTGCATTACAAAAGCGGATAAAATAAATGCCATCTCCAATTTTTGAAAATTATTGCGGTTAAATTCAAGTTGGACCTGTGCTTTTTTATTAGTGTGAATTGCTATACTATTTTAACAACAATTTTAAAGAAAAAATGTGGCCCCTTGACAAGAAAATCTAAAAAAAAAAAAAGTAAGAAAGTCATGCACAGTACCCCTCCCCCAAATTAGAAATATCAGTTTCAAGTGAGAAGAGACACTATTCAGATTTTTTGGTGAATATTGATTTTTAAGAACATTTTATGTACGATATATGGTTTAATTGTGTTTACAAACAGATGCCCAGGCAAACGAATTGAGGAAAAGTTGCACTGTTTTATTTATTTATTTATTTATTTATTTATTTATTTATTTATTTATTTATTTATTTATTTATTTATTTATTTATTTATTTATTTATTTATTTATTTATTTATTTATTTATTTATTTATTTATTTATTTATTTATTTATTTATTTATTTATTTATTTATTTATTTATTTATTTATTTATTTATTTATTTATTTATTTATTTATTTATTTATTTATTTATTTATTTATTTATTTATTTATTTATTTATTTATTTATTTATTTATTTATTTATTTATTTATTTTACGTCAAAAAAACAGTTAAAAACTGCGTATGACGTGCTATGGGGAAAAGTGAATTGTGTGCACATTTTCAAAATTCTGTGATCCCTACACTAAGTCATATACTACTTAAATTTTGAATTTTGAAAGGGAGAAAAAAAACAAAAACTCCCATGTAGTAAAATCTATTTTCAAGGATAAATAAGCAATAAATTTTGAATTTTGAAAGGGAGAAAAAACAAAAAACTCCCATGTAATAAAATCTATTTTCAAGGATAAATAAGCAATAAATTTTGGCTCTTATTAAAACCCAAAATTTTAAATAAGCAATAAATTTTGGCTCTTATTACTTCCTGCCGCGACATGGAAACGATAATTTGAAGAATTGTGTTTCCCACTGAATTCTAGAAGACGTGCACAGAAATGAAGTTACATTTATGTCCAGAAGCAAAACAAGGGGCCATCTCAGCATTTGCTCAATGGATCAGGGAAACTGGACGAAAAACCTGACCGAGATGGGGGTCATTGACCCGGAAGCTGTAGTACAATAGTTGTTACAGGTTGTTTATACTCATTTATACAGTTCAAATGGTAAATAATGCATTATGTATCATTGTTAAAATTAATGTTACTTTTCTTGTGATGCTCAGTATAGTCTCTAATTGTATAGAAACAGTTATGCAGCTTGAAGTTAATCGTTTAATGTCATCTGGCAAAGTGTTGTAAAATAATGTACATGTATTGTATGTGAATTTTTTGTAATGAGCTGTTGATACTGTCACCTGGTGAATATGATTTCTACGTCGAGTGTTATAGTAATAGACTTCGGCATTTTCTGAAAATATATTCCCGCCCTTGAGCAAGTCATTTTTTACAAAAACCACTGATTCGTGAATAAAAAGACACGGTAATGGTAGAATTCCTAGATTAATGAAGAGAGGCTTACATGAATCACGTGGGTGGGATTTGGTCATTATTCGTACAATTCGTTTTTGTAATCTAAAAGTCTGGGAGCTATAAGATGTATTTCCCAGAATATTATGCCATATCTCAGGCGGGAATGAACATTCGCGAAGTATACACAACGAGCAGTATGAAGGCTGACTGAATTTGCAAGAATTCTGAACGCGTAGCATAATGAACTTAATTTTGTGTTCAATTCATTTAAATGGACGTTCCATTTAAGGTTTGACTGAATTGAGAGACCTAAAAATTTTGTTGCCTTAAAATCAGTCAATGGTACACCGTTCATTTTCAATGGAGCACAGAATTGTTTATTTGAAATGGAAAACTGCATTAAAACCGTTTTCTTTTCGTTTACTATTAATTTGTTATTTCGGAACCAATTTGAAACATCTGATATTGCACTATTTACTGTTTCTTTATTGCAAAGGATGTTCGTATCATCCGCAAGGAGAACCGTTTTTCCGTTTCGAATCGTCGAGGGCATATCGTTTACGTAAAGTAGGAACAGAATAGGGCCTAAAATCGATCCTTGAGGAACTCCACATGCAACGGGCAAAGAGTCGGAAAGGTGCGTACGTAATGTTCCATCATTCCAGTAAGGTATTTCAACTCTCTGAGATCGTTGTTTAAGGTATGAACATAACCAATCTAGAGCAATACCACAAATTCCATATGAAGGTAATTTGGAAAGTAAAATGTCGTGATCAATGACGTCAAAAGCTTTTGAGTTTTTTTAGTATTAGGGAACTCCCAAAGGTGCATTTTTTTCATGATCCTCATCATCATCATCATCATCATCATCATTGTAATGATCCATCGTTTCGAGACCAAAACCCCAGATGGAACGTTGCCAAAAAGTGACAAAGAATAAACTTGTATATGGAGTGCAACGGTGCCGATAGAAAACATGTTTGTAAGTCCAAATTAAAAAAAAGGAATTGTAGCGCGTGAGATTTGGGGAAAATTGAACATAATCATCCGGTAGAGCAGAAATTATAGAATGAAATAAAACAAACGGCATCAAATTCGGTCAACGCATTCGGAAGATATAAATTGAAATATAATTGGAATTTTTAATAACATGAACAGAATATGGCCATTGTTGAGTTAGAAAATAAAGATTACAAACAGGGTTTTTCAAGAGTTATGACAAAACGCCCAGACCGATTTGGTGAAACGTTGGGAAATAATAGATTAAAATACGGGGAAGACGACAAAATTAGTATCAACTTTGTCGCATTTTCGGAAGCAGAGTAATAATAAAATATTTGGAAGTTACCATGAACTCAAAAGGATAAACAAATGACGCCATGTTAAGAAGCGAAGGAAGTCTTCTGGAATCAACAGAGGAAAAAAAGCAAGCGAGTGGCAATTATTTTGTGACAAAAATCTTCCGTAACAATAGAGGTGGATAGAAAGAATTCCGATGGGAGGCAGATGTGTCGTGGACACGGTGATGAACGCTTCGTGTGCGCGAAATTGGTGTCTTGTTAATTTTTTTGAAAGTGTAGAAATTTAAATAGAAATAACGTCGTGATGTTTGTAGGAACTTTAGAATATTAGGAAAAGGAACAAAATTCGGAATTAATTTGAATTTATGTTTTTTAGTAAGACTTCATGTGATTACGGATGATTAGATATGTTTTATTTTAGTGTGAGAAAATTCGACGCTACGAACATTTTGTTATGGAACATAAAAGAATAAATACCCGGATCAGTACAATTAGACGATGATTTTTCAATCTAAATGGACGCAAGCAATAGAATTTTCAAGAAGTGACGTGTTTCACGACTCGCGAGAAGTAGTTTTTTTTTTCGTTTTATCTATTTTGCCGAGCAGTACGCCGCGAACACATAGAATTTTATTAGTCGGTGACGGACTGGCAGCTGAATGGTCACATTTAGGCGAATAATAGCGGTTTGCGAAAAGTGGTTTCCGAAGGCGACCGCGAGCAAGAGTGGACAGCGACCGCACATCGAGGAGCATCGGACGGCGGCCACCGGACATCTTTATGACGAGAGCTGAGCAGCAAACGGGGAAGTGACACGCGTATATATGTGTGTGTGTGCCGGAATTACTTGCAGATGCTTCACATGAAAACGCATTCCATAACTAAAGAAAATTATCGAAGATCAAGTTTTGTCAATAGAATTAAAATAAGAAATGGTTAAAGGAAAAGTAGGGAATGCGCATTCGATGTATGAATGGGATTTTTATATTGTTTTGTGTTAGTGTGTATGAGTGATTTTTGTTGTTGTGTATTATTTTTGTTCTTTGTTTAACATGTTTATGTTATAGGGCACTATGTACTAGTGTAAAAGGAAAGACGGTGAATTGTCGCCGCATACCATGAAAAGAGGGAAGGTTAGGAATGTTAATAAATGATCGAACCAAAAATGTGGTTCGTTTTTATCGATCGAAATATTCGTCGTCATTTACCCTAGCACGCACAATCCAGTCACCTCGCTTGGATTCCTGTATAGGACCACCAGCTTATCCACGGTATTAGATAGTTGAAAAAGAAAAGGAAAAAGGGGATTTATTATATATGGTTGTTCAAAGCGCGGGCAAAGATAGCGTAGGGAGGTTAGAGGATAAAAGAATGGCTGCCCAACGGGGGGCAATGATAGCAGAGAGGGGATAATAATTGGGAGGAATAGCAGAGAAGAAAGGAGTTCATTACATATAGCTGCCCAACGGTGGGGCAATGATAGATAGCAGAGATGAGTGTTTCATTACATCATCATCACGTCGAGTTTCTTCAGCATTATGTACGCCTGACTGTACGGGATATACAAGGATGAAATAGTAATAGATTATTTAAATATTTTGTAGGTTCTTATACCAGTGGTCTTGACACGAAAGTGTATGAAAGTTTTCTCTTGTTTTTCGTCCTTCGATATGTTGCGAACTTCGTCTTAGCCAACTTGCTTGGTTTCACAGGGGTTGCTAAGTCTTCCCGTCACCTCAACCTACTACCTACCGATGTGGTATGCGAGGTAATGTTTCTTTTCTACATTCGTACGGTGCTCGATAGAGCTCGCTGGATAGATCCATTGTCGCTGCTTGAACCGGTTTAAATGTGCAAGGAGCAAGTTTCCTACTAGATGCCCTGAGCCCCGAGGGTCGGAAGCCCATTGTGTCACACGCAATTTGAACAATCTCGCATTGTTTACCAGGCAAGAATGGGAATTGTGGGGGATGTATGCAGGTCATATCATGAGTCTTAATATCAAAACACGACAAGTCAGTTCCACAAAAGTATTTAGGAAACACAAAATCATGAGAAAGTTTTCTTCTGAACAAAAATATATAACAACGTTTCATTCTTCTTTATCTTCTTCTTCAGCTTCTTAGTAGGCCATAGGCCTGTTCCATTCCTTGGATTTAAAAGCATTCATGCTATCGTCACCTTGATCTTTCAGGATATCTTGTTCCCTCAGATCTATTGTCTCTCGAGATCCTTACAATTCTGTTACAACGTTTCATTATTAGAAAATATTTTGTTTTAATAATAAGTTAAAATAATTATTATATGTTATCTTTTACTTTCTTGCCTTACAAAGTACTTCGTAAGAAGAGAAAGTTGTTTACATAACTGTAATCGTGCGCCGGAAAACGGCAATTTTTTCTTTTTCTAAGCTTAATGAAAATTTTAATCGATCACATGTATAAATAGGGAAAAAAGTGTTCCTATTCTATTCATTTCTTCACAACATTTCGAAAATTTCTTTATATTGTCATCAGGTTCAGAAATTATGACTGTGCAATAAAATAATCCATTTGAACATATTATTTAAGTTAAACCATAATAAATAATCAATAATCGTTAAACAATTGATTAAGAATTTATACTAATCGAAAAATTATTATCTTTAAACAAATTAAAACATCCATGTTCTAACATTCAGATGCTGTACTGATGTAGGTCACCACCATTACTGTCGACAAGAATGACGTTAATTTACCATTATTCAGTTACATGACTTTTTAAAAAAATATATAAAACAACTATAAATATATAAAGTATAAAATTGGGCACTTAATTAAATTGGATGAAGCTCACCTATGAAATTAAGCATGTTTATGAACTTATTCCGTTTATATTCAACAGTTTTTTTTGCCAGTGAGTCGTTATAAATGTATAGGTTAAAATACTCGTTGTCAGTGAAACTGACGTAAGGGGAAGTGTAGTGAGCTGAGGTCATTTTACTTTCTCGTATACGTACGTATATACGGAGTAATAAACGTAGTACAGAGAAAGTTATGTAATGCTGCGGAAAATCGATTTCAAGATTTCAACGGAAATACACGTTTTGGGGTCCCCCGATACCAAAAAAGTGTTTATTTTTCCTTCAAAACGTCCCACCGTCTGTCTGTGAACGCCATTAGCCCCTAAACCATACTTAGATTTTTTTCCAAAATGGATATTCACCGTTCGATTTGGTTCGATTCGAGGCGCTGCATTTTTGAAAAAAATTCTTTAAAATATGAGAGTACTTTACATGAAGTCCCAAGGACATTTCCAGAAGTTTCTAAAAAATATCTTCAATTTCTTTCTGTACATTTTTTGAAAGAATAGAGTAAAATACACTTAAAATATGTCACTGATTCGTTTTTCTTTGTTAACTCAGAATTTTTGACAATATCAAAAGTTTGATATTTTAGCAGTTTTCGAGCAATATTGCATGCAATATGTGCAATATTAAAAAATAACAAAAAGCAAGATTTCTCAAAAATGGCTCCAAAATGTTTTCTTTAAACTTTTGGTAGAAATAGTGCTATATGTATTCTATGAGATGACATAAACGACATATTGATCTATTCTTTTGTTTTTTCAAACATTACAAAAACTAGGTCGGCGCTGAATCTCACCATCCACAGGGGAAAGATCACAGCCACATCCCGGAATAAAACAATTTACGGGACTAATCTTGGGTTTTTCTAACGTAGTATCTCCAAGATGGAATTCGGCACGACTTTTCGCGTCATTCTCAGTCCTGCCGCTAGAGTTGCTTGATCTGCAGCACTGCTTGATGCGGTCGCGATCTTGCGACATCTTGTGGCAGGACCAAAAAAGATGCAAAACGTCGTGCCGAATCCTAACCCACAGATGCCATATTAAAAAGCCCAAGTATAATGACCTTGTCTGTTGACGCTCAATCAATCAAGTAATCACAGGCTTTGCAGACGACATTTCCATCGTCATCAAGTTTATAGAGACAGAAATGATGACATCTCTCTTTATTGCGAGTCGATGGCAGGAACAAGGAGGATTGCAGCTAGACGAACACAAGACAGAAGTGATTCTGGTGACTATCAGGAAGGGAAGAGAATCAATCAGTCTCAAGGCTGGAGATAACTAAATCTCATCATGACCATCCATCATATACGTCGGTCTGATGATTGACTGAAGCTTGTCATTTAGAGACCACCTGGATTTAGTTAGGAGGGTCTGATAATGAGACGAGCATCCGACTTTGATTATCACGTCTTTTTGGTTCTGTGCAACTCCAGGTTAAGCCACCTCTTCATTTATAGTTAATGTCGCCAATACGTAAGCTATTTACTTTCAGTGTATCATGTGAATTTTACAATCTCAAAAGAAGCAGTATGAGTCATCGCAGATATTCATCCTAGAGATATTATGACTTTTGAATGACAGAGGCGTTATAGTAAAGGGGACAAGCAACAAGTTGCATGGAACATCTAACATCTACTCGTAGAAAAATGGCAGAAACGATGGAAAACGTATTTCCGGTTAAGGTAAAACTACCACCTGACTCTTTCCTTTGAATCGAGGATTAATCTGAAGCACAAGGTTAATTTGTATATCACTGTTTATGACAGATCATGTCTGCTTCAAAACCTACCTATATTCAAACTGTATCATTCCCCAAACTGTCGTAGTGTGTGAGAACCATCTGCTGAAACCTGTTGAGCACTTTCTTTCAGTGCCCACGCGTCCACCGTCAAGGTCGAATTCCCATTGAGATACTTCGACCCGATGACACCCAAATTATAGTCGCGTGTACGCGTGCCTACGAAACTAATTGAAGGATTAGTTATTTAATGCCCTATTTTACGTGGCGAGATTGGACATCAGGCCACACAAATTTTGCTACGCTCCTTTCACTATCTAGCGGAGAAAGAAGGAATTATCTTGGGCGTCGAAACAGTCAATTTAACTCAAAGCCTAAAGGCTTAATTATCTTTTACATGCAGTAAATCTACTACATGGGACAGCTGGATTTACTTGGCGTATGGAAGGCGTATGAAGAATTTTTTCGCCCTTAAAAATCCACGGCTTCTGTTGGGTTTGAACTCGCAAACTACTACAGCCCGGTACGTTAACCGCTATACCACCGAACCCGTGGTACGTGATTTTTCACAACTAATACTACTGGAATTAAGATGCTGTGGAATGAAAGGAAAGAAAGCTCTTGATGCCTCTCGACGACATGCAAGATGTGGACGAGATATCACGTGATTAAGCCCCTTTAATCCACCTCTCGCGATGCAATACCCACTTTATGACGTGATTTTAAATTATACGTAATAGTCTCCGTTCGATAGTCTGGGTCGATAGCGTCACCTTTCCAGAAAGCAACAGATGAGGACAGCTACAGAAAATGTTGTCCATTTAATTTAACATTACAGAGAATCTAATTTTATACTCAAATTACCATCAAAATATTAACATATTATATTCATTGTATTCCTCTTTTTATGATCTATCCATTAGTAATGAGAAAAATATATAGTTTTATTTAAAAAATCGAAGATTTAAAAACTCGAAAACTAAAAATATTTCAAACAATATATCTACTGCATATTACTTGCCCTATCATTCGGCATTATTGAGAGAAAACTTCACTTCGATATCGTGTACCGTTTACAGGTTATGAGGGTAACCCATAATTGGTGGGATCCTCCGTATTTGTAAAAATAATGGACATTATTTGCGTGTTGCATACATCGTTGAGTTTGATATTTAGTGTTTTCATTAACACAGGCAACAGTGGCTAGTCTCTTTAACCAATACTTTTCGAGAATTGCAGCCGATCTCACTAAGGGTCTTCAGGCACAAAATTCAAAACAGACAGTTCACCCAAAATTGTAGACACAATGTTCGTTTCCGAAACTTCTTGCTATGAAATTCTCAAAATAATCGGTAAACTAAAAATAAATATTCGTCCGGTTTAGATGAATTCCGGATTCTTTGTCAAAGACTTGTGCGTATGCCATTATACACCCGTTAACTCACATATTTAATGCATCTTTATGCACTGGAACGTTTCCAGATATTTTCAAAACAGCGAAAATTAAGCCGCTTTTCAAAAAAGGCAACAAAAGAGAAATTTTAACATAAGAATGGAAACCTTTCTCACTAAACACGACGAAAATTATCGGCCCATTTCTCTTCTATCAGTCTTTTCAAAAATATTAGAGAGACATTTTTACATACGAATGGAAACCTTTCTCACTAAACACGACGCGCTTTCAGATTGCCAACATGGATTTAGAAAATCAAAATCAACGGAAACAGCTATATTTTCTTTTCTTAAAGATGTCGCCTCATCATTGGATCAAAACGAGGCACCTATTGGATTATTTTTAGATCTCTCAAAGCTTTTGACGTCATTGATCATGACATTTTACTTTCCAAATTATCTTCATATGGAATTCGTGGTATTGCTCTAGATTGGTTATGTTCGTACCTTAAACAACAATCTCAGAGAGTTGAAATACCTTACTGGAATGATGGAACATTACGTACGCACCTTTCCGACTCTTTGCCCGTTGCATGTGGAGTTCCTCAAGGATCGATTTTAGGCCCTATTCTGTTCCTACTTTACGTAAACGATATGCCCTCGACGATTCGAAACGGAAGAACGGTTCTCTTTGCGGATGATACGAACATCCTTTGCCATAAAGAAACAGTAAATAGTACAATATCAGATGTTTCAAATTGGTTCCGAAATAACAAATTAATAGTAAACGAAAAGAAAACGGTTTTAATGCAGTTTTCCATTTCAAATGAACAATTCTGTGCCCCATTGAAAATGAACAGTGTACCATTGACTGATGTTAAGCAACAAAATTTTAGGTCTCTCAATTCAGTCAAACCTTAAATGGAACGTCCATTTAAATGAATTGAACACAAAATTAAGTTCATTATGCTACGCGTTCAGAATTCTTGCAAATTCAGTCAGCCTTCATACTGCTCGTTGTGTATACTTCGCGAATGTTCATTCCCGCCTGAGATATGGCATAATATTCTGGGGAAATACATCTTATAGCTCCCAGACTTTTAGATTACAAAACGAATTGAACGAATAATAACCAAATCCCACCCACGTGATTCATGAAAGCCTCTCTTCATTAATCTAGGAATTCTACCATTACCGTGTCTTCTTATTTACGAATCAGTGGTTTTTGTAAAAAATGACTTGCTCAAGGGCGGGAATATATTTTCAGAAAATGCCGAAGTCTATTACTATAACACTCGACGTAGAAATCATATTCATCAGATGACAGTATCAACAGCTCATTACAAAAAATTCACATACAATACATGTACATTATTTTACAACACTTTGCCAGATGACATTAAACGATTAAATTCAATAGAAAAGTTTAAATCCCAAGTGAAATCGTTTCTGCTGCATAACTGTTTCTATACAATTAGAGACTATACTGATCATCACAAGAAAAGTAACATTAATTTTAACAATGATACATAATGCATTATTTACCATTTGGACTGTATAAATGAGTATAAACAACCTGTAACAACTATTGTACTACAGCTTCCGGGTCAAATGACCCCATCTCGATCAGGTTTTTCGTCCAGTTTCCTGATCCATTGAGCAAATGCTGAGATGGCCCTTGTTTTGCTTCTGGACATAATGTAACTTCATTTTCTGTGCAGTCTTCTAGAATTCAGTGGAAATACAATTATTCAAATTATCGTTTCCATGTTGTCGCGGCGGGAAGTAATAAGAGCCAAAATTTATTGCTTATTTATCCTTGAAAATAGAGTTCATTACATGGGAGTTTTTTTGATTGTTTTTTTCTCCTTTCAAAATTCAAAATTTATTGCTTATTAATTTTGAAAATAAATTTGACTACATGGGAGTTTTTGTTTTTTCTCCCTTTCAAAATTCAAAATTTATTGCTTATTTATTTTTGAAAATAGATTTTACTACATGGGAGTTTTTGTTTTTTCTCCCATTCAAAATTCAAAATTTAAGTAGTATATGACTTAGTGTAGGGATCACAGAATTTTGAAAATGTGCACACAATTCACTTCTCCCATAGCACGTCATACGCAGTTTAACAACAATTACATATGATTGCCATTTTTTAAATATAATAACTATTTATCGAAATAATTGGGTTCCAAATTCAATATTTTTGGATTGACGAAGTCTATGTTTCTTTCTAGGATAACAGATAAATGAACCTCAGTTCTATTTAACAACAATTACATATGATTGCCATTTTTTAAATATAATTGACATAATTTAAATATTACTATTTTACTTTCTGATATATGAACGTATATACAGAATAATATACGTAGTATAGAGAAAGTTATGTAATGCTGCAGAAAATCGATTTCGAGATTTCAACGGAAATACTCGTTTTGGGGTTCCCTGATACCGAAAAAGTGTTTTTTTCCAAACGTCTGTCCGTCCGTCTGTCTGTCCGCTTCCTAATATCCGTCGACTTGCAAGTTTTCCTCTTTAAGATATCTCCCCCTAGCGGGGCACCGCTCTAGCCGGGACAAACTCCAAGCTCCCGACCCGTTTCCAGGCATGTGGCATGTGGCGAATGTAAGTGTAAATGTGTGGAAATAATGGGGGTGAGGATAGGAAAAAGAAAGGGAAGGAAGATCTTAACGGTCCGTGGCCCGTTTGATAGGGTACTGTTCCAGCATTCGCCTGATGTTGATCGGAGAAACGAAGGAAAACTACCGATCAGAGTAGCCGGCTACTAGAATTTACCTCCAGACAGCGGCGGAACTCGACCTTGCTATTTAGCTAGTGCCGAAAATCCTTCCTCGGTCGGGACTCGAATCCTAGGACTTCCCGGTCAGACGCACTGCAGTGACAGCAATTAGGCAAAGTCTACGATCTTGGCTAAATTTTCTTCGAAGGAGAGTTTAAGGACCTCATCATACATCCTATTCCACTCCATAATAAAGGTTTTAGTTGTGGTCATTGAGGCCTTTCAAGTTGGACACTCCTGCTCCCAAACATTCTAAAGGAATTCTAAAAAAACTAGGTTTCAATTTATCCGCGGTAAATTTTCTTGGTTTCAATTTACCTACGAGAACGTAGGTGAAACGTTGTGAATTACTGAATTTGGCATTTGGGAGTTTCTAACAGATATTTTGATTTTTACGGTTCTTTACGTGGATTCTTAAAACCATTTTGAAACATTTCTGAAAAATGAATCCAATTTTTTGATTTAAATTTATTCTCGAATAGCGTAAAATACGCTTTCGAGAATGGTGCAGGTCCCATAGTTATTGAAATACCTGCATTTTCGAAAATTACAATAAGTGCAAATTGTTTCGGGCGTCTTACTACAAATAAAATATTGAAGGGAGAGATTTTCCCTTAGTGAAATCTGTTATTTAAAGACAGATCTTGAAATAAAATTATGTTAAAGTTGTCGAAAATGTGAGTATTTTCGTGAATATTACGCGAAATAAAGGTAATTTTATTTTTTCAAAATATTTTTTTCTCAAAACCAGCTGCATAATTTTTCTTCAATTTTTTCTACGGATAGAACGGACGCTTAGAAAGGGTCTCACTTTTGTTGAACTCTCCGAATTTTAGAAAATTGCAAATTGAGAATAAGTGCCAGAATGTATATCCTGTTCGAGCACCATTAATTAATTACCACGATCGTCTAATTTAATAAGTCTTTATAAATGACACTTTCCAGGTTTCCAAATATTGTCTTTGTAGTTTGCTTATAGGTATGGATGATCTCATTATTTTCTGATATATTCACTAGGAGGGATATTGCGAAGTGAGTACTTTCGTTAACACATTTGCTTGTTTTATTAAGCGTTTCGAAATATTTCGTTTGTTTAAAAATCAGATATTTTGTTAGGAATGTAGAAATTCTAAACAATATTATACATTCGGTATTGCATACATTGATTACTTAAATGTTGGGTTTCAGCGTTCTGTTAAATAGTGTTTGAATTTGTTTTGCCTGTGTTACAAGCTCTAATTTCTGCTTTGTTTATAGTTGCCGGGGGGAAAACAGTGTGGAATTGGTCAAATGACTGCTATGTTAACAATCACAACACGAGCCACTTTAAATAGCCATTTTCCTACCGAATAGCTAGGGGATTGTTTAATGACACTGTCGTGCAGTTAAATCTCCATATATAGGAACTTTCCTTAATTTTCATAGAATTGTGTACAAATTGGATGAAGTTTTGATTAAACCAATATATTTTATTACCTAGCTCTCAACTGCCGTGAAATGGGATTTGCACGGGAAAGAATCGTAGTTGCTGTTGAAGTATTTTTTACGCCGAAGGAAAGGTCATTAGAGTATATTGTTGAAGTATATTTGTCCTCATTCAGGAATAGTTTCGATGCACTATTGTCTAATTACGTGGAGGGATAAAATGCATTTTCAAAACAGACTGCATTTTACATTTACAGACATGCATTTTACAAAGCAGACTGAAATGAAAAGCTTTGTGTCTGTGTGTGTGTGTGTGTGTGTGTGAAAGAGAGAGAGGGAGTAATAGTGTTAGTGAGAGCGATAGCGATAATGTGAGTGGTAGCGACAATGAGTGAAATTACACACTACTATTTTCGCGTCCTCGGGAACAATTTGTTATTTTTAGGGAACGTTATGTAATTCAATATCACTCAAATTTTTTGAGAGCGACCTACAGAGGCTTTAGTTTTTCTTCGTTTTCTAAAATAAAAATAATTAATATTGTCAGCCTTTAATTAAATGCTTAATGCAATTTCGTTTCTTAGAACTATTGATATAATTAAATTTTAATCATTCATAACGCAAATGCTAATAATTGGTATTATGTTTCCAGTCAGTGAAGAAGATTATACGAATATTAAATCTGTGTATTCTAGGAAGCATGTTGGTGACAGCAGCTTCTTATTTAGACTATAATAATTTTAAACCAACGTAACGTTAGGGTGGTATTGCGTCTGAAACGAAATTGCCGCTAGCAAAAGCATCAGAGCAAAGACCAGAAAGATAAGATAAGCTCTTGCGGTTCCACATACACCGTCGCGTCATATCCCCTTCTCCCCGCTCACCGTCCTGTGCTGCCCAACCTCTACGCCTAGCGCTGCTGCCGCCCCCAACCCGCCCCCGACATCGCCCTCAGTGTCCCTGAACTGTGAATTAAAATGAGATCTGATTGGCTCTCCTATGTCCTACAAAATTCTGTGTTAATTAAATTCCTAACTTCCTGCCAAACTCGTAAAGTTTTGTCAATGTATTTGTTAGTGAGGAGGAGCATAGTATACATTTACTTTGCAACTCTTGTATAAACTAGTGGAGCTATAAACGCACGTACTTTAGCGTGCGAGTATCGGTAGCGTAAAATTATAATACAGCAATTTATGTCCATATTAACGCATTTCAGCCATCTCTTGTTAAACTTATTAGAAATCGAAGCGCATTAGAAGCGAAAATTCCGGGCACAAACTCGACAATCTAAATCTATCAGCTAATATACCAGCCCAAATTTATCATCCAAAACATCGTTCCATTTCCTCAGAAACAGCGTCCAACAATGGAAAATCATTCCAAAAACTGCCATGTCGTGGCGTTCCCATTGTTACATTGCAACATGATAACTCCTGAAATATTCTAATAAGAGAAGCGCGGGATTCAAACCTGCAATTTCGAAAACTTGCAGAAATACCACCAAAATACTCATCTTCTGACTAAAATTGTGCATGATCATTTTTAGAGAAATGATATTTAAGAATAGTGAAACATGCCCACAAACTGCTCACAATTGTTGGGCGTTTCGTCGTAACCCGTTTCCGAATTAATGTTAGCATGGGAGCCAGGAAAAAAGTTACGATAATATATTTAGCTATTATTGCTTCATCGAAAACTAAATATTGTCCCGCTAGCTGGGTCGATGGGTTGCGTCTGAAATAATCGCTATTACCTATTGATAGCCGATTACCCGATCTGCCATCCATTCAGAGTGGCGAGGAATCTGAAAACAAATATTTTATCTAGCTACTTATTAGCTCGAATTGGCCAATGAAAATCGTTTTTTTTTCTTTTAAAAAGAAACAGAAGATATATTACTTATTGCAACAGAAAGATGTCCTTTGGTCATGTCCATGTTCGAACCTGTATACTGCACAGTAATTCGCGCGCTCTTGATCGACGTCGCCACGAAGGACCATCTTCTCTTCTCCCCAGTGATGCGAATTCCAGAGTCAAAGTATCGCGTTCTTCTCCTCTGTTCTTCCACGAGAACGTTGCCGAGCCACTGATCCGCACTACTTCAAATGTTCATAGTTCTAGTTCGATTAAACGTGCAAAAATAATACTTCTAATTATACTTCTAACACATTGATCGGAGTCCAACGTTCCTCAATCTCATGAAAAATTCCAAGTTCCAATTTCACAAATTATCTATCCGCGAGCGACCCGCACAACGTCACCACATATGACAAAATGTCCGTTTTCTTATTACTGCTCAGCCCTCCAAACCTAGAATTATTTATTTATTTATTTATTTATTTATTTATTTATTTATTTATTTATTTATTTATTTATTTATTTATTTATTTATTTATTTATTTATTTATTTATTTATTTATTTATTTATTTATTTATTTATTTATTTATTTATTTATTTATTTATTTATTTATTTATTTATTTATTTATTTATTTATTTATTTATTTATTTATTTATTTATTTATTTATTTATTTATTTATTTATTTATTTTTATTTATTTATTTATTTATTTATTTATTTATTTATTTTACGTCAAAAACAGTTAAAACTGCGTATGACGTGCTATGGGGAGAAGTGAATTGTGTGCATATTTTTCAAATTCTGTGATCCCTACACTTGTCATGTACTACTTGAATTTTGAATGATGAAAAAAAAAAACGTGTAATAAAATCTATTTTCAAGGATACATAAGCAATTAATTTTGGGCTCTTATTCGTGTTGTCCTTCGGAATAATACTTCCTGCCGCGACAACATGGAAACGATAATTTGAATAACTGTATTGCAATCAATGGGCAAGGTTCATAAGACATCATTTTAATGTAACAAGTATGTTACCTCAAATTCTGGGTCAATGACCCCCATCCCGACCAGTTTTTTTTGCTCTTTCTCTGTTTCTTTAGGCGAATGCTGAGATGGCCCCTTGTTTTACTTCTAGACATATATGTAACTTCAATATCTGTGCACGTCTTCTACAGCTCAGTGGGAAATATAGATATTCAAATGATCGTTCTCCATGTTGTTGCGGCAGGAAGTATATTCCTTCACGAAGGACATACGAGGTAAGTACCTAAATCTAGAGCCAAAAACGCTAATTTCCGTCTGTATTCAGTATTCAATTTTTTATATGGCTCAGCGTGGAGGCCCGAGAATGAAGAAAACGTGTTCAGAAAACACTTCTAGTCGAAGCATAAGACACACAGTCTCTGTTTTTACATAAAATAAATGAAGACTTCGGGCCAATAATATAGTACGCCACATTTCCGATGTATTGATATATTAGTGTATTTCGGTTTAGTTTAGGTATTAATTTATGGATTATTGGACATAATGCGGATATTTCATCTTGTGAATGTAGATATATTGTAGAAAATAAATAACATGGTTTTATCTTATTTATGGAAATTTTCAAACCTTTACGTTCCTTTTTCTTCAAACTTCGAATAGTGGCATAGCATCTTATTGCGCCGTGGTCTCAAAAAGGTTTTGTGTTTAGAAGGAAATATTTGTGTACAGCACAAAAAGCGTAGAATCCACATCTACCAAAAACACGAAGCAAGCAATCGAACATGGAAAAGCACATCTCGTTGAATTGGTTGGTTGGTTGGTTGTGATTCCGGGCGCGTCAACGGCGTAGGTCATAGGTCTCGTAAGTATAGTGCATGTTTTTCCTCGGGAGATGGCGGTGATCTTCCACCGCTGGATGGCGAGATCCGGCGCCGACCTACCGTCGGCTAGTGGGATTTCCCCCTAACCAGGACTCTCCCACCAGCGGGGCACCGCCCCAGTCGGAACAAGCTCTAAGCTCCCGACCGGTCTCCCGGAATATGTGGTAGTGTGATGTATGTTAGTGTAAGTGTGTATGTAAGAGAAGAGGATAGGACAAGGAAGAGGAAGGACAGATCGCGCGCGGTCCGTGGCCCGTTTCGCAGAGTACTGCTCCGGCATTCGCCTGGTGTTGATCGGAGAAACCACGGAAAACAACCGATCAGAGCAGCCAACCTCTAGAATTCTCCTCTAGACAGCGACTGAATTCGACCTAGCTGAATAATGTAGTGTCGAAAATCCTGCCGCCGTGGGGAGTGTACCCTAGGACCTCCCGGTCAGAGGCGCTGCACTGAGATCAGTTGATGCACTGAGCCACCGCTCCCGGTCTCATCTCGTTGGAGGAGTGAGGCCTCTTCGGGTGCGGGTGCGCGTGGGGAGTGCTGGGCGTCGTCGCTGCGCGGCCGGGGGCGACTGCGACGGGGCGCGGTGGGCGACGCGCTTTCGCGGGCGAGCGTCACGCAAAGCGGCGCGCCGCCACGCCGCACGGCACGGCACGCCTCGGCGCCTCGCCGCACCACGCAGCCCGTCCCTCTCCGACACTCGCCGCCCACTCGAGGAAGCCACGGCCAACGCTGGGAGGGAGCGATGTTGTTGTTGTTGTTATTATTATTATTATTATTATTATTATTATTATTATTATTATTATTATTATTATTATTATTATTATTATTATTATTACCGGTAGCGGTAGATCAGTGCATTAACTGATGTCACTGCAGCGCCTCTGACCGGGAGGTCCTAGGTTCGAGTCCTGACGGCGGCAGGATTTTCGACAGTAGATTTTCAGCTACGTCGAATTCAGTCGCTGTCTAGAGGAGAATTCTAGCAGCCGACTGCTCTGATCGGTAGTTTTCCGTGGTTTCTCCGATCAATACCAGGCGAATGCTGGAGCAGTACCCTACCAAACGGGCCACGGACCGCGCGCGATCTGTCCTTCCTCTTCCTTGTCCTATCCTCTCCCCTTACACACACACTTACACTAACATACACTACACTACCACATATTCCGCGAGACCGGTCGGAAACTTACAGCTTGTTCCGACTGGGGCGGTGCCCCGCTGGTGGGAGAGTCCTGGTTGGGGGAAACCCCACTAGCCGACGGTAGGTCGGCGCGGGATCTCGCCATCCAGCGGGGGACGATCACCGCCATCTCTCGAGAAAAAACATGCACTACACTAACGGGACTAATGACTGAAGCAGTTGGCGCGTCCGGGAACACGAAAAAATCAATCAATTATTATTATTATTATATGTTATTGAAGTCTCTCGTCTAGCAAGGTGTTCTACAGCAATCACTGGGACCTTTGGAGAACCAAGTTACCTGCTTGGCTTGCAAACTCAGGCGGTCAGGATTCGACGTGAATTTATATCAATAAAAACTTCCTTACAATGTGTGCAGTACTCAGGAGAACAGCCTTTTGCATTATCTGAATGTGCCAGTTCTTAAAGGCAAGCTTTGCAGACGATGAAGTTAGATCTTTAGAGGTCAGACCATTTGCAGAGATGACCACAGGCACTACTATACTACATCAGCAGATGTCAATCGCCACATGTCGCTCAGTTCAATAGACAAGGCCTGTTATTTGCTCTCGGCATAGGAGGTAGGTCTAAAGGGATAGTTAGTCCACTATAATCCCTTTTAGTGCAAACTTGTCGAACCATTTTATGTCAGGGGTGTTGGCTTCAACCCAGCGATCAGTGGTGACTACGACATTCCACAAGAGCTTCCACCGTTTTGTCTCCAAAACTGAATATGGCTTGAACTTGTAGTATGGGACGTCTTATATACCATTTATGATTTGGCTTTGCTCTGATGGACTACCTTAGCAACATATTAGTGGCGACTTAGGTATTCTGTTTGTGCCAAAGCAGAGCAACCGCCCGTTATGTGTTGGAGGGTTTCGCCGGGTTGATTGCAAAAGCGGCAGCGGTCTTCTACACAAATACCCCCAGTCACATATCTTTGGTAATTGAGAGTGGAGATTACTTCATCCTGAATAGAAATGATGAAGACTTCTGTCTCAGCAAAGCATTTTTGTTAGGCATTGTTGTTAGCCAGGAGACTGACGATCTCATGTTCATAGCGTTCTCTTTGAGCTCAAAAGGAAAAACCTTCTGTGCGAACGCTTCTGTGTCCACTCACTCAGCTTATCATCTTTGGTGATACACTGTCTCTGAGAGTCCACTTGACTCAGGTTCCATGGGGTAAAATTCCAGTACATGGCTTAAATTGCTTCATGCAAAACCGTCGTTATCTGAAAGAAGTATTTGCGAAGATTGCTGATTTCCTTCGCACAAAATTCAGTAGTTATCTACCTCCTTCCTTATGAGGTAAGTATAGTCTTGCCACTGAACTATTGGGATGGTGCATACGGTACTTGGTAAGAGTGGTCCTAACTTTTTGACTAAGTTCCTGCAGTGCAGTTGTTGTCCAGTGAAGAACACCAAATGTATAGACAGCCACAGGTACTACCCAAGTGGTGATGGCTGATGTGAGGTTCTTTCCATTTAAAAGAGTTTTACAGATTTTTGCGACTCTCTGAAAGACATTATTTTGAATATCACGCCTCATCTTGGTTTCACTTGTGTTCAAATATCAATGCACACCTAAATATTTATAGGCATCCTCTTGCCCAAGTTCTTTGATATTTGTACCACACATCATGATGAGTTTATCAGGTTCAAAGAATGTTACCACACTGCCGTGCATTTATCAATGCCAAATTCCATACAAATAGAGTCGCTGAAGGACTTTACAAGTCCAAGTAGCGAGGAGAGAGTTCTTATCTCTGGCGTACAACATGAGATCGTCCATGTAGAACTGATGATTAATGAGGATATGGGGAGTTTTGGTGATCTCCTATCCCTTACCCGAATCTCTTAACATTCTGATGAAAGAGGTTAGAGCAGGAAGGACCATATGGGTCTAAGATTATCTCCCTGACAAATTTCTCGTTTCGTCCTCAGTTCCTTGGTGGTATAGCTGCCTCCAGCAAATGAGACTTTTACCTTTGTGCGCCAAGTTGTCATGCAGTGTTGGAATAAATTCACATACTGGGCATTTACTTTGTAGAGGCGAAGGACATACAAAAGCCACGAATGAGGTATCGAGTCGAAGCCTTGGTCTAGTCGATCCACCCGACAGAAATGTTGCATTGCCCTTTTTTGGCTTGATTGGCTACAAATTTGTCTACTATCAGTAATTCTGTGCAACCCTGAGCACCCTTTCCGCAAACATTTTGCTCTGGTGCCAGAAGGTTTTTGGCCTTTAAATGGATATTCAGCATACTGGCTAGCACAGATGTAAAAATCTCATATACTGTGACAAGTGAGAGATCGATAGTTACTCGGAGTCTTATGATCGTTAGACTTGCTTATCATAAATGTAACTCCTTCAGTAAAAGACGCCGGAATGATAGTTGGTAATTACTATTACTATTATTATTATTATTATTATTATTATTATTATTATTATTATTATATTGATTTATTGTGGCTTTTTCGCATCACGTCTTGTAATCCTTCTTGCGTATTGAGCGTATGTGGAGTAATCCTCCGTTTTCTCTTTGAGTCTCGTCACATCGCAGTCAGTCAGTACCTTTTATCTCTTCGCCAGGGGCTGAACGCCGTTGGTAACTGGGGCCACCTGTCCAGGAATCCATGGTGTGTCGAGTTGATTAACCTCCGTGGCTACACGGAGCGATGTTAAATAATTCGGCTAACGCCGAAAATTCGAACATTCTGAAGGATCGATTAACTTTTTTATGCTAATAAGGTTTTTTATTCACACTTCTTTCCTGTTAATGTGCACATGTGCACATTTTGAAAATAATTCATATACAGAGAACCACAAGATAGTAAGTATTTAGTTGAAACATTTCGTTAAAATATTGTGAGGAATGGTATGAATGTTAGTGTGATATATATATTTATATATATATATATATATATATATATATATATATATATATATATATAAAATTCTTAGGAAGCAGGATCTTTTGGGCTGAACCCTTGACACAATGAATCAGATAAAATACGAATAAAATGAGCATATATTCAATGAAAAAATCACAGTGACACACTTATAAAACAGGATAATGCACTTTATACTATAGTTGGTCACTGAAAATAAACAGAAAACAAGGCAAAACAATAAAACTTAACATACACGCTACTTAAATCTGACCCATTTACATATCACAGAAAACAATTACTTTCAACACAATACAATAAACTGACTTTTTCAGATAATATCAGCTGTACATGTGAAAATCATTAATTATTTAAGTAAATTTGTACAAGGTATGGCCTCTTTGAATGAATTGAATAACACGTGCAGTAAATGAACTTGAAACTGCAACTCACATCGTTCGGAATACTTCGCCCACCTATTCTGGACTTTTCACCCACTCTTAACACGAATTGTCGTGTATTTTACGACTATTTTGTTTCCCCAATTGATCGCCACATAAAAGTTGCCAGTTCCTTTACCTCAACAGCTCCGCATCGCTCGCCTGTAGGTAACCTTGGGGATTTTCTGCCGCTCGTAGCCCCGCTCGCCACTCTTCTCCTTTCCCCCGACGTTACCAGTTTCCTTCTCTCGAACACTGGACTCCGCTACGCCTACAATTTGCACCAGACTCGTACGATTCTCGTTCCAGTCCAAATCTTTCTCACATACGCTTCGCTCTTCCTGGGGTCGTCCTTCTTCTGTCGCGCCTCGTACAAGTTTGTTTGCACTTCCAGCCTCGAGTAATTAATGTTGCTGAAGTTATGCTTTAAGTGCTCGGCCTACCTACCACACTTTGTGCGTGTGTGGTCCGAGCGTGCAATATGAGATGCTGGATTTAGTTAATGTCCTTCTGCGCGAATTTTACAAATTTGAAATTACTTCGAAGTCAAACAGTCACTTCACTTGCTCTCTCAAATATTGTGAATGCGAAGAATGTTTGTGCACTCCATTTCTTAATTACCTCAGTTTCGAAGATACGCTTCTCAAGCTAACTTTTAACTACCAAGTTAAAATAAACTCCTAGGCTATCAAGTTACAATCGCCTTCAGAACTCAGTCTAGTCACCGTCGCTGCTGCAATCAAAGAGAGCTCAGTCTAGTCGCCGTCGCTGCTGCAATCCTAGAGAGCTTAGTCTAGTCGCCGTCGCCGCAATCATAGAGGGCTCCTCTGAGGCGCGCCGCGATACTTATGGTACTCGCACCTGGGGAAATTTTTGGAGGGGTGAATATTCTCCTCTTTTCGTGACCTCCCGGAAAAACATTATTCGCTAGTTCGGGCGTCAGAGTTCGAAAAGCTGTGGGTAGATGGCGCGTTTACCAGCCATCGCTCCGCCGCGTACCCTACTCCTCTCTGTTCGTGGGCTTCTTTTCGTAGCTAATGGTGGCATTATGGGGTTGTCTAATCCTGTGACGTCACAATATATATATATATATATATATATATATATATATATATATATATATATTGAGACGAAATGAACGTAGCCTATTTCCCTCATATGTCAAGCGAGAGATGGCTACACCTTATGTGTAGACATTTGACATTTGAAAACCACGCGCGGATGACGTCGGGATAACCCGCAACGACGGTTGATTTAAACCTGGGACCAGTATGATGTAAGCCAATTAGGCAAAGGCCGATAAGACACTAAATTGCCATTGGTCGGCATCAATCAAGCGAGGTGGCTGAAAACGGTCATCTCGAAGGTTCGCGAAAGGAACACTTCTGTTTCAAACGTCGAGGAAGTAAGACAGATACTTCTCTTTCAAAAGTCGTTGAAGTAGGACGAATTCTTTTCACTAGATGAGTATGCGAGAAGAATTTTCTATTAGGAAAGTCTAGACAGACAGTGCTACAGAATTCGTAAGTGGCGAGGAATGTTTGCATTTCGTGAAGAAAACTAGTCTTCCCGAGAGCTGTGCAGTCAAATGTTGTTTGTGCGCTACGACTAGTTGATCTGTAATTGTCGCACGAAGGCCGACCCTAACTGTGAATATTACATTCAGTAGGCTCGAGCCGGAGCGGAGAGAAAACTCGTTGTCGTAAGATGCTCGTTTTGTTAATAATTGCGGAAACGTGTGCTACACACTAAAAAACTTCCAGATCGCCAGTGCAAACCGCACGCCGCCAAGAAAGGCCGTCTGTGAATACATTCAAGTAAGGAGAAGTCGATCAACGTCATAATTTGTCACGGACAATCCGAACATGAGAGGAACTCGGCTCTGTGCGCATCCGAGAAGATGGTACGAGAATTGGGGCACTGTGAGGAGGACAGCTGCGTCAGGGGAACGCCGCGAGCCGTATGAGCCCACCGCCGGCGCTGTCGCTTCAGTCCGAGCTGGACGAGCCTTTCGCTCCGGAGCGAACCTGCGAGGCCATCGACCACGACCACGACCACGACCACGACCACGACCACGACCACGACCACGACCACGACCACGACCACGACTACGACCACGACCACGACCACGACCACGACCACGACCCCGACCCCGACCCCGACTCGAACTCCGACTTCGACTTCGACCCTGCGAGCTCGCCGCCTGAAATAGTAGCGGAATCCCAAGTTGCACGCCGCCGAGATACGCCTGACGAGATTGAGTACCCGTGAAATTAACAAGACCTGCTAGAAAGTTTGTTTTTCAGTTAGAATCAAAGGTAATTTTCTTAAAATTAATCTTGAAATTGTCTTAAAATTTTAATTTGTGTGGGATGGCATTCCGAACCTCCCATAATCTATCTTAATTTTAGGAAAGAAAATGTAAGATAAAATTAAACAGGTTAAGATTGTAGGAAGTGAGTAAGAATGTGGCGATAGCCGATGTTACAATTAATTCCGCGCCAGCTGGTGGCGTAGGAGTTTATAGTATGATTATTTAATGAAGATTAAAACTGGTTGCGTCAGGACTTATATTCTCATCGCTTAATTAGTGTTAAAATCATTGTATGACTATTTGAGGTTTTACTGTAGGAAAGAAAAATTGCTTGTGGCATTTAAATAATAGTGCAAAGCAGAGGTTTGCATATTAAATTTTGTAAATTTTGTATCATTGAATATTTGCATAATGAATCAATCAAAGCACATCGTAGCGCCTATCATTTAATGTGTGTGAGTTTCCTAAGCTACGTTCCAAGTAGTTTCTTGGGAGAGAAAAACTTTTACTAAGAGTGAACAACTGGAAGGGCCCGGCGACGGAGCGGCGGAGAGGACGTCGCACGTTGCTGGTGACACCCACGCTAGAATCTTTCTCGTGGGGTAAAACTGCCGTTACCCCTCATAAGTTGATGAATGCCGGCGCGTCGCGAGAGACGTGTTCCGTTGCAATATATATATATATATATCAAACAGGAAATCAATCATTATTGTGAGGTAATATGATCATCTCTGAGTGACTTTATTGTTAATTATATATGTACTACAATTCATTTAATTTTTTGAGATGATATACACAAATATTGGTTTGAAACTAGAAAATATTTAATAATAACACTTCGAGTGTTGGTAACGAAAATTGCTTTTCACGTTTAAACTTTTGTTTCAAATATACTGTAATACGAGAGTTTCTCTACCATCTTGTATCCTCATTGGGTTTTATCTCGACCGTTAATCATTTCTGAGAATGCATGATCATTTTCGCCTGGATAAATTGTGAAATTTAAGCTGAAACATCTTCTTAAGGCACATGCGCAGAGGGTAATTCCCAGCGATGAAAAGTTAACGGTGCAAAAAAGGAAAAATTGCCATTGATGACGATGACGATTGATCATTTTACTTATTCTGTAGTGAGTTTTTGCCAGGAAATGTGTGTTCAAATTATTCACAATCATTACCTTCCTCGTTTTGGTTTGTGGTGATTTGAGGTTCTTTTTAGATGGTTTTGTAAAAACGAATACAACGTTTCTGTTTGCCCATATGAGTCGTATTTGGGTCGACTGGTAAAACATTGAAAATGAAGTCAAACATAGAATTATAACATTGTGTGAACAGAATAAACTGGAAAAAGCATGAATTCCCAGCGATGAAAGGTTGGAAAAGGAAAACCTGCCATTGATGATAATGATTATTGATTATTCTTCTTATTCTCTAGTAAATTCGTGCCAGGAAATGTGCATTAAAATATCAGGATCATCACATTCCTCGTTTTTGTGTTATGAATTGATGTTCTTTTTAGATGGATGTAAATAAGAATACAACGTTTCTGTTCGCCGATATGAGTTGTGTTTGGGTAGACTGGTAAAGCTTTGAAAATGAAGTCAAACATAGTATTATCATTTTGTGTGAAGAGAATAAACTCGAAAAAGCATGAATTTCGCTTTGAGACCACGTTTGGAAACGCGCTCGTCGAGTGCGTGGGAAGAGAAGCGAACCGCGCCAACGGGGGGTGGGGGGAGGCTGGCGCGAAGTCGCCTTTGAGTCGCGCCGCGAGGCGCGTGGGCGACGCGGGGGCGTGGCAGAACTGCGGCAGAGGACGCCCACAGGCCGTGGCCGAACTAGACACCAGATGTGCTAAAACAGCCCCCGCAAAGGGGTCACAACATCTGAGGCGTTTGGTGGAGTCGGAATCATCCACCCGGACCCTTAAGGCCCATTCACAATGCAAACATAAACATTAGCATGGCATTAACATAAAATGTTGGACTACGTCCATAAGCAGACAGCACAGAGCGATCGCATAACACGTAAGACGTGAACTTAATAGCTTGTAAGCTTCAAGTTTTTGTGCTTATGCAAGTGTCAAAAATAAGAAATCAACCAATCACAGTATGTTAACTCAAAATCGAGTATCGAAATAAGTCGATAGACGACCAATAAATGACAAGAGCCCCACCCCCACCCCTACCTGCTGCCCAGCCGTGGACACAGTTGAAATCTCGAAATGGATTCTCACATCCAACCAATATTAAATTAGAATGTCTCACAGCCAATAGGAACTCTTATTTTACTTCCGTTTATGTTCGACATTGTGAATACTTCAGTCTATACTTATGTTCATGTTTACGTCTATGTGTTATGTTTATGTTTGTATTTGCACTGTGAATGGGCCTTTACATGCACTACTCTACCACATATGACGGAAGACCGGTCGTGACCTTAGAGCTTATCTCGGCTGGGACCGTGCTCCGTTGAAAATCCCCGCTAGCTAATAGTAGGTCGGCGCCGGATCTCACCAACCAGCGAGGAAAGATCATCGCCACCTCCCGATGAAAAAAGTCACTGCACGTAGGAGAGTAATAACCATAGCAGTTGACACGCCCGGAATCATTAATCAAAGTAAAATTAAAATCCATCCGTATCAGACATTCTCGGCGATACTCAGGTCGATAGTGCAGTAAGAAAGCGGTGCTAAACTTTGTGTTGCCGGGTTCGCCCGGTGACGCAGTAGTTGTGCCCCTACTCGCCGACCTTTGGGCAGGATTGAGGGGCTCGCTTCCAGACCCACCCCAATTAAAGATATAGAAGTCCGATGAGGATTAACACTCTTGACTTTGCCGATGCAAACTGATCAATGGTTTCATTAAAATGTGTTTTGTTTCTTCTCTTTCTACACTAAGTAACACGCAAAAAAATACTCATATTTTCAAAAAAATGTACATGGCCTTACTTGATCTTACCTCTAAGTTTGAAAAATATATTTCATTAAGAAAAAAAATCTACCATCAATATTGCAGTTGCCGACACTGAATAATTTTTTAGATTTTGCAATTTTCAAAAATACAGAAAGTCTAGCAAAAAATGGGACCTGTGTCTTTTTTATAAGCGTATTTTGCAATATTTGGGAGTAAAATTTTAAGAAAACATTTGGAATTCTTTTTGGTACAATATTTTTTATTAATGGCCTATATTTTACGCAAAATCATTTTCAAAAAAATTATCATATGAACTTATTTGAATATCTAATTTTGAAGAGCAGATATCATTAAGAAAAAAAACACATATCTTCAATTTTGTAATTGTAAGAAGATAGCGAAATACTTTTGAATTTTTGCAATTTTCAAAAATTCAGAGTTTAACGAAGCCTTACGTACTCAGCCATTTTTATAAGCATACTTTACACTATGAAAGAAAAAATGTAATCCAAAGTTTGGAGACTTTTTGAGAACATATTGTAGTGGTTTCATGTACAGTATCGTCTACACTCAAAATATCTTTTTCAAATTCACAAGACCTTCGACTCTGCCAAATCGATTAGATAAGCTCAATATGTGAGAAAACATCTAAAGGGAACAGGCACTATTGTGGTTAACAGACGTACAGATGGTACATACAGACGATGCATACAGACGGTGCATACAACAGACGGTGCATACAGACGGTACATACAGACCGTAATTGAGACAGTACATACAGTCGGTCCATAAGGGCAGTTTATGCAGACAATCCATACAGGCGTTTGGCCGTCAACCAATTTTTCTGTAAGAAGGACCCACAATATTTGGATTTTGATTACACATCGTAAGTGCGGAATACTAATTTACAACACAAACAAGCAAGAATTATCTACTTTTTCTGCATCATGTATCGCCACTTTCCTCTGCTGCATTACTTTCTTTTTACTAAGAAAGTACGTAGTAAGCGAGAAAGAAATTTCTGTTACATAACAAAACAAACTCCTTAAAATTGTAATAAAAAAAGATTTTGAGGACAAAAATATCCTCGGTCTCCCTAAATGTGTCGACAAGAGCATATACTTGCTGCCCCACTCTACCCTTGGCCTCGAATGTTCACAGGGTGGTATCTTCAACAGAGGTGCGAACGATTGATCGATTGATTGATTGTTAGTGATTCCGGGCGCGTTAACAACTATGGTTATTAGTCCCGTAAGTGTAGTGAGTGTTTTGGTCGTGAGGTGGCGGTGGACTTCTCCAGCTGGATAGCCATATCCGAAAGCGACCTACCGTCAGCTAACGAAGTTTCCCTCTACTAGGTGTCTCCCACCAGCGGGGCACCGCCCCAGCCGGGACAAGCTCTAAGCTCCCGACCGGTCTCCCGGGATATGTGGTAGTGTAGTGCATGTTAGTGTGTGTGTGTGTAAGGGGAGAGGATAGGGCGAGAAGGAGGAAGGAAAGATCGCGCGCGGTCCGTGGCCCGTTTGTTAGGGTACTGCTCCGGCATTCGCCTGGTGTTGATCGGAGAAACATGGAAAACTACCGATCAGAGCAGCCGACCGCAAGAATTCTCCTCCAGAGAGCGACTGAATTTGTCCTAGCTGAAAAGCTAGTGTGAAAAATCCTGCCGCCGTCAGGACCTCCCGGTCAGAGGCGCTGGAGTGGTATCTCCTGATACACTGATACACTCCCACAAGATGCGAACGAGAGACGACTTGTCACTGCGGGGACAGAGATTTTTTATTCATTTATTTCACGTCAAAAAAGCAGTTGAAACTGCGTATGACGTGCTACGGGGAGAAGTGAATTCTGTGCACATTTTCAAAATTCTGTGATCCCTACACTAAGTCATATACTACATGAATTTTGAAAATTAAAAAAACCTCTCATGTAATAAAATCTATTTTCTAGGTTAAATAAGCAATAAATTTTGGGCTCTTATCTATGATGTCCTTCGACAATGAATAATACTTCCAGCCGCCACAACATGGAAACGATAATTTGAATAATTGTTTTTCCCACTGAATTCTAGAAGACGTGCACAGAAAATGAAGTTACATTTATGTCCAGAAGCAAAACAAGGGGCCATCTCAGCATTTGCTCAATGGATCAGGGAAACTGGACGAAAAACCTGATCGAGATGGGGGTCATTGACCCGGAGGCTGTAGTACAACACTTGTTACAGGTTGTTTATACACATTTATACAGTCCAAATGGTAAATAATGCATTATGTATCATTGTTAAAATTAATGTTACTTTTCTTGTAATGCTCAGTATTGTCTCTAATTGTATAGAAACATGCAGCAGAAACGATTTCACTTTGGGTTTAAACTTTTCTATTGAATTTAATCTTTTAATTTCATCTGCCAAAGTGTTGTAAAGTAACGTACATGTATTGTATGTGAATTGTTTGTAATGCGCTGTTGATACTGTCACCTGATGAATATGATTTCTACGTCGAGTGTTATAGTAATAGACTTGCTAGGTAGCGTAAGTAACTAGATAGCGTTAGCGACAGTAATAGCCCTCTAGATAGCGATTCCTTCCCGAAATATGTGGAGTAACCCTTTCGACGCATTCAAAAGCATGAACGGCATATGCCGTCGCACACTCTAGAGAGTGACCCCGCGAATGACGGCATATGCCGTCGTACACGCCTGAGGGGTTAAAACATTCGTAGGGACTGAGACCGAAAGGATCAGTTGTGAGCCGGAGCGACTGAGAGCGCTTGCGTTGGGAAGGCGTCCGCGAGGGGTGCCCTGTGGAAGGGGAGGGGCATCGGGGGCGGAGGCGGGCGATGAGGTTGGTGGTGGAGCGGCGACAGCGTCTCCAGCGGAGAGGTCGGCGCGACGTGACGTCACGCGGTCATTCCGGCCGGCAACGGCGCCGCGGCCGCCCAGTGATGAATTGAAATGGGGCGGAAGTGCGCAATTTCAATTTTAATCCTCGCGTTATTAAAAGTGTGATTTCATTCAACCGTCGCTCCGGCCCGGAGCAGCGCGGCCGGGCCAGCTCGTGCGCTGTCAGTTGCCCGTTCCTGCCCGGCCCCGCCTCTCCAGTCCCCTTCACATCCCCTCCACTTCGTTCCGTTTGCCCTCATGTTCCTTTTGCATCCCGTTCACTTCCCTTCCCGTTCCCTTCCCCTCCCGTTCCCTTCCCCTCCCGTTCCCTTCCCTTCCCCCCCTTCCCTACCCCTCTGCTTCCCTTCCCCTCCCGTTCCCTTCCCCTCCCGTTACCTTCCACTCCCGTACCCTTCCCACCTTCCCCCCCCCCTTACCACCCCGCGCGAAGTGGGCGTCGGCCGCCGCCCTTCATCATGGAACTTTTTTGGTTCACTTGTTGCGAAAATGATATCTAATTCAATTTAATGCAATTCCTTTGAAACGAAAAACTCTTTAATAGTCAGGAAAATCCATTAACAAACTATACTGAAAATTTCCCACAATACATTTTAAAAACGAACTTGTAAAATATTTTTGAGTGCGGTTGAGGCTATTAATATGCTCACTCAAATACTATTCAGTTTATTATAACTCTGCGTCTTCTAAAGAGAATTGTACACTGAGGAAGCAATTAAAAAGTGAACGGAGTCACTTTGCGAAAGTCGAAATTGGTATGCAGTGTAACCTCGTTAACCCGATCCTCTTTAACTCGTATTTCTCAATAACACGACCAGTTCTGAAAAATAAATGTTATGCGTAATAATTTGTTTTACAGACGATAAACCACAATTTTCAATAGATGTATTACTCGAATTCACTTACCAGCGGTTGAGTTCATTACGCACAACGCACCTGCCAACCCTCTCCTTTCCCTTCCCGCGCCACCAGCCTCACGGGCCGCTCATTGAGGGAAAAGGGGGAGGGAAGGAAGTTGGTTGTTAATTAGTGACTCAGCGTGCGTCAACTATTGACGTCATTATTCCCGTATGTGTTGTGCATGCGTTTTCCTCAGGAGGAGGTGGTGATCTTCCCTCGCTGGATGGCGAGATCCGGCGCCGACCTACCGTCGGCTAGCGGGGGTTCCTCAACCAGGTATCTCCCACCAGCGGGGCACCGCCCCCGGCGGGGACAAGCTCTAAGGTCCCGACCGGTCGTCCGGCATGTGTGGTAGTGTAGCGCATGTTAGTGTAAATGTGTGTAAAGGGAGAGAATAAGACAAGGAAAAGGAAGGAAAGATCATGCGCGGTCCGTGACCCATCTGTTAGGGTACTGTTCCGGCATTCGCCTGGTGTTGATCTGAGAAACCACGGAAAACTACCGATCTGAGCAGCCGGCGTCTGAAATTCCAGCAAGCGACTGAATTTGACCTAGCTGACAAGATAGTATGGGGCTTGTATCGGTATTAATTTCTCCCCGTCGCAATTCATTTTTACAATTTTATCTGCTATATGTTCCTTAACTTTTGCAATCATACAATGTGTCTTTCTGTATTGATTTTTTGTTTAATTTGAACTGCTCTAATCCTCCCTTCTCCCCCCCACCGTTTTTGAAATTTTATATATCTGTAACTAAATACTTTAGATGTATCCATTAACTGTAATTTAATGTTCTATCTTATTGTGTATTTATTTATAATTTTGTTGTATCTTTCTGTATCCTGTAGACTGACGATGACGGCAAAGCCGTCGAAAGCCGGCTATCTTAATAAAGCTGATACGTTGACGAAGATGATCTCTTTTATTTCTTCTTCTGACAAGATAGTGTTGAAAATCTTGCCACTTTCGAGACTCGAACCTAGGACCAGGTCAGAGGCATTGCAGTGGCATCAATTGATGCACTAAGCCACCTTCCGGTTGCCACGGACTAAATTGAACCAATTAGTTCTGATATCTATTTGATAGGTTTCTCTTTTATTCTTTCCAGCCTTTTGAATTGAAGCCTCCGAGAGACTTCCGGTTGGTTCTTGACCGCGAAATTTAAATATCTCACATTTTCCTACTTCGTGTATCTCCCTGAACCAGATTCTGATAAATTCATGATACGACAGGGTCATAAAATGGACAGGAATTTTTGATCAACACAGACGATGAATGAGGAAAATTATCTTCTAAGACGATGTGGCTCTATCGTCTTCTTTACCCGTCTTACCCGTGGAGCGTCATTGCTCGTATACGTGCCCGGGGAGCGCTATAATTGCTGTCATCAATTACTCGGAGGGTAGGATCCGTATTCCAGCACTATATACCACACGATGTATATTGTGTCCAGTGTAAATATTTAAACGTGTTTAAACGTTTATACGTTAAACATATTTAAACGTGTTTTTGTGTGAAAGTGCTAATAATTTTTAAACTTAATTAAAAATATGTTAGGCAAGTCTACATTCTTTTTTATCATTTATTCCTCATACACTGGATAATCCAATTTTGATCGTCTCCGGCCCCACTTGATCCGGGTTCATGAGGTTCTACTGTATTATATGCTTCTGTGAAACAATATAACGTGAGAAAGTATTTTTCGTAGCCTCTGCTGTAGCATTGCAGCGAACTCGCTCGTGTGGTGTTGTACGACGAGAATTCATTAAGGCACCCAAGCCTGGCTCGGGGCGTCTCGTCTATCTCGCTGCTAATCAGAGAGCTCAAGCGCGGGGGAGGCTCCTAAACGCGTGCATCTACCACCATTAGTGCGAGTACCTTCACTTTCGGCGTTTTCACTTTCCTGGCCGCCCGCCACCGCCACCGCCTCCCGTTCCCGCCCAACGCCCCCGGCCCCCGCCCGTTCCCCTCCTGCCGCCCGCCCGACCGCCCTCGCCCGTCCGCCGCATCCGCCCGCCTGCCCTCCCGTCCGCCGCCTCCCGCCCCCCTCCCGCTCGCCCGCCGTCCTATCCGCCCCCCCGATCGCCCGCCCTCCAATCCGCCCCCCCGCCTACCCACCCGCCTGCCCCCCGCTCCCGCTCGCCCGCCCGCCCTCCCGCCCGCCCGCTCCCGTGCGCCCGCCCGCTCCGCCGCGCGCCCCCCGACCGCCCCCTTTGCCTCCCCCAACGCCCCCTCCCCGTCCACCCACCGCCCCCGCCCGCTCGCCCTCCCGTCCGCCCCACCCGCCCCCGCACGCCCGCCCTCCTATCCGCCCCCCCGCCTAATCACCCGCCCGCCCGCTCCCGCTCGCCCGCCCGCCCTGCCGCCCCCGCCCGCCCGCCCCCGCCCGTTCGCGTACAACGCTCACAGAAGGCGGCGAGAAGGGCGCTGCGAGTGGAAGGCATAACAACTTTCGCCTCTCGCATTCACGATGCCGCGGCGCAGCCACCAAGGAAACTTCATGGAAAGTAATGGTCTAAAACAGCGCATGCTCTCTTGCATTATTTGTGACATTTTATATTTCCCAAAATACAGAGTCGAACGAAAATCAGGCCGTACCAATTTTATACGGATACGCACTACTTGAGAAAAAAGTGAAATAAAAATTTGAAGCAGTTTTTGAGAAAATTTTGTCTTTAAAATTTCCTCTATTTCATGCACAATTACACGAACACTACTCGTATATCAAACAAATAAAACATAACCTTATTTAAAGATCTAATTTTGAACATCAGATTTCAAACAGAAAGCAAAAGAAACATCATCCACCTACTCCTATTCGAAGACGCAAAGACACTATGTAGACACATAGAGACAATATAGTAACCTAGTTAACAACCCGTTAACCCGTAAAACGTGTCATTCTAAATTACACATATGTATACTTAGGTTTTTTAATGTGGCGTCTGTGGGTAGATCTCCAAGATGGAATTCGGCATGACTTTTTGCGTTTTTCTTGGTCCGGCTGCAAGAAGTGGCATGATAGCGACCGTATCAAGCAGTGCTGCAGATCAAGCCACTCTAGCGGCAGGACTGAGAATGACGCAAAAAGTTGTGCCGAATTCCATCTTGTAGATACTACCCACGGATACTACGTTAGAAAAACCCAAGTATAGTTCTCTGTGAATAACTGGTAGTTTTGTAAAGGCGAATAACCAACCTAGAACAGGCCGTGATTGAAAATGAGAGCTTTCATGTGCCCCATCTCAGTTTATTTTAATTCTTCTCGGTAGTATAGGCGACTGGACAGTTTATGAGTTTCTGCGTGAAAGTATTTTTCTAACAAGGGAAATATTTTACAAGGATACGGATAACACATACTACGTATTAAGAATACCTGTATGATAATCATAATCAGCATATTTTCTATCGTTGAAGAATATGTGAGAATCATTTGCAGTGTACGGGGTTAATTTTTGACTCAAGAAAACAATATCCCCCACACGTGTCGTTCTAGAATATCCTGTCGGCAGCTCATGTTAGCTCATCCAATTTGGTGATAACAATAACATTTTCCAGTTACCTTTCTAAGCACAGATAACATTTCCAGTATCGAAGAAAAAGCAGAAATTTAAACAAAACTAGAACAGAGTTGTGTGATTCATGAACTGGAATATGTTAAGTTACAAATACTCACCTAAAAAGGAAGCTGGCTTCCTTGGTCCCTCGTGTATTTAATCAAAATTTCATTGAATTTCCTCTAGATAACAAGGCATTGACATTTTTGAATCAAAATTAATGCACTAAAATTTCATCTGTGACAAAATTGTTTTGGGCTTACTGTGTTAAGAACTACGTTCTTTTTGTTGTTGTTGTTTTGAGGTAAATAGTAGGGTGAAAGCAATTTAACTACTCGACACTGAAAATAACGAATGTTTTACTCACGCTAGTAGTGAGTAGTAGATTTTAAAACAATTATTTTCTTCAATATTTTAAAATAGAAATACAAGAAGCAACTGCAACAGATTTACTTTTACTTGCTCCTTTCTTTCAGTAGGAATGTTTCTGAACGACGCATCCTCGTCTTCCAATATTCCTAGAACGGGATGAATCTAAGAGACGTTTCGCGAGAAAAAAAAAAACAAACACGAAAAGATACTTCGACGGCAAATCCCGACACAGCGCGCGTGTCGCGCGACACCATGTAAACTCCTGTGGGGAGGGGACGGGGGGAAGAGGGGGCGCGGAGGGGAAAGCCGACGCCATTGTGCGGCCGCTGTGCGCGCGATACCATCTGGGCGCCGCGCAAACAAAGGGCCTTAATTACCCGTTACCGCAGGACGGCGTCCGCCCCCGCGGCCGGGAGTCTTTTATATAACAATTAACGTGCCCAGCGGAACGTGTTTCTCCTTCGCGGCGGCCAAAAGCGCGTGCCTGGCGCCCCCACGCCGACCCCCAACTCCTGTTGGGTTTTGGTTTGGTTGGTTGGTTTATTAGTGGCTCTGAGCGCGTCAACAAGGTCATTAGTCCCGTAAGTGTAGCGTATGTTTTATCGCGCGAGGTGGTAGTGATTCTCTCGCTGAATGGTGACATCCGGTCCCGACCTTCCGCGGCTATTGGGGTTCCCCCGAACCAGGCATCTCTCACCAGCGGGGCACCGCCCAGCTGGGGCAAGCTCTAAGCTCCCAATCGGTCTCTCGACAAGGGTGGTAGTGTAAACCACGTAAGTGTAAGTGTGTGTAAGTAAGGGAGAGGATAAAACAAGTAATGAGAAGGATTGATCGCGCGCGGTCGTGGCCCGTTCGGTAGGGTTCTGTTCCAGTATTCACCTGGTATTCATCGATTGATTGATTGATTTTTTCCTGTTTCCGGGCCGTCAACTGCTTTGGTCATTAGTCCCGATAGTGTAGTGCATGCTTTTATCGGGAGATGGCGGTGATCTTCCCCCCTGGATAGCGATATCCGGCGCCGACCTACCGTCGGCTAGTGGGGTTTCACCCTACCCAGGACTCTCCCATCAACGGGGCACCGCCCCAGCCGGGACAAGCTCTAAGCTCCCGACCGGTCTCCCGGAAGATGTGGTAGTGTAGTGCATGTTAGAGTAAGCGTATGTGTAAGGGGTGAGGATAGGGCAAGAAGGAGGAAGGAAAGATCGTGCGAGGTCCGTGGCCCGTTTGTTAGGGTACTGCTCTGGCATTCGCCTGGTGTTGATCGGAGAAACACGGAAAACTACCGATCGGAGAAACCGGCCGCTAGAATTCTCCTCCAGACAGAGACAGAACTCGACTATGCAGGGCCGAAAATCCTGCCACCGTCGAAACTCGAACCTTGGACCTTCCGGTGAGAGGCACTGTGGTAATATTAGTTGATGCTCTGAGCCACCTGTCTCGGTACCTCCTCTCGGGGATGGAGATCCGTCCATCCGCTGGTCCGCTGGTCTGTGCGTTTGTGCGAGGTCTTTAATGATTTATTGTTAGATCGGTTATTTCGCGGAGCGACTGCTCGGAACAAGCGATGCGGAGCTTAAGCGGTCTGGATTATTGAGGAATTAAACGAACAGAGGCGAACAAGTTTATAGGATAATCTTTCACCTGCATTCGCTCTTGTAACATATTGAACACACACTCCTGTCTCATCAATGTTAACCGCATAAATCTGCTTAAATTACAGTGAATGACCGTCCAGGAACTCTGAGTATCCAGAAATACTTTCGGGTATAAAAATGAAAGTTCACACTTTGATGAAATAGACTTGAAGAACAATATTGTTTATTATACCTGTTTATATATTGGGAAATATAAATAATATTGATATCCCAATATCTGAATTCTCGAGCATGTACTCGTTCGTACTAACACTTAACTGATCAGAATTAGCATCGTCGGTTCGACAAGTAATGTGAGACCCTTCCCTCTAAGCCAACATTAACTATGCCAATTGCTTGGGGGTGTTAATTTTGAAAAATACCGTGTTTTGGGTTTCCTTGCGAGTCGTAACGATTCGATGCAATGAACGAACGATCAGACAAACAAATAAAGGGACGGACAGACCGACAGGCAGAAATACAGGCGGGCATATGCGCAGACGAACAGATAGAACGGAGAGTCGTACGGAATGACGGGAGGTCGTATATCGTATATATATATATATATATATATATATATATATATATATATATATATATATATATATATATATTGTGACATACCGATATGTCACGTTAAAATAAACTAACCTTTATTTGTAGACAATATGGTGGAACATGCATTAAGAGTTTTCTGGATGCCGAAGGTAGAAAATTTGGGATTGGGCGAAGAAGTTCAAAAGACGATCAAAGGTCAGCTACACCAAAATGAAGTATAAATGGGAATTTTGGGGAAAAAAAGAAGGTAGTTTTAATACGAAGTCTTCGGGGGATGAATCATGCAAAAGATTTCATTCTGCTCGGAAACGCGCTTCTGAACTGATCGTAGATATTTTCATGTGGAAGCAATATTGAAGTATAAATTGGAACTTTGTCGGGAGTGGTAATCGAGTTTGGGACTATGTCATAGGACGTAATCGGGACTGATAATTTTGATAGTTTGAGACCA
This sequence comes from Teleogryllus oceanicus, assembly GCA_964035755.1. Taxonomy (NCBI): domain Eukaryota; kingdom Metazoa; phylum Arthropoda; class Insecta; order Orthoptera; family Gryllidae; genus Teleogryllus; species Teleogryllus oceanicus. The sequence continues at coordinate 9,200,675 of CAXIVR010000002.1, forward strand.
GCTTGGATAGGGCAGAAGAGGATTTCGTGGAACTTTGGACTACGGCAAGCTCGCAAGATATTTCGACTGAGAAGTCTACGAGGACATCAACGAAGAAAGATAAGTTAACCGCGGTATAAATTGTAAATTGAAAGAGATCTTGATCAAAGGCCTAAAAATTGTAAATTCACTCAATTGTTTGCTAAAAGCGTAGAAATAAACTTTGTTGAATTTTGTTCTTTAGAAAAGAAAGTGATTTCATTTAGTCAATCCAAACAGAAATGAACTAGGAATAAAGAGGTAATAAGGATTATAATATATCGTGACCCATTGACCCAGCAAGCCGGACGCTAAGATCTTTAGCAGATATAAATGTAGAGAGAGGAAAATTTTGGTATATCTCAATATATATATATATATATATATATATATATATATATATATATATATATGAAAATGGGACCTAGAATTTGAAACAAGAAAACTCCGCTGAAAATATATGCCGTCTGCACTGTAGAATTAATCTTCTTTCCATTACATTTGGAATTGGATTTTTATCCTCTTAGGATAATTTTATAAAACAGAATACATATGTTGCTTCAATACATAATTCAGAATAATTTATTCAAAAAGTTAATACATAAGGGAGATTAAACCTATAACTGAACATTTTTATAATTTTTTTCCAGATTTTTAATAAAGTAACGTAGGCTTGGAGGGTTTGAGGGAGGGGAAAAAAGGCGGAATGTTCTTGTAGATAAATTTTTACTGTCAAATGAGGAGCGTTCATGCAAATAACAACATCACCATTAAATCAGATTTTTCGGAAACAGCGAAAAACTAATATTTGAGAAGTTATCGCCTTTTCTAATAATGTAATATGCTGTACTGCTTTACAGTATTGTTACAATAGTCTAGGTATACTGCTATCTAATGGGATATTTATAAGTGTGGCAATTTTTCAGGTTAAAATTTGGACATGTTTGCTTTTGCTTGGAAAATTTGGGCATGTTTCCTTTTGTCTAAAGCACCTGCGGACATGTTTGCTTTTGAATAAAATAGGATTACTATTATCAACACAATTGATTGGATAAATTAGTTTACTGCAGTTGAGATGCAAAAGTTTTATTTTTTCAAACAAACAAAACTACTAGTATTTTTGTAGCTAATGTAAACATTTTATTACCATTAAAGAAATTACGAAGAACTAAAAAGAAATTTAAAATGTCTATGTGCCAGCCATGGCCATCTTCTGAACAATTACAATTATCTTTTAGGTATTGGCTATCCATTACAGATTGATTTTCAGCTATTGGTCCATCAAGAACAAAGGAGTCAGGCCAGGAGTATCTGAAGAATTCTCTCCATTTATCTTCTAAAAGTTCAGCCAATAGACTTGCTATGTTAGATCTCTTTGTCAATGGGATATCCCTTTCATGTAACACGTGATGATGGCTAAATTGAACCATATTTGTTAATGAAAAATCACGTTTTCAAAGGGCCAAAGCAGGAACTTCATCACATCTAAAATATCGTTTGAGGATAACTTCATCCCTTTCATTGTTTTCCAAATAATGATTCGCTTCACATTTCTGATGTTCTGTACGTTCTTGCAAGTACTACTAAAAGTTTTTGTGTCTCTGAGATTCCAATCTTATAAAAAATAAAATAGAAGGCTGTATATCCCTTCACCGAAGGGATGAACCACGCTGCATGAGCAGTCACGTGATCTTGACATTAGTTATATGGACATGTTCTTTATTGCTTGAGTAAACGCTGTGGACATATTGGATTTTGCCTGATATGTATACAAGTAAAATTATTAGGAATATATTTGCTTCTGCTCCTCCACGTAAGGTCCAGAAGATGCAGCTGGCCGTCATTAATATTACTGTAACACTAACTCCATTTTTTCCGATAGACATGTTTGTTTTTGTATGAACGCTTCTCAGATGTACGAGGAAAATCATTGAAGTATGTAGATAAGGAGAGGAGAGGACTGTGACTTGGGATTCACTAGTAGTCATTTGATGGTTGTAGGAAAGGGTGATTGGATGGTATGTTGCGAAAGTAGGATTTTTGTTGGAAATATGATCTTTCCCAACTGACAAGGCATATTACTGACTTTGAGCGACTTTGAAGGCATATGACTGGCATGAAAAGAAAGGACTAGATGATTCTGTTGAATCCAAGTTAAGGCAGACACATAGAAGAGTGGAAGAGCGTTGGGAACGAAAACCAAATTAAGACGCGGAAGTGAGCACACATACACACACACACACACACACACACACACACACACACACACACACACACACACACACATATATATATATATATATATATATATATATATCTTAAACTAGTAGAGCTATAACAGCACATACTTTATCGCATTGTTTCTAAAATTTGCAATTTTCCAAAATTCAGAGAGTTCAACGAAAATGAAACCTGCGCCGTTCTTTTAGGCGTTCCATGTTCTGCCAATGAAAGGAAAATTGATGAAACAATTTGGAGCGGTTTTTCGAAAAAATTTTTTTTTAATTCCATTGATTTCAAGTACGAATTACCGTAGATTTTTGAAGAAATTGTAGATGACCTTCTTTAAAGAAGTGAGTTTTAAGAACAGATTGTGTTTTAAAATAATTCCTTATCCCACTTTACAGCTTTAATACTACCCCCCCTCAACTACACCCCTGCTTCGTCAACTATACCTCTGCTTCTCAATACACTCCTACTTCCTTAACTACACCCCAACTACCTCCAACATTAAGTGAAGTCGTAGGCTTCCGCGGCCAGAATCATGAAGATTATCTTGGCTGTCCGGGTGACGCCACGTTATAGGCTGTATTGCCGACGGTTGTTTTTTTGTTTTGTTTTTTGTTTTGTTTTTACCCTCTCTAATTACCCTGGAGAGGCGAGAATTTATTCAGATTAGGGTATACATGTACTGCAGCCTTTTTGGCTCCTGCAGCTTTGGGAGGGCGGATATCTTCAAAATACTACCTAAAAAAAAATAACACCTAGCTCATAATTAATTTATAACTAAACAGAGAGTACCACTTTGGGCTCATTAGTTACATACAGTTATTCTTTATAATTTCTTCTTAAAAGTTCTTTATAATGTTTAGATTTCTTCTCGTTTTCTTGTTTGTTTCATTCATTCTCACTTTCATTCTTAATCTATATATACG